>CM065431.1:22417500-23617500 GCA_033030585.1 Hippophae rhamnoides
TTTTGGATTGAAGCTTTAAATACAACTAAATATATATTAAATTGATTTCCAACCAAGGCTGTCTCAAAGATGCCATTTGAGTTATGAAAAGGTTCAAAAACCGAGTTTGTGTTAAATGAGCGTTTAAGGATGCCCATCTGAAGTGAGGAATTATAATCCACAAGAGAATAAGCTATACCCAAAGATCATTAGTGGGTATTTCATTGGATATGTCAAACGGTCTAAGGGCTATAGATTTTATTGTCCATTTCATAGCACTAAGTTTATGGAATCAAGAAATGCAAATTTTTTTTAAGTATGATCTTATTAGTGGGAGTGATCAAATCAAGAACATAGTTTCAGATACTGATCATTTAGAGTCTCAACCTTCCACTTCAGGAGATAGATTGATTGTTGTTCATAACACCCCTCAAGTACAAGCTGGTGTTGAAAAATCAATCATTGAAATTCCACAAGTTGTTGACAACATTCCAATAGATCAGACTGTTCAGGAGATTCCTGAAACTTTTGAACAACAAGTTGAACCTCATACTTCCCAAGAATATGATGGTGTGATATTAAGATGACCTACTATAACTAAAAGGTCAAAAATTTCTAGTGATTATATTGTATATATACAAGAATCTAACTATAACATTGGAGTTAAGAATGATCCTAAATCCTTTTCACAAGCCATGAGTTACAAAGAATCTGAATTGTGTTACAATTTTATGAAGGATGAGATGAGTTCCTTGAAGAGTAATAGAGTCTGGAATCTAGTTGAGTTACCTAATGGTGTAAAAGCCATTGGATGTAAATGGATCTTTAAGACAAAGAAAGACTCGTTGGGCAACATTGAGAGATACAAGGCCAGATTAGTTGCTAAGGGATTCACTCAGAAAGAAGGAATTGATTATATAGAGACTTTCTCTCCTGTATCTAAGAAATATTCCTTGTGATTTATATTGGCATTAGTAGCCCATTTTGACCTTGAGATGTAACAAATGGATGTGAAAACACCTTTTCTCAATCGAGATCCAGAAGAAGAGGTTTATATGAAAAAACCTAAAGGATTTCTTTCTAGCGATGGTGAGAATTTGGTTTGTAAGCTTAATAAATCCATATACAAACTAAAAAAAGCATCATGATAATGGTATTATAAATTTCATGGAGTAATTTCTTCATTTGGATTTGTTGAAAACCCCATGGATCAATGTATATACCAGAAGGTTAGTGAGAGTAAAATATGTTTTCTAATTTTATACGTGGATAAAATTTTGCTTGCAACCAATGACAAGGGTTTGCTACACGAAGTAAACAATTTCTCTCTAAAAATGTTGATATGAAGGATATAGGTGAGGCATCTTATGTCATTAGTATTAAGATCCATATAGATAGACTTCAAGGCATCTTGGATTTATCTCAGGAAATCTATATCAATAAAGTTTTAGAGAGATTTCAAATGAATGATTATTCACCAAGTGTTGCTCCCATTCTAAAGGGGGATAAGTTCAATTTGGATCAATGCCCAAAGAATGATTTTGAAAGAGAACAAATAAAGAACATTTCATATACTTCTACTGTTGGAAGTCTGATGTATGCTCAGGTTTATGCAAGGCTTGACATTGCATTTGTTATTGGAATATTGGGACGATATCAGAGTAATCTAGGTTTGGACCACTATAGAGCTGTTAGAAAAGTAATGAGGTATCTTCAACGAACCAAGGACTATATGATAATGTATAGACGAACTGACAAACTGGAAGTAATTGGCTACTTCGATGCGAATTTCGCTAGCTATATTGATTCACGCAACTCAACATCTGGTTTCATTTTCATATTCATGTGCACCTTAATTTATTTGAGAAAATATATTTTGTATAGGACCATGAATACCATGAATAAATATAGGATTTATTCATTAAATTTTGTTATCACATAAATTGTAATACTTGAGAAACTAAATATATTGTAATATATGGAAGATAATACTCGCTCTTAGAGCTTCTATCGCCATGATTCATGTGTGTATTTCTAAGAAAGATAATTGATGAGATTAAGTTGAATGTTTGGACCAAATGGTCTGTTCTTCAATTTTAAATTTTCAATTCGTTTTTCTTTAATGAATTATTCAAATGTGGTCCAAAAGTTTCTGCCATTGAAGAGCCACAACTCATTGGTTATGATTGAAAGTTGGTAATGGTGCCAATGCTTTAATGGTAAGCACGACTATAAAAGAGATGTTATGGTCCCTAAGCTCAATACACAATTCAAGTGCAATACACCATCTATTTGAGTGTTGTTAAGAGCTCAAAACTTTCTAACACAAAGAGCAAATAAGTTTTGATTAGTTTGGAGCTTTAAGAACAATTTTAATGGCTGGAAGTAAGATCCTTGCTTTGCTTGTTTTCAATCCCTTTAATTTGGTTATTCTGCATTTCGGTCAATTAGTTTATGTTTACATTGTGATGAATAAATTATTGCGAATAAATGAGAGGAAATCTGCAACAAAATATTTATCGTAGTTTATTATTATCATTAGCGACGATAATTTTATCAAAATAATAAGTGAGAAAAAACTCTTAATAGCATTTGGTGGGATAAATTATAATTTTTCTACTTTCTATGCAAACTATTTACGATGAATAAGTTATAGAGAATATAGGAGAAGATATTCGTAACGAAGTGTTTATTATAATTTGTTATTAATAAAAAATATTTGCGATGAATAATTACAAATACATGAGAAGATATTTGCAATGAAATGTTTGTCGCAATTTGTTATTATTATTTAATTTTCTCGCTTTCTAGGAAAATTATTTACTATGAATAAGTTATAGCAAATACATGAGAAGATATATGAAATGAAATGTTTGTTGCAATTTGTTATTATCATTAGCGATAACAAGTTCATGGAAATAATAAATGATATGAAACCCTGTTGCAATAACATTTTACGGTATAAATTATAATTTTTTAGTTTTTTTTAAATTATTTACGACAAAAGTGTCATATATTTAAGATGAAATTTTCGTTGCAAGTATTGATAGCATTATGATCCTTTTAATTGCGAAAAAATGTTAAAATTTATAGTGAATGTTCTTTATTTACTGCAAATGAAATATTCTTAAGAAAACTTTCTTAGCAAAATACCATATTTGATGTAATGATAGATTATTAATTAGATAATTAATAAAATAAATTAATTAAAAATAAAGTCATTGTAACGAAAAGAGATGGTGAGTGATCATGTGATATATGTTTTCAAGCTTTAATTTGTGATATAGAATGAAAGTACTTACAGCTCTCAAATGATAATTAAATTGACAAAAAAAGTTTAATCTAAGAATTATAGGTTCAACCACGATTATTTTGATTTTGAATTTTTGATTTTTTTTAAATCTTTTTTCAATTAAATATATTTGGTAATTTAGATTTCACTTTTTAAAAAGTTACTATCAAAATATAGGATAATTTATAAATATTTAAGAATAAAAATTTTGAATTATTATTTTTTTCATTTTCATCGAATATTTTTTTAAAAAATAAATTAACTTTTATAAGTATTGTATTTATAATTACGTGAAAAAATGATTAAAAATATAAAATTTGTAAATAACTAATTTTTTAAGTTTTCTAAAAAAATCATGAAAACTTAAAGCATTATCAAATATTTTATAAGTGATTTTTTTAATTTTATCTTGAAAATCACTAAGTAAAAATTATTACTAAATATATTGATAATTATTTTTACATAAAATATTGAATCACAAAACCAATTATTTAATTATAAATTATAAATAAAAATTATTATCAAACATAAATCTTTTAATGTTTTTTACTATACACTAAACAACCAAAATTAATAACAAAAATAAGGTAAATTAAACATGTATTCTCATTATCTCATATTAAACCATTTAGTTATGTTAGGAAAAAGAAAAGAAAAAATCAATTATATATGCAAGTCTACGATATTAAAAATCATGAGACTTTTGACTTTTCTATTTTAATTTCTTCATTCAACTGCGATAATGAGAAATTAAATATAGTTAAATTCAATAAGTTCAATTCTAGTACTACGTGAATAACTTATTAATAAGTTAAAAATATTGATTACAAAAAATAAATAAAAATGAGAATTATTAAAATCTTATAAAAATATTAATAAACAAAATTTCTAAAGTTTGATTGTTTTGCGTATTAAATTATAATAAATTATATTAAAAATATTTGTAATTATAAGATAGTAAAATTTGGAGCATTTGTTTCCCGTGTTTTTTATTGTAAAATTGACTTAAAAAATGTTTAAGTTTTGTTTTCCATTTAATTATTTTTTATCATGTTTTTTCACTATTTTCTTTCCTATGTAAGTCCTTATTCCTAATAAAGTCTAATTGAACCGAATTTTATTGCCTACCTATCAAAAGGAAAAGTTGATGACTAGAGGTTAGTGTATAAGTCATTTGTAAACATCTTGTTTCATTGCCAAAAATATTTCTACGGTACATGAACTCATTATTTCCCATCATCTCTATTTGCCTCTTACTCTAATAATTGGTTTGGAACCTAAATTCTGTGTGAGACAGGCAGGTAAAAACCTAGTTAAATTCAATACGTTCAATTCTAGTACTACTTGAATAACTTATTAATAATTTGAAAATATTGTTGTCAAAAATAAATAAAAATGAGAAATAATAAACTCTTATAAAAATATTAATAAACAAAATTTCTAAAGTTTGATTGTTTATCGTATTAAATTATAATAAATTCTATTTAAATATTTGATAATTATAAGGAAGTAAAATTTGGAGCATTTATTTCCCGTGTTATTTTTTGTAAAATAGACATAAAAAATGTTTAAGTTTTCTTTTCCATTTATTTATTTTTTATCATGTTTTCTCACTATTTTCTTTGCTTTGTAAGTATTTATTCCCAATAAGGGATAATTGAACCGAATTTTATTGCCTACCTATCAAAAGGAAAAGTTAATGACTAGAGGTTGGTGTAAACATCATTTGTAAACATCTTGTTACCTTGCCAGAAATATTTCTACGGTGCATGAACTCATTATTTCCCATCATCTCTATTTGCCTCTTATTCTAAGAATTGGTTTGGAACCTAAATTCTGTGTGAGACAGACAGGTAAAAACCTAGTTAAATTCAATACGTTCAATTCTAGTACTACCTGAATAACTTATTAATAATTTGAAAATATTGTTGTCAAAAAATAAATAAAAATGAGAAGTATTGAACTCTTATAAAAATATTAACAAACAAAATTTCTAAAGTTTGATTGTTTATCGTATTAAATTATAATAAATTCTATTTAAATATTTGATAATTATAAGGAAGTAAAATTTGAAGCATTTATTTCCCGTGTTATTTTTTGTAAAATAGACATAAACAAATGTTTAAGTTTTCTTTTCCATTTATTTAATTTTTTTCATGTTTTCTCACTATTTTCTTTCCTTTGTAAGTCTTTATTCACAATAAGGGATAATTGAATCGAATTTTATTGCCTACCTATCAAAAGAAAAAGTTGATGACTAGAGGTTGGTGTAAACATCATTTGTAAACATCTTGTTACCTTGCCATAAATATTTCTACGGTGCATGAACTCATTATTTCCCATCATCTCTATTTACCTCTTACTCTAAGAATTGGTTTGGAACCTAAATTCTGTGGGAGACATTTACAAATTTTAAACGTGACCTACTTGTTTTGTTAGCCAAATGCAAATACTATCATTAATTGTAACAAAAAGGTCTTTCATGAAGATAAATATTTTGTTAAAACAAATAATTTTTTAAAAATTTTAAAAAAATAATATCGTTAAAATTTATAATAATAAAAATAATATATTATAATATTGAATGTGATCGAATTGACTAGCATTCAATATTAAATGAATCTAAATGATTATAGTTTAATTTAAACAACATATAAATTGACATCATTTAAAATAAAATTATAAGTTAGATTTTTTTAATAGTAAAAATATATAAAGTAGATAAAAGAGGTTAGGTTATAAGTTCTTAAAGTACTATTTTTATTATTTTTTTAATTTTTTTAATTAATTTATTTTATTTTAAATAAAATAAGGAAATAGAAGCATAACACATCAAATAATTGTCAAGAACGATAACTAATTATAGTTAATAAAATGAATTGTTAATGTCATTGGAGAAGAAAATGTATAATCATTACTTTTGTAGAATATTTTAGACTTTTATTGAATTACATGTAATGACTGTGAAGGATAAATATCAACTCAATAAAATTAAGAGTAGTTTGGATTTTTTCTTTCAAAAGTGCAAACTACTTGTTTAGAATCATAGTTATAAAATTTATAAGATTCTCCTATTATAATATTTTTGAGATAAACGTACCCAACCTCCTTTAATAGTTTATATTAAAATAGTTTAATATATTTATTATTGTGTATAATATTATAGTTATTTTATTATAATAAAATTACATCATAATTAGAAATGATCAAATTATAAATTATAAATTTTTTATTTTTTATTTTATTTTATTGTCAATATTCTATATTCTTAAAGATAATCTATAAAAATGATATCTCAATAACAGTAGAATAATATGAAAAATAAATAAAATTAAAAATTAAAAATTAATTATATATCATTGTGTTGTCATTTTTAAAAATAAAATGATTAAACTGATAAAAAATAATAACATAATTAAACTTTTCATTTTAATCTAATTAAGAGTTTTGTACTGTCACTCAATATTTTTTAAATGCATGCATGTAGGATAAATTTCAATAGAAAAAAAGAATTGCATATAGCTGACTTTGAATTTTCTAATTTGACCACCTTGTTAATTTTCAGCACATTGTTCATCTTGGATAAAGGGATTTTCATAAATATTGGTATAAAATTAAAAATGTAAATCATAATAAAAACAATTCCCTTTTTCTATATAACCTTGTCCCCTGCTCTCTAGGACACATGGACTTGATATATATGTTTGCAGAGAGACAATTAGGTGGGATATATAGAAGAAGAATTGTAGGTGAGATTAAGTAGGTGAATAATTTAGGACAATTGCAAGAGGATTAGCATGCTTGTGGTATTGGCAGCCCTAGTTATTAGACAACTTAGAAGGTAAACTATGTCAATTGGCAAGCATCAAATGTTAAATCTTTTGTCAACATACATTGATAGAGACATGCATGATATCTTGGAACTTAATCTAACTCTTTTAAATTTGGTTTAAAAGAAGACACACTAAAACGATTCATACTTTGAATGTGAGAATGAAAAAAATTCATTCGGTAAAGGCGGCTTGTATGTGTTCATAAATTGTTTGCACTTGAAAGAATTTGAAAATTCAAATCATACCATTTTATTAATAGTACACACGTATATCTTCGATAAGTAAATTGAGGAATCGTTTGCATATATTCTTATCTTATTATCTTATTGTCTTCGTCACATTACAATAATAAAAATGTGAATTATTGGCAACAAAAAAATTTGAGATAACTTTGATATTCTTATTTTTCTTAATATATACATGGTGATATTATTCAGATATGAATTTAATTTATTTTTTTCAAATTATTATATTTTAAGAACTTTAATGGATGAAGGGTGTCGGATTAAAATCCTTACAAAATAAGTTTGAGTAAAATAGAGGAAAACTCATAATATAATCACGAATTTTGTGAAAATTTAAAATGAAGTTAAAAACGTATTTTGAAATAAATATTTTTTTGATTATTTACGTATTCTTGTAACCACGTTACACACATAGTATGTAAATGATTTAGGAAATAATACACTTAATTAAAGCTACATTATAAATTTACATAAAACACGATACAATATTAGATAATTATTAAATTATATATATATTATATATGTATGTATGAAATTAGTAGTAATATCTATATATTATAATGTATTAGTGTGTAAAGAGTCCTTACTTTATTACGTGTCAATAGCTAATAGGTTATGTTATATAACTTGTTAGCCATAAGTAATATAAATTATAGCTAGTAATGTATAGAGAGTAGAATTGTTCTACTACTAGCATTCAGTATTGAAAGTGCAGTTGAGTTTTCATCTTCATACTATTTTCTCGGTATTCTATGATATCAGAGCTGTATGGATTCCATGAGTTTTGTAAATGTGATGTCAAAAGGTTGACAGAGATGTACTCTCAACTTTGTCTTCAACCACTACACCAACTTTGCCTCCAAGCAACAATGATCGCAATGGTGGTAATGTGAATGGGGCATCGATAGTGGATGCTGATGCTCGAAGGAATGTTCTTGATATTCTTTCCGGAAATTCTTTTACACATCCTAATATCTTATATCTTTATGTTAAGCTTGATGAAAATAATTACATAATTTGGAGAGACTATATTATAAGTTTTATCATGGCTTATAGGGTTGAAGGATTTATTAATAGCTCATTGCCTCTTCCCAATCAATTTCTTGATCAAGAAAAAAAATACTAAAGTTTGACATGCATGTATACCATATGATTATTAAAGAGCTCAAGACTAGTTACACAACCGTGTCAAGGAGATTAGGACTCCTTATGATTCACCCCTATCACTCACACAGTGAAAGCAATAAAAGAACAGATAGAACAACATATCAAAGCAACATGTTACGTTCCGCTCAAAATGCCCTGTAAAATCCAAATAAATGGTGTTTGCTTAAAAGATTTAGACTTTTCTACTTAAGAAAGTTCTAGAGTGGCCTAGAGATGTCTAGAAAGGGCTAGAGATGGACGGACTCAACTCAAGTCTTGAAGACTCTAGAATGCTCCAGAGAATACTAGCATGTGTTGAAGGTGCTAGAATGGGCTGGAATATTTTAAAACATGCCAGATGGTTCATGAAGGATGTAGAGGCCGCTGAAAGCTTACGGAACATCCTAAAACTTGCATGAAGGAGCTAGACAAACCTAGAAGACTCTAGAGTTAGCTAGAAGATCTTAGAACCTTGTGGCATATTGTAGATAAAACTAGAACACTCTTGTACATTCTACGCTTAGAATGATCTAGAAAGTTGTGGCATAGCCTTAAGCTTGGAGCCACACTATAAATAGACCCATTGGTATTCATTTGTATTCATCTTGGGAAATCTTGGGAATTCTTAACATCTTGTAAGATAAACTCTCTCTAGAGCAATACAAAGCATTCTTTACAAAATCTCTTTCTAGTCTCATTGGAGTTTCATTCAGATTCAAAGGCAGGCTTAGTGCAATGGACGATACTAATTGCCGCACGATTACTACTTGAAATTTAAGGTCGTGACAAATAGGTCAAAATGCAACGGAAATAAAGTGTTAAATAGTCAAACTAATAGCCACAGATATGGCAAATCATAATAGATAAGGAAATGAAAAACATGCCAAAGATAGAAATAAAGGTTTTTCAATCGCAATTAAATTCTTCTATGTGCTAACATATTTGAATCAAATAATGATTGTATACTAACATAACATAGAACATATTTGAATCAAATAATGATTGTATACTAACATAACATATGATTAAACAAATAAGATGATATAACGATATAAACCCCACACAGGATGCAAACCTTTGTGGTACAATCTTTTACAATTCAATAATAAGTAAACCAACAGTTTACAACTTAAAAAAGGAATATAAATTAATATCACTTACAATTGGAATGACACATTCAACTACACCTAAGTTTCCGTTGTTTATTGTCTCCCTAACAACTATGATCCAAATCGACCTGGCCTTCCTCTAGAGCCCTACCATTAGGTAATGTGGTAAGTCACCAATAGTCATTCTAGTGGAACTTAATTAAGGTAATGGCAATCTATTACACATGTACCTAAGATGCAATCTAAGTCTTGGTTGTTAAATATTTTTTAATTAACCCAATCCTAAAAACAATATTTTAAAATAACTCAATAAATTACTAATATTGAATAACAATTAAAGTATAATGATTTTAAATTTAGAAAATAATTTTTCAATTGAAAATTCAAGTTTTAAAAATGCCAAATTTTCCTCTTGTTTTCTAATTAGTTTTCATTTTAATTACAAATAAGGGAGAATTTATAGAAAATTCTTGGGCCATTAGGCTTTTCATTGACCATATTGCCAACCACATGGTCAAACCCTTGTTGACCACATCGATGAGGGAAATAGTTGTTACAATGCATTAACTGCCCTACTAGCCACCTTGCTAACCATATCAATAAGTACCTCAGTGAGTATTAAATCAAAACAAAACCAAGACCTAGCATTCAAACTACATGAACCCAACCCACGGTGGTGTGTATAAACATGCTAACTACAAAGTTTTTTAATTATATGAGTGTATACATTACTGAATCTTTAGTATCTAAGTTTGTATTAAGGAAGATAAAATACTAAATAAAATAACATACTCCAAGTTTTGCACACGGAAATACCAAAAAATAAAACAAAGTAATTACAGGACTTAAAATTTTCCTTTTTAGCTTTTCATGGAAATACCGCACAACTAAATAAATTCAGCATCACTACACAATATCTTTATACACCTACTCCAAGTGCATCTATCATGTCGTGTTTCATCCATCTTTATGAATCAACCCATTAATCTTGATGCACACTCTCTGATGCATGTCTGAACTCTAGCTCCACCATAGCTACATGGTCTTTAGCTACACCTACATCCTGCACACACTAAATAACACATATTGGTGAATATATCATGCAGACCTATTTGTAGTTTAACCAAATACTATCATGTCATTCCTACATAGGTGCATACCAATAGTCTAAGTACAAACAAACATGCAATAAATAAGCACACAAACATAAAACAACTCCCCCTGACTTCATGCTACACTTCTCTTAGGTGTATTCTAGTAAACCAATTATGATGTAGTGCAAACTTATACTTGCATCCCCATGCACCAAACATGCAATAAGTGACTAGTTTTGCAAACAAATTTCTCCCTCTTTTTGACACAAAAATTCAAAGGAATCCCTATATGAGAGAGAGGAGACATACATACATGCAATAATCCTAATCACTCATACAACATGTAAAGATAGATTAAAGGAGTAACCAACAAAATAAAACCCATGCAATCAATTCACAACATGAATACTATCATGATGTATATAAACATACATAATGCAAAAGAATAAATGAGAACAAGGTAGACAAAGCACACAAACTTATTTTATTTATAAGGTTTTTGAGTACTTTTTTAAAGAAAAGAAATAAGTACATTAAAAAGAAAAAATAGTAAAAATAAATCATAACTCTGCTCTATCATCACATGTATCATCAGAGGAGGCTCGAAGAGAACCAGTTCCAAAATCCCTATGGCTAAACTAAACAAGGTAGAAACCAAATGAATCAAGGCTAGTGGTGTTGATCATCTTTTGAAACAAAGCAATGTTCTAGAAAAGATGGAAACCACAAAAAAGAGAACTCTATTTGGCCCTAGTAGAGAAGATCCAAGAAATATTGCCACCCGTTAGTTATCTAACTAAGGGCCAAGAACCAGAGGACTAAGGAGATCCATACCTAGAAGGTGCTCCACACTAAAAAGGTGCTTATTGATATAGAGCATTAGCTATATGTAGAAGACTTACCCCTAATGATTTGAAGCATACTTCTAAATGATAGTATCCAACTACTAATCAAGCGAGGCCAATGTTTGATGCAACAGAAAGATATCTAATGATTAGTGAATGGGAAAATAAGGGGTACGTGGAATCAAAATATAAGGACAAGGAAAAAATTAAGAGACACTTTGAAAAGAATAAGAGCATCTTACATAGTTTCCAGAGTTTGAGGAATGTTGAGAAGCAAAATGACTATTACACACAATTCCTCTATTAGTACTAGTACCAGAAATAATGTCAAAAATAGAACCACCATAATGTGTGATGAAAGTAGGATAAGGAAGAATGAAAAGGGCGAAAGTAGCATAATGAAAAAAATGGTCCTATAAATCATATAACAAGATTATAGACTCACTGCTTAAGATAACATAAAGAAAATGATCATGAGAGATATGAAGTAAGAAAATGAGAGTGAACAACAACACACACAATATCATTGAGATGATGATAAGGTACATATGCATTCAATTGAAGAGAACCTCAAGCATACCCATAAGCAGAGCCAGCTAACAAGTCAGCCATTGATGAGATTTGGGACTTAATTGTGATGATAGAAAAAATATGGGTTCTATACATTTAAAAGGGACAATATCATAATGATATCATCTCAGGAGAGCATGACCACATGCCCATGCATGAAAAAGATGGTAGAAAAATGACAAGTGCGATAAGTGGTAATCATAGAATAAAACTCTTGAATAAAATGAAGGTCAAATGAATAAGAAATATAGCATACAAAGAGCTAGAAACCAACAAAACCTTTCCTAGATGGTTGAGAACTCATCAATGATACCCTTCCTACGTCTCATAGATTCTTCTTGTTTCTCTTGCTCCACTGGAGAATTTCAGCTTCATCTAGTTCTTTTATACACCATTTTGAGACATAGGAAGGGTAATAGATAGACTTATTTTTGAAGGAATGGTATAAAGTTCTAAGAGTTAAAAAGTGTTTTAACAAATTACGTGGATTGAAATGATAATGGAAAGGTTTTTTTTATAGAAACTTCCTAGCTCGTTGACCATCCTACTGACAATTTTGCTAACATAGTTGATGAATTCCATTATGAGTGTGTTAAAAAACATACTCGATGAGCACTTGTTAAAATACATCATTATATATTTTCTAAATGACCTTAAGAGCAAATTTTAGTGTGCTTAACTCTTTGTTCTTATCTTTCAAGCTCTCCAAAGCCTATTTCCTTTCTTCCTCAAACTTGAGAGGATTCTTGAGGAGATCATTATGAGTATTTAGAAGCTCATCATGGTCATTATCATCTTCTTAAACAAACCTTCTAGCCTTAGAGGTTGTAGCGGGAGGTTCCTTAATAGACTTCGAAGCCATAAGGCAATGAAGTTACAATCATCCTCATAAATACTACAACTACTATTTAAAATAGTAACCTTTGCCAAAATTTCTCTTTTCCCTGAGTAATTTTTCTAAGAAAAATAATTTGTAGCAATGTGTTAAAGCATTCCACACTCGAAGCACTTGATTTGATTGATGTGGTTCCTACTTTAATTTTTGTCAAATTCATCATCAAACTCTTTAGCATTCTTTCCTGATCTCAAGTCTCTCTTACTCAAACTATCTCTTCTTGTTCCACCAAAAGATTGCTTCTTACTTTAGAATAACTTGGTAAATCTTTTATCAAGTAAGGCTTCTTCCTCTTCATCTAGGCTAGAGTTCTCATTACTAGCCACTATATACACTTCTCTTTATTGGTTACATTTCATTTAATGGAATTAAGAGCTATGCTCTTTCCCTTTTCGGTAACAAGTTGAAGTTTCCAAGGGAGGAAATGAAGAATCTCAT
The DNA here is from genome assembly GCA_033030585.1 of Hippophae rhamnoides. Classification (NCBI taxonomy): domain Eukaryota; kingdom Viridiplantae; phylum Streptophyta; class Magnoliopsida; order Rosales; family Elaeagnaceae; genus Hippophae; species Hippophae rhamnoides. The sequence continues at coordinate 22,430,947 of CM065431.1, forward strand.
AGGCTTGGAGATCACCAATCAACTCATTAATCTTCAATCCATCAGGCTTGTAGAACTCAAGAATAGTAACATTTTCTTTGAAGTTAGGGGGAAGATTGGCTAGAAACTTTTCTATTTTCTTTTCATCCTCTATAGATCTAGCAAGATTGCACAAAGAGTTAACAAGATTAGAGAATTGAGAGCAGAACTTATCAAATTTTTCATCGTCTTCCATCTGAAATAGCTCAAAGTCTTTGTTCAATAAGATTACTATAGAGGTACCCTCACGCATGGTCATTAAAATTTCACAAGCTACTTTAGACGTCTAATAATCTAACATGCTCAACTATGAAAAAGTTGCCCTTGTTTATTGTCTCCACAACAACTATGATCCAAGTCATAATTGGCTCTCCTCTAGAGCCTTGCCACCAGGTGATGTGGTAAGACATAGGTCAATATAGTGAAATCTAGGTTAATGGAAATCTTATGCATATATACCTAAGATGCAATCTATGTCTTGGTTGTTAATTACTTTTAATTAACCCAATCCAAAAAATAATATTTGTAGACCATTCTACGAATCACTAATAATTAATAACACTCAAATTATTAATGATCCAAAGTTTAGAAAATAATTTTTCAACTAAAAATTCACGTTTTGAAAATGCCAGAGTTTTCCTACATTTTCTAATAGTTTTCATTTTACAAATGAGGTGGTATTTAGAAGAAGCTCTTAGGGTGCCAAGCTCTTCACTGACAACCTTGTTAAGCATATCGGTAAGCCCATAATGACTATGTTAACAAGGGTAACATTTGTTACAATATGCCCATCACTCCATTGGAAACCTCGCTAACCATATCACTAAGTACCTTGAAAAGTACCACTATGAGTACTAAATATCTTATTTTTTGTTTCAAAATTTTGTAAACAAATTTTCACAAATACCCACAAGCTACCAAAAAAGAAACCATAACCTAGCACCTAGCATGTAAACTAAATGAACCCAACATATGGTGGTTTATATGAACATGCTATCGTATAAAGTGTTTTAATTATATAAGTGAGTATATTATTGAACTATCAGTAACTAACCTTATATAGAGGAAGACAAAATACTAAGTTAAATAAAAACTTTGTGTTTTTCACATTGGTATGCAAAAAAAAAACCCACTTTCTATATCTATGAGTATGAATTTAATTCTTGTTAGTAGTATCACATGAAGATAACGATGGTTCACTTTGGTGGAAAGAGTTATAAATACCACTCAATCCAAAGTGATAGATCTTCAGGCACTTGGAAATGATGGATTATCTATAAATGTATATCTATTTCATGTAAATAATTGGTTTTGTATATTTTGAATGGTCATAGACCTACGAATTTGACCTTTTCCACTTCTTTTAATATGACTCAAACAAGAACATTTGTTAGTATCTTTGATTATTTTCTTGAGAGTTATGAGTGAATTCTTGTCATTTTTGAAAGGAAAATTCTATGTATCCCCACTAAAATTTAATCTTTAGTGGATCATCACTCAAAAATAAGCTATATATTTCATAAATCATTATAGGTTCAATCTAATTTAATAGTGATACATGTGTTTGAGAACCAATATAAAATTAACACACTGGTGGAATTCATGCCCGAGTAGGAAAAAATAGAATTACTTTTATGACAAATCTGTGATTAGATTCTATATTCCAAGCTAATAATACAAGTGGTAATAAGCATACTTTGGGTGGTAATAGAGGTTTTTCAATACTATTTAATAATAATTCCTAAGATAGTTCTAATATGCCTTCTTGGAATTTTTTCATCAGTTTCTCAAAAAATCAAGCAAGTGGTGGTGCATCTATTACTTCTAGGAATAATAATGGTTAGGTTGGAAATACTAAACACTTTAAGAAATGTTTACTTGATCATCCTACATGTCAAATATGTGATAAACCTAGTCAAGGGGCAACATCTTGTTTCTTACCAAGGGATGTTCTTATTGGGAAGCTTCTTTGGCTGATTTTGCTTATTGAGATATGCCCTATCGTTACCCATACTATCAAAAAACTAAGATTCAAAGGATAGTGTAGGAGCTTCTGTAATCCCAATTGATAAAACCAAGTAATAGCCCATTTTCCTCACTAGTGTTGCTTGTCAAGAAAACATATGGCACTTGGATATTCTGTGTGGATTATCGAGCTCTAAATGCCCTTACTATCAAAGAAAAATACCATATACCTATCATTGATGAGTTATTGGATGAACTATATGGATCTAGGGTTTATTCCAAGCTAGATATGCATTCAGGATACCACTAAATAAGAGTTCAAGAGGAGGATACACATACAACTGTCTTCAGGACACATGATGGTCACTATAAGTTCCTTGTAATACCATTTGGCCTCACTAATGCGTCAGTCACTTTCCAAAGCCTCATGAATGATATCTTTCGACCTTTCCTCAGGAAGTTTGTCTTGGTTTTCTTTGATGACATACTGGTGTATTCCAAATCTTGGGAGGAGCATAAGTGGAAACTATAATCTGTCTTTTAGTTGCTAATCGATAACCAATTAATTGTAAAAGAATCCAAGTGCCAATTTGGTGTGTTGTAGGTGGATTACCTGGGCCACTTTATCTCTAAGCAAGGAGTCTCAATGGACCCTGCTAAAATCCATGTTGTTAAGGAATGGCCTATGCCAACCACAGCTAAGGGTGTCCAAGGGTTCCTTGGGTTAGCAGGCTATTACAGAAAATTCATTCAACACTTTGAAGGAATAGCTATACCTTTAACTCAACTATTGGGAAAAGAAGGCTTCCACTGGAGTGAGGCAACTGAGATGGCCTTCCAATAGCTAAAAAAGGCTCTCATATCTCCTCCTATCCTACGCCTACCTGATTTATCAAAACGCTTTATGATTGAATGTGATGCTAGTGGTATCGTTCTTGGGGCAATTCTCAGCCAAGAGAATAAGCCAGTAGCATATTTTATTGCAACACTCAAGGGATTGGCCCTAGCCTTGTCAACTTATGAGAAGGAAATGTTAGCTATGGTCAAGGCTATTAGATTATGGAGCCCCTACCTATTGGGCAAACCCTTCACCGTGCGAACCGATCAAAGAAGCCTTAAGTATATGCTGGAATAGAGAATAACCACCCCTACTCAGGCACATTGGTTGCATAAACTTATAGGCTATGATTATGTGATCAAGTATAAAAAAGGATCTGAGAACCATGGACCTGACTCATTATCCAGAGTAGTAGAATTTTAGTACCTATCTATCTCACAACCTCTAATAGCTTGGTGGCCAACACTCCAATAAGAGGTTCAACAAGACCCTTTTTATGATAAGTTGAGAATCATAATTGCCTCAATAGATACTCCTCACCTACACTATCGTAATGGTGTTGGGTATGAAAAAAGCAAGGTTTACCTAAGCTCCAAGTCTACCCTGATACCAAAAATTCTGACAGAATGCCATTCCTCACCTATTGGAGGACATTTTGGATTTCAAAAAACATTGTCTAGGGTTAAGTAGAATTTTTATTGGCCAAACATGCAAGAAAAGGTAAAATAATTCCTATAAGAATGTGGCATATGTCAGCGGTTCAAAAATGATTGTATGACACCTGCAGGGTTGCTATAACCCCTGCCAATTCCCACCAAGATATGGTGTGATATCTCAATGGATTTCATTGAAGGGCTTCCCCTTTCCAAAGGCAATACTGTGGTTATGATGGTAGTAGATTGTTTGACAAAATATGCACACTTCATTGCTATGAAGCATCCTTTTACTACCTTAGGTGTTTCCATGATATTTCTGTCTAATGTAGTTCGACTGCATGGCATTCCCACTTCTATAGTGAGTTATCGAGATAAAGTCTTCATAAGCTCTTTTTGGAGGGCCTTATTTCAGTTGTAGGGTACACAACTATGTATGAGTTCCAACTATCATCCACAAACCGATGGTGAGACTGAGATGGTCAATTGAGTCTTAGAACAGTACCTACGTTGTTTTGTTGATGATCAACCAAAACTGTGGGTCAAGTGGATACCATGGGCAGAATTCAGCTATAACACCTCAATACACTCATCCACCAAAACCACTCCATTTGAAGCTGTTTATGGAATCCATCCTCCCCATCTTGTGGCTTACATCCCCGGTACCTCGAACATCCAAACTGTAGATGAGTGCTTGCGTGATAGTGACACCATCCTTAGAGAACTACGTCACAACCTTATACAAGCTCAAAATCGAATGAAGTGCCAAGCCGATCAACATAGAAGGGAGATCACTTTCCTTGAAGGGGATTATGTTTACCTAAAACTACAATCATATAGAAAAACTTCTTTTGCATTTCGCTCAAGCATGAAGCTAGCTACATAATTTTTTGGACCCTACTAGATCAAGGAAAGGATTGGTTATGTAACCTACTAATTGGGACTACCCCCAAGCTCTCAGGTACATAACATGTTTCACGTCAGCCTACTAAGGAAGCACGTTGGAACCTCAATACCTATCAACCATCAACTACCACTCATAACTGATAACTCAATAATTATGCCACAACCTGAAGCTATCTTGGATCATCGAGTGATCCAGAAGGGAAGGTACCGATCAAAAGTAGAAATTTTGATCAAATGGGTTAGAGCCCCAAACACCAAAGCTACTTGGGAAAATGAAAGATGTTTCTCTAAATCTTACCCAGAGTTCATCCTTGTGGACAAGAATTCTAAAAGAAAGGGATGAATGATACGAACAAAATCAGCTCAGCCACTACGAGTCGCTTCAACAGGCGAACTACTGCACACGTGAGGCACAACAAAGATACCTGATGAGCGCAACTAGGCGCAGGACATGCCAAGATACAGGCACGAGAGAACCACTCCACAATTATGTTAAAATGTTAGAATTTTGTTAGCACACTAGTGCACTTCATTCATGCAATTTCTTTTTTGTTTATGTGTGAAATGTTAGGCTATATATAACTTTTAAGGAATGGAATAAAGGATACGAAGAATTATACCTGATTTCCCTCTTCCTCTACGGTTCTTTCTCTTCATTTTTCATCGGCTCAGTCCTAATCTTAACATAAAGATGCTATTTTTGTTTTTTTTCCAACTTTTTGTAACCTTTACCAAGAAGTATAGAAAAATATTTGTACGGTGATTAGCTACATACAATGATCAATTTATCCTCCCTATTCTTTTTCAACAAAGCTGGAAGTTTTATTTGTTTTGAAAATTATAGAATTATTTTGTAGAAACTAAAAAACTTATGGTCGGCTATTGATGGAAAGTTCTATAATAGACAGTTAAATGGTGTGTTGACATGACATGAAAGGTGGTCGCGAGTAGAACTGCTCTTACTATATATACGTTGCACAAAAATATTTGTCAGATTTATGTTGATTAATATCTACTGATAACTAATAAAAATGCATGTTACATATATAAATGTATATATATATATATATAATTTTAGTTTGGTTTTATTATATATCATAAGTAATAGAGATGAATTATGAAATGTATTTCTTCTACTAATAATATATATATATATAATTTTAGTTTGGTTTTATTATATATCATAAGCAATAGAGATGAATTATGAAATGTATTTCTTCTACTAATAATATGACAATAGGTGTTACAACTATTTATAAGATCATATATGAGTGCATGGTAGCTATCATGGTATAATGTTTACAATAGTAAACCTTGGCTATGTAGCTAATTCACCTACATGATCAGTAATGGTTAGATGTGACCATGATCATAGTTATACAGTAGACATTTTAACTTTAAAAGGCTCTGTAGTAAGTTTTTGCAACACCTATTTTTTCATGAAAAACTATTGTTTAGATGGGTGCTGAATAAGACCTATTACATTAGTTTTAGAAAAATAAAAATCTACGTTGAAACCTTAGTAACCAATATAATATATTAAAGAACCGCTGTAATAAAGCATTTATAACATTTAATTCTATAATATTAACCATTGTTATATAGTCACTTATTACAACGGTTTAACCTTTTTGAGTATTGTTTAAAGATAAAGATATTACAATTATTTTAAATATAAAATGATGTATATATTTACATTTTTTTATATTATTCAAAATCCTAAACATGCATATCATGGTTAATTTAGATAATAAATTAACTAAGGTAATGATTAACAAAAGATAAAAAAAAATATTCATAAAGAAAATTCAAAAAAAATTAAGGGAATAAATTCATAAATATTGTTATATACATTGTATATATTAATCAATTCATTTACAAAATATAAATATCCATCTAGTTATCTTTGTAGTTAGTAATAATATAGGTATAATATGTATTGTTATTTAACTAATAAACATCCTACAAATCACAAAATAACAAAACTAAAGTTTTGGAATACCAATGTCATGAAGTAATTTAATTAAAATTATAGCTATAAACTCTATATAATGAAAATTTTTAGTTACAAATCTGATTAACTTGATGATGTTGAATAGTTAATTAATCAAATTATATTAAATTAAAATTTCATAAATGATTAGCCATGTAATTATGTGCAAATAAAATAAAGAAAAAATAAATAAAGATTAACACACGATATCTTTATGTGGAAATAACCTAAGCTACAACAATGATTTAAGAAAAAAACCACATATTCATCAAACTACCTAATTATTTTTATAAAATAATATATGATTACAAGGCTAGAACTCAGTAACTACCCATCATAGATAATTCCCTCCCAAGTAACCTACTTACAAATCTTCACTTTCTTTCACAATCATCACAAGCAAGGTGTACAAATCTGAACCAACTTTATGATAAACTCGTGTCACATAAGTTATCGGACCTATTAGTGTAATGAAACCTATCTATCACTACATCACACTCATAGGAAAAATAATATTTACATAATGAATCTATCCTATGATCCGATTAAACCATATTTGCTTAAATCTTGACAACTCATATGTACAGTAAGAAACAAAAACACAAAAATGCATACAACTTGTCCTAAAAGACTCATTGTTTTATTATTATAGTGTATATAATAATAGAAAATCGAAGAAATAGATATAAATGATGAGTAACAAAAATAGAATATTTAAGTTTTACTCCTCCTAGAGTAATCTCTTCCAATTAATTTTTTTCAACTAACTCTCTCCCTTTAAATATTACTTAATAACTCTCCTTTTTTCGTCATATGAATAAGTAACACAACGAAGTAGTGAAATTTCTTTTTAATTGAGGGTAGTAGACTTAGCTAAACATGACTACAATAAAACATACAAGTGATTAAATTAATTTTATTCAAAGTGTGATTATCCATTGACAAAATAAATATATGTAGACAAGAAATACAAACATACTAACACATATAGTGACATATCAATAATCACTAAAAGTAAGATATGTGTTGGAACTGCAATCGTATATCACTTTGTTCATTTATGGTTAGTTATGAAAAATTTAAAGAAAAAATGTCACCTATCATAGAAAATAGTATTTGAATTTGTACTTATACACAATAAAATTTACTTACCAAAAGAGAATTTTATTAAAAAATATTTCTTTTGTATACCCTCTTATTATTTTTATTTTTATGTGAGAGATTGGTTATTTATTTTCTTTTTGTATAATCATTTGTAGCTCTTTATTTTTTTGCATACAATTACTTTTTGTATATTTCATTTTCCTTTATTAGATATTTTGAAGTAAATGTCTCCAAGTCAATAACTTAGTATGATGACTTTCACACTAGTTATGAGGTAGTCCGCTCTACTTATTATAGTAGCTTCACACATCACAGTAGAGAGTTCTCTCAAAACTAGGTGTCTCTCTATGGTAGCATTTTATGAAAGTGAAAGATAGACCTCAAACACAATTTTACAGTAAATATTATCTCAAGTCCTAAAATCTCACAATATCAATTAGAAACTTCAAGCATGACATACATATGTGTCCAGTGAGTGTGTGAGAATGTTCATGTAGATGTGAGAAATATGTAAGTGTACAAGTCAAAATATTCATTTACACAATGTAAAATCAATCATGAAAATTAGAATAATATGAGAGTAGTATGTAAGGTTCATGTCAATGGTAAAGCAAGTCTACTTCCACCTTGCTTTTTTTTTTATGAGAAACAAATGAAAAATAAATCAAAACAATAAGCAACAACAAAAATTTACTAAATAAAATTAATCAATCAGACAAATTCCTAAGGAATTTCTAAACTATTTAAATCTTTGGGTATCAAGGGCCTTAATGAATAAATTAGCCAATTGCCTTTCAATAGGCACAAATGCAAGGGATAAAATTTTGACTTCTACTAGTTCTATAATAAAATGATGTCTATTGTCTATATGTTTTGTAAGGGAATGTAGAATATGATTTTTGAAGATACATATTGCACTAGTGTTATCATAGCAAAAGGGAATAGTACCTTGTTCAAAGCCATATAAGCATGTTTTTCATCCATATAAGCTGTGTGCAGGAGCTTCTAATAGCAATGTATTCTACCTTTATAAAAGATACTGAAATGATTTTTGTTTCTTATGATGCTAGGATACAAGATTTTTACCAATATAGAAACATCCACCCCAGGTGCTTTTTCTTACATCATGATTTCCTACCAATATGCATCTGTGTATCCACTAATTTTACAGGTAGTATCATTAGTAAACCAAATGCTAAAGTTTACCTTTTCAAAGACATACTTGATATTTCTTTTAACGTGTTTCGTATGTGATTCCTTAGGATCTAATTGATAATGGGCACAAACACCAATTCTAAAGTAAATCAGGTCTACTAGCTGTGAGGTACATGAAGCTTCCTATCATGATTTTAAAAAGCATTTGATCAATGCTCTTACCTGACTCATCGACATAAATTTTGGCACTTATACTTATCTGAGTTCTCAAATGCTTAATTATCTTAAGTCCAAATTTCTAAATTAGATTACATTTATATTTGGTTTGAGAAATAAAGATATCATCACTTAGTTGTTTAATTTGCAAAACAAGAATGTATGTAAGCTCACACATCATAGACACTTGAAATTCATTAGTCATTATATTCACAAAATCTTTGACAAAAGATATGGAAGTTGACCCAAAGATTGTGTCATCAACATATATTTTAGCAATAAATATATCTTCTTTTGTCGTTTTAATAAAGAGAGTCTTATCAACTCCCATATAAGCAAATCCCTTATATAAGAGATAAGTTTAAGCTCTCATACCAATCTCTAAGAGCTTGTTTCAAACCATAAAGGGATTTATTGAGTTTATAAACATGCTTGGGGTATTGGGGGTCAACAAACCCTTTTGGGTGTTCAACATAGACTTCTTCATTAAGTAAACCTTTTAAGAAAATAGACTTTACATCCATTTAAAAGATTTTAAATTTTAAAAAGCATGCAATAGCAAGTAAGATCCTAATGAATTCTAGCCTAGCTACAAGAATAAATGTTTCATCAAAATCAATTCATTCAACTTGTCTATATCTTTGGGTAGCTATTCTAGCCTTGTTTCTAACCACCATATCATGCTCATCATATCTATTTTTAAGCACCCATTTAGTTACTATGATATTTTTGTCACTAGGTCTTCGTACTAATGTCCAAACATCATTCCTAGTGAATTGAGCTAACTCATCCTACATGATATTTATCTAGAATTCATCTTTTAAGGTATCATTAATATTCTTTGGTTATATTTGAAAAATATAACAAAGATCAATTATCTCACTTACCTATCTCCTTCTAGTTACTATGCTTGAATTTGGATCACCAATGATGTTTTTAGTTGGGTGACCTTTTGCAATACGTGTTAGCTTCTGAATTTGAGTGTTGGATATGGTGTCATCATCATCCAAGGTTGAGCCTTCATCTATCTCAAATTATATCTTATCAATGTCAAGTGTTTCATAATTTTGACCTTCAATTGACAAGCTTGTGTTTAAAGGTTCATCTTTGTCATTAGTGATTGGAGTGTTAGTACTTATATTATCTACAAAATATTTGATGGACTCTATCACTATGTTGGTTCTAAAGTTAAAAAAATCTAAAAAGCATGATTTGTTAATGAGTGGCCTAGCAAGATACCTTCATCACTTCTAGAGTCAAATTTTCCTACATTTTCACTATATTTAAAGATGTAACACTTACTTCCAAATACATGTAGATGCATAAGGTTAGGTTTCTTACCTTTCCATATCTCATAGGGAGTTTGGTTTGTACCTAGGCATAGATAGACAAGGTTCATTATGTAGCAAGACTCTTGTCATCTCTTGTAACACCCAATTTTTCCTTTCAACTATCCCATTTTGTTGTGGGGGTGATTAGTGCAAAGAACTTATGTGCTATTCCATACTACTTGCAAAAATTTACTATATCTTGAGTTTTGAAATTCCTTCCCATGATTATTCTTTAGTCTCATTATGTTAGTTGATAAGAGTAAAATTATTGCATTTTTGTTATGATTTAAATATTGATATTAGAAAATTGTGTTTATTTGATTATTTATTCGACAAATGTCATTTCATGGGTATTTCGTGTTTAAAGTGCAATTTCAGGTAAAATCATGATTTTGGAGAAGTTTTGGACAAAGTACAATGATCGGGATTGAGTGAAAATAAAAAGAAAACAAAGTTTCAAAATTTAGAAATCTCGCCGCCGGCGAAAATCTCACGGCAAAAATCTTCCCGAAAGCACGAGTTTTGGCAAAGTAATCTCGCCGCCGACCAACATAAACTCGCCACGGACCAAGTTATCTCGCCGCTGGCGAGAATAATGTCGCTGCCGGCGAGTTTCGTCCGAAAACACATTTTTATGTTGTTTTGTTCCAAAATTTCCCCCAAAACCCTAGATCTATATATACATTATGATGGAGAAATAAGAGGATGGCAGAGAGAGTAGATCTGAGTTATTTTTGGAGGAGAAAAGAAAGTTTTGGAGAGAAAGGTTGGAGAAGCTTGAAGGATCATCACCATTGTTGCTACCAAGTCTTCATCTTCAAGAGTTTTTCATATCTTCTCCTTAGCTTTTATTTTCTGCATTTTATTTAGATTTTTTATTCATGGATTCAATTGAAATAATGTTTATTCTTATTTCCGTTATGAACTAATTCGTTTTTGCTAAGGCTATGATGTAGTTAAATAAAGAAAATCTGATTTCTTGTGTTATTGTTATATGAATTCATTGTTTTCAAGTTGAGTATTTATTTCCATGCTTAATGCTTTTAAATTTCTGATCAAGATTTAGATGATTTGTTGCATTATATTGAGATTGAGAGGAGATGTGTAATGAATGCTTCTTGTGATAAATACCGTATGTTGAATGCGAGTTTGACACCTAATGCATGATGTATGTGGTTATTCTAGAAATTTCATAAATCGTAATGTGCTTATTTGTGATTAAATATTCATAGAAATATAGTTGGTTTTCATAGATAAGTAATTCTAATATAGCTCGAGAGAGAGTATTAGATAAGTTTGGGTTTTTCAACCATCACTTCTAACTTTGATTCTCATATAACGTGATTTGAAATCGGATTGAATTGATTTAGCGAAATCAAATGCCTTAGGGTTTTTAATCATTTGTGAACAAAATTAAATTTTGTTATTTGCATTTAGTTTCAAGTTAATTTACTTCTTAAACAAATTCAACAATTCGGTTTTCAAATAAAATTAAGATTAGTCAATTTCGGTACTTAGTAACGCCATTCCTTGTGGGTTTGATATCCGTACTTTTGTACACTTTATTACTTGAACGATTCATACACTTGCGAAATTACGCATCATTAGTTATTCTATTACCTGCTTCAATCTGCAATTCAAGACAAAATGAATGAATGAAATCAAATGCATCAAATTTTTCTTTTAGAAAACTACCTATGTAAAACAAGAAAAATCATCAACATCAAGAATATATATATTTCTTCACCCAAACTCTTTGTTCTCATAGGACCCATGAGGTTAATATGAATTAACTCAAGTATTCTACTTGTGTTAACTACTTTAATTTTCTTATGAGAAAAGCGAGTTTTTATGCCATGTTGGCATGGATCACAAAAAGTTTTTCAATTTCAGAAAGTGTAGGTAGGCCACATTTCTTTTTGTTTAAGTTAACAAGATCTTTAAAATTGATATGTCTAATCTTTTGATGCCATAAGGAAGCATAATGATTATAAATTAAATTGTAAGTAGTACTAGAACCTATATCAATGCAGTAATAATTATCATAATAGCTAGTTCCTCTAAGCAAACACTTATCTTTTGAATCAATTATAATACAATCATTATTGGTATATTGTACACTATATTTTTTTATCACAAATTTGACTAATGCATATCGTATTGGCTTTAAGTCCATCTACATAGAGTACATAATCTAACCAAGGTATGCCTTCAACCTAAATTGTACCTTTACCAATAATCCTATATTTATTTGCATTGCCAAAAGTGATTATTCCTCCATTATACTCATCAAAAGTTTTAAAAAGAAAGCAATCACCAGTCATATGTCTAGAACGTCCACTATGAAAATACCAAACAGTAGTAGATTTAGCATTAAATACAATGTGGGGTACATAACAATGTAAATAAGACTTGTTAGCCTAACCTTTCCTAGTTTTCTGACTTATGTGATTATTTTTGGAAACAAGACTATTGATTCTTGAATAGGATGTATGTTATGTTATAAATACAGTTATGGGACATCAAGAATCTACATCTAGGTCTAATATGTCCCTTCCTACCACAGTTATGACATGTAGTAATAAATTTAGAAGCAGATGCATGAGATATATATGAAGTATGTGAATAGTAAGGATCAAAAGGTTTTACAAATAGTGTTGTTTTTGAAGATTATGACATAATGTGCTCATCTATATAGCCTAGTCCTCTCTTGTCTCCAAGAGTTTTCCCATAATTAAGAATCTTGTTTAGAGTTTTAGCTCCAATGGTTAACCTTTTCACTGTTTCCTTAGATTGTTGAAGTTCATGCACTAGATTCTCATTTTCCTATTTTAGACCTATAAGACTTGAATTCAGATCGTTAATACATTCAAACAATTCAAGTTTTTCTTTTTCTAGCATTGAGGAATTTGTTTAATAGGATTTTAGTTTATCATTCAATTTAGCTACTTTTATAAAAGTAACATATCCTTTTCCATTTTACATCCTATAAACTATAGTCACTTTCTGCATTATCTGAATCAATATCAAACTTACTTGTGTGTCCATTAGTTGTTTTAGTAAATGCCAGAAAATTGGTGTCACTGTTTTCTGATTCAATTGGATTATCGCTATCACTTTCAAAGTCAATAAGTGTGGCATTGAAGTCCAATGGGTTTAGATTTCTTACCTTTGAAACTTATAGATTTCAGTTCTCTTAGATTCTAATCCTTTGGATGACTTGATTGTTCTTTACTTTATGGATTCCTTTTGTTGAAGATTTTCTAGAGTCTTTTGGCTATGAATACCATTTCTTCATCATTGTTGTCACTATCTTTAGTCATGGTAGTTTTTAAGGCAATACCTTTCTTCTTTATAGAAGTTCAAAAGCTCATCGCAAAAGTAAGAAGTGAGCCAACTAGTTCCTCAATTTTATTGGTGTCCACATCTTTGCTTTCATTTTTGGCAATAACCTTAGCCTAAAAGAAATCTAGTAATCAACAAAAAATCTTTCAAACCATCTCGAATTCTTCAATTTTCTCACGGAGATTAGTAGAGGAGTTTGCAATATCACATAATTTAATACAAAATTCAGAAAAGGTTTCAGACTCTTCCATCATAAGATTTTCAAACCTAGTACTTAGTATGAAAAGTTTAGTTCTTTTAACTTGAATGATGTCATCATGGGAAACTTCTAAAGTATCCCAAGCATGCTTGGCTGTATCAATATTAGGTATTCGACAAAATTTCTCAATAGGCACAACATTAAAGATAGCATTAATACCTTTTAATTTTAGTTACTATTAGTTTTATCTTTAGTGGTCCATTCATTCAAGTTTAAGAGTGACAACATTATCTTTGGTAACTGTAGGTGGTTCTCGACCATAAATAACAGGATTCCAGACAATCTCATCTATAGAAAATAGAAAGGCTCTCATATGAGCTTTCCAATATTGATAGTTACACTCATAAAAGAAAGAAGCACAAGTTGTAGACAAACCCTCTCTCAAGTGATCTATAACAAGATCTTAGGCACATATTAAGTATATCTAGTAACTTGCTTTGATATTAATTGAAAGCTTTAGTTACAGATCTAATTAACTAGAAAGGGTGAATAGGTAACTAATCAGATAATTTCAAATTAAAATTTCACAAATGATTAAATATGCAATCATGTGTAAATAAAATAAAGTAGAAATAAACAATGATCAACATGCAATATTTTTAGATGGAAACAATCTAGGCCACAATAATGACTAAAGAGGAAAACCACTGGTTCACTGGACCACAAAACTATCCATTATGAAAATAATGTTCGATTACAACGCTAGGACTCAAACTAACCATCACAAATAATGCCTCCAAGTAACCTACTTAAAAGCCTCTCTTTTCTTTCATTGTCTCTACAAGAAAGGTCTATGGATCCTAACCAAAGTTTTGATAAACTCAAGTCACGCAAGTTATTGAACCCATTCAACTGACACTTGAAAAGTTAGAATAATAAAAGTGCAAGGTGTGTTCAAGAATAGATTAAACAATGAAAAATCCTAGATAGATGATTTAATGAAATAACAAATAAAACCAAAATCACTAGCAAATCCTAGAATAAATGACTAAACACATGATCATAAATAAAATAAGCTTATCAATCAATCAAACAAAACCACAAAAATATCTGATAGATTAATTAAAGAAAGAACCTTAATAGAATACGATTTTGCAAAACAAATTGAGAGAAACCTTATTGAAGCCCTAGGTCAAACGATAATTACTAAACTATCCATAAAATTACTTTATTGTTGAAGCCCTGGCTGCTTGATCGATCTAAGTTGAGCTCGATTAATAAAAGCAATAAGATTGATCGTTCAAAGCCTTTTTTAGTTGATCTAGGAAATGATTAAAAAATGATCGATCGATTTAAACCAATCTTGATTGATATAGGTTGTATAAAAAAACTAAAAACCCGAGACCAGAGAGAATGAATGCAATCGATTCTTGATCGATCAATCTATTAATTTTAAAATCAACCCAAGAGGACTTAGATTATAATAGAGAGATACTCGATCAATCTACCTCCTCAATCGATCCAGACATTACTGAATTGATCGAGTAACCTATTTACTAAATGTTTATATGTGTCTAATATGAAATCTAACTTGCATAAAAATAGAAGTATACCTGAAATATTTTCATTTGAAGCTCGGTAGTTTATTTTAATTGAATAGTGGTCTTGAAATGCATGCCTGATGAGCGAAAACCGGCATCGCCAATTCTCGCAAATACTTTGGTTTTAATATTTGTAAAACTCTCGCAAGTGCACGAATCATTTCGTAGAAAATGATAAGTATACTCCCAAGGTTGATCTAAGGAAGGAATGTATGTGGTTCTTAATTTATTATTCAAACTTTTAAAAACGAAATTAAATCCTAAACATCCTGTCACGATAGTTTGGTTTTTGTGTTCCTAATCTAATAACATAAAATAAACATATGTCTGATTAATTAAATATAATAAAAAAAAATAAACATAGATACAAATTCAATAAATAAATATAAATACAGATTCAATAAATATTCATGCAAATTTTATCATTTATATTAGTGGAGTATTTATGGATATAATAACTAAATTAATTATGCTTGCTCATATTATCTAGGTTATTAAAGATATAAATTGATATTTTATTGATTCTCTCTTTTTTTATATGAATACCACCTTTGGTGGGTTAGATATTCTTTGTTAACTAAACAAATCATTTAACACCTATGGGTGGGGTTGATAACTAATTTGGTTAATTAAATTAATTCCTTTTTCTAAGAGATTGAAAATGAACCATTTAAATGCCACCTTTGGTGGGGTTAGACAGTTTAAACTTTATTCAAGGTGTCCAAATTAAACCCGAAATTTAGTTATCCGGTACTAACTTTCAAGTTTTAAAACCAGCTCTTGAAAACATGTTGTCAATACATTTTCACATAATAATTCTTATAAAAACTTTTGAAATAGAGCTTCATCAACTACCAAGTGATTGTACCAACAAATAAAAGAGCACTACTCTAAATTAGACCAGGATAACTAAACCTTAAAGTCTAATCTTGATTTAAGTTTGTAATGAAAAATAATATATTTCTCTCTAACATTCTTAATATAAAATCTTGAATAAAAATAAAATCAATTCATTTTAGAAATTTTCACCTATTTAATATTTATAAGCATAACAACGTTATTATTATATCATGATTATAAATGACTAGCACAGTTAAATTTAATCACGGACAAATTAAATATAACATGTAAGAATAAAGCATAAAAATAAGCAGAAGAAAATAAAATCCTTATTAACTTCGACGCTTATTCAGTTGCTAGAAAACCTCCAATGCGAATTTGCACTTCCATTTATTGAATCAAAAATCTAAATTATTACAAAAACATTACAAGTTCCTCTCAAAAAGAAAGAACTCTAAACCTAAGACAATTGAACTAAAAACTAAGAGAAAAACTAAGAAAAGCTTAGAAACTAAGAAAGAAACTAAGAAAAACTTAAAACCTAGAAATGAAGAAGAAGAGAGAAGTGAGGTTTTTAGGTGTGTTTTGAAGTGAATGGAAGGGGTATTTATAGGTGAGGATGGAGAGAAAAAATGAGTAAAAAATGTTAAAAAAATATTAAAAAAATAAAAACGTGTTTTGGACCTCTGCTGAGGTCATCAATGACGTCAGATGACGTCATGAAGTAATTGTGAAAAATGGGTCAACAGCGTTATTGTATTGGTAATTCTTTGAAGCGTGGTAACAGCTGTGAATACGCCGCTGTGAGCTCAGCACTGTGCACGGGCTTACATCACGACCTTATTGTACTGTTGTACGACAGCTGGTGTTGAAAGTATGGTGACATATGGTACATTTTACTGTATGTGACATTTTCAAATCTTTTGACATTTTTCATTCAATTTTTCCATGTTTGTTGACATTTTTCCACTTATTTATTAATTTATTTGTGATGTATTGCTTCAAGTATTCTTCTTTGAGTCTTTACATTGCGTTTTTAGGCCAAAATTCTCGAAAAACAATAAAAATACCCAGTGATTCGAAAAAAGACAAATTTATATAAATATATGATAAAACATATAAATATATATATTTTTAATCAATTAATATTAGCATAAAATCATGGTTATTTTAGTGCTTTTTGAGCACTCATCACAACCCCAACTTCTTGCTAGTCCGCCCTTAGCAAGAGAAGCGATAAAAACTAAAATTAAACTATCCTAAATCACCGAGTGGATTGACAGGTTGCATTTAGCCTATGCAACAAGCCTTTAAACCCTAGGTTGCCCCCTAGTGGACGAGTTTGAGTCTCGTGAGGTTTTCAAGAATGATACCCACAAACATTGTACTAAATGTAAAAACAAAGAAACAATAAAAACAAACAACCTAAAAAATTAAATTTACAACAAAATCACAAATTATCAACATCTCACAAAAATGTCTCATACTTTTTTAATCTCCTTTAAGATCATAATTAAAATCTCAAGCATAAGTTATTTTAATCTCTTTAAACAATCATGATTTATTATAATAATTATCGAAAATCATTTTCATATTTCATATCAAAAATGTATCAATTTAATTTCACCCAATTTCGGTGTCATGAATCGTAATTCGCCGACTCTATTCCTCACTTGAAGTCAATACTCTCTCTTGAATCTATGGGTTCAAACACTCATACTAATTTATATGCGAAAGAGTTGTTGTATAGAAATGAACTAATATGTTCGCATATGTATAAAGAATAAAGGCTCAAAGTGTTATTTTAACATTGATCTCATGAAAGGAATCAAATGTATAAATTATAAAGATATCATATAAAAATTATTATTTTCATGCATAAATCAAACTCATTAAGAAAGAATTTCAAGATATATGCCTTTACAAATGAAGAAATTGCAATGACTTTTTAGGGAATTACTTCTTATATCTTTCTTTGTAATTAGCCTTTACTCACAACTTTGTAGGCAATGCGGGTTATAGTATGTAGATGATACTATTTTTATCTCTCTTTTTTTCTGTAGATATTTTTCAATATGTGTATTTTTTAGAGAGTCAACCAGTATACATTGTATGCATTGTTTTGGATTTTGGTATGTGGTTAATTTGTGGCTTTTCTGTTTTGATCTTGGTTTAGGTAACCCCAGACATGTCTTTTTGTTTTTGTAGTAGTCATGCATAAATGAGATATAAGCATATACTTATCAATTTCTACTCAAATCATTTAATCTAAGCAAAAATAATAATCAAAATATATGATGCTATTAAGATGAAAAAAAAATTCATACATTCAATGCTAATACCTATAGAGATCATCTAAAAATTTGAAGAAATAAGAAATGTGTTTGGAGTAGAAAAAATATATATTTCATCGAATAAAGGAAATTAGGCTCAAATTATCTCGCAAAGGTAGTCTCCTTAAAAAACTCATAAACACTGATTTTGGGTTTGATATAATTTCTACATCTTATCAAGAAATACTAATTATGACAAAAACTAACTAATTATCAAAAATAATTACAAAATATTTCATGATATGTTTTCAAAAAATTAATCTAACAGTACAAAAGACTTAACTATTTACTTAAATTTGATTTAAAGAAATGATAAATTTTTGTGAAAAAGTTTTTTTTTTTTTTCAAAAATTACTAAATCACACAAAATAGAAATAAAACCAAACACACAAAAAATGAAAAAGTAAAATTTTTTTTTTATTTTTAAATTGTTAAAACTTTTTTTTTTAATTAAGCATGGTAACTTTTCACCACCCCCAACCTAGAACTTACATTGTCCTCAATGTAACAACTGTAAATTAAAGATAAAGAGAAAAGAGAAGAAAGATTACCTATTTCTTGAGAAAGTGCAAGTAGTAATGGAAAATGCGAGGTGCAGTCCATCATATTCATCATTAAAGTGTATACGAAGACAGGATGTTGTGAACTTTAACATCTCAACAAATATTTTTAGTTTTAACAATTTAAAAATTATTCACATGTAATTAAATAAATGAAACAAATAAAAGAAAATTACCTAAAATGATGGGTTGCCTCATCCAGTGCTTAGTTGCGTCTTGCAGTAACTTGGGGATTGCATTTTAAGTAAACTCAATGTCGCCCTCATCATTGAGTCAATCAAACCTGGCAGGTAAGACAAGGTTGTCTTCCTGTACTTTTTCAGTCATGCCTATTGATTTTGATTTCTTTCTGTACTTAAAACTAGAGGCATACTTTGACGGTTTTAGATAACCCACATCTAGGTACAAATCAAATAATTAAGGCATAAAAACACAATTGTACCTAGATTAAACAAAGAAACTAGCTCCTTAGATTGTAATTAAAACTTTTAAAATTTTGGAGATAGTTAAAAAAAAAATTTGTTTTTTTTTTTTTTAAAAATAACATAATCAGTATTAACCAAGAGTGCTCCCAGGAAAGAATGGTGGTGCAAAGGCTCGCCGAAAACCATCCTCCTGCAGCACAACGCGTTCAAGGAAAATGATGCCTGAGAGCAGAACTAGTCTCTAAACCGAACTCCCTTAGATCTTTACTTTTCGTTATTAAGTTAAGTTAAATAAAACTTTAAGTTAATGAAAAATCTAAGTTAATTAAGTTTAAAGAAAAGGTTAATTAAGTTAAGTGAATTAAAAAAAAAAACCTAAGTTAATTAAGTTAAGTTAAAAAAAAATCTAAGTTAATTAAGTTAGTAAAAAGTTAATTAAGCTAAGTGAAGTAAAAAATCTAAGTTAATTAAGTTAAGTGAAAAAAAAAAAAATTAATTAAGTTAAGTGAAGTAAAAAAAAATCTAAGTTAATTAAGTTAATGAAAATTTAAGTAAAAACCTAAGTTAATGTTAAAAAAAAAAAATTTAAGTTAATTAAGTTAGTAAAAAGAAACTAAGTTAAGTAAGTTAAATAAAAATCAAGAAAAAAAAAAATAGCTAAAGGAAGAAAAAAATAATAAAATAAAATAAAATTGAAAAAGGTAAAAGAAAATAAAAAAAAATAAAATTATGATTTAAAATAAAAAAAAAATAGTAAAAATTAAACTCAAAAAAAAATTAAAATTTTGGTTTTTTTTTTATTTTTTTTATTTTTTTTATTTTTTTTATTTTTATTTATTTTTATTTTTTTTTTATTTTTTTTTAACGGTAATTTTATTTTACTATTCACGCTATCTTATTTCTTATTTAACTTAAAAAAAAATTTTTTTTTTTTTTTTACAAACGGTAATTTTATTTTACTATTCATGCTATCTTATTTCTTATTAACTTAAAATTTTTTTTTTTTTTTTTTACGCACGGTAATTTTATTTTACTATTCACGCTAACTTATTTCTTATTAACTTAAAATTTTAAAATTTTTTTTTTAAAATTTTTTTTTTTTACGAACGGTAATAACCTTTTACTTCAAATTTCAAATTTCTAAATTATTTACTTTTTATGCTATAAAATTTTTTTTATTTTTTTTTTATTTTTTTTTATTTTATTTTATTTTATTTTTTATTTTTTTATTTATTTTTATGAAATTTGAAATTTGATTAAAAATTTTTTATTTGAAAAAAAAAAATCACAATTATTTACAACACAAAAATATTTTTAAAATTTTGATAAATAAATTAAAAACGATATTAAGCCTTCCTGCAAGTGAAAACTTGATGACGTAATAAAAGCCGTCAGCCGATTCTGAAATACTTTGGTTTTAATATTTGTAAAACTACCATGAGTCAGCGAATCATTTAAATGAAAATGATAAGTATCTTTCTGCCGATCTAAGGAAGGATGTATGTGGTTCTTAATTTATTATTCAAACTTTTAAAAACGAAATTAAATCACAACATCCATCTGTCACGATAGTTTGGTTTTTGTGTTCCTAATCTAATAACGTAAAATAAACATATATGCAAGTTAATTAAATATAATAAAAAAAAAATAAGCATAGATACTGAAATTGATAAATAAATATAAATCTGATTGATAAATATTCACGTAAATTTTATCATTTATATTAATTGGAGTATTTATGGATATAATAACTAAATTAATTATCTTCTTTCATATTATCTAGGTTATTAAAGATATAAATTGATATTTTATTGATTCTCTCTTTTGTATAGATCTGCACCTTTGGTGAGTTAGATATTAACTTTGTTAAGCTAAAGCAAATCAATTAACACCTATGGGTGGGGTTGATAACTAATTTGGTTAATTAAATTAATTCCTTTTTCTAAGAGATTGAAAATGAAGGCATTTAAATGCTTTGCTTTGGTGGGGTTAGACGGATTTAAACTTTATTCAAGGTGTCAAATTAAACCCAAGAATTTAGTTATCCAAGTCTTAACTTTCAAGTTTTAAACCACTACCAACGTATGTTGTCAATACATTTTCACATAATAATTCTTATAAAAACTTTTGAAATGAAACATTTCTAACTACCTAGGCGATTATCAAGCGAATAAAAGAGCCTACTCTAAATTAGGCAGGATAACTAAACCTTAAAGTCTAATCTTGATTTAAGTTTGTAATGAAAAATAATATATTCTCTCTAACATTCTTAATATAAAATCTTGAATAAAAATAAAATCAATTCATTTTTAGAAATTTTCACCTATTTAATATTTATGCAAGCATAACAACGTTATTATTATATCATGATTATAAAGCAATTGCTTGATTAAATTTAATCACGGACAAATTAAATATAACATGTAAGAATAAAGCATAAAAATAAGCTGTAAAAGAAAATAAAATCATACGAACTTAGTGTTATTCCCGTTCAGAAAACCTCCAGCGAATTTGCTTCCATTTATTGAATCAAAAATCTAAATTATTACAAAAACATTACAAGTTCCTCTCAAAAAAGAGAAGAACTCTAAACCTAAGACAATTGAACTAAAAACTAAGAGAAAAACTAAGAAAAGCTTAGAAACTAAGAAAGAAACTAAGAAAAACTTAAAAACTAAGAAATGAGAGAAAGAAAGAAGAGAGAAGTGAGGTTTTTAGGTGTGTTTTGAAGTGAATGGAAGGGGGGTATTTATAGGTGAGGATGGAGAAAAAATTAAGTGAAAAAATGTTAAAAAAATATTAAAAAAAAAATAAAAACGTGTTTTGGACCTCGCCGAGGTCATCAATGACGTCAGCGTGGCGCATGACGGGGCGGCCGCACGTGAAAAATGGGGTCAAAAAGCAGCGCGTATGTGTGGCCGCCGGGCTGCTAACGCTGTGCGTGTAGCGTGCGTGATGCGCGCGCGCAATCAGCAGCTGTCATCGGCGCGGGTATGTGTGACTCTGGCCTTGTGTGTATTGCGGCGGCGGCGGCCGGCGGCGCGGTGAAATTTCTGTATGATTTTCGATCTTTTGACATTTTTGACCTTTTCGACCCATTTTGTCCAATTTTTCCATGTTTGTTGACATTTTTCCACTTATTTATTAATTTATTTGTGATGTATTGCTTCAAGTATTCTTCTTTGAGTCTTTGACATTGCGTTTTTGACCAAAATTCACGAAAAACAATAAAAATACCCGTGATTCCGAAAAAGACAAATTTATATAAATATATGATAAAACATATAAATATATATATTTTTAATCAATTAATGTGCATAAAATCATGGTTATTTTAGTGCTTTTTGAGCACTCATCAATGCCTAAAAAATAAATTACGTTTAAAATATTTTTTCATGAATATCACCAATACTCATAAACTTTACATATACTACTACGTCTTATAAATTAGTTACTTCCAACAAACATTGTCCACTTCAATTCCATCTCAATTTCCAAAATCCGGTGAAATCATTGCCTTAATCTTCTAATACTCAAAAATGCATCATAAATGACCCTTAGCTTAATTGTATCAATAGTCAAAGAATTGAATTGGTCGGCCTTTTATAATTAAAGATATTTGTATATGCAAATAGTAAAAGAAAAAATTTAGACTTCATGTATGATATAATTAATGATAGAAGATAAAAACTAAATATACAATAAATGGTAAACGAAATAACAAATAACTATTAGTAACATTTACCAAACTAGGAAGCAATTAGCATATTGTTTAGCAGCCAATTACACCATTCTCTTCTCACATGAAGTAACTCTTTTGTTGTGTATTCCTTTTTGTCCTCCTACTAGGAGAAAAAATTAACTTTTAATTTGAGCGCCCTTAAAGCTTAACTTATATATATAAGAATTATAAATGTTAAATACGTATTATATAAATATATACACACACGTTAATCTCTTTATAAGCATATCTTTGATGACTTGCAATTATATCTCTTATGAATCTCGTTACATAGTATCCACACTCATAATCATATGGTTGCTCGGGATACTAAAATTTACAAAGAAATCCCATAATGTCAGGATTCTTGAATACTAAATTAAACGATACATAAATAAATTGAAATTTAGTTACCTTAATTGGATCATTCCATGTAATTGTAGCTTGAGTTGAATTTCTTTTTTTTTTCCTTTCTTTTTTTTGCATTCCATCTCGCTAATGCCCTTTTACAAGAAATAATGGACAGGGAAGCACTGAATTTAAAATTTAACACAATTCATAGCATTAAAAGCATAGGAAACAAATACATTCACAGCTGTGACTATGACTAAAGTTATAACTGCCAATGTTTGTTTACTAGTTTTATCACTTCTCTAAACTACTAATATTTGCATTCTGGTCCACTACATTTGGTAACTTTTCCTGGAATTTTCCTTCAACTTCTCAATATGTATTTTTCAACTCCTGGAATTTTTGGGACTAGCCTATAAATTTAATAGTGGATATTTATAAGAAAAGAGACAAGGATACTAGCTTTATAAGGACATTGCGTTCAGGAGTCAACAAAATGATGTTGTCACTGTGCCAAAAAGGGGTTTTAAGGATCGTCATTAACCATCATTGTAAGACTAGTATGATGCTTCTAAAAAAAATAGAGCTCCCGTCATCTATCCAGAGGTCATGGTATAAGTAAGTATTTTTCATAACTGTCCCTCTATTTTTCATGTAATTTGTAACTATTAGTTGTAGAAAACCAACAACAATAGTTATGTATCAATGTAAAATGATCTATTGAGTTACATATAAAAAATATATCTTAGCAAAGGTTACTTTTGTTCCCTAAGTAACTGACCACTTCTTTTAATTTTTCATAAGTTTCTTCATAACTTATATTAGAGCTCTATCATCTAGCTATAGATGAAATAAGAGAGTTAGATAAATAAATAACAGAGTCAAAGTTAAGAAAATGTAAGAATTATAAGTGTTGGCCATTTTCATGAACAAAATATTTACTTGTAAACTAGTTTTTAGACTTGCTATCAATTCCATCGAGAAATCACTATGCCAAAACCGATAAATCAATTTAAAGTTAGTTCGGTGAATCAACTTTAAATACTATGACTTAAAATTTTAAAGTTGGTTCAACGTGTGAACCGACGTTAATAGCGTTAGTTGACACGTAGAACCGATGCTACGTCCTACGTGTAGTGTTAGTTCAACATGTCAACTGATGCTACAATCTACGTGTTTTAAGTTAGTTTTTCAGTGAATTAATTTGAAATTCATTATAAGTTGGATTTTTCCAAAAACTGACTTCAAATCTCAACTTAAATAACCACTTTTGTAATAGTGAATGCCGAAAAAATACTAAAATTCTAGATAATCGTATTTCAAGTATATTTATTATAACTATCACATATAAGATTGCACTCATTTATTCATTAGCATATGTTCACAACACTTGAAATTATTTATTTCTAAAATATTTATTTAAACTTAAATTAATTTATGAAATTACCAGTTAACCATTTCTTAAATATATTTCAATAGTTTTAGGTTGTGTCTTAACAAAATTAACTTTTTTTTATAATATTAAGGATTTTAATTGACTTTGAATAAGTAAACACAAAATAATTGAATTATAATGATATTAGGTTATCATTTATCACCTCTCTCTCTCTATATATATATATATAAAGAGTGACGGCAACAAAGAAAGTAAATGGAGCATAAAGTATTAAATAGGTTAGTTAACGTCAAATTGATATTGTACGAGAGGTATTTATTAGTAAAATTTATTTTGTATTTTTATTTTTACATAGCTTCTTCTTGATTAGATTTTTACATATTTAGATTAAATAATTTTATGTATGATTATAATTATTTGATTTGATTATTAAATTTCAAAAAATCTATTTTTTATTTAGCTCCTGCTTAATCTTTTTGCTCCAAAATTTTCTAGTTGATTTGATTTAAGTGATATATATTTTGAATAATCTAGTTAGGATTATTCATTATTAAATTTATTCTGTAACACACGAATACTGGTACTGTTGTGCTAACCCTTTTATAGTTGATTTGTGAACGTATCTGATTGATTGAAAGCTTATTGGAATGTTGGTCTATATATCACTCACGCTAATATTAGATATTGTGAAAATAGAGCAGAGGCTCATAAGTAAGGTAAATTGGGGTATTATCTTAGGAAGAGTAGCATAAGAGTAGCATAAGACTAGGTTTGTACTTGAACATTTGTTTCTCATAGTGAAAATTTAGGTAGTCCAATGGACCGGTGGTTTTGCTCTTAGGTCATGGATGTAGCCTAGGTTGTTTTCACCTTCAAATATCATATGTTATTCTTTCATTTTTGCACTTTATTCATGCATATGATTGCATGCTTGACCACTTTGTTTAGGTCATTAAATTATAAATTAATAAAAATTGAAAATAACCTATTCACTCTCTCTAGGTTAATTAGGTCCATATTTTTTAAACTTTCAATTGGTATCATAGCAAACACTAGTCACACTTAGTGAGTTTGCTCTTTAATGACACACACTCCTACTTATGGACTAAATGAAAGAAGATGGGTCATATGTTAGACCCACATTCATTGATGGGTATAATTACCGTTACTGGAAGGCTCACATGCAAGCCTTTCTCACACAAGATGAAAAATTCTAAGATGCTATTCTTAATGGTTGGGAACCATGTTCAACAATGAAAGATGGTGTAACAACCATAAAGCCAAGAAAATAATTGACCACTAAAGAACGCACCCTTCGTGGGGAAAACCAAAAAGGTCTAAACTCAATCTTTTCTCTAGTGTCGATTGATGAGTTTCATCACATTTCTGACTGTGAGACTGCTAAAGATGTAGGGAATGCACTTGATCTTGTTTATGAGGGAACTTCCCAAGTGAAAAAAATTGATATTTCTAACATCTCAATTTGATTCCATTAAAATGAGAAACATTGAAACTTTTGGTCAACTATATGCTCGCTTTTGTGATATCACTCTATAACACGATTTTATGTTCTCCTAGAGAAACAACAAGTTTTTGGCGCCGTTGCCGGGGATTTTTTTTACTATTTTCATTGTTGATATTAATACCAATCAATCTGATTTTAATTCAAAAAAAATTTTTTATTGTTACGTGTTTAATTTATTTTTCAATTTTCTCGTGGGTTGAGATTTTGTTTGACACACAAATCTTGTCTCACATAAAGAAAAATAAATTTGTTTTTTTTTTGCTTATTGTTTGTTGTTTTTTTTTATTTTGTAAATTTCTCGTGGGTTGAGATTTTGTTTGACACGCAAATCTTAATTCACAAAAAGAAAAAAAAGAAAAATAAAAAAAATTATGGTTATTGTTTCTTAATTTATTTTTCACTTTTCTCGTAAGTTGAGATTTTGTTTGACACACAAATCTTAACTTATAAAAAGAAAAACAAATTGAGAAGTCAAGATGAAGACTATAAATCAAGCGCTTCTTGGGAGGCAACCCATGTGTTTTATTTATTTATTTATTTTTTTTTGCATGTATTACTTTTTATATTTTGTTATGTTATTTTTTTTCGTAGGTGCAAAGTGGAGGTAATGAAGCAATTTTGGCTTAACCTATCAAACGAATCAGGAAGTTTCTTTAAACCCATCTCATATGTTCTTTAACTTTCACACATTGAGGACAATGTGTATATTAAGTTTGGGGGTGGTAGATATATTGAACTTAATTGAAATACTTTCTGGATGTTCTTGCTCATGAAATATTTTTTTGTTTGTTTGTTTGGTTGATTGAAGATATTTTGCTATAAATAGTGATTTATTTTTGTTTCTTCGATTTAAATGATGCATATCTCCTTGAAAATTTTGAATATTGTCTAAGCGATGAATAATTTTTACGAATGTTTCATTTTTACAAGGATAAATATTTATGAGCACTAGTCTTTATTTTTGAGTTGCTATGATGATTTAGAGAAGGTTTATGTGAGTATGAAATTCGATTGATATTTTTGGTGTCACAATTCTTAGAATTTATTTGATTTTCTCTCGAGGCGAAATTATAGATAACATTTAACTAAGAAAATGATTTAGGCCATCTTTGGATCGTTTAAGCCTTTCTATCTACCTTCACATGCATTATCCATAGTATACCTCTTTTGAGCCTCAAAGTTTATTTATATATTTTTATCTCATCTCAAAAACCTTCTAATATATATATATATATGTGTGTGTGTGTGTGTGTGTGTTCAGATATATATGTGTTCATTATCCCACTAACATGTGACAACTGTTAGTAAATATTTAAAGTTATATCGGAAAAAAAGGGATACTAAAAAAAACCAAAAAAAGAGAAAAAAAAAGGAAAAAAAAGTATTGTATGTGTTGAGAAATCCCACATTGGGAAGTAATTATTGTGATGATAGAAGTTATCTTTTTCAATCCTAAAATGTTATGTTTTGGAAAAGTTTTTGAGCTAAATATTATCCTTTATCCTACCTTTACCTAATCCATACATTACAAGCTTAATAAAGTCCTATTGATTGTGTTTTGTGTTTGTCTACATTAGTGTAGAGAGAAATGAAAAATAAACTTATGAGATTTGTGGTTTCATGAAAAATTGTTTGATTTCATATTTGTATAAACTGATCCGGATTGCATGTGATGAAATTTGAAAAGACTTCACACATACACTTAAAGTTCATTGTGAAAAGGTTATATACTTTTAAATTGATTTTGATGCTTAGATAAAATTCTTTTATTTCTTTGAGTTATGTTATTTGGAATGTTTAAAAAGAAATATTTTGAAAATCACTATTTTAAATGCAGTTATCTTTGTTTTATTTCATCCTTTTGCTCGAGGACTAGCAAAAACTTAAGTTTGGCGGTGTTGATAACTGTATTTTATACAGTTATTTTCACCTATTTTATTAATTATAATTGCTATGTTCTCTCTATTTTTAGTTACTTTTAGTTTAATAAATTATTATTTACTCTTTTTAATATTTTTTTATGAAAAATAAATAATTTGTATCAGCAACGCATAATTGCAAGTTTTCGTCCAAAAATATAATTTCAAAATAAATGAGTATTTAATTGCAATTTATAAATATTGAAAATATAAATTAAATTAAATTCGGGCTTAATTTTTAATTATTAAAAGTTTATAATTTAATTTAAATTCCCAAAGGGCTGTATTGCAATGAAACAAAGTTTAAAATGTAATTTGAAATATATTTGTGGGTGAAAATATAATTAAGGAAAGTTTTAAATTCTGCGCAGGTGAGAAGAAGCCACGCGCTCTTATGCAAGCGCGCAACGTGGACCGTCCGATCAAAAAATAAACGGCCAGATGCGCGCGTTACAAGCACACCTGACCAACGTGAGTGGGTGCATAATTCCTCTACACGCGGCTCGGTGCCCGAGTGGGACCCACCGCTGCAGCCAAGATACGTGGCGGGACCCACGTGTCAGCACGCCTACCAGGCGTTGTTCTCTTTGTCGAACCACGTACACCCTCTTCCGGCCGAATTAAAGTCTTCCACATGTCCCATTTCCTGAGCGAATCGCCATCGGGACGCGTGGCACATATCGGTGACGCAGCACGAGAATCTCACCCTCGTTCGGTAGTTGCCTCACGTTTCACACGCCCCAATTCCGTGCGACAAGTTATGCGTGCGCCCCATTCCCCTTCAACGAATGATATCGCCGCCACGCGTCCCTCCGCGATTCGGCTCGGAGAAATCGGGACACGTGAAGCACTTTAATTCACCGAGAACGACCGCACGTGGTTCGACCGCACGTAACAACGCCCTTTGGCGCGTGTAGTGGGACACGTGGGTCCCACCTACACGCCGCCTACACGGCGGTGGGTCCCACTCAGTGCACCGAGCCGCGTGCAGGAATTCGCACCCACTCACGTTGGTCGCGTGCTTGTAACGCGGCATCCGGCCGTTTATTTTGACGGACGGTCCACGTCCGCGCTTGCATAAGAGCCGCGTGGCTTCTTCTCACCTCGCGTTAATTTAAAACTTTCCTTAATTATATTTTCACCCACAAATATATTTCAAATTACATTTTAAACTTTGTTTCATTACAATATACTACTTGGGAATTTAAATTAAATTATAAACTTTTAATAATTAAAAATTAAGCCCGAATTTAATTTAATTTATATTTTCAATATTTATAAATTGCAATTAAATACTCATTTATTTTGAAATTATATTTTTGGACGAAAACTTGCAATTAAGTACGTTTTCGATACAAATTATTTATTTTTCATAAAAAAATATTAAAAACAGTAAATAATAATTTATTAAACTAAAAGTAACTAAAAATAGAGAGAACATAGCAATTATAATTAATAAAATAGGTGAAAATAACTATATAAAATATAGTTATTAGGAACCATGTTCAACAATGAAAGATGGTGTAACATCCATAAAGCCAAGAAAATAATTGACCACTAAAGAACGCACCCTTAGTGGGGAAAACCAAAAAGGTCTAAACTCAATCTTTTCTCTAGTGTCGATCGATGAGTTTCATCACATTTCTGACTGTGAGACTGCTAAAGATGTAGGGAATGCACTTGATCTTGTTTATGAGGGAACTTCCCAAGTGAAAATTTTGATATTTCTAACATCTCAATTTGATTCCATTAAAATGAGAAACATTGAAACTTTTGGTCAACTATATGCTCGCTTTTGTGATATCACTCTATAAAAGTACGAAAAGTCCTAAGCTCCCTAACAACAAACTACAGATGAAAGTTACAACAATAGAAGAAAAGAAAGAATGTGGACATATTAAACATTGATGAACTTGTTGGGTCAATCCAAACCTATGAGCTTACTTTTGATCCACCCAAGAAAAAAAAGTATGTGGTATTCAAAAGCTCTAAAAAGGACATTTTTGATAGTGATGAGGATATGAATGATGAGTCACTAGTCTTGTTAGAAAGAAAATTTAAGAAGTTTATGAAAAAGAAAGGTCAACAAAATAATGAATATAAAAAAGGACAATCTAGTCATTTGAGGGGCTGATAGTCAAGGGAAATCAAGCCTCCTAGCTTTAATGGTAAGAAAACTATGTCCATTAGTCCTCAATGCTTTACTTATGAGGGATTTGGTCATATTTTAATAGAATGTGCAAACAATAAAAATAAAGTTGAAAAAACCTTTAATGCCACACTCAGTGACACAAAAAGTGAGCAGAGTAATACTAGTAATTCAGAGGATGCTGACACTAACTAGTGTGCCTTCACCACAACTACCAAAGCATACCATAATGACTCTAACTCTAACTTAAATGATAAAAATCAGGGAGTACACTCTTCTCTTTTACTTTCTAAGTTTAATGTATTAAATTACGATGAACTATTCATAGATTGTCTAGGTGCTAGGAATGAGAGTGATAAACTACTTGTTGAAGTAACTAAACTTAATGATATCATTAATGTTCACAAAAAAATTCTTCTATCCTAGAGAAAGATAAAAAGGAATTGTCTAAACATATTAATGCCCTGAATCTTAGTCTTGTAGAAACCTATCAGAAAAACAAAAAGCTTAGGAAAGAACTTAGTATTGCTAATGAGATCATGAAGAATATGACCATAGGTACCAAAAATTGACCAAAGTCTAAGACTATGGAAAACCATACGAAGATAAGAGAGGTCTTGGATATGTAGATGAATAGTCAACACCTTCATCATCCAAAACTCAATATGTAAAACCCATTGTGGAGCAAATTCAGTTTGTTCCCATCTACCATCATTGTGGCAGGAAAGGACACATTAGACCTAAGTATAGATTTCTTTATACTTATGATTCTATCACGAATACAAATATTTCTAGGACACCTCAAAAAATTTCCAAATGTAATGTTTTTACTAAAGGAACTATCCAAAAAAGAGGAGCCTATGAAACCAGTTGCTTAAACTATTAAAATTTAAAGATTATGGGTTAATAAGTTTGAGTTACATTGCTTTGTGGCTCATATAGCATTTAAAGCCTAATCAAATACATCATGGTATTTTGATAGTGGATGCTCTAGACACATTACTGGGAACCATTCTTTGTTTGAAACCTTTGAATAATACAATAAAGGGAAAGTTACCTTTGGTAATGTTAGAACATCTAAAATTGTTAGGAATGCTCTATTCAAATAGTGGGTATCCCTAAACATGATGAAGTTTTATATATGGAAAGACTCAAGGAAAACTTGATTAACATACGTCAAATATGTGAAAATGATTTTAATGTGCAATTTATGAACAATCACTACATTGTAATAGATCGAAATGGTAAGTGTATGATTAAAGGAATTACATCACATGACAATTGTGATTACATTGATACAACAACTAAAATAAAATGTAACCTAGCTAGCAATGATTCAACTACCTTATGGCATGAAAAGCTAGGTTATATGAATTTTAATGATCAAGTTCGATTAAGTAAAACTGAGACTGTGTGTCGTCTACTTATTCTTCCAAAAATTGAAACACTTGTATATGGACCATGTCAATTGGGTAAATAAACTAGAACTGCTCATAAGAATTTCTAGAGTATTAATACAAATATAGTATTGGAATCAATACATATTGGCCTCATGAGTCTTATGAAAACTAAAAGTATTGTGGGTAAGAAATATATTGTAATTGTAGTAGATGACTTTTCTCGTTACACTTGGGTAGACTTTCTTAAAGATAAGTTAGATGCTTTTGAATTCTTCGTCTCATATTGTACAAGAGTGCAGGTTGAATGATCGCCACACACAAAGTGTGTGTAATGAATAGGCAAGTATACATATTGCAAAAATTAATATAACGATAAGAAAATATCATTCCCTTGGAGATTATTTTATTAGAAACTAATTTTAAAAATTTTAAAAATAAAAATCAATTTTTTTGTGTTTTTATATTTTAAAGAAACAAAATTAAAATAACTAAATTTAAATAGAAATAATTAACTAAATCAAATTTGGTGAGTAAAAAGATATATGAGAAAATATCTAGGAATACTCAATCCCCCAATTTTCTAAACATACGAATTGCTAAAATCCCCCAATATAATTATCAATTAATTACATGATCAATTGAATCTAACCTAGCATGTATTCCTCTCTCAAGTAAACTACACACCATATAGTAATTAATTTAATCACTCTCATGCCAATTAAATTGCATACTACTCATTAAGTTCATCAATTATAGATCATATACATAAGAATCATACATTTCTGCTTAGAAACTATGCATGTTATTTAACCAAGACAAACAATTAAATAATTCTCTCAAATTTATTTTATTACCTATATAGATAAATTGTTGGCCAAAAAATTAATAGCATACAAATTAGATTAAATAATATAATTAAATAAAAATTATAATTGGGGTAAAATTTTAGATCATCACATGGTGAAAATTGGGTTAATAAGATCCCTAGATTAATAAATTAATTACACATAATTGTGTTCATAAAGCTCATATTTTTAATAAATAAAGACATAAAATTGATAAAGAAAATAGTAGAAGAAGAAATACAATCAATCTTTTGAATTGTAGTATTAATCTCCTCTTGAATTTATACCAAAATTGTGTCATCTGTTGAATATTTTTGTATTTTTCTCTCATTTTAGCTCCAAAAATTGACCAAAATTATGCTAATGGAGGCTAATTTGGGTTTATGGAGTGCTTAGGGGATTAAATAAAGCTCATGTGCGATCTAGACCATTAGATCAGGTTCAGATCAAGGGCTACTATCAAAACAAGTAAAATTGATAGTTCCTGCCAATTATAGCATGACACATGGCATGGAAAATTCACTGGGAAAATTAGGAAGCGATGCGTGGCAGGAGAGAACGGTCATAGTCAATACTTACTGAGTTAGCCACACGTGGCGCGACGTGATTCACAGAAACGAATGGCATGGCGTACGGGTGGAACGTGCCGAGCAAGGGTGTAGCGACACGTGGCATGGCATGTGACTAATTTCCAAACTCAAATTGAACGCCATGCTGACACGTGGCATGCGTTTTGTCCCCTCACATGCGGCGTAATATGATTCTCTCTCCGTGCTTACGTGGCTTACCCAATGAGCTCTTCTGCCTCCGTGGCATGGCACGTGTTAGCTCTTGATTGATCCTGCGTTAAAAATTCATAAAAAATCCCAAAAAATTCCAAAATTTATATTTTCACCCCTTTTTTATTAAAATATTTTATTTTAATATTTTTGATCCAAAAATTATTATTTATTAAATAAAACAAGTAAATAATAAGTAAAAAAAGTGCACTAATGACTTTATTTTCATATAGTCATCCTTGAAGCAGGTGATAAAATAGTAATCATTAAGTGACTAAGAGTAGACCATGGAAAAGAGTTTGAAAATACCAAGTATATTGACTTATGCAAATAATATGGTATCTTTCATGAATTCTTTGCCCCTATCTAACCTTAACAAAATGGAGTAGTTGAAATGGAAAATATGATACTTCTAAAGATAGCTAGAGTAATGCTGCATGCCAAGGGAGTATCCAAAAGGTTCTAGGCTAAAGTTATAAACACCATATTCCACATTATAAATCATGTATATCTTTGCCTAGGTACAAACCAAACTTCCTATGAGATATGAATAGGTAAAAAGCCTAATATAAAATTCATGCATGTTTTAGGAAGTAAATGCTACATACTTATTGATTTATAATAGTTGGATAAGTTTGATTCAAGAAGTGATAAAGATATATTTTTTAGTTATTCCCTAGACATTAGAGCCTACAGAGTCTTCAATTGTAGGACTAATGTTGTTATGGAATTCGTAAATGTTTTTATATATGATATAGGTAAGTAGATTACAAGTGAAGAAGTTAATAATGAAATAAATTTCACAGCACCTCAATTAACAATAACTAGTGACACAATTGGAACAAAAGAAAAGGAGCTTGATAAAAGAGAAGAAAATAAGGAAGAAGCATCAACCTCATCAATGATAAATCCAACCCACACTCCAAAAAATAATCCTATTATGAATATAATTGGAGATCCTAATGCAAACATGGTAACAAGAAGAAGAAGAAAAATAAGTGAGGTAACCCACTTATGCTATATTTCTCATGTTTAACCAAAAAACTGTGCATAAAGCCCTTAGTGATGAATTTTGGATAAACACCATGCAGGATAAGTTAGCTCAATGTGAAATAAATCATGTGTGGATATTAGTACCTAAGCCTAAAAAAATATTATTAGGGACTCAAGGCTACATGCAAGTAGAAGGAGTTGACTTTGATGAAACATTCGCATCTATGGAGTGAGTGATGATTTTACTTACCATTGCTTGTCACATGAAATTCAAATTATATCAAATTGATGTTAAGTCAGCCTTTTTAAATGGATTTCAAAATGAGGAGGTATATGTGGAACAACTAAAAGGATTTGTTGATCCAAAATTTTCAAATCATGCTTAGAGACTCAACAAAGCTCTTTATGGTTTGAAACAAGCTCTTTGAGCATCGTATGAGAGACTTACCAACTATCTCTTGAACAATGGATTTATTTTAGGGGGAGTTGATAAGAATTTATTCATCAAAAAGAGTAGTGATGAGATCTTCATTTCTCAAATTTATGTAGATGGCATATTTTTTGGATCCACATCTATAACACTAGTGGATGATTTTGTGCATGTTATGAAAAATGACATAGAAATGTCTATGGTGGATGAAATGACTTTATTTATTGGTTTACAAATCAAATAATCTCATGATAATATATTTATTTCTAAAACTAAGTATGCATGCAACCTTGTTAAAAGGTTTGGTCTTGAAACTAGCAGGCCATTAGGCACTCTTTTAGATACCATTACAAAAAATACAAAGGACACTCAAAGTAAAAATGTTGATCAAACCCTTATAGAAGGATGATAGGTAGTTTAATTTACCTCATTGGAAGTAGGCATGGAAAATATTTTAATGTTGGTATGTGTGCTCGTTATCAAGATGACCCTTCACACTTAGGAAATGTAAAGAGAATCATTAAGTATATTTCAAAAATAAGTAATTATAGTCTATATTTTGCAACTGATACTACTTGTGAAGTAAGTGGTTATACAGATGTTGATTAGGTAGGCAACCAGGATGATAGGAAGAACACATTAGGTGGTTTTTTCTACATTGGGAATAACTTAGTATCCTGGCATAATAAGAAACATAATTTTATCTCACTCTCTATAGTTGAGGTGAAACACATTGCTACAAGAAGCTCCTACATATAAATTCTTTGGATGATAAACATGCTTAAGGACTACGGTTAGCCACAAGGTATAATACCCTTATATCGTGATAACTCTAGTGCTATATGTATTTCTAAGAACAGAGTTCAACATTCTAGAACTATGTATACTGACATTAGGCATCACTTTATTTGAGAATCAGTTGAAGAGGAAGTAGTGACACTTGAGTTTATACCTACTAAGAGACAACTAGCAAACATATTCACCAAAGCTATGAACACTCAAAGACTTGAGTATCTTAGGAGTGCCTTGGGAATCTCTCCCTCAAATTGAATTCCAAATTTTATTTCAAAATAAAAAAACAGAGAGAGAGAGGGAAAAGTAGAATCCTTATCTGGCCAACATGGTATTAGACTCATTTAACACTTACATATATATATATATATATATATATAACCTTATTTTTAGTGGCTTAGCTCAATTTGATATTTATCGTATAAATTATTTTACAATTTTGACTTATGTACACACATATTATTGTACAAGTGATGATCGATATTGACATGAACTTATTCACATACACATGAATACACATAAATGATATGCTTGAAGTTTATGAATTCTCTTGAAAGACTCTAAGACTTCAACTAATCTTGATTGTATAATTATGTTGAGTTCTATTTCTTACTTTCTAAAATTTTACCATATAGAGGCACCTAGTATTGAGAGGGCTACCTACTGTGATGTGTGAAGCTACCACAGTGAAGGGAGAAGGCTAGCTACCTCACAACTAGTGTGAAAGTCATCATGCTAGATTTATGGCTTTGAAAAAAAAAAGTAAAAGATTGTGCAAAAAGTGACTGCATATAAAACTTGTACTTAGCATGCACAAAAAGAAAAGGTAAATAAAGGTTAAAGATAATTTTAAAAAAATAATCATGTGCCTCATTTATAAAATAAAGATAAAAAAAATTTAGTCCTCATTTGGTAGATATATTTTATTTTGTAAGATTAAAAACTTAATTATAATTTTACATGATAGGTGATATTTTTTCTTTTGAGTATTTCTTGATTGATCATAAATGACTTAGTTGGCATATTTGTGGAGTTTAAACATATATGATGTTTAATGCCAATATGTCATTATATATGAGAAATGTGTTTGTGTGCCTCTTCTACTCTACTTGCTTATTTATACAATGGATAATCCAATTTGAGTTAAAATATATGATGAGTTCTCAATTGACTATGTGCTTGTTTGTGATTAGATAAGTCTAATACCTTATATGGCTATTTATGAAAATTAAAAAAATTAGATTGTTATTCATTTACATCTTCTTCTTATTTATTAACTTTTTAATTGATTTTTAAGTTAGGGAATCATAGAATTTAGAGGGAGTTCAAAACACATTAAACTTTTGCATTAATATGCTTTTACATTGCTCTTTTATCTTTAGGGAGAATTTAGCTTTATTGCTTTCTCTAATACTTTGTCTTACTCGGATTTTCAAAAGGGAGAATGTGTGTTTCACTTTCATATT
Source organism: Hippophae rhamnoides (assembly GCA_033030585.1). Classification (NCBI taxonomy): domain Eukaryota; kingdom Viridiplantae; phylum Streptophyta; class Magnoliopsida; order Rosales; family Elaeagnaceae; genus Hippophae; species Hippophae rhamnoides. The sequence goes on from CM065431.1 coordinate 22,468,195, forward strand.
TTACTTTTTTATGCATATAGAGGGAGAACATATTTAAGGTAAGAATTTTTCCCATCATTTTTTCTTATGTTAAGCTTGATTGGTATGGATGCATGCACTATATGATTATTCTCTACACTTCGCTTATTTATATTTTAACTGAACTAATGTAAAATGAGGCTTTCAAGCCAAGTTGTCATATGCTTTGACTATGTCATTTTAGTTACTTACAAGCTTGTCAAGTTGCAATGAAAATGGATTCACTAGACTATAGGATAGTTTTACTATGGAGTCTAGGATATCATTGTATTTTTGTCTTATTTCTATAAGTGTCATGTAATGAGAAAGAAGTTTTGTCACACGAAAATGCCAGAAGGGGAGCAAGTCCATCAAGAAAAGCCAAAAAGGGAGAAGTTTTGCTATTAAGTCCATCAAGAAAAGCCAAGCAAATACTCAAGATCTAGATAGTCATACTTCAAGTATATATGTTATAACTATCATACATATGATTGCACTCATTTTTTCATTAGCATATATTCACAACACTTAAAATTATTTTTGTTGCTAAAATATTTATTTAAACTTGATTCAATTTATGAAATTACCAATTACTCATTTCTTAAATATGGCACAATATTTTTAGGATGTGTCTTAAAAAAAATGACTTTTTTTATAATATTAAGGCTTTTTTAATGGGCTTTGAATAATTAAGCCCAAAATAATTTAATCATAATGCTATTAGGTTATCATTAACTAATATTCCATAGTAATATTCAGTGAGACATGCTCATATTTAATAAATGATAAATAAATTAATAATAGCATTTAAAATAGTGCATAAAATTAATTTTAAAAATAAAAGAATACAATTAAAATTAGTACCACAATTGTATCTTATAATGTATCAAATCTTAATATTGATATGTATATGAAAAATCTCCAAATAAATCTATCTATACTACTTATTGAATCGAAAGACTACTACATAATTAAGAAATAAAAATTATAAAAACCTTTCAGAAAATTGATGGAATTCTAATTTTTGGTGTGTCCAAAAACAGTAGGAGGGGAGGTGTTTTATAGTTGGAAAAACGTTGAAAAAATGAGAGAAAAATGGATCGTGAAATCACACACAATGGCACACTTTTATCACCACCGTGCCATGCATTGATTCTGGACGTGTTCAATTATAATCTGATAGTCTTGCCCTACAACACATATTAATCACTATTATGGCCTACGTTAAACTGCATTTCTTCGATTTCTTTTTGTTTCACCTCTTTATAAGCTCAGTTGGTACATATGTAAAGTTTACATATGTTATATTTAATTCTCATTAGTTGTAATTGATTACTTTTAGGTGCAACTCTTTAGGTATTTTATCATTAAATCACTTTGAAGCCAAAAATATTTGAAAAACAACAAAATATATCCGTGATTTTAAAAACATAGATTTTCTAAAATAATAATAAAAAATTTCAAATATAAATCTATTTTGACACTAATGTACAAATAAACCACATAATATTTAGTGCTTTTCAAGAAGTCCACTCAACTATTTGTTTTCTTTTTGTTCATGTTTCCTTTCGATGAAAGACCTTATCTTCCTCATTAATATTAATTGCCACACACGTGGCAATGGCTGCAAAAGTTTTTTTTACAAAATTTGTTTTATTAAAAGCTAACAAATTATCAAATTAACCTTAAACTAAAGAACTCATCTTAGCATTATAATTCTGAATGAAAACCTTTTTGTTCTCCATGCATTAATTTTAAAAAAAGTTATATTTAAATGTAATTTCTTGGAAAGGCCTAAATAAAAAAATAAATACATAAAAAATAATTTGTAATTAATTTCTATAGGAGAAGAGAAAGTCTCACATATATACTTACAAAGTACATTTCAAGTTTTTGGTACTGTTGTCATGGAATGACAACTATTTTGTTAGTATATATTAGTAGCAAGTATAGTAATTCTAGTATAGATATTTTAATTTGTTTTTAGTGTTTTTGTTTATGCCTAGAATGTCTCTTAAGCAACTGACTCCCTAAGATCCTAAAATTGAAAGAACTTTCAAAAGTTGTGAAAGGAGAAAACTTAGAATCAAGAACCAGTTGCAATGGAACAACAAGACCTACCAGATCCTAACCCACCTCTTACATCATTAGCTACTATTGGACAAGGTTCTTTAAGGGATTATACCATGCCTATGGTAGATGGAATTCATTCATCAATTAAAAGGACTAGGGTTCAAGGTAATAACTTTTAGATCAAGTATGTAAATATCCAAATGGTTCAATATCAAGACCAATTCAGAGGTAACCCTACTCATAATCTAAGTGACCTCATTGAAAAATTCTTAAAAGTTTATAACATATTTAAATAAAATGGAGTATCTAATGATGCAAAATGCCTTCACTTTTTCCCATTCTCTCTAAATGATAAGGAAAAGGCATTTACTTGCTAACTCAATTAATACCTAGGAAAACTTAGCACAAAATTTCCTAGCCAAATATTTTCCACTATAAAAAAATACCTAAGATGAGAAATGGCATCACATCCTTTCTTCGAATAATGGTGAAACAATAAATGAAGTTTAGGAAAGGTTCAAGGAACTACTCAAGAAATATCCATACCATAGTCTACCCTGTTGGCTTCAAGTACAAACATATTACAATAGTTTATTGGGGAATACATGTGATATTATTGATGTAGTTGTTACATGAGCTTTAATGGGTAAAAATGAAGAACAAACATGGCAACAAATAGTTATCAATGGTCTACTAAAAGACTGCCAAATAGACGAGTACTTGGAGTGCATAAAGTTGATATAGTTTCTACATTGGCTACATAAATGTCAACCTTGATGTCTAACCAACAAGCACTCTTAGTCTCATTGGCTAAGAATGCTAATCCAGTGGAAGTTAACATGGATTAGAACACTGCTATTTTGTGATTTTTTTCAATAGAGGCCATGGTAATGAAGTTTGTTTCCATAATCCATAATCAATTAATTATGTGGGAAATTTCTACAAACAAGGAAACATCTACTCCAAAACCAACAACCTAGGATGTAGAAATAATCCAAATTTATCATGAACCAATAATAATCAAATGGGTAATTCTACCATAAGACCTCCATTCAAACTACATGGGTTTAACCCCCACACCAACAACCATGGATCAAAGAATGAAGGCTATATAAATTAGAGAGCATAATGGAAACTATGGTCACTTTAGTCACCATTATGAGCCAAGATATGAACAAAATCAACCAAAGGATAAATGTTATGTCCTTTAAACTAGACAACTTGGTAAAAAGATAAATTAATCCCAATGTTAGTGTGATGAATCTAGAAATACAAATAGGGAAATTAGCTCAAACTTTAAAAACTAGACATCATGAAATGCTTCCTAGTAACACCGAAATAAATCCAAAAAGGAGAGGCAAAGGATAATTGTAAAGCTATTATGAAAAGGAGTGGCTTGGTAAAAAATGGTGAATAAGAGAAAATGATTGACGTAAAAGAAAAATAAAATGAGAAAATAGCGAGGCATAATGAGGAAGCCAAATAAGGGGAGGTCTCTAAAGTAAAAAAAGAAGGTAATACTTACATCCCACCTTTTCCTTTTCCTCAAAAGTACATAAGTAGAGGTTGTATAAGCAATTCTCTAAGTTGCATGATATCTTTAAAAAGCTTCACATAAACATTCCCATCATGGATGCATCAGAATAAATTCTCTCATATGTAAAATTCATGAAAGATATATTATCAAAGAAAAGAAAGTTTGGGGATTATGAGACCATTGCCCTTACAGAGTCATGCACTATTAGAGAACATCAATTTGGAAAAGCCTCATATGATTTGGGAATAAGCATAAATCTTATGCCTTTGAGATTTTTTAAGAATTTTGGACTTGTAGAAGAAAAACCAACTTCAGTTACATTCTTAATGGTTGATCAACCATTTATTATGGAAGAGATGGAAGAAGAGAAAGAAATTCCCATCATCCTAGGTCACTATTTCCTCCACATTGAAAAGCCTTAATTGGTGAGCCAAAAAGGAAAGCTTACTATGAGGGCGAACGAACAATAGATAACCTTTAATATCTTTAAATTTATGCAATTTTTAATTTCAGATAATGATTTTAATGAATGTTTCCAAGTTGTTGTATGTAATGAAATGGTAAATTTCATGTTTAAGAATTTAAATTTTAAGGATGCTTTAGAATATGCTTTAGTAAATTCATGTGAAAATTCTAAGCACACAGTAGCGTTAAAAGGATCACAGTAGTGAAAAAGATATGCATGGAACTGATCATGGATGGTGGAAACTCATCTTGATGTTTACTCTTCTATATCTATTGTAAAATTGCATTTGGGTGACTTTGATGATGATAGTGATATTAATAACTTAAATAAGCTTAGTAAAGATTCTCATATGCATGATGAAGCTAGTAGAGTAGCTAATTTTTTTGGAGACTATATCTATCATGTTATGTTCTAATGCAATTCTTGAGAGTGTACAAGAGAAGCCTAGGCTTAGGCCTTCAATTGAGGAGCCACTAACACTCAAGCTTAAACCATGTATGATGGTGAGATCTTACCAATAATCATTTTGTCAAAATTAGATGATGAGAAAGAGAAAAAGCTAATGGAAATTTTGAAGGAATGTAAATGATCTATTGGGTGGACTTTAACAGATATTAAGGGTATTACCCTTTTAGTGTGTATGTATAAGATTATCATGGAGGAAGGGTTTAAGCCAATTAGGAATGCTCAAAGAAGATTAAATCTTATCAAATGGAAGTAGTAAAAAAAGAGGTTGTAAAATGGTTAGAAGTTGGTATTGTCTACCCCATTCAATGTGTGCCAAAAAGGGAGACAAGAATCATTATAGGATGGAGAGCATGTATGGACTATTTGTAAATCTTGTAGTCCTCTATGTCTTTGTTGGCTTTCCGTGTACAAAACATAGAGTCTATTTAATTTAATTAGTATATTTATATTACTCTATGCAAGGTTGATTATAGATAATTAGTAATGTACACACGCACATAGTTAGGTGCACTTTGTATGCTAGTATCTTTACAGAAACCATAGGGTTGGTTTTCGTTTTGTGCACATGCTTACTTGTCGATGCTATAACTTATAATTTTTTCATTTAAGGTTCGGGTATTTATGAAAATTACTCAAAAAATTTGGAAACAAAAAATGAAATTTTTTGGCACCTTGACAAGGTCCTTGATAAGGCCTTCATTGGACCCTTCACTAGACCTAAGCAAGGAGGTCTGCAAGGCCTTAGCAAGGCTGATTGTGAAAAAACACATAATACAAATGTAGAAGGACTACAAATCATAAGGTAGAAAGACAAACCTTTCAACCTCATTCAAACCATCTAAAAATAGTGATCAAACAATCTCCCTTTTTAAAAAAAATAATTGTGAAGGGTAATAGAGTCAAGAAGTATTCTACATATCATGTGAGCTTACAATTATAATGTATGTGACACTTGAGTTTTATTTTGTTTACAAGTTCTGAAAAATCCTACCAAGTGATTTATATACACGCAACTAGAGGGACTTTTTGACGATTTTTTCTTTCTGCATTGTGCCTAATATGTATAATGCACCGTTCTTGTATATTCTCACATGAGCCATAATAGTTACTCCTGACATAAGAGATGAGGGTGAGAAAGTTGGAGAACTTTGAGATGTTCTCCCAAGGATACTGCCTAGTAAGGTGGCCAACAGTGCCACATAGATGACAAGGATACTCCCAAGGATGAATGGTTAATTTCCTATAGTGGGGTCTTAAATGCCCATGTTCACCATAGTGGTGACCCGTAGAAGGAATAGTAGGCAGAGCAATAGACCAATACTAGAGCGTCAGGAAGAACTAGCCTTAGATGAGGTGTTCAACTTGCTAAAGAATACATGCTAGAAAGTAACAACCAACTTATCTTCTAGGGAAACTACTTTCAAATTTTATTTTTGAGTGATTAACTTAACAAAATATTTTGCATCAATTGTTGAAGTAGAGACCTCTTTGTTATACCCAATTTCTCGTTTGTCACCAAACGATTTGGTGCTACTGATGATTTCATTTAACTTCTGTGAATCAGTTATGAATTTGTTTACTATAGAGGAATATTGAGCAAGCTCTTTCTCACTCACATTGAGTTATCCTTTAAGGCTTTGATCAAATCTTACTTTTTCTTAAGGAAAGATTCTAGGTAAGCTTCATAATTGTTGAGAATATAACCTCTTTCATGCAACTATTTCACCTCAACTTATGATCTGCTTCTATAGTTGAGAAATTTCATAAAGATGATCAGACAATCGATCAGGGTTTACATACATTGGAGTAGCTCTACCAAATGTAGAACACTTTAGCTACTCCTCAAGACTTTTCATTTTCTCTTGACTTGCATTGAATCATTCTTGTAAATAAGTATATCCTTTTTGAATAACCTCAATTTTTTTATTGAAATCATTATGTTCACCATCAGTTGAGGAATTTCTTTCCTCAAGAGAGATATTTAATGCGCTTATCTCATATTCCTTTTCTTCTAGGCTCTCTAAAGTAAAAGCTTTTCCTTTTTAGATTTAATATGCTCTAACAAGAGCTCATTGTAAGAATTGAGAAACTTAGCTGGCTCATCTTCATCATCTTCTACAATCACCTTTTGAACATTTGACTTAGCAATCAAAGGATCTATAATAGTACTTGAAGTCATAGAAGCCAAAAAGTTAGTATCATCCTCTCATCACTATTGATACTTTTGAAATAATAACTTCAACCTTCATTGCACATTTGTTCATGCATTTTTGCTTAGAAAAATAATTTGTAGCAATATGATTGGAAGCACTTGATTTTATTGATGTGACTTCTATTGGGTCTCTTAGCATCATTCTTTGATTCTTCATAAATCTTTACTAATTTTGAGCCTTTAGTACTCGAACTATATCCTCCTACTCCACTAGAAGAAGGCTTCTTTTTTTTTTGAAAGAATCTATTGAATGTTTTGGTTAGTAATTGTATTTCTTCTTTCTTAGGATTGGAATCTTCATCACTTAACACAATAGTGCATGCTTCTTTGCTAGAATCACTTCCTTTGGTTGTTTTGAGTGCAATGCTCTTTGCCTTTCCAACAACAATTTGGTTTTGTCTTAGTAAAAAGTGATGAAGCTTGAAGACTTACAAGTCACCAACCAACTCATTTATCGTGAGTTCACCCAGCTTGTACATAGATTCCATCACCGTTACTTTGACATGAAATCGATGGGGGAGACTAGCTATAATATTCTCAATTTTCTTCTCTTCACTAATCAATCTTCCCAAATATTAAGAATAGTTGACGATGTTCAAAAAACTAGCATATAAATTGTCAAAACGTTTCATCCTCTTCCATAATACAGAGTTTTAAGTCTTTGTTTAACTTCAATATCTTGCATCTCTTAATTGCAGAGGTACCCTCATGCATAGTCTCTAGAATATCCCACTCTTGTTAGAAATTATGCAACTTTGAATTCTTCTATATTCATGAGACGTGACAACCTTGATGATAGCATATAACCCTTTATTACTTCACCTTGACTCCTTCCTTTCCTCTTTCATTCATTCAATCATTGGTTTAGGGATAACAATGTTGTCAAGAAGGGTTTTGGTTGGATATGTCCATCCATTCTCAACTAAAACCCAAACATGATCTCTTAGGGACCACAAGAAGGTAGACATTTGAGATTTCCAATAGGCATAGTTGAGTCCATCGAATAGTGGAGGTTTACGTATGTTACCTCTTCCTCTTGACTCCATCAAAGAGAAATGTGTGTATGATGAGCGAGTTTAATGATCAATACCAGAGCAATTAAACCCAAAAAGAGTGTACCAAGTCATAGACTCGATACACAATCAAGGTAAGGAGATACAAACTACTTAAAGACTCGTTCCAAACTTTCTAACAGTAAAAAGATAAACACTTAACACATAACTATAACAACAATAAACAATAATAACAGGAAGGTAGCACTCTAAACAACAAATATGTTAATCAAAAAGTGAAAAATAAATATTAAAATCTTTCTAATTAGAGTTTAAATTTCAGTATGTTAAAACATACACAATTTAAACTCATATTGTACTAGCAAAGTAGTAGATCATGCACAACAGTAGATATAATAAGGCCAACCCATATAGAACCCCTATCTAGATGGTAAACCAAATGGTTGCTTATGGAAATCATTTGACAACAAAGAAATTCACTAATAATAAATAGATACAACTTAGTAGAAAGACAAATGCAAATATCCCTACTAGTCGAAACCTTTGCCTTATCTCTCTATTACTGCCTTCGCTTGCTACCTCTACAACAACTTGGTCTAACACACAAACCCAGCTTTTCTTCAAAGCCAATACAACACAAAGTAGTGTGATTAATAAGCGAAAATCAATAAAGTGAACCAGATAGTGAACAACTATCATGAAAAATACACTCAACCACAAACCACAAACAACCAATTGTGGAAAATACACTCAACCATGAACCACAAACAACCATTGATATGAGAAGTCACCCATACTACCTAACCCAATCTCAAAGTGTTCTCCAATATTTATAAAATAGTCAAGAGCTCCCAACACTTAAGCACACTATTTTAATCATAAAAGTGTAGCATAAATACTGAAATACACTTTAAATAATTTATGATATAGAAGAAATTTTCAAAGTTAATTTTGATAGAGTTTTAATATGGATTCAATTCTTGAAATGAGTGAAAAGATAGGGTATTTATAGAACCATAAGATATCATTGACCACCCTCAACGAGGCCTCACCAAGGGTTCTTACTGACCACCTCATTGGGGTCCTAGTAAAGGGTTCGACAAGGCCCTCGTCGAGGTACCAAAAATCTTAAATTTTTGTTTCCAAAATTGTTGAGTAATTTTCATAAATACCTACACCTGAAATGAAACAAATATCACCACTCACAATCCATCTTGAATACTAAGAAAGCAACCCCACGATGGTGTATAACATTCTTTCAAATATAGTGTACCTAACTTTGTGCGTGTGTACATTACTGATCAATAGTACCAACTTTACACAAAGGAGGACATAAATACTAAGTAAAATAAATAAACTCTGTGTTTTGCACACGGGAAGCCAACAAAGACATAAAGGAATACATGACTTACAAAGTTATCCAAATTAAATCTAGGTGATGTGTTTGAAACCTAATTATCAAATTTTCAATATATTATGAAGAATAAATTGCCAATAAATTATTCATAAATAAATCGTTAACAAACAATGAATCAAAAAATAATCTTTATTTGATTAATTATAAAATGTTTACCTAAATAATCTAAACAATTATGGAAACAAAGCTAAATTCCTATAATGAAATCAGCCAAACATGTTTAGATTAAAATCCATGATTAGTGATTTATATAAGCATTCATTCAAAAAATTAATGTGAAGATTAATATGAAAATAAAAAGATCCTAATTAGATTTAAATACCAACAATGAATGGATGATGTTTATTACTTTAAACTTATGATATTGATCTTTAAAAGGTTCTTGAATCTTTATAAATCTTCTCTTTTTTTCTTGGATCTGGAAAAGGTCCCAAAAGCTACCTCTGATTTATTCTAAGTCTAATCTATATATTGTCTATGAAAAATATAAATAACTCTAATCTCACTCTATTGAACAACTAAATAATATTATATGATAACTACCTAACCTAAAAACTCTAAGGGACTATTTATAAGAAAAGTAATGTTCAACACTTCAAAATAAAAAATTATAATGTGTGCCATGGCACGAAAATTTCCCCATTGTTGCACAAAGCTCAAAAGCACTTGCACAATGCAAGCCAAGAGGAATAGACCATGACAAACTTTTTCTCATGCCACAGCGTGAAATGTTTAACGTTCCTAGTATGAATTACCGAGAGCTAACTATCATAGAACACATAACCCTTCAATCAATGCTTGTGACCCTTGCATATTGGTTGATTCTTGATATAAGGCTTACATGCCTTAGTATTTTTAACTCATAGGGTGTTATTTGAGTGCTCTAAGTGTTATGTTTTTTTTGTTAGCATGTTTATCTATTTTGAAGCTAAAAACACCTGAAATACAACAAAACATACTAGTAATTTTGAAAGTATTGATTTGCATAAATAATCAAATAAAATATTATAGTCAAACCTATTCATTTCAATTAAGTACATCACAAAATATGAGTTTTTTTTCAAGTACTTATCATGCAACCTCTCAAATTATTTTGTATACATACTTTACCATTAGTCTTAACCTGACAGAATATGTTGCAAACTGGTCTACTGGTCGATGGGTGGGATACGTATGAAAGGGGTAAAATTTACAACATTCCACTATATGGTATAATAATAGAATAGGATTTTGCCATTGGAGGTATGTTTTGTCTCTATTTATATATCAAATATAAGTCTTTTGACATGTAGGACTGACTTCAAATTTTAAGTCACATCTTTCTAAGTCAGTTTTATAAACCGACTTAAAACTCAATTTAAGTTAGTTTTTAACTGACTTATAAACCCTTTTTGTTAATAATGCATGGCTTACTCTCAGTGGTTAATAAAGATTGAATTTCAGCCCAAGCTAGAACCGACTTAAAAATTAAAGTCAATTCTAGGGCATAACCAACTTAAAAATTTAAGTCACATCTTTCTAAGTTAGTTTATAGAATCGACTTAAAACTCAATTTAAGTTAGTTTTTAACCAACTTATAAACCCTTTGTTGTAGTAGTGCATGGCTTACTTTCAATGGCTAATAAAGATTGAATTTCAACCCAAGCTTAATGTTTTTGTAAATAATAGGATAGTATATAAGAAAAACACACAAAGTAGCTTTCATATTGTTCCAATTAATACTTAATTTGTCGACTAAAAAATTAATGCCAACATATTGAATTTGAAAATCTATTTCATCTACCCAAAACAAGCTAAATCCACTATTGTATCCTAAAGCAAGAATACAAAAGCTATTAAGGATATTTTAAAATATTTGTAAATTATTAAAAGCTGCTATAAATGATTGTTTTTCCATTAACCAAACCAGAGATGGATGATGTTTATGATTATAACACTTAGAATGACAAATGGTCCATCAATGAGCTTATACCTCAATGTGTGCAAGAAGAAAAGAGGCAATAATGGGATAAGACTGAAAGTGCTCACTTGGCCTTAACCTCTCATAACAAGAAATGAAAATGAGTTATGGTTGCCATAAAGGTTCTTCTCAGAAAAAGAAACAAAAGAAGTAGAGACATAAGAAGAATGAGTGTTCCATGTAAGCCACCTAGAGTGTCAAAAAGGTATGCTTCTAACTTTATTTTTGTCTGAAGTTAATTTAGATTATATACCTAAGGATACTTGGTAGGAAGAATCTGGTGCTATTACTCACTTAAGTATGTCTATGTAAGGTTACCTATGGATCCAACCACCAAGTGATGCTAAAAGATCCATCTTTGTGGGCGACGACAATAAAGTTACAAAAGAAAGTATAGGAACTTTCAGATAACAATTCAAAACTGTATTTTATTTGGACATATTTGAGACATTTGTTGCACTCTCTTTTAGACGGAATTTAATTTCTATTTCTAGTTTGGACAAATCAAGATTTTCTTATTCTTTTGGAAATAATAAAGTTAGTCGCTACCAAAATCCAAATTTTATTGGTTCCAGTTCTTTAATTGATAATCTGTATATGTTTGATATTGTTAGTTCCTATAATGAAATACTACAAACAAGTTCACATGTTACAAAGCAAAAAGTAAGTGAGAATTTTGCTACCTTATGGCATAAGCAATTAGGTCATATGTCTAAGCAAAGAATTCAGAGGCTTGTATCGGATGTAATTCTTGAATCCCTAGATTTGAAAAAATTTTAAGTCTGTGTTGAGTCCATCAAAGGAAAACGAACAAATATTAAAAAATTAGGTGTCGAAAGAGTTACAAACATCCTGGAACTTATACATATTGTTATCTATGGTCCATTCCCTATGGCTTTGTGGAATGAACAATAATACTTCATTAAATTCATAAACGATTACTTTAGGTATGGTTACCTATATTTGATACATGGGAAGTCGCAATCCCTTGATATTTTTAAGTCTTTCAAAGCTAAAGTTAAACTTCAACTTATAAAGAAAATTATCAGATCGTTATGGTGAGTACTATTAGAGGTATAATGGATCAGGAGAACAACATCCAAGACCTTTCACCAAAATACACCATGCCAGAAAAACTTAGCATGAACTGTGTTATAGAGTGATGAAACCAACTCTTAAGGATATGGTAAGAAATATAATTAATTATTCCTCCTTAGAGTCATTTTGGGGAGAAGTTTTAAAAACTATAGTATGCATCTATAATAGGGTACCAAGTAAAGTAGTTTCCAAAACCCCATTGTGACCTTTCGACAGGCAAGAAGTCAAGTGTTAGGCACTTACACATTTAGGGTTATCCAACTGAGGCATGGACTTATAGGCCACATGAAAGAAAATTAGACTCAAGGACAGTTAGCTACTATTTCATTAGGTACACCAAATGCACTCGGGGCTACAAGTTTTACAATCCTACCATAAGATCCTTCTTTGAAATGGAAAAAGCAAAATTTCTTGAGGATATTGAGTTTTGGAGATGAGGGGAAGAAAATATAAAGAATGTTGTCTTTAAAGAAGAATCTATTATTAACGGTGATAAGGTCTTTATACTATGGTTGTTCAAGACATAGTTCCAATTATAGATAACAATGATCAGGTTCCTATTCTTGGCGTTGTTCTAGACCAAGACAATAATGAGATTCTTCCTCAAGAATCACATATAGAACAAACTTAACAACCTGAAGAATCTTCATTAAGGAGATCTACTAAAGAAAAGAGAAGTACGATTTTAGATGATTATTTTGTCTTTCTTTAATAACATAAGGATGGCCTTGGTTTAATCAAAGATGGTCATATTAACAAAACGATTTATATGGTATAATTAGAAAACTTTATATCAAGAGATCCAAAGTCTATGATTTGAAAGTTGAAGAAATTCATTTATGGTCTCAAACATGCTTCCCGTTAATGGTATAAAAGTTCCATAAGTCATCATCTCATATGGTTTTGAGAGGAATGTCATTGATGATTATGTATATCACAAGTTCAGTTAGGGTAAATATATTTTTCTAGTATTATGTGTCAATGAAGAAATTCAACATGAAAGATCTTGATGATGTCTCTTTTGTATTAAGTATTCAGATACTAAGAGATCATTCTCGAGGTATCCTTAATTTGTTATAAGAGAGCTATATTGAGATTTCTCAAGTTAATATGGCTAATTGAATAGATACTAATTTTTGGCCTTAATTAGGGCATTATGGAAACCCTAATGGAGCAATCTATAAAGACTCTTTTGGTTACAGTCCCCGATACAATAAATCATAAAATAATTTATCTTCTTTACATCTGGAAGGGAGACGATAGTCTCATTGAGGAACTAAGATGATTTGGTTGAGGAAGATCATAAATCACCCTTTTGTTCGTATTCATCCATTTGTGATCGATTGTTGTAGTATTTTTACAATAATAGACGATCGTTTTCAATGAATTTAGGTATCTTATTTGAATAGATACCAATTTTTAGCCTTAATTAAGGGATTATGGAAACCCTAACGGAGCAATCTATAAAGACTCTTTTGGTTACGATCCCCAATACAATAAATCATAAAATAATTTATCTTCTCTCCAATAGAAGAGAGACGATAGTCTCATTGAAGAACTAAAGTGATTTGGTTGAGGAAGATAATAAATCATCATTTTGTTCGTGTTCATTAATTCGTGATAGATTGTTATAGTATTTTCACAACAATAAATAATCGTTCTTAATGGATTTAGGTATCTCATTTGAATTCATAAATCGTTAATAATTTTGCATAATATATATCCTAAATTTTTTGATATTATATTCTAGAATGTTTTATATACATAATATCTTTATAGTTTTCCTTAACCCCACGTTTGGTTGGAGGGAATGGAATGGAATCAGAATTGATTCCTTCCATTTTGTGTGTTTGGTTGGACGGAATGGAGGGCGGAATGGAATCTGATTACTAAAAGAGAAGGAATCACAATTCCTTCTCCCACCTTTGGTAATCATTATTCCATTCCCATCTAAACTTTTTTTTTCCAATTTTACCCTCACTTAAAATATAACCTTAAATTCAAATCCCAAATTCTCAAACCCAAAATTCCAAAACCCTAAACCCTAAACCCAAAATTTCAAAACCCTAAATCCAAATCCTAAAATCCTAAAACCTTAAACCCTAAACCCTAAAACCCTAAACCTTAAAACATAAATCCCAAAACCCTAAAACATAAATGCCAAACCCCTAAACCCTAAACCCTAAACCCTAAATCCCAAATTCTAAATCCTAAAACCCTAAATCCTAAACCCCAAATCCCCAAATCCCTAAATCCTTAAACCCTAAACCTTAAAACATAAATCCCAAAACCCAAAACCCTAAAACATAAATCCCAAAACCCTAAACCCTAAACCCTAAACCCCAAATTCCAAATCCTAAAGCCCTAAACCCCAAATCCTTAAACCCTAAACCCCAAATCTATAAACCCTAAACCCCAAATCTCCAAATCTCTAAACCCTAAACCCTAAACCTTAAAACATAAATCCCAAAACCCTAAAACATAAATCCCAAAACTCTAAACCCCAAATTCCAAATCCTAAAACCATAAACCCTAAACCTTAAACCTTAAAACCCTAAAACCCTAAACCCTAAATCCAAAATTCTAAAACCCTAAACTATTTTTAGAAAAATAATAATTTTAACCCTAAACCTTAACCTACAAATATAACCCCAAATCCTAAATCCCTAAACCCTAAATCACACATCCCAAACCTCAAAACCATAAACCCTATTTAGAAAAATAATAATTTTAATAATATATTTCTTTTTAATTAAATAATACTTATTTAGAAAAAATAATGATTTCAATAATTTATTTTTTCTGACGAAAAAATAGTAATTAAATGGCATTATTTGAACTTTACAGCATGTAGGGGTATTAAGGTCATTTATAGCTTTTTTCATTCCATTCCAGTGACAAACCAAACACTATCTTGATTCTGAGCTTGATTCCAGTGATCAAACCAAACAAAATTGTTTCCTTTCCATTCCATTCCATTCCGATTCCGATTTCAATTTCGATTTCATTCCACGAACCAAACACCACCTAAAGATTAAACCCGAACAAGATTTGATACGATGAATACTAACAAGTAAAATGACGATAATATATCCATAAAGTTGGCTGTTATTCTGAAGTACCACTCCAAAGCAAGAAGCCCAACGAGGAGACTTTTAAAAGAATAAACATTATATCTTTTTAGTGAAGTATGCGACTTTCCCACTATAGAAAGAAAATAACTTTTACTTAAAAATTATAATACAAGATATTATAGTTTCATTCAATGTAAAAATAAATAAAATCCATTAAATATTTAGGAATAAGAAAGTCACGTTAACATAAATCTTTCTATTTAATTTAATCAAAAAACTACTATTTAAATTTATTCGGCCCTTGTTATATAATAATAATAATATTATTTATTTATGTTTTTTTTGAAATTTTCGGCTTTTCACTCCTCAATAGCACACATACAAATGGTTAGGAAGGGGTGGGGGCAAAAAAAAAAAAAAAACAAAACCTTATAAATAAGTCAAACGCCAATTCTAAAAGAGAGTCAGCAACACTGCAACAGTGTGAAAATGAGTGGAGTAGGAGTAGGCGTAGGAGGAGCATCTCAGTCTCAAAGCTTTCACAACGTGTTCGTCTATGGCAGCCTAATGGCCGACGAAGTTGTTCGCGTTCTCTTGCACAGAGTTCCTCAAACCTCTACTGCCATTCTCAGCGGCTTGTTAGTCTCTCTCTCAATAATCTTCATCATTATCGTAGTAATATTCTAATAATCAATCTACTGAAACGATCATTTTTGTTTTTTGAATCTGTAATTTGTTTCAACTTTTTTTACTTTCAAGCTTATCATCAAGGAATTCGAATTATAGTGTGCCTTAAACTGTTAGGTTTTATTGTTTAAACTCGGATGTGTTTGGTTATGAACTATATACGATGGAGAATGGAATTTGTATCACTTCTAATCTAATGGCCGTTTCATTACCTTTAATCCTTATCGCTTTATTCTTTCTATTTGCGCATCGTTTTCTTTATGTTTCTTCGGATCGATATTATATTGAACCGAAAAAGGTTTTAATGAAATCTTAATGCTAATTATTGGTCGTTATGATTGCATACTAATTTTGCAGTCATAGGTATAGCATCAAAGGTCGCGTTTATCCGGCAATTCTACCTGTAGAGAATAAGAAAGTCTCTGGAAGGGTAAATTTAACGTTAGAATAAATAAAATACTCTTTTTAATTAAAAAAATTATTTAATTCCTGATTATTGATTTATCTTCTTGTTGGCTTATCGCAGTGGACTAGTTGCTGTCATCTTTATATATTATTTTTCTAAACGTTAATGATAAATGGTAGCTGCTTAGATTTAAGTTCAATATTGATTAAATTGGAAAATGTTTCTCAAATTTCTTAATATTTTCAAGAGATGCACATAATTTTATTTGTAGATCGTTGCTGATATCCTCTTTTTCTTACTTTAGTAGCCAGGCAATTAGTTGAAGTATATTCACTCCTTTTCATTTCAAATTGTTATATCGGTGGGTTTTCCTCTTACTTGTAAGAGCCCAAAAAGGCCCATGTGACTTCATAGCCCGTAGAGAAAGAATGGACAATTTTGTCCATTTGATTACTTCATTAATCAATCCATTTAGGGTTTATAGTAGAATGAATTCGAGAGGCAGCAGTAAGAGAGCAACTAGCAGAAAAGAAAGCTTTCATCAAGTGCTCCGATGGAAGGTTATTTGTGGTCCGATTGAGCTGAAATTTTGTATGAAGGTTCACGACTCAAGACTCTTCAATCTGAACGATGAGATTTGGATTTTGCTCATCGATTTGAGAAATCTAAGTTATGAACAGTGACTATGAAATTGGGTTAGATCTCTCCATTTTCTTGAAATAATTGTTAGTTTTTAAGAAGTTGTATTCTTGATGATGTTGTTGATTGTTTGCCTCTAGTTTTATCTAGAGAGAACTTTTGTACAATTGTTTCTTTATAGTAGAAGTTTTGGAGATGGAATGCCGTGATTGTTTCCTTCCTACACTGGGAAGGTTTTTCCACGTAAATTGATTGTGTTGATTTTGTGCATGTTTCATTTTGAGCTCTATTTATTTGTTTTCTAAAAGATTTACACAAAGAAGGAGAATGTGTTTCATTTCGGTGTTTAGAGCTTGATTAAGTTGGTATTGATATTGTGATTCTCCTAACAAAGTGGTATCAGAACTGTGGCTATTATTGTTGAATTTCTTGTGTGGAATAATGGAAGCAAATTTGAGTAGAATGATTACTTTGAATGGTTCTAATTATCACACTTGGAAAAGAGATGTTTAGAAATCCTTTATTTCTTCAATCCAATCGCTCTTTTGATTTTGAAAAATGAAAGATCTCCTTTATGTCAAACAGTTTCATTTACCGGTGTTTGTCTCTAAGAAGTCAGAAAAGTTGTCTGAAGAAGAATGGATTTTGTTACATCGTCAAGTCTATCTATAGATGATAATGTTTTGAATCATATTAGTTGGGAAATACATGCACGATTACTCTGGAATAAACTTGAGGAGTTGTATGCACGAAAAACAGGAAGTAATGAAATGTTTCTGATGGCTTTAAGGTACCAAGATGGAACTCCGTTGATAGATCACTTGAATACGTTCCAAGGAATAATCAATCAGTTAGTTGGAATGGGTATTAAGTTTGATGATGAGATTCAGGGGTTGTGTTTATTGGGTACGTTGTCGAACTCTTGGGAAACATTTAGAATGTCATTAAGTAACTCAGCTTCAAATGGTGTAATCAACATGGATCTGACTAAGAGTAATGTTTTGAATGAAGAAATAAGAAGAAAATCACATGGGTTTTCTCAGCAGTAAGAGATTTTGGTTACAGAAAGAAGAGAGATGAATAAAAGCAGAGGTTTCAAGAGCAAAGAAAGAAGAAGCAAGTCCAACAAGTTTGCTAATGTTGAGTGTCATCACTGTGGTATGAAAGGGCATATTAAGAAATATTGAAGATAGTTGAAGCGGGATAACAAGAAGAAAGACAAAGAACAAGAAGGTGATATTGGCAAGGAAAATGATTGAGTTTCCATCGCTATTTTAGAAAACTTTCTCGTTGTTTATTATTAAGATGTTGTCAATGTTGCATATCACGAGATCAGTTGGGTTATTGATAGTGGAGCCTTCATTCATGCTACGTCTCGAGAGGACTTCTTTACATCCTGTATAGTAGGTGACTTTGGGATAGTAAATTTGGGTAATGATGGCTTGGTTAAAGTCATTGGTATTGGAGATGAATAATGGCACGAGGCTACTTCTTAGAGGGGTAAAGCATATTCCTGAAATTCGTTTGAACTTGATCCCTGTAGGTAAACTTGATGATGAAGGATATTGCAATGCCTTTAGTAATGGTCAATGGAAACTTACTAAAGGTGCTATGGTTGTTGCTCGTGGGAATAAGCATTCTAGTTTGTATTAACTGCAGGCAAGACTCTTCAAAAACGTTATTAATGCTGTGACAGATGAGCTCACATCATAATTGTGGCATAAGAGACTTGCTCATATGAGTGAGAAAGGTTTGACAGTATTGACTAAAAAGAATCTACTTTCTAGAATGAATGATGTTTGTTTAAGAAGATATACTCATTGTTTGGTAGGGAAGCAAAATAGAGTTTCTTTCAAGAGTTTCCTTCCTTCAAGAAAACAATACATACTTGATTTGGTACATTCAGATGTATGTGGTCTTATGAAGACATGAACTTTGGGTGGTGCCAGTTATTTTGTGACCTTCATAGATGATTGTTTAAGAAAGTTATGGGTGTACACTTTGAAAAATAAAGATCAAGTATTAGATGTGTTTAAACAGTTTCAAGCCTTAGTTGAGAGACAGACTAGGAAGAAATTGCGGTGCATCAAAACAGATAATGAGGGAGAGTATTTAGGTTCTTTTGATGAGTATTGTAGACGTCAGGACATTTGACATCAAAAGACACCTCAGTTAAATGGGTTGGTTGAGAGAATGAACATAACATTGGTTGAAAGAGTAAGATGTCTTCTTTCGTAGGCCCATTTGTCAAGATTTTTTTGGTGTGAGGCTTTGAATACAGTTGTACATGTTCTTAATCTCGCACCATATGTTTCTCTTCAGTTTGATATACCAAACAAAGTTTAGACTGGCAAAGATGTTTCTTATGATCATCTCTGCGTTTTCGGTTGCAAGGCATTTGTGTATATACCAAAAGATGAGAGATCTAAGCTTGATGTGAAGACACGACAGTGTATCTTTGTTGGTTATGGTCTGGATGAATTTGGCTACAGATTTTATGATCCAGTTGAGAAGAAACTGGTAAAGAGTTGTGATGTTGTGTTTATAGAAGATCAAACTATATAAGATGTTGAAAAGATAGAAAAATGAGTCTATTAGTATAATGATGATTTGATTGACCTAGATTTGGTTCCTTTATCAGTACAGATGGAACAAAATGTTCAAGATGACCAACAAGGTTTAGATGATGCAGATACTCCTATGCAAGCTAAAACAGATCACCAGACTATTGATCAGTTGCCAGAACTAGAAATTCCACTCGGGAGGTCTATCAGAGACCGACGTCCTTTCACACCGTATGATACAGATAAGTATATGTTATTGACAGATGAGGGAGAACCTCAATGTTATGCAGAAGCGATGGAGGATGGAAACAGGGCACATTGGGTTGGTGGCTATGGAAGATGAGATGCAGTTACTATATGACAATTACTCGTTTGAGTTGGTAAAGTTGCCTAAGGGTAAGAGAGCTCTGAAGAACAAGTGGGTCTACAGGTGAAGCAAGAAGAACAGTTCACAACCACAATACAAAGCTAGACTGGTTGTCAAGGGATTCATTCATAGAAAAGGTATTGATTTTGATGATATTTTCTCTCATGTTGTGAAGATGTCTTCCATACGTGTTGTTTTAGGTCTAGCTTGGATTTAGAAATTCAGCAAATAGATGTGAAAATTTCCTTTATTCATAGTGAGTTGGAGGAAGAGATTTATATGAAATAGCCAGAGAGCTTTAAGGTAAAAGGAAAAAAGGAAAAAAGGAAAAAAGGATTATGTATGTCGGTTAAAGAAAATCCTCTACAAGTTGAAGCAAGCACCTAGACAATGGTATAAGAAGTTTGAGTCAGTTATGGGGGAGCATGGTTACAAGAAGACTACTTCTAATCACTATGTTTTTGTGCAGAAATTTTCTGACGATGATTCTATCATTTTGTTGCTCTATGTTGATGACATGTTGATTGTTGGTAGAAATTCTTCAAGGATTGATAATTTGAAGAAGCAGTTGAGTAAGTCCTTTACCATGAAGGATTTCGGGCCAACAAAAAAAATTTTTGGTATTCGAATTTGTCGAGACAAAAAAGGAAAGAAGTTGTACATGTCATAGGAATGCTACATTAACAAGGTACTTAGTTGAGATCGAGTCAAGACCTTTCAACAGATAAAGAGAAGATATGAAAAATGTTTCATATGCCTCAGCAGTATGAAGCTTAATGTATGCAATGGTGTGTACGAGGCTAGACATAACTCATGCAGTTGTAGTTGTTAGTCGTTTTCTTTCGAATCCAGGAAGAGAGTATTGGGATGTAATAAAGTAGATTATGAGATATCTTCGAGGTATTTCCAAGTTAACACTTAGCTTTGGAAGTGAAAAACCAGTGTTAGTTGGATACATTGATTCAAATTTAGCAAGATATAAAGATTCTTGTAAGTTTACTTCAGGTTATCTAATTACTTTCTCTGGTGGAGCAGTTTTTTGACAGTCAAGATTGTAAAAGTGTGTTGCACTTTCTACAGCAGAGGCGGAGTTTATTGCAATAACGGAAGCTTATAAGGAGTTGTTGTGGATGAAACAGTTCTTGAGAGAACTTGGTTTCAAGTAGCAGAAATATGTGTTGTTCTTCAATAATCAGAGTTTTATTCACCAAGCGAAGAACTCGACGTTTCACTCAAGATCAAAGCATATTGATGTGAGGTATCATTGGATAAGGGATACTTTCAAGTTCAAAGCATATTGATGTGAGGTATCATTGGATAAGGGATACTCTTAACAATAAGTTGCTTGAACTTGAAAAAATTCATACTGATGAAAATGGATGTGACATGCTGACAAAATCATTGTCAAGGAAAAAACTTGAAGTTTGTTGTTCGATTTCCGGGACGGCGAATCCCTTCATCTAATCGGGAAGGGGAAGATTTGTTGGGTTTTTTCTCTTATTTGGTAGAGCCCAAAAAGGCCCATGTAGCTTCATGGCCTATAGAGAAAGAAAGGGTAATTTTGTTCATTTGATTGCTTCATTAATCAATCCATTTAGGGTTTATAGTGGAATGAATTCAAAAGGCAGTAGTAAGAGAGCAACTAGCAGAAAAGAAAGTAGAAAAACTGCGCTCAGTTTTTTAGTTTTTTCTTCTCCAGCAAGCCTTCATCAAGTGCTCTGATAGAAGGTTGTTTGTGGTCCAATTGAGCTGAACTTTTGCTGGAAGGTTCATGACTCAAGACTCTTCAAATCTGAACGGTGTGATTTGGATTTGGCTCATCGATTTGGGAAATCTGGGCCATGAACAGTGATTACGAAATTGTGTTAGATCTTTCTATTTTATTGAAATAATTGTTAGTTTTCAAGAAGTTGTAATCTTGATGATGTTGTTGATTGTTTGCCTCTAGTTTTATCTAGAGAACTTTTGTACAATTGTTTCTTGATAGTGGAAGTTTTGGAGATGGAGTGTCGTGGTTGTTTATTTCATACACTGGGAAGGTTTTTCTACGTAAATTGGTTGTGTTGATTTTGAGTTCTATTTATTTTTTTCCTAAAAGATTCACACAAAAAAGGAGAATAAATTTTATTCCGCTGTTAAGAGCTTGATTAAGTTCGTATTAATATTGTGATTCTCCTAACATATACTATGCTTGTGCTGGGGTGGGAGGCAATTAATAACTTATGGAAATGTTGGTATTGATTTGAAAGACAGTAATAACACTTATTTATTGTATATAATTAAATTGACCTCACTGTAGCATATTAGCTTGTACATTGTGTGTATATATGTGCATATCTAATATATGTATGCTCTTTACGTAATTATGTATAGTGCATACATAGTACATATTTACATGCTATGAAAAACTATCATAATATTTTGAGTTCAATTCAATTATATACAATCTGTATTTGTTTTTTAAAGCCCGAATTGCATTATATTTGAAAATAAATTGCATTTGATTATAAAAACAAAATGGTTTTATTCTTTTTGGGCAATGTTTTTCATAATATCATAATAATGTAAATCTGAAATATATTCATGAAATGTTATGATGCTTAACAGGCTTTTATGTCATTTTATTTATAAAATAATCATATTAGAAATTTTATCATCTTATCTCTAAAAATGGTTATCCACAGGTTTTGATGGGTATCACAGATCCTGAATTGATTATCTTAGATGAATTCGAAGATGTTGAGTATGAAAGGAGTAATGTTGAAGTCTCCTTGCTGGTGAGTGCAATCAAGATAATCTTAATTGTTTCTGCCCATTGTTATAAACTAACGACATTAATTGCATATTAAAGAGCAATTAAGAGGCTGATTAATAATGAGAATATAAAAAGTGGTTACCCATCTTGAAGAAATCCATAATCGTCCATATGAAAAAGTGATGGGATCACGGGGGATGATAATTTGCATCACTTCAAAAGGATGAATGTGTAAAGGAAGTGACTAATCAATTCGTTTTTGTCATTCTTGAAAATAAAATATCTTTCTTGGCACTTGTATTTTGAGAGAGAGAGAGTTATGCTTAGGTCAGTTCCTTCAATAAGTAATAAATTATCTTCAGGTAAGTAATCCCATATTAGATTCATAAAAATGCTTAGAAGTTTCATAAATTCATAAAAATGCTAAGGTGGAAGGAAGGAGGGAAAGAGAAGACGGGGTGTTGTGGAGATTGAGGGGATTCGCAATCCTCAACTTATCTTTCTTAGCTCCTTCCTTGGAGTTAGCAGCGCAAGTCTTCATCTGATGACTCCACTTGTTGTGGTTGATGGATGATGCAACAATACTGTTTCCGGTCATACTTCAAAATGGAACAAATTAGATTAGTTCTAGTGTCTATGAGTCGACGGGAAAAACACTGCTTAAAGGAACTTTTGCGAAATCCGGTCATTTTGACCTTGTTTTCTGAAAGGAGGGAAATAAGAGGGAAAACGGAGTTTTTTTTTTTTTGAGGGGGGATTTGCATTCAAAACTTATCTTTCTCAGCTCCTTAGAGTTAGTAGCACAAGTCTCCATCCAATGATGCCACTTGTTGTCATTGATGGATGATGCAACGATAGAGATTCTGCTTATGCTTCAAAGTTGAACAAAGCGGATTGGTTCTTGTTTCTATGAATTGACAAGAAAAGCACCGCTTAAAGGAGCTTTCGTGAAAGTCAGCCATTTTGACCTTGTTTCCCGAAGGTAGATTAAATCTTCCTTTGGCTTTTCGAAACCAAGTTAGAGAATCAGTGACCAACATCTTGAGAAAGCATTCAAAAAAATTAGTATCTCTTAGGATAAACACTGAATTGGAGGAATCCTTTTTGCTTGAAAAGAAGATTCATTTCCATGTCCACTATTTTAATAGTTTAAAAAAAAGCTCAAATAAGATTCAAGAAATGAAATTATTAGTCTATGATTAATGTTATCATATCTTGAGGACCTTGAATTCAGATTAAAGAGTGTTCTGGTTGGAAAATTGCATATTTGTATTCAAAGAAGCCCTTTTGAGTATTTTTAGTGAACCTATAGATGAGATCTGTTGTTACTTGCTGGCTTGAATGTCAAACAATAGGACATCAAAACAATCTGTGAAGTAATTGCTTTTTTCATATCAGATTGCTTTCTTTAGAGGGCTAATAAAGTTTAATTGCAGGATAGCTCTGAGAGTTTGCTGGCTAATGCTTACATTTGGAGCAACAAAAACGATCCAAATTTATATGGAGATTGGGATTTTGAGGTAAATTTGTTTCTGTTCTTCCTAGGTCAATATTTTAAGTTCTTGCTTAGTTAATTGCTAAGTTGGTTGGTTTTTTAATCTGCTTGTTGCTTGGATTTGCATACGTTTTGATGAATAATTATTGGCATTATTTTTATCTTATAATGCTTAGACGAGGCTTGAAAAACGTGAAGCATGCGTACTTTTATTTGCTGCAAAAGGCGCTCGAAATTTTTGATAATTGTTATCTCCATCTAGTTTACATTTTTCCTTGATGTCATTATTGTACGACTCGTATCCTTAGTCCATCTATATATCGGATGGCTATACTTTTTATTCTATTGTTTCTTCCTTTTTGTTTGGATTCTCTCAGTTAATTACTTCTATGAAAACTAATAGGAATGGAGACGAGTACACATGAATGACTTTGTCAAAATGACTGCTAGTTTTGCGGAAGAGTTAGAGCTGCCTGAAGCAAAACCAAGAGTTGAAACATATGAATCTTTCTATCAGCAGCAGAGTACTGAAAACCATAATGTACTTTGAGATCACAATACGTTGTACATTCTGGACCATTAGCATTTTGCACGTTTATTATTTTTATTTATGGTCATTTTGAACTAAAGTTCATAATATCATGTAATTCACTTATCCTTAGTTTCCCTACTCTTGCTGGTCTCATTTTGAATGTTGAATTTATGGTTTATTAAAAAAATTGTAAATAAATAAATACAATTTTCTGAGAGTGTATCCGAAGTTAGTTAAACGATATTTTCATAAATAAAGCATATGTTTGAAAGTTTGGCCCAAGATATGAGTGGTGAAGTTATTCATGGATGTAAATCATGCAGGTATAAGAATATTTAATGGTGTTAGAAATTTAGACTTAATTCAACTCAATAAGATTTTATTGAGTTAAGGGTTGTTCAAGCTTATAAGTAATATTGTTGTTGAATTCTTGGTCGATGTGAGACTGAAGGAAACTTATCAGTCTCCTTCCACACGGAGATAGTCTCACAAAGCCACGGTGAGACTGTTAAAGACAAAGCCCAAGTTATTGATTAATTCAGACTCAGCTTTAATATCATGTTAAAAGCTTAAGACTAACTCAATCCAATAAGATTTCATTGAGTTCAGGGTTGTTCAAACTTATAAGTAATACTACTGTCGAACTCTTAATTGATATGAGACTGAAGGAAATTTAACGAAAATCACCTAGGGTTTAGTTTTGGATAAGAGTTAAATAATAGTGTTGGGTGTGTAGAATTATTACGTACTTGTTTGAAAATGTAAAAGTAACACAATTACAATTGGAGAATTCAAACAAGAGTACTTGTCAATTAGGTGGAATTGTGGAAGTGAATAGTAAGGGAAAAAATTGCAAACAATCATATAAGTAGAGAAAAAAACATAATTAACTAAGGTTAATTTAAATTTGATTGTGAATATCGGTATAAATAAATTTTATTTTGTGAATTTTTAGAATATTTAAACGCATATTACAAGTTTATTTGGATGTTTTAGGTTTGATCATATAGGGGTGAGTTTGTCAAGTAGCTTTGTTTTTCTTGGCCAGTTCCATGTACACCTGCTTAATATGATCTCATCAAGTAAGAGTACATGCTTGGATTGGTGTTTTTATGGACATACCTTGTACATTATAGAAATTTGAAGAGGTGTCCAACACCCTAAAATAAGGTTAAATTAAAATTCTATCCATCAAAACACAATCCCATGTGTTTAAAACCAAATTTTCAACAATTTATGAAAATAGTATAGTCATCATTAGAAAAAACGTTTTAATGGTACTATTAGTATGTATAAGTATCTTAGTTCCATAATTTTTGGGTTTGCACTTCTAGTCTATTTATTTATGAAAATTGTACATTTTAATGTAAAAATTGGTGCATCATTTTGAGACTAAAATTACTCATTTTTAATAATTATGATATTAAAAGTATCAAAATCTTCGTAATAAAAGAACTAGTATGCTTATCCTAGGATTATGAGACTAAAATGCTCATTAAAAAAGGTCCTTGGTTTTTTTTTGTGTGCATACAGACTAAAAATTTCCTCTAAATAAAATTCAAGAAATTCTACGTGCTTTCTATAAAGCTTGTTGTAGGCCATTACACTCATAAATTATGTTCAATGATTGTGAAGACAAAAAATAGTAAATTTCCACCCTCATATTTAATCTTTCTCATGCATCTTTTTTCCATCGTTAGTCAAGAAGACAAAGATGGAGAGGGAAGCATATACAAGTTACACCATCAAAATTCAACACCACAGTTCTCGAATCTTGTACGAATATACATAACTAGGTTAATACCAAATATTTATCGTCATGTTCTTTCATGCATTATCAAAGGCATAAACAAAATTTCGTTTCGCATCTATCTTATAGTATCGACAATATGTAATGGTAACTGAATAAATAATCAATTCCATGCGAGAAAATTCTCCCAATGGTATATTTTGGAGTCGATTTTTTTTACTTATTTATATTATTTTATATTCTCTCCTATTTTTCTTTATTTCAATCCATTAAAAAAATTTCTTTAGCTTTATAAAAAATATTAATAAATTTTAATATTACCATCATTTTGATTCAATTATTAATAAAAAAATATATTATATTTTCAATTGCACTGAAATTATCTAAGTTCGAAGTCATCTTTTGTCTTTTCGAAAAGATGAGGGCTTCTTTCGCATTTTTCAGAAGTTTACCTGCCAGGCGAGGATAAAGGAAAGGGCTAGGTAGGTCTATTTTCTAACTTGATTCTATTGGTTGGCAATGTCTGAGGAGTGTACTTTCAAGCGGACTAGTTAATATAAAAATCTCATAGAGTAAAGAGCTAAAGAAATATTTCTTATTTGAAATAAGTCGTCTTTCTTACCTCTCTTAAGTGCCATTGTAGAAAAAAAGTTAAATAAAATAAAATTTGAGAAAAGAATTAATAACTGCACCACTCTTATTCCTAAGAAGAAAATAATAATAATAATAATAACAACAATAATAATTTTTTTGAAAGAATCTCAATAAGATGGTCACAATCTAGTGTATATCCAAAGGTCCCTTCTTGGGTTTACTATTATTCTATTTATACTGAAGGGATGGTACACGTGACCATGTCTCATTAGGGACATACTAAAACTAGGGTACATATGGAACCATAGGTACAGTTCGAAGTACAATTGATTAGATGACATGTCAGAGTGCAAGTACTCAACAACGGGGCTAATGAAGGGTTAAATCGGACTTTAGTTACAAGCTCATAATGAGGTCTTATAGGTTAGCACCATGCATGGACAAGGTTGTCCTTCATGAGCTAATATAGGTGGTTATATGGACTATTGATGAGCTGTATATGGTCTATACAAGGTTTATGTATGGGCTAGGCTATGGATTGCTGAGTATTTTGACTATTGAACTGTGAATTGGTCGGTAAGGGTTCACGGTCCGTGGCCTAAGAGCAACTGATTGAGCTCTAGGTTAATGAAACCCTTACTTGTTGGGGCTGGTCCTTATGTTGGTCACTAGGACCGATATATTTGTACGAAACATCAAGTCCTATATTCTTACAGTTTCTATCACACTAGAAGAGCAGTTGGCACCTATTGTTACTTATGTAAGGTGGTTAGCTATATTGGGTTTTTATGACCTCCCAAGTATTTATGGCTCTTCAATACTTGCCATATATAACCATTATTATGTCCTTTCAACTTCTATTATGTTCTTTCAACTACTATTGTGTTCTTTCACTAAACAATTTGTTTTTCTTTAGAGGTATTTATAGAGAAGGGGTTTTCATTTCACCACTTTAAACATCCCAAAGCATATCCCTTATTAGAGGAAACTAGTCAGCAATAAGGAATTTCAAGCCTTGCAAAGGAATACTAGTGCACATAGGGTTTATTCAAATCGTGCAAATGAGTATCAGTTCACAAAGGGCGCATTTTGAACTGTACAAAGGAGTATCATTTTGCAAATGGTGCATTTTAGACCATGCAATTCGTTTATTGAGGTAACTTTTCATCCTCAACTCCTCTTATCTAGGTTGGGTTCTATGTTATCTAGCCAAGGATTCCCTAACAAACTTTTTGAGATTTTACATCTTTGTAGGCAATTTTGTTGAGGAAACTAGTCATAAAACAAGTGCCGTATGCCAATTTTAGCTCAAAATTATTTTTAGGTGAGTATATCCTCATTTTTGTATTCGATCTTTCTTTTTTTATAGGTCGTTATACTAGGCTAATCACCATGTGTATTTTTGGCCAATTTTAGTGACCAATGAGCCATGTTTATAAGCAAAAATTTTACTTTGGTTGAGAGCTCTTGTAGTTTAGTTATAGGTAGTTTGCCTATTCTTCGTGAGGCTATGATCAATATAGGTCCCTCAAAACCACTCAGGCAGGTATTCGTGAATCTACCTTAGTTCTTCCAACCACAACCTTACATTGGAATATTATTCCCCTATCCAAAGTTCTTATTATCTAGAGAAAACTTTAACCTAAGATGCCAAAAAAACCACGACCTTCCAAAAAGGTCATACCAAGAAAAATAAATTCCAATCTGCCCATACTCTGAGTAAGTTGACTTTTTTGGATATGGAAATAATTCAAGCTAAATACTCCTTTCTTCATCACATTATTGTCATTCAAACTCCTCTTACAAAAATTGATCCCATGATACTCTAATAAGTTTTTTACATTTAATAAGGAAGCCTTTGAAGTCATGTTGAGGTTTCCTAGATGTACCCGAATGTTTTTGGACTCAATAGAGTTAGCCCCTAATCAACTAAATCAGAACTCATAGAGGATCTTGCTATGCTTGTCTGTGGTTAGTGCCAAACTTGGTATTGAGTTTGACATGCGAGAGTTGAAGACATTAAACATTATTAACAAATTTGATGTTAATAAGGGTAGAATACATGTGTCATCTCGTTCTAGATGTGGGACAATGATTAATTATCTTGAATCTATCTCAGGCTAGAAAGATAAGTATTTGAGCATGGTTGAAATTCACATTACTCGCACATTGAATGGTATCTGGGCGGGCCCATAGATCTATGTTCACCATGTAACCCATTCTTTTTTCTCTTCCCCAACATCGAACCTGGGACCTAGCCCTTATGTAAATTAGGTTCTTAGAAGCTAGTACACTTTTTCCCTTTCCCAACCTCAAACCTGGGACCTAGCCCTTAAGTACCACAGGTTTTTGGAAGATAGTACTAGCATCTAAGAACCTGAGGTACTTAAGGGCTAGGTCCCAGGTTCGAGGTTGGGGAAGGGTGAAATGAATGGGTTACACTGTGAACATATATATGTGGGCCCATGCAGATATCCTTCAAAATGTGTGAGTAGTGTGAATTTCAACCATGCTCAAACAATAAGGTCTTTTATACTTTCCTTTTATACTTGCAAAAATTTAGAGCATGAGCAAAACTCAAAAAATTTACTTGTTCATTGGAAGATGGACACATCTGACCTTCACTCACTGTAGGGTTTTAGTGCTAATGTTTTAATGACCTTTCAAGAAAAATAGAGTTAATCTTATCCACAAGTTTAACATAAAAAAACTAACTTGTGATGATATTTTGACACCAACTTGTTTGTAGGCTTTCAAAGTTTCACAGAGACAGTGGAGTTAGGTCATGAGTCTATCTCTTGGTTCATTCACCCTTTTATTTTTCAACTACTACTTTTTAACTTTTCCTTTTCCTTTTTATTTTAAGAATGAATTATTTAGTGCTCAATATAAAGGACTATATGAAATATGCTCTTATCCTAAGGCTTCTTCAAAGAAATGTGCATGCAAATGCGACAAGAAAAAATAAGGTCGTTGTTATTGAGACCGTAGGTACAAAAAAAGACCCAATTGAGGACACAGAGCTTATCCAGGGTACTCAACCTAGCAAGGAACGAAATTCTATAGTTTCTACCAATTTGGCTATCTTCAATAAGATTATGGATGTGATGGATGATGATGAGGGAAATGCTCAATGGTTAAGGGTTACCTTTATTAAACCCTTAGTGAACCCTTTCAAGGGTGATGTATTTTTGGCTGCAGGGATAAGTTGGATGAGTTATACAACTTCTTCTCTGGTCTAAATGATGAGGCCAATTTTGTGTGTCTTATGATTTCAGGTGAGTGATGGATGTAAGTATTTTTCAACTCTATTATTTGGTTTTTGAAATGCCTATCTGTTAAACTAATCCCAACTTCACTTGTAGAGCCCATCACTTTTTCAAGTTAGGGACTTAATAAGCAAAGATCATAAAGAAAGAGTTCATAAGATCTCCCAAAGGACTTCACATTTGGAGGCCAAATTTGAGAAGGTTCTTGCCAAGCTTGGGAACTCATGAGAAAAATTCAAAGGCTATCCACGGAATTGGATGACATCTGTCGTAAGAAGAATCAACTACACAAGGTTTACTATATGATAAGTGTTATTTTATACACATATTTAGATATCAATTTATTTACATTTATAAATATTTTATTATTCTAATGAGTTAAAATTATTTATTATATATTTATTGAGAGAATATTACTTTTTAGGATTTTTTAGGATTTTTTGAGATTTTTCTTGGATTTTTTGAGATTTTTTATGATTTTTATTTGATAGGTGGATTAACTTAGAAAAGAAGTGGATATATTTCATAGCTTATTCTTTTCTTTTAACATGTGGTGTACACTAATCCTATCTCTCCTAGAACATTAGCAATCCTATTTATATCCATATTTTATTTTTCTCTTATAAATGATGAAAATAAGACCAACATCAGGTTAGCAATACCGATCTTACAGATATTTTTATTTTATATTTGTAAAAATCTCGCAAGTGCACGAATCATTTTATAGAAAATGACAAGTGTACTCCCAAAGTCGATCTAAGGAAGAAATGTATGTGGTTTTTAATTTATTATTCAAACTTTTAGAAAACGAAATTAAATGCTAAATATCCTATCATGATATTTTGATTTGTGTTTCCTAATCAAATGACATAAAAAATAAACATAGATATGAGTTTAATAAATAATAATGTAAATTTTTATCATTCATAAAAGTGGAGAATTTATGGATATAATAATTAAGTTAATTATGTTTGCTCATATTATTTAGTTTATTAAAGATATAAATTGATATTTATTGATTTTCTCTTTTTGGTATGAAAATACCCTTAGGCGAGGCCCAAATTCTTTTGTTTAATATTAATTAACTAGTATCCTTAGACAGAGCCTATTAATTAATTAAGTATTAAATTTTAGCTTTATTTCTAAGAAAATAGAAAACCATCTAATCATAGATTTAAGCGGAGTCAGTTAATTAGACTTTATTCAAGGTGTTCAAATTAAACTTAATAATTTTATTACCCGAGTACTAAATTTTAAGTTTTAAAATCATTACTGAAAATATGTTATCGATTTTTGAATAATAGTTCTTATAAAAAAAAATTTGAAATAAATTTTTACACTAACTACCAAACCATTGTACCAACAAATAAAAGAGCACTACACTAAATTAGACCGGATAATTAAACCTTAGAATCTAATTTTCATATTATGTTTGTAATGAAAAATAATATATTTCTCTCTAACATCCTTAATATAAAATCTTGAATAAAAACAAAATCAATTTATCTTATAGAAATGTTTTACTTATTTAATATTTTGCAAGCAATACAATATTATTATTATATAATATTTACCAACAACTAGACATGTTTTAATTACAGAAAAATTAAACATAACATATAAGAATAAAACATAAAAAAATAACTGTAAAAAAATTCATTTTAAAATTATACCTCAAAATCCTTATAGAACTTTGATGCTAATTCTGTTACTGGAAAACCTCCAAACGGATTTGCATTTCCATTTATTGAATCAAAAACTAAAAATCTATAAAATCATAACTAGTTCTTCTAAAAAGGAGAAGAACGTTAAAATAAAAAAACTAAGAACTAGAGAGAGAAATCTAGAGAGAGAGAGAAGCTTGTAATTTTTGGGATGATTTTTACAATGAGGGAGATGATCCTTTTATAGATAAGGAATAGGTAAAAACAAAAGTGGGAAAATATCTCAAAAATTGATTTTGGTCGTGTTTGGATAGGCTGGATAGCGTGTGGGGGGCGAGATTTACGAAAGACAGGCACGAGAGTGTGCTGGCATTGTTGGGACTCGGCCCGGGCGTGTGTTGGAGCGTGGAACTTGGTGCAATCATGTGTTAATTGGTTGCGCGTAGGCATGTGTTGTGCTTCTGCTGGGCCTTTGCTGGATGTGCGCATGCCTGCATGTTGGCTGTGTCCGCGGTGTGCACATTGGACTCGACATTTTGGACATTTTCACCGTTTTGACCCATTTTGTCTAATTTTTTCATTTTTTTTACTTTTCTTTATTTTTTCTCAACATATTTTTGATGTATTTTCTCTAGTATTTTTCTTTGAGTCTTTAAGTTTTTTTGAATAAAAATACCTAAAAAATAATAAAAATATCTATGATTACGAAAAGATAAATTTATATAAAAATATGATATAATCGTACAAATAAAATCTATTTAATCAATTAAAGTACATTAAATCATGATAATTTTAGTGTTTTTTAAACACACATCAATAAATACAAAACAACTCATAAAATAAAACGAAGGAGAGAATATCATAATATAGATTTAGAGAGATTTGAATATAGAATTAATCTAGAGGAAACAATTGAGAAGAAGATGATTCAAGAAGCAATTAAATGAGTTAAGGATCATATTCAAGAACAAAAATCCTAAGATTTCTTCCTCCTTTTTTATTGTTTTCATGAATAATTTTCTTAATTTATTGTTTTTCATGAATAACTAATATTATATTTGATTGTGGGTGATTTCAAAGCCCTAGACATATATTATAATATTTAATAAGAATTGCAATATTTTATTCAACTATTCTTTTTTATTATATATTAATTCTCAGTTTAGTTATTGTATGAATTTATTTGATTATTTAAGTATACAATTAAAAAATCAAATTAATTCATCGTTAATCAATTTAGTTGATTAAATACGTAATCGCTTGATCAATTTAAATAATTAGTAATAAATTAATCACTATAAGAGTTAATACACAAGATAAAGTAAACCAAGCCTGTGTGTTTACATTGATCCAATGTACTTATAAAAATTAATGCTTTTAATTGATTAAATTTAGAAAACTTATTATAGGTTGTCTACTAAAAAAGGTTTAGATTAAGAACTTGTTAGTTCAATGATTTTGTAAGAAGATGTGGATTTTTTTGCATTTGTGAATTTCTCTAACTTGGTATAATCAAAGATAGTTGAGGTAAAGGTACACCCTTATAAAGCACAGGTAAAGAGTCAAATAAAGAAGAGATAGAAGAAGGCAAAACATTATGAGATGAAATTACACTAGGATTGTTAGGAAGCCATGGTACATGTAAAAAAGAGTGACTAGTCATCTTTTGCTCAGAAACATCAGACTGGGTAACATATAGATATTGTACAAACTCATTAAAGACAACATGTCTACTCATAAAAACTTATCAACCCTGATATCATAGAAAATGTAGCCTCTTTCCTTAGCACTATATCCAAGAAAAATACACTCCGTAGACCTTGCCTCTAACTTATTCTTGGTAGGGGTCTTAAATATGGAAAGCATTGAGAATCAAAAATTCATAGATGAGCCATATCACATGTTTTCACATAAAATGTGTCATATGGAGATTTATAATGAAGAACTTTAGATAGTAGTCGATTTATGAGATACATGAAAGCATAAGGCCAAAAATAAAGTGGAACTTGAGAGTGAAGCAAATGAGTGACACCTTTCTCAACAATTCTGTTATGCTTAAATTCAATGACCTCATTTTTTCTAGAGGTATGAGGGAAAGTGCAACTATGAATGATACGTTCCCTTTTTAGAAAACTAACAAGGGGCTTGAATTCTATACCCCATCATTTTGAATGGCAAGAATACACTAAGAAATTTTCTTTTTAACAAAAGCTTTAAAAGAGAAAAATATGGTTGATGTTGTATATTTTGTTTTAAGAGTGAACAACGATATAAATCGACTAAGATCATCCACAATGACAAAATATTATTTATCATTATTGTATGAAAGTTTGGGAGGAGTTCACAAATGTGAATAGAAGAAACTAAAAGCAACATCACTTCTATATCATGGGTTTTAGGAAAAGATAATTTGTGAGATTTTATAGTTTGACAAAAACTACAAAAAATATTCTTTTAAGAAGTCCTTAATAATAATAACATTCAAGTTTAGAAATTTGAGGTTAGTATCATAGGATGGATGTCCAAGCTTCATATGCCATTAAGTATAAACTGAATTGGATGTGTGTGAAGAGTGAAAAAAAACTGAACCATTAAGAAATTTGGACATATCTTGAGAAAAGTCACTCTTCCTCATATAACCCATTCTTGCTAGTAACTTGAAGAAGTATCTTCTTGGAGATGCGATAATTTACATAAAAAAATCATAATGAAATTCAAAGAACACATAATTATCCTTGCATAACCTTTGAATAGACAATAGACAGTAGAGGCATGAAGAGTATCCAATGTATTAGTAATATTGAGCACACATTTATAGCTAGCATGTAAGAGACCAGAACCCACACTAGAAATAAGCAATTTATCACAATTACCAACAATTATACTTCTTGAGCCATCATAGACAATATAGTTTGGAACACTGGTCTCATAAATAGTCAAGTGATAACTTGCACCTAAATCAACAAGCCATGTATTTGTACCAAAAGACCGAAAAGCCATGGCACTTGGTTATGAGATTGAAGATTGAGAAATCATAGTACTTGGCTTTGGTAGAGAAGCATAAGAAGAATTTCTTAATAGAAATCTCTAAGTGAGAAACAAAAGGTTGTAACATGCCTTTGTTTTTCACAGAGTTGACATGTAGGCCTGTCTTTTCTGAAATTTTTATTAACTTGAGAAACTTCAGTCTTGAAACTTGCACTGGTATTATTTTGCTTCAAGAAGTTATGGAAATTCCATTGTTGCTTTGGGACATTTCTATGATTCATTGATGATTTAGAAAATTGACTCCCTTTATTACTTTTATAACCTCAAGACTTGAAAGAAGTCACATTAGTATGAGCTTGAGTAGAGATTTTAGAAGCCAAGAGCATTATCTCAAAAGATTCTAGATGATTGTGTAGAATACCCACTTAGGGTCTAACTTGAGTCACATTGAATGTTATAAAAAAGGTAAGATAATGCGAACCTACCTGTTAAATATGGCCCAAAAAATATTAGGCCCAAACCCATATTAAAACCCTATCCCACTTTTGTAATGTATATATCAATCCTTCCTTTTTAGTTGAGATGTGAGAAGTTGCTAACAAGATGCAAAGCAGAGAATTGGCATTTTTGCTAAGTCATCAAAGCAGAAAACAAAGCAAAAAAATAATAATCAGCAATTGCATGAGTAAGGGAAATCAACCCCCAAAAGACAAACTGTCCATTGCTGCTTCCATTGGTAGAGTTTCTCTCATTTGTATGGTAATATTCGATTTAATAGCAAGTTTGTTAATTTATCTTGCTATATATTACCAGTAAATTAGAGGAGTTATTTTGTGGGTGTATTTTAGATTTTGGTATATTTTGTGAAGCTCTCTAAATATTGGTGCTTGTATCTCCATTTGATTATTAGTGGATTTTCCTCGGTGTGCCGTCGTTAGTGGAGTATACTTTTCATATTGAAAATTTGAACCACTTAAATCATTATGTGTCATCTATTTTTCTTACTAATTATTTTGCTCTTACCTAAAATTATTTATTTGTGTAACCAAATTGGACCCAAACTTCACTTTCGCAAGTGCAAATTTTTAAAAAATTGGTATCAAAGCATTGGGTTCTTTATGTAATTTATTGGAAATAATCAAGTTTTTTCTTTTGCATTTATTTTGAGCTTCTAGTTATCTGATTGGTTTCATATTTTGGGTTGTGCTTCTGTTTATTTAATATTGGTTTTTTTTGTCATGGTGGCAAAATATGAAATTGAGAAATTCAATGGTAGGAATGATTTCATTCTATGACGTATGAAGATGCAGACCATATTAGTTAAAGAAAGGCTCGTTAAGACACTTGAAGTCAAGGATAAATTTCCAAAAAAATTAACTGATAAAAAAAAGATGCATTGATGGAAAATGCTCTCAAGTCTATTCAGTTATCCTTGTCTGATGAGGTATTACATGAGGTTGGTGATGAGGAATCTCCTGCTAGGTTATGGCTTAAATTGGAGAATTTTTATATCAAAAAGTCTTTGATAAGTCGGTTATATTTGAAGCAACATTTGTATACATTCAGAATATTAGAACGTACACCTTTACACGATCACCTTGATGAATTTACTAAATTATTCGTGTTCCAAAAAATGGTGGTGTTAAGATTGATGATAAGGATCAGGCCTTAGTTCTATTGTGTTCTTTACCTCATTCCTTTGAACATTTTGTTGATACCATGCTATATGGGTGAGACACTATTTCTTTGGAATATGTCAAAGCAGCTTTGAATTCTAGAAAGTTGAAGAAAAAGGTGTCTACTAGCAACAATGATAATAGGAGTGGTTTATTTGTTAGAGGTAGAATCAAGAAAAAGGCACAAGCAATAATAGAGGCAAGTCTAGATCCAAATCTAGAAAAAGAAAAGATAAATGCAACTATTTCCGTCAATAAGGGCACTGGAAAGTAAATTGTCCAAAACTCAAAGGTAAAGGAAAATCTACCACAATGTCTTTTGTTACTAATGATGTTGCTGGTGTTGCAGATAGTTCTGGTTCCGATGGTGAAAATGTTCTATCAGTATCTATTGGTTCTCTTGGAGATGTTTGGATTCTTGTTTCGGGTTGCACCTACCATATGTTTCCTAGTAGAGATTGGTTTTCTTCTTATCAGTCTATTGATGAGGGTGTTGTCTTGATGGGAAACAATATGTCCTTTAAGGTTGTTGGTATTGGTACTGTCCGAATTAAGATGCATGATGGTATTGTTAGGACTTTAAAAGATGTTCGACATGTTCTAGATTTTAAAAAGAACTTGATATCTTTGGGTACTCTTGATTTAGAAGGCTATAAGTATGTAGCTAAAAGTGAAGTTTTAAGAGTTAGTAAGGGTGATTTCTTTGTTATTAAAGGGAAATTGTCGTGTGGCCTTTATATGCTTCACGGTAGCACTGTTATTGGAAGTGTTTCAGTTTCGTCCTCATCATATCAAGATTCAGATACTACTCGATTATGGCATATGTGACTTAGGCATATGAGTAAGGTAGGGATGTTTATTTTGAGCAAACGAGATTTGCTTGGTGGTCAAAAACTAGGAAGCTTGATTTCTATGAGCACTGTGTCTATGGAAAGCATCGTAAGGTCAAGTTCAGTACAACCATCCATAAAATGAAAGGTATTGTTGATTATATTCATTCAGATCTTTGGGATCCTTCTCGTGTTGTGTGTAAGGGTGGTGCCCAGTATATGTTTACTTTTATTTATGAATTCTCTAGTCATGTTTGGGTGTATTTTCTAAAGAACAAGAATGATGCGTTCTCAAAATTTGTAAAATTCAAGGCTTGTATAGAAAATAAAACATCGAAGAAAATCAAGCATTTGAGGACTGATAATGGTTTGGAATTCTGTGAAAGTTAGTTTAATAAGTTTTATGAAAGAAATGGCATAGTGAGACACAACACTGTGAGTCATACACCATAGCAAAATGGAGTAGCAGAACGTATGAATAGGGTTCTCTTAGAAAGAGCTCGTTGTATGCTCTTTCAAGCTGACTTGGATAAATCCTTTTGGGCTGAAGCTTGTAACCATGCTTATTATTTGGTGAATCGGTCGCCATCAACTGAAATTGAGTTAAAGACTCCGTTTGAGGTATTATTTGGTACTCCTGCTAATTATTCTTATTTGATATTTTTTGGTTTTCTTGCTTATGCTTATGTTAATGATGGTAAACTTGAGCCTAGGGCATTGAAATGCATATTTTTGGGGTATCCTTCTAGGGTGAAAGGTTATAGATTATGGTGTGTTGAACCCAAGTCACCTAAATTTGTGATTAGTAGGGATGTTAAGTTTGATGAGTTTTCCATGTTGGAAAAGAAAAATGAGTGTATTATTATATATAAAGACCACGGTGTTAGTGAGCAGGTGGAGCTTGAGAATGGAGCTCCTAGTCAAGTGCAAGACGAAACTTCAAATCATCAATCTATGGATAAGATAGATGATTCTTCTTATGATATAGCAGAAGAGCAACATGAGAAACCATATAGTATCGCTAAGGGTAAAGGAATAAGAGAGATTCGACTCCCTTAGAGGTACGCAAATGAAGACTTAGTTTCTTTTGCATTTTCTGTGGTAGAGTCTATTGAGGTGTATGAACCTTCTAGTTATCATGAATCTTTCACTTGTGGTGAGTCTATTCAGTGGCTGGTTGCTATGAATGAAGAGATTGAATCACTTCATAAGAGTTATACTTGGGAATTGGTGAAACTACCTAAGGGCCAAAAGATTGTTGGAAACAAATGGGTCTTCAAGAAAAAGGAAGGTATACCTGAGGTTGAAGTAGCTAGGTTCAAGACACATGTTGTTACATAGGGCTATTGTCAGAAGAAAGGTATTGACTTCAATGAAGTATTTTCACTTGTTGTGAAACATTGCTCTATTCGTGTGTTGCTTGCTATGGTTGTATTGTTTGACATAGAATTAGAACAACTTGATATCAAGACATCCTTCTTACATGGTGAGCTTGAGGAATAAATATATATGCATCAACTAGAGGGGTTTGTTGTTCCAGGTAAGGAAGATCATGTTTGTTTATTGAAAAAGTCTTTATATGGGTTGAAGCAATCCCCTAGACAGTGGTATAAACAGTTTGATTCTTTTATGATTGATCATAGTTACTCTAGAGTGATTATGATAGTTGTGTTTATCATAAAAGATTCCATGATGGTTCATCTATCTATTTGTTGCTTTATGTTGATGACATGCTTATTGCTTCTAAGAATAAATCTGAGATTCAGAAATTAAAGTCTCAACTTAATGGTGAGTTTGAGATGAAAGATTTGGGTGCAGCGAAGAAAATTTTGGGCATGGAAATTTATAGGGATAGACAAGTGGGCAAGTTTTATTTGACTCAGAAAAGTTGTATTGAAAAAGTTCTTGAATGTTTTGGTATGAAAGAGTCTAAACCTATGAGTACGCCATTAGCTACGCATTTCAGGCTTTCTTTGTATTTGTCACCACAGTGAGAAGAAGAAGAGTAGTAAATGTCTTAGGTTCCATATGCTAGTGTCGTTGGTATTTTTATGTATGCTATGGTTTGTACTCATCCAGAAATTTCACATACAGTTAGTGTTGTTAACAGATATATGGGTAATCCTAGTAAGGGTCATTGGTAAGCAGTGAAATGGATACTTCGGTATTTGAGAGGGACATATAATTTTGGTTTGGTTATGATGAAAGTTCTAATACTAGTTGTAGTGTTATTGGTTATGTGGACTCCGATTATGCTAGTGATTTGGATAGAAGAAGACCTCTGACAGGTTATGTCTTTACTCTTTCTCATCGTGTCATTAGTTGGAAGGCTACTTTATAGTCTACAATTGCTTTGTCTATGACAGAGGCAAAATATATGGTAGCAGCATAAGCAGTGAAAGAAGTCATTTGACTTAGAGGTTTGGTTTGTGATTTGGGTTTGCAGTAAGATAATTCTGTTGTCTTTTGTGATAGTCAAAGTGTGATACACTTGACCAAGAATACTATGTATCATGAAAGAACCAAACATATTGATGTCAGATATCACTTCATTCGTGACATTGTCTCTTAGGGTGCTATTATTGTCAATAAGATACTCACTACAGAGAATCCAGTTGATATGTTAATCAAACCAGTTCCATTTAATAAGTTCAAGCATTGCTTGGACTTGATTGGTATTTGCAGAAGATGATCACCCTTCGGGGCGTTGGACGACTATTATTTGATAATCCGAGGAATTTCATATTTGAATAACTTATTTTTTGTTTTGAGCCAAGGTGAAGATTTGTTAAATATAACCCAAAACAATATTAGGCCCAAACCCATATTAAAACCCTACCCCACTTTTGTAATATATATATATATATATATCAATCCTTCCTTCTCAGCTAAGATATGAGAAGCTGTCGATAAGAATCAAAGCAAAGAATTGACATTTTGGCGAAGTCATTAGAGTAGAAAACAAAGCAAAAAAAAATAAAAATTAGCAACTGTGTGAGTAAGGGAAATCAACCCCTAAACGACAACATATCCATTACTGCTTCCATTGGTAGAGTTTTTCTAATTTGTATGGTAGTATTTGATTTAATAGCAAGTTT
This sequence comes from Hippophae rhamnoides, assembly GCA_033030585.1. Classification (NCBI taxonomy): domain Eukaryota; kingdom Viridiplantae; phylum Streptophyta; class Magnoliopsida; order Rosales; family Elaeagnaceae; genus Hippophae; species Hippophae rhamnoides. The sequence continues at coordinate 22,508,824 of CM065431.1, forward strand.
TTTAATTTATCGTGCTATATATTACCAGTAAATTAGAGGGAGTTATTTTGTGAGTATATTTTCGATTTTGGTATATTTTGTGAAGCTCTCTAAATATTATTGTTTGTATCTCTATTTGATTATTAGTGGATTTTTCTTGGTGTATCATCGTTAGTGGAGTAGACTTTTCACATTAAGAAGTTGAACCACTTAAATCATTGTGTGCCATCTATTTTTTTATTACTTATTACAAAATTATTTATTTGTTCAACCAAATTAGATCCAAAATTTGCTTCCGCAAGTGCTAATTTATAACACTAACTTATTTAGGATGTACAACACAAGATCTTTCTCAAGCACCAATTCTCCAATAGCTATGAGGTTATCAACTATTTTTTTGGCATGGAACATATAATCAGGCACAAATGAATCATTATTGGCTAAGATTTGCAATCTTTCATGCAACTCCATAACCTTTGATTGAGTTATATTACTAAACCTTTCTTCAAAAGAAAATCATTGTTATCTTAGTGTTGATCTTCCAACCAAAACGATATTGATATTTTTGAGTGATAGAGCTATAAATTCTACTCTTCACTAAAGAGTCATATTGTATCCAAGTCCCTAACTGAGAATTTGGATTTAAACATTCATTATAGAGAAAAGGAGGAGGTCTCGATAAAGTACCATTAATAAATTGCTCCAATCTTTACGCCATAATGAAACAAAGCAACTGATCATGCCAGATCAAGAAATTATGATCGTCAACCTTAACTGAAAGCGAGATACTATGCTTAACTGTAAGAAAGATACTATTCGATGGGAAATTTGAAAAACTTTGATAAAGAACATCAAGAACTGGACTATTACCAGTTATTCGTTTAGAACCAAGAAAATTATTTCCAACTCCATTGACAGCATCACCCGTATTCATTTCTAATTGATTCTTTAATCCTTCTGAAACATTCAAAGTTGAGTGAATAACAGGATGTGTTGGTGGAGTTGTTACTCGAGATGTAGGCAACACTGCATCCTATACGAATTTTTGGAAAATGCATCTCTATAAGAATTTCTTTGATACCATATAGAACTTCAACGAAGAAGAAGATGAAAATGAAATGTGAGTAATATTGATATCATACATTTAGAATGTGTAGTACATTTCTGTTTATAGGACCTAACACTATATTAGCAATAACCAATAGGATAACAGCTTGTATACAAACTGTTAGCAACCAACTAACAACCTCAACAATACACTAGCTTGCACAAGTGCAACTTATGAACAAAACCGGTAATCGCCGATACCATTTTCACATACAAGTGCATACACCAAAACACACACTTAACACCATAGTCTAAATGTTGGATCATAAACTTGATTTATTATTTTCTACAAGACACTTATTATTACTTTTAGATTATCTTAGACTTTGTTTGTTGTATCAATAAATGCTAGTAGTTGTAGAAGATTATTTAGTAAGAGTGAGACTAATAAATACAATTAGGTATGATTAGTATTTTGTAAGTGTGAGACTAATTAATGTAAATAGTTGAAGAAGTAATTTAATTAGTGGTTGTTTGGTGTAGAGAAGTATTTTTGGAAGCCTATAAATAGAATTTCTCTAGGACCATTTGTAATCAAGAAAAATTAGGAGCTTCTAAGAAAGCGAAGAAGCAAAGCTTAAATAAGAGTGAGTTGTATTTTGTATTTTGAGTGAGATTGCTCTTGTAATATTTCTTTGAGTTTAAATAAAAGTTATTTGTGTGAATGTTTTATTTCCAACTAAGTGGTATCAGAGCCAAGTTGGAAAGTATACACTATTGAAAATTAAATCAAAGGTCTCGACGAGAGAAATCCAATGCCGTAATAATCACCCTGATCGGAGTGTAGAAGCGCTAGCACGTGCCGCCGGAAGAGTGTTGCCAGAAACCAAGTTGACTCATCGAGTTAGCCGAGTTGGAGCCATTGATCGAATAAGTTTGAATTTTTTTAGAGTTCCTTCCATGGTTTTTCAGCGTTTCGGATTCATCCGTGCAATCATATTTTGAAAATTCTCATCATATTGAGAGATATGGAAAATGGTATGACACCATTCCAAGTCCTGACACTCAACAACAACAACAACGATAATTGGAGTATAAAAATGAAGGCATTTTTTGGATCACAAGATGTATGGTATATCGTAGAGAAAGGCTATAACAAGCCTATGGATGATGGTGCTCTTGCTGCTCTTACACTTGATCAAAGGAAAACTTTGAAGGATTCAAGAAAGAGAGATAGCTCTTCCAAGGAAGTGTGGGAGAAGCTGTAAACCTCATTCAAATGAGTCAAAAAGGTGAAGAAGGTATGTCTCTAAACATTAAGAGGTGAACTTGAATCCTTACACATGAAAGCATCTGATTATATTTTAGATTATTTCTCAAGAGTAGTAGCTGTTTATAATAAATTAAAAAGAAATGGTGAAAATACATCTTTGTGAATATTAAAGAAACTAAAGCTTGAAGAAATAACAATTGAGCAACTTCAAGGATCATTGCAAGCATACAAAGAGAAGCATAAGAAGAAGCAAGGTTTTACTGAGAAACTCCTCAAGCTGCAACTCAAGGATATACGTGAAAACCGAGGAAATGATCAAAACCAACGTGGCCAAGGTAGAGGTGGAGGTTATAGACGAGGTTGGAATTACAACAATAACAATTCCAACAACAACTATGAGAAAGGAGAAAGCTCAACACGAGGTTGTGGAAGAATTGATCCAAACTCGAGGTAGGACAAATCTCAAGTTTGATGCTATAATTGTCAAAAATTTAGGCATTATGCTTCAGAATGTAGAGCTCTTAACAAAAACATTGAGGAGAAGGCCAACTATGTGGAAGAGAGGACAAATGGCAAAGAAACTCTTCTTCTAGCACGAAAAGAAACTGATGGTGGCCAAGAAAATTCCTAGTATCTTGACAATGGTGCAAGCAATCACATGTATGGAAGGAAAGACATGTCCGTTGAGCTAGACGAGTTAGTAAGTGGAAATGTTTTGTTTGGAGATGATTCCACAATAGTAGTGAAAGGGAGAAGTAACATCCTAATTCGTTTGAAAGATGGGAGACATCAATTTATTTTCAATGTCTACTATGTGCCCAATATGAAAATTAACAACTTGAGTTTATGACAACTATTAGAGAAATGTTATGATATTCATATGAAGGATTATAATATTTCTATAAAAGATGATAAGAATAACTTCATTGCTAAAGTTCCGATGTCAAAAAAATAGAATGTTCCTAATCAACATACAAAATGATGTTACAAAGTGCCTAAAAGCTTGCTAAAAACATGCATCATGGCCTTGGGATCTCAATTTTGGAGGTCTATAGCTACTATCTAAGAAGGAGGTGGTGAAGGGACTACCTCGCATCAACAATCATGACCAGCTTTATGAAGGGTGTCTAGTCGGGAAGCAATTTAGGAAAAGCATTCCAAAGGAGTCAGAGTCAAGATTTAAGAAGCCCCTCAAGCTCATCCATATTGATGTGTGTGGTCCGATCAAGCCAAGCTCTCTCGATAACAGTAATTGTTTTATTCTCTTTATTAATGATTTTTCAAGAAAAACTTGGGTATATTTCTTGAAACAGATGTCAGAAGTTTTCAAAATCTTCAAGAAGTTCAAAGTTGCATTGGAGAGAGAAAGTGGTAGTAAAATCAAAGCCATGAGATCTGACCGAGATGGAGAATTTACATCCAGGGATTTTCAAGAGTTCTGTGAAGCAAATGGAATTCTTCGACCAATGATAGTTCCTAGATCCCTCCATAAATATGGTATGAAAAAAAGAAAGAATAGAACAATCCTCAACATGACACAAAGCATGCTCAAAAGCAAGAAATTATCCAAGGAATTTTGGGCGGAAGTAGTGGTGTGTGCAGTCTACTTATCAAACCGATATCCAAAAAGAAGTATATGGGGAAAGACAATGCAAAATGCATGGAGTGGAAGAAATCCTGGCATTTATCACCTAAGAATCATTGGATGTATAGCCCATGTTCATGTTCTAGACGAGAAAAGAACAAAACTTGATGATAAAAGTGAGAGTTTTATCTTCATCGACTATGATTCTAATTTGAAGGGCTACAAGCTATACAATCTAGACAATAAGAAAATTGTGATTAGTCGAGATGTGGTATTCAACAAAGAAGGAGAATGATATTTTATCTCTCATGCAAATGACTTCAATTTCTTTCCTCGGTTTAAAGAAGATGAGCAAACAATGAGGGAGAAACTAGGTGCACCTCAACAAGAGCTTGCAACTCCACTCACTTCACCAACATCAACCACTCAAGAAGACTCATCACCTTCATCATCATCAAGTGAAAGTCAAGATGAAAGAGTTATGTCACGCACATGAAGTCTTAGAGATCTCTATGAGGTAACCGAATGATAAGATAACCTTACATTATTTTGTCTGTTTACCAATTATGAACTAGTGAGCTTTTAAGAAGAAATTCAAGAGAAGAAGTTGAGAGATGCGATGGATGAAGAAATTAAGGCCATCGATAAGAATGACACATGGGAACCTAGCTCACTTCAAAAGAGACATAAGGTGATAGTTGTCAAATGGGTGTACAAAACAAAGCAAAACGCTAAAAGAGATAGTGAAAGACACAAGGAGAGGCTAGTTGCTAAATGCTATAGTCAAAAGGTTGGAATTGACTATGATGAGGTATTTACTCCTATTGCTCGATTGGAGACTATTCATTTCTTTGACAGTTCAAAACAAGTGGAAGTTACACCAAATGGATGTAAAATCTGCCTTCTTAAATGGAGTTCTTGAAGAGAAAGTATACATTCAGCAAACATCAGGCGACAAAGTCAAGGCCATGAAGACAAGGTGTTGAAGTTGAAAAATACTCTTTACGGGTTAAAACAAGTACCAAGGGTATGTAATAGTCGATTCAAGAAGTACTTCCAAGAGAATGGCTTCGACAAATGTCCCTATGAGCACGCTCTATATATTAAGATCAAAGATGGACATATTTTGATTGTATGCCTCTTCGTGGATGATTTAATCTTCATCTGAAGCAACCTCATCATATTCAATGAATTCAAGGAAGTGATGACGAAGGAATTCAAGATGACAGACATGGGGCTCGTGGCATATTACCTTGGCATTGAAGTTAAGCCACAAAAGGATGGAATTTTCATTTCACAAGAAAGCTATGCAAAGGAGATATTGAAGAAGTTCAAGATGGATAATTGTAAGCCGATATGCACACCGATGGAATATGGTATTAAGATGTCCAAACATGAAGAAGGTGAAAGTGTAGATCTAACATTCTTCAAAAATTTGGTAGGAAGTCTACGCTATCTAACTTGCACGAGGGCCAATATTCTTCACGGAGTTGGATTGGTTAGTCGCTACATAGAATCTCCAACAACCACCCATTTTAAAGCCGTAAAGAGAATTCTTTGCTATTTGAAAGGTAAAATTGACTTTGGCTTGTTCTACTTAGTTTTTAATGATTATAAGCTTGTTAGATATAATGATAGTAATTGGGGTGCAGACATAGATAATTGAAGAAGCACTACTGGATTCATATTTTTCATAGGAGATATTGCTTTCACATGGATGTCAAAAAAACAACCGATTGTCACATTGTCCACATGTGAAACAAAATATGTTGCTGCAACCTCATACGCTTGTCATGCAATTTGTCTTAGAAATCTATTGAAGAAGATAGGCTTGATACAACAAGATCCAACCATGGTTTGTGTCGATAATAAGTCAGCCATTGCCTTAGTAAAGAATCTAGTATTCCATAATCGAAGCAAGCACATCGATATTCGCTACCACTATATAAGGGACTGTGTCACAAAAGAGGATGTGCAAGTTGAATATGTGAAATCACAAGATCAAGTTTCCGATATTTTTACCAAGCCACTAACAAGCGAAGACTTCATAAGATTAAGGAACTTACTAGAGGTCACAAGATTAAGTTTAAAAGGGGATGTTGGATCATAAACTTGATTTATTATTTTCTACAAGTCACTTATTATTACTTTTAGATTATCTTAGACTCTGTTTGTTGTATCAATACATGCTAATAGTTGTAGAAGATGATTTAGAAAGAGTGAGACTAAAAAATGCAATTAGGTATGGTTAGTATCTTGTAGGTGTGACACTAATTAATGTAAGTAGTTGTAGAAGTAATTAATGACTAGTTATGAGGTGTAGATAAGTGTTTTTGGAAGCCTTTAAATAGAACTTCTCTAGGACCATTTGTAATCAAGAAAAATTAAGAGCTTCTAAGAGACTGAAGAAGTAAATCCTAAATAAGAGTGAGTTGTATCTTGTATTTTGAGTGAGAGTATTCTTGTAATATTTCTTTGAGTTTAAATAAAATTTGTTTGTGTGAGCAACACTTTTGTATGTTATTCTCTCTCCAACTTGCTCATTTTTTATTTTAATCTCCATTTTTCCCTTATGTAACTAATACTTTTTAATTATATATGTCAAATAATAATATTTTATTATAAATTTTACTAAAATTTGAGTTTTTTTCTTCTATGTCTCCTTGTGCAATAACAATAAGACAAAAAAACTACTTTTCTACTCTAAAGAACTATTGATCAGTTAGAACTAACCTACAACGACAACCATTTCTCATTTTTTATTATTGGAATTGAATTTAAATAAAAAAATATTTTTATTATTTTATGACCATTATTTCATAATTATGTGGCCGTTATTTTATAACCGTGATTTTCATAATTAAGTGGCCGTTATTTTTATGATCATTATTTTCATAATTATGTGTCCATTATTTTTTACCGTTATTTTCATAATTATATGACCATTACACATCTTTTGTCAACTATAAATAGAGGGATATAACTCTGAGTTTTAGAACATAACTTAACAATTCAAAAAAATGGTTCAACTGTTCTTCATAGCAAAACCAAAGAAAAGAAAATTCAGAATTGTTTTCTTAGATTTCCGAGTAACATAAATACTTGAGAGATGTAGTATTCCGGACATCATCAATACAGTGAAGCTCGAAGAGAGAAAAAATTTTAAGACGTATTTCTATCTACCATGTCTACTAAAATGTTAACTGTTGATCTCAACAAATCGTTCCGTTTTAAGGGACTACACTTTAAAAGATGGAGACAAAAAAATTATTTTTCTTAACCATGAAAAAGGTCGCTTATGCTCTTACTACTGAAAAACCAACACTGTCTAATCCTACTACTGAAGCTACAACTAAGGATTTAAACACCTGGATGGAAAATGATTTTCTAAGCAAAAAATTTATTCTTAATGGATTAGCTGATGACTTATATAATTATTATAATTTTGATAAGTCTGCTAAGAAAATTTGGGATGCCCTTCAAAAGAAGTACGATACTGAGGAAGCTGGAACTAAGAAGTATGTTGTCAGTAGATATATGAAGTACCAAATGATTGATGGAAAATTTATGGAAGCTCAATCACACAAACTGCAGAAGATAGCACATGAAATAACTTCCGAAGGTATGACTTTAGATGAACAATTTCAAGTAGCTGTTATTATAGATAATTTACCCCCTGCTTGGAAAGATTTTAAGAATGCACTTAGACATAAAACTAAGGAATTTTCTTTAGAAAGTCTTATAACATGTCTAAGAATAGAAGAAGAAGCTATAAAACAAGATCAAAGAGATGAAGTACTTGTTGTCTCAAACAACAGTATCAAAAAGAAATCCTCCTCTGCAATTCTAAAACCTAAAGGAAAAAATATGAAAACTCATAATTGTAATAATATCCAAAACCGCAACCACCAAAATAGAAACAAAAATTATCCTCCCCAGAATGGACCTCAACAACCCAAGAAATAACGCATTCATGTGTTATAGTTGTAACAGACCTAGCCACTTGACCAGGAACGGCCAGAACAGGAATCTTCCTAATATGATAGCTAAAATCAATTTTGTTGGTGGATCTGAGGGGTGGTGAATGGACACTGGTGTTTCTAGCCATGTTTGCTATGATCGAGAAATGTTCAAGTTCTCTTATATGTCTGAGGATAAGAAAGTGTGGTTGGAAGACTCACACTTCACTAAAGTTGTTAGTATTGGTAAGGTGCAATTGAACTTTACCTTTGGAAAGACTCCCATCTTGAAGTATGTCCTGCATATTCTAGAGATTAGAAAGAACTTAGTTTTGGGCTATCTTCTTAACAAAGCTAGTTTTACTCAAACTATAGGGGTTGATTTATATACAATAACTAAAAATAATATTTTTGTTGGGAAAGTGTATGCCACTAATGGCATGTTTAAATTGAATGTTGACTTCTTTTAATATTTGGCATGCTAGACTTTTTCATGTTAATAAATACATAATCAAGAACATGGGTACCTTAGAACTTATTCCTAAACAACTTTGAATGATTTTGAAAAATGTGACTTTTGTAGTCAAGCTAAAATAACCAAAACTTCACATAAGTCAGTAGTTAGAGAATTTGAACCTTTAGAATTAATACACTCTAACATATGTGAACTTGATGGAAATTTAACAAGAAATGGAAAATTCTATTTTATAACTTTTATAGATGACTATTCAGATTGCACTTATGTATATCTAATGAAAAATAAAAATAAAGCGTTTGATATGTTTAAAATAGTTATGACTCAAATTGAAAATCAACTTAATAGGAAAATAAAAAGGTTTCAAAGTAATAGAGGCATTGAATATGATTCCAATATTTTCAATGATTTTTATAAAACTCATGGAATCATTCATGAAAAAATTGCACCTTATTCTCCTTAAATGAATGGCAAAGCTGAAAAAAATTGCACCTTAATCAGTTGTTGCAATTTTATTAAACTCTAGTGCTACACATTTATCTAGTGCCTAAATCTACTAGCAAAATTTCACCATATGAAATTTTGAAAAATAAGAAACCTAACTTAACCTATTTTAAAACTTGGGGTTGTTTAGCCTATGTTAGGATCCATGATCCTAAAAGATATAAACTCTCTAGTAGTGCATATGAATGTGTATTCATATGATAGGCTATGGATAGTAAAGTTTATATATTCTATGACTTAAATGATCATGTAATTATAGAATCAAATGATGCTGACTTCTATGAACATAGGTTTCCATTTAAATTGAAAAATAGTGGGAGCTTGTATTATAGTTGTTTACCCATAACTAAAACTAGTGAACAAAATGAGGAATTAAACACTGAAATTAGGAGAAGTAAACGAGCTTAAACCCTTAAGGATTTTGGGTCTGATTTTTATGCTAATACCTTAGAGGAAGATGCCCAAACTCTTAAAGAAACATTATCTTCTTTAGATGCCAACTTATGGGGAAAAGCCATAAATGATGAAATGGACTCTCTTGAGTATAATAGAACTTGGCATTTAGTTGACTTACCTCCTAGTTGCAAAACCATAGGATGTAAATGGATACTAAAGAAGAAATTAAAACCCTATGGTACTATTGAAAAGTACAAAGCTCGTCTTGTAGTCAAAGGTTATAGGCAAAGAGAAAATGTAGTTTTCTTTGATACATTTTTACCAGTCACACGAATAACTTCCATACGTGTACTTTTCTCTTTTGCTACTATCCATGATTTAGTAGTGCACCAAATGGATGTCAAAACTGCTTTCTTAAATGGTGACTTAGAAGAACAAATTTATATGGATCAACCTTAAGGTTTTTTTGTCCCAGGTCAAGAAAATAAAGTTTGTAAACTAGATAAATCCCTTTTATGGTCTAAAGCAAGAACCTAAGCAATGTCATGAAAAATTTGATAATCTAGTTATCTCATATGGATTCAAAATAAATGAAAGTGACAAATGCATATATTATAAATTAGAAAATGAAATTTGCACTATTATATGTTTATACGTGGATGAAATGCTCATTTTTAGATTAAACATTTATGTTATATATTAATAATGTGAAAATTTTGTTATGTGCTAACTTTAAAATGAAAGATCTCAAAGAAGTGAGTGTAATCCTTGGTATAAAGATTATTAGGTCTGAAAATAGAATTTCTCTAGATCAATCTCATGACATCAAGAAGATCTTAAAGAAATATAATTACCTTAATTGCAAACTTGCATGTACTCCTTATGATCTTAGTGTAAATATGTTCAAGAATACTGAAGACAGTGTTAGAAAAATTGAGTATACGAGTATCATTGGTAGCTTACGTTATGCTACTGATTGCACTAGACCAGAAATAGCTTATGTTGTGGGACAACTATATAGGTTTACCAATAGACCTACTATAGAGCATTGGAATGCTATTGAAAGTTTCATGAGATACCTTAAGAGAACTATGAACCTTGGATTACATTATAAAAAGTTTCCCACTGTTCTATGAGGATACATTGATGCTAATTGGAACACTCTATCAGAAGACTCCAAAGCAACTAGTGGCTATATATTTAGTATTGTTGGTGGAGTTGTTTCTTGGAAGTCTAAGAAATAGATAATATTGGCTCAATCTACAATGGAGTCTGAAATGATAGCACTAGCTACTACTAGTGAAGAAGCAGGCTGGTTAAGAAATCTGTTAGCTAAGATCCCTTTATGGGAAAATAACAATACTAGCTATCTTGATCCACTGTGATAGTACCACGACTATTGCAAAGATTCAGAATTGTTACTATAATGACAAGAGACGATAGCTACATCATAAGTATAGTATTGTTAGAGAATTTCTCTCTACATGAGCTGTAAGAGTGGATCATGTACATTCTGATGAAAATTTGGCCCATCCTTTGACGAAAGGATTAACAAGAGAGAAGGTTTTCCAAACCTCAAAAGGAATGACACTAATGCCCTTAGAATGAAGAGTCACTCATGATGGTAACCCAATTGATAGACTAGAGATCCTAAGAAATAAGTTCAATGGGTAATAACAAGTCATGAAGTGATATGAGATAAATCATGCTATTATGAAGTCCCATTCTATATTGTTAGAAGCACGATGTCTTGAAGGGACAGAAAAGGATGAGTTAATTATTAAAACTCTTAATGAGTTATATACTCTATGTGGAGTGGAGTACATAGCTATAGGAGTTCTCTTGATTGACTCACCTATGTGAATGTGGAAATGTGGAAATGTGGTCGCTTCTTATGAAAATTTCTTGGGAAAATTTTACTAGGGCATTCACTATACTAGGATACACGTGCATGGTTGTAAAACAAGGGCTTTCCGAACTACACCTTGGAAAGGTTATGTGTGTAATGTTGTTAGAGATAGAGTTCAAAACTACAAGTTACTATAGTATATTCTAAAACATTAGCACTATGCAAAGGTTCAAATCGATAGAAACCTTTTGTTTATGCACAATCTTATACTTTTAATCGATCAATTACTTGATGAAACTATTTTGTGTAAAATTCAAATGGGGGATTGTTGGAAATGAATTTAAATAAAAAATATTTTTATTATTTTATGACCATTATTTCATAATTATGTAACCATTATTTTCATAATTATGTGGCTGTTATTTTATGATTGTTATTTTCATAATTATATTATCGTTACACATCTTTTGTCAACTATAAATGGAGGGATATAGCTCTGAGTTTTAGAACACAACTTAACAACTCAAAAAAACGGTTCCCTGTTCTTCATAGCAAAACCAAAGAAAAGAAAATTCAAATTTTTTTTCTTAGATTTCCAAGTAACATAAATATTTGAGAGGTGTAGTATTTCAGACTTCATCAATGCAGTGAAGTTGAGAGACATAAAAAAGATTCTGGGCTGTTTTATCCTGGGGATGTTGAGGTTGTGTTTGCTTACACAAATTTGAACAGAACCGCTAAACGTCTTAAAAAGAGCAATCTAGTCCACAACTTAACCTAAGCAGTTCATTTCAATATATCAGTAATATTATTCTTACATTATTTTCACATACTTGTTTCAACATATATACTGAAAATGGTATACTCTTTCTTGATTTTGTTTTTGATGGCTTATTTTTTGTCCATAACATATTGTCCTATTATAATAACAATGATAGCCTAATCAAATTATATATATTCAGGTTGGTTTTCCTTAGTTTCCACGTGTTACTTGATGACACTAAGCATTTCATAAATAAAAATCCTACAAATTTATTACAAATAATTAAAGTGTTTAAAAAAGAATTTTAAATAGTATTTTTAAAATTAATATAGGAATATATCAAGAAATTTTGGTGCGAAAAATCAAATCTAATAGAAAAAATTGGAAAATTGGACCTTCGGTGAATGTGGTCGACGATCAACAATTTTGTCTATAAATTTAGCTAAATCTTTCTCCATTTTCTACACCCAATTTTATCTCCCCTCTCTTTCTCTAAAATTTTATCTCTCTATGTGGTTTGGGTTTTTTAGTACATTTCAAAGCTTATTTTGGGGAAAAAATATCAATGAGTATGGGTTCAAAATTTCACCCACCTAATGACTTTACAAGTAGGATTTTTTATTCTAAACTTTTTATTTCATGCATTTTTTTAATAAAAATTATCATGTATCACATGTTAGGAATAAAAAAGAGTATCAGATTTCATATTTTTATATAACAAGTGTTGTAAATATTGTTTAAAATAATGTACTCATTATAAATATTTTATTGTGTTTAAATTGAAATTTTTTATATATAAAAAGTATTAAATCTTGATTTGAGATGACTATTGAAAATATAACACATGGCATATGAGATTTTTATACATTCATCATTAAAATGGTTTATTTTGTGAGGAGTGTATTATTTTCTACAAACTACAAGTACGCATCGTATATACATAAATTTTTGGAGTATTTAGGTCTACAATGTCTTATCATATTTGAAAACAAGAAAACTTCAAGCACTATGATTTTAAAAGAAAAATAAAAGCCAAATCTTAATCTCACGAAGAACATGATAAAAAAATGAAATTTCGTTCGAGAAGTTGGAACGATAAATGACGAACTTAGGGATTTGGACTGCCAGAAACTAAGAAGTGAAATGGAGCAATGAGTGAGCGGGAGGAAAATGGGCAATTAATGATATATTAAAAATGACAAAATGGTAAAATTATAAACAGCAAAACACTGCATGCCTTTTAACTAATTACCTAAAAAAAGCACCTAAGATTTATAAGTAGTTTGAGTTGGGTAATTAATACAGAAAAGAGAGCCTAAGTCATTTATCCCTAAATAACACAACATTAATTGAGAGAGAGATTTTACGATGATCAACAATTAAACTGACATACCCAAACAGGCCTGTGAAATGCTGCATATTCACAAGCACCACTAATAGCATGCATGGTCGTCATTAATTAATGCATGTGCCATTAATTACAATTATCATCAAGAATACAAGGCCCATGAAATGCTAGCTCCGCTCCATCTTTTGCAAATGTCATTTTCCTTTGCACCTATTTGTTTCCCTCCCAAATTATTTATTAATTCTTAAAATACAATATCATGGTACACGTCTATTATTTTGGCATGCTGTCCATCTTATTGAAAAATGTATGCATGGGAGTTAGAAAGATAGATTTATGACATGTTGAGAAAACAAGAAATCAAAGAGAGCAAGAGAATGATCTGTGTATTCAGTTGGTAAAGTTTACAAAGAGGAGAGTCCTCTTATATACACAGAAGAACAACAAACAGAAAAAAGGAGGGAAGTTTCTAACTAACTTCATAACAGAAAACTGATTTTAAAAACCTCTAAACAGAATTTCATTCTAACTTTCTTCCTCAAACCAAGCACTCTTCTTTTCCTCCCCCTGCCTGTTGAAGAGGTGAACAAATACTCATTTTCAGCTTGAGTCTATTGAAGAAATGTGATGACAAGGGTTTTGGTTAGAATGTCTGCAATTTGATCAGCAGAAGGAACATGCTGAACACAAAGTTGCTTTGAGATAACTTTCTCCCTGACAAAATAAAGATCTAGCTCCACACGTTTGGTTCTCGAATGTAGTATAGGATTAGCTGATAAGAAGATGGTGCTGGTGTTGTCACACCAAAGAACAGGAGCAATCTTCACATCAATTCTGAGTTCGCTAAGAAGAGACTGAAGCCAAACAACTTCTGAAGTAGCATTGGCTAGGCTGCGGTACTCAGCTTCAGTAGTGGACCTGGAAACTATATTCTATTTCTTTAAAGACCAGGAAATTAAACTATCTCCAAGGAAGATACAGTAGCTAGTAGTGGATCTTCTATTATCCAAATCATTTCCCCAATCAGCATCACAGTACCCTATTAGAGACAGATTATTTTTTTCCTCAAGCTGATTCCTTCATCAGCAGTCCCTTTCAGGTACCTGAGGATCCTCTTTACTGCTTTCTAGTGATGATCAAGAGGTTTCTGCATGAACTAGCACACACGGTTTACATGATGAGTGCTCAAAAAGCACTAAAATTACCATGATTTTATGCACATTAATTGATTAAAAATATATATATTTAAATGTTTTATCATATATTTATATAAATTTGTCTTTTTCGAAATCACGGGTATTTTTATTGTTTTTCAGGTATTTTGGCTTAAAAACACAATTTAAAGACTCAAAAAGGAATACTTGAAGCAATACATCACAAATATATTAATAAATAAGTGGGAAAAGGTCAACAAACATGGAAAAATTGGACAAAATGGGTCGAAAAGGTCAAAAATGTCAAAAAGACAGAAATCGCGCCCCGCTGCCCAGCCGCGCGCGCGCCCAATGCGTTTTCGCCCCATTTTTCACGTGCAACCGCCCCCATGACGTCATGCTGACATCATTGATGCCTCAGCATTTCCATTACGCGTTTTTTCATTTTTTAACATTTTTTTTACTCATTTTTTCTCTCCATCCTCACCTATAAATACCCCCTTCCCTTCACTTCAAAACACACCTCAAAACCACACTTCTCTCTTCTTTCTTTCTCTCATTTCTTATTTTTTGAGTTTTTCTTAGTTTCTAAGCTTTTCTTAGTTTTTCTCTTAGTTTTTAGTTCAATTCTTTTAGTTTTAGAGTTCTTCTCTTTTTGAGAGGAACTTGTAATGTTTTTGTAATATTTTAGTTTTTGATTCAATAAATGGAAGTGCAAATTCCGCTTGGAGGTTTTCTAGCAACGGGAATAGCATCGAAGTTCTGTAAGGATTTTATTTTCTTTACAGTTATTTTTATGCTTTATTCTTACATGTTATATTTAATTTTTCTGCGATTAAATTTAAGCGTGCTAGTATTTATAATTATGATGTAATAATAACGTTGTTATGCTTGCGAAATATTAAATAGGTGAAAATTTCCAAAATAAATTGATTTTATTTTTATTCAAGATTTTATATTAAGGATGTTAGAGAGAAATATATTATTTTTCATGACAAACTTAAATCTGAAAATTAGATTTTACGGTTTAATTATCCGGTCTAATTTAGAGTAGTGCTCTTTTATTTGTTGGTACAATCGCCCGGTAGTTAGAGTGAAACTCTATTTCAAAAGTTTTTATAAGAATTATTATGTGAAAATGTATTGACAACATGTTTTCAATAGTGGTTTTAAAACTTAAAATTTAGTACTCGGATAATTAAATTCTTATGTTTAATTTGGACACCTTGAATAAAGTTTAAACTATCTAACCCCACCAAAGGTGGCATTTAAATGGTTCATTTTCAATCTCTTAGAAAAAGGAATTAATTTAATTAACCAAATTAGTTATCAACCCCACCCATAGGTGTTAATTGATTTGTTTAGTTAACAAAGAATATCTAACCCCACCAAAGGTGGTATTTATATAAAAAAGAGAGAAACAATAAAATATCAATTTATATCTTTAATAACCTAGATAATATGAGCAAGCATAATTAATTTAGTTATTATATCCATAAATACTCCACTAATATAAATGATAAAATTTGCATGAATATTTATTGAATCTATATTTATATTTATTTTTAGATAAATATTTATTGAATTTGTATCTATGTTTATTTTTATGTTATTAGATTAGGAACACAAAAACCAAACTATCGTGACAGGATGTTTAGGATTTAATTTCGTTTTTAAAAGTTTGAATAATAAATTAAAAACCACATACATTCCTTCCTTAGATCGACCTTGGGAGTATACTTATCATTTTCTACGAAATGATTCGTGCACTTGCGAGAGTTTTACAAATATTAAAACCAAAGTATTTGCGAGAATCGGCGATGCCGGTTTTCGTTCATCATTACACAATAGGCAATCTTAGGTCGGGTGATGGTGATGTACTGAAGAGCTCCAACAATGCTCCTATATTCAGTAACATTAGGAATTGGATCACCACATGTAGTAGTGAGTTTTAGACTGCTTACCATAGGAGTAGGTAGAGGATTGGCTTGATCTATTTTTGACCTTTTGAGGAGATCACAAATGTATTTCTTTTGAGACAAATGGAGACCTTTATCTACGAACCAGACTTCAATGCCAAGGAAGTAATTCAATTTTCCAAGATCTTTAAGTGAGAAGAGTTTATTGAGAACTGATATGAAGTTATCTAGTTCGAGTTTCTGACTTCCAACCACTATTATGTCATCAATATAGACAAGAAGAAAAATGGTTGAGGTGGTAGAGAACTTAAGAAATAAAGAATTGTCTGCTTTAGAGTAGGAGAACCCTATGTGAAAAAGGGTGCCCCTGAGTTTTTCAAACTAGGCCCTGAGAGCCTACTTTAGACCATAAAGCTACTTTCCACAATCCCATTCTGCTATGACAAGCTCTAACCATGAACTAGAGGCTTACTTTCAACACCCCCATCAGTTTGTAAAGCTTAAAAAGAAGCATTAAACTATACTTCAATTTGTTTTTTAAATGATAAGAAAACAATGATAATTGATTCTTTGTTGGAATAAGAAAAATCCAAATAAACCTACTAAAATCTTCCACAATTGACAAGAAATATTTGTCATTATTATAAAAGAATTTAGGTGAAGATACTAAAATAAGATACTTGTGTGATTTAATAAATCTACTAAAATCTTCTTTCATAAGAAGATACTTGTTTGATTTAATAATTTGATAAACACTACAATATAATGATTCTCTACTAAGACCTTTACGAGGCATATTGTAAATTTGAAGGATCTTGAGCGTAGTGTCATGGGATGGATGCCCAAGTTTATGATGCCACCTTAAATAAGATATCACAGCTCCTGAAAGCTCACAAGATGTCTTATTTCACTCAACCACAGTTACTAAATGAGTTAATGGTAGACTGCTTACATTGCCAAGCACCATGTATAAGTCCTTTTCATTCTTACCTTTCAAAAACACATCCTTTGTATGAAGATCCTTTCAAAAAATCAATCAGAGTAAAACTCAATGAAAAATTTATTTTCGTCACATAACTTCTAACTTGAAAAAACATTTGTTGAAGAAAGAGTTGTATGTAAGATATTATGAACAGAAAGCATGCATTCATTATCACTACCAAAAGAAATTAATGCACCATAACCCATACTTGTAATGCTTAGGGTATTATCATCCTCAATTGAAACACTATATATAACATTGTAGATAGATGAGTGAGGAACTTGATATGTATTAGGTGTGAGATGATGAGTCACACTAGAGTCAAGTAACCAAGCATTGCTACTTATAGGAGAGGATTCATAAGAAGTGAAGCTAGAGGAATGTAAGGTAGTTGGAGTAAACTTTTTGTACACTCGTTTACCAGTAAAAACATCTACTAGTAGAAAACAAGCTAATGTTATATGATCAAGTTTATCACATTTGGAAAGTTGGCCAATCTTTCTTAAAGGTATCAAAATTTCCAAAAGAACAATTCTTGGAACTAAGATTCATAAAGGAACTCGAAACCTTATCTTTAAGATATAAATGAGAAGTCAAAGAGAAAGAAGATTTAGTTGAATTGGATTGCTTAGACCCTTGAAAAACTTTGTTAAACTGATTCCTATGCATGCTACAATTACCAGAAAAATTGGCTTGAATCACAGAATCTTGATCAGTCTTATCAGATGCACCATGAATTCTTTCAAAGTTTTCAAGAAGACTATGTAAGACATTAATAGAAGGCCTAGATTGTGTCATATTGAAAGAAGTAACTAACACCATGTACCTAAGGCTAAAACCATTCAAGACTTAAAGCACCAATTCCTTCTTAGGATTTATTTCAATTGAGGTAGCTAAATGATCAAACAATATTTTAACCTTTAAGAGATATTCACTCACAGATGAGCCATCTTTCTTAAGAGACTATAGTTTTCCTCAAAACTCCATCATTCTGGATTGAGTTGTATTAGCAAAATTTTACTCTAAGGCAAGCCACTATTTTCTAGAAGTAGAACAACCTACTGGCACAACATTCATACCAAAAGATACCGACCCATAGATTAAACTTTTCACCATTGAATCATCTTAAACCCATATATCAAACTTAGAGTTTAGAATGGTTCTTTCTTGATCAAGAAACATACAAGAAATTACCAATGACCCATTGAAAAACCCTTTTATTATATAAGCCATAATAAGGCTCATGATTTATTCTCACCAAATGAGATAATTGTTCTCATCAAGTCTTATTGATAGAGACAAGCTATTTGGTTGAACTATAAATGAATTTTGAGAAATCAATTCAAGAATAAAGGATTGATTGTATAATTATTCTCCACCACTAGAATGTATTGTAAATCAATAAAAGCATATCCTAATATCATATTCTTTGATTATAACAACTTAAAGAAATTCATAAGCATGAAAGTCTTGGCCTCTTTTTAGTTATTTGTTGAATTAAACAAGCTCTTAATTCAATCTTTTTCTAATAGATATCCTAGAATAATCTTTCTAAATTTAATCTTTCAAAAGCATTCAGTTTCAAGAATCATATTGAATCAAAATTAAACATACAAGCTCAATTCAATTATCTTGAGTATTAATTGTCATTGCAAGCCATATATTTATCACTTATCATGAGTATTAATTCTCATTACAAGAAATTTATCACTTGTTATTTAAATTGATCAAGTAATTACGTACCTAATTAACTAAATTGATTAGTGCTGAAACCCAATTATTCAATTGTACACTTAAATAAATCAAGAAAACCCATACAAAGATTAAATCTGGGAGTTAATACATAATCATGAAAAATAATTGAATAGAATATTACAGATCTTATTAAATATTGCAATCCATATCTAGGACTTTAAAATCACCCAAAATCAATTATAAAATTAGATATTCATGGAAAAAAATAAATTAAAAATAATATCCATAATTAAAAATAAAATAAAGGAGAAGAAATACCGATGTTATTGAATCTTATCTTCAACTCTATTAAATTGCCTTTTGAACTTTCTTCTTAGTTTCGTGCCTCCAGTTGAGACTATGGTTATAATTATGAGCCTCTTTTGTAGTTAAACCTAGTTACATATTTATAGTATGAGAATTACACATGATGTAAATAGGATTTGGGTTGTGAAGGTCTAAAAAAATTAGAATTATAAGCCTAGAAAATCTAGAGCAAGTGGGATTAGGATGATGAAATCTAGAAGTTATGTGTAGATTCGAAAGTGTAGGCCGTGGTACACATAAAATCATGCCATAGCACACTATGTTTCTCTAGATATCCCAGGAAACCCAAGAGGAGTATGACACAACACACTATTTTTTTGCCCCAATACACTCTTAATTGTTCAATCTCGCACTTTTAACCCCTTCTTGATGTATTTTGTGTAAATATTTTACAATCAAGTCCTATAATTTGTCATTTATATATTTTAATGACCAAAACACCTTAAATACATCAAAACATATCCCGTGATTATGAAAACAAATTTTGTAATATAATTAAGTAAAAATGTAATGTTAAAACTTTATTCTCGTAATTATTTTTAATAAATTACCAGGTAAGTGTGTTTTTCAAGCACTTATCACAACCTCCAACTAGATTTTAACTAGTCTTTAACAAGCTAAGTGATCCAAAGAGGTACTCAAAACGAAAATAAAAAATTCTATACTAAACTAACCTAGATCACTTACGTAGATTAACATGGTTACATTTAGCATATGCAGTAAGACTTAAACCCCTCGGTGATCCAAGTGGATGAGATATAGTCTCACGAGGGTTTTCAATGATAGCTCCCATAAACATCCAAATTAAACCAACATAAATCAAATCAAAATAAAAAAAAATTAGAAATAAACAAAAGTAACATTTGGCTTCCAAATCATTTTTGTATCTTTATTTCAAAAGATGCCTATTGCACATAAAACATAGAATACTTAAGTATCACTTATGATTAAAGGAAAATTCAAAAATTAATTTCACTTTCATAATCTGCTCTTAAACATACACATAACCATAAACCTTTAATCTAAATACTGAACGATTTCATGTACAACATTCATAGAATAATTTTTTTTAATCTCAAGATTATGTAAATATGATATATGTAAGAATTATAATAACAAATTTTGTAGACTTAATTCTCAAATCACTCTCCACTAACGTAGGATGGAAACATTACTTCGGATCAATAGGTTTTTATCAAGGTTGTAACATTAGGTTAAAGTGTGGGGTTATGAAAAAACAAGAAGGTGAATACAAAAAAGATAAAATAAGAGAACTTAATTAAATTCAAACACCACAATTTTAAATTATGAAATAGCTTCATATGTTACTTAGCTCATCCAGCTAGTATTTACCTTCACATCCATAGTTAAATACACTATGGGTGCAATTTCACATTGTATCAAATATTAATATACTCCTTTTTTATCTTCTTTTTTTGTTTTTTTTTTCTTTTATAACTAAAGTGATACAAAATTGAATTAATCAAATATTTCATCCTTTGTACATTCAAAATTGATTTTTTATATCCCCCAACATGTTATTTTCAATATTGTTTGAGTTGTAGTCAATTTTTATTGAAATTTTCACATTTTCTTCATGGATAGTTCATAGCAAACATGTGTTTATGTTATGTTCTCTTAGATAGTAGAAAGGTAGGATAATTTGTTTATTTCTCTCATAAAAGGGTAGTTTATAACATGCTTAAGAAAGAGAAGTTTTATAATTTAAATAAATTCAAGGGGCTACTAGCGAAAAGAGACAAATGCTAAGCTTGAAAAGGTTCAAACGGTCATAAAATGGCCAAAATCCTTTCTTAAGCATTGTATATTATATCATTTCATATTAAGTGATTTTCAAATAAGTTCTTTAGTTTATTGACACCTCAAATAGATCTATGAAAAATTTACACATAAAATACTCCTAAATATTTAGATTAACCAAAAATTCTTACAACATACCATAAGAATCTTAAACTAAATGCCATTTAAATTCAAATCATACTCTAACTAAAGTTAAATTTAAAGTCCTTTATATGTTATTGTTATCACAATATTATTCCTATCATTGAAATATAAATTAATTCAAAATGAAAATAAATATCAAATAAAATAAAGAGTAAATGAAATGCTAAACTTACAATAAATAAAAATTAAAATTGGAAAGAAACGTATGAAAATTCCATAATTCATAATTTTTAATGAAATTTCTCCTCATTCTAGACCTAAAACCTAATATTCAAATGTAAATACAAGGAAAAGTAGAAAACAAAGGAAAATTTACTCTCCTGGTAGAAGCACAGTGTGATATATCCTAGCGATTTGGGTGCATTCCATCATTTGAATCAAATACTATCATGCATAGAGTTACATTAAACCTCATATATATAACATATCACTAAATATTTATGAAATTAGGGGTTCCAAACAAAGAAAAATTGATCAAATAAAATAAAAATAAAATAAAATAACTAAATAAAAAAAATTATTAACAAATAAAAATCTTCCAAGACAAACTAGAATGAAATAAAATAAATCTCAAAGAGTTATCTCCCATTTAGTGCTAACTTAATATTCTCATACCAACAGCACCTCATATGTTTCTTTAATTGTCCTAATTTGTTGGTTAATGTAAAATCACCTTCTATATATTAATTGGTGAAAAAAGTTCATAGTATGATATTAATATGAGTCCATTCACTTTGAATTCTTTAACAATACTTGGCCTTCATATTTTAAGTGCACCATGAGAGAAAATATTAGTTATGATAAAATGGACGGACCTAATAAGAACATAACTTACTTGTAAATAGTTCAAGGCATGAATGAAATAAGTGGACTTTATCACCATTGGCGAATCAATATCATTCTATCATGAAACACCCTTCTTTCATCTCAGTATACTTTTGAGATTTCGTAGGCATCATTTCCAATTTTCTATAGCTCACACATTTGTAATTTTCGATGTCTTCTTGCTTTGTCTAAGTC
This sequence comes from Hippophae rhamnoides, assembly GCA_033030585.1. NCBI lineage: Eukaryota > Viridiplantae > Streptophyta > Magnoliopsida > Rosales > Elaeagnaceae > Hippophae > Hippophae rhamnoides. The sequence continues at coordinate 22,531,103 of CM065431.1, forward strand.
TATGTTACAATGTTTCATAGCCCAAAATGCTTGGTTCTCTAACTCTACTAGTAGATGACAAGGTTTACCATACACCAACTAAAATGGTGGCTTCCTGATTGTCATTTTATATGCAATTGAATATGCCCACAATGCATCACTTAGTTTCAAGCTCCAATCCTTTCTATTAGGTTTGATTGTCTTATAAAAGGATGGGCTTGATTTCTCTATTGGACATTATACTTTTTACATAGAGCACAAAAATTCCTAGAGCAAAAATGTAGTACACCATCACTAATGATAGCTTTTGGTGTTACAAACTTAGCAAAGATGTTAAACTTCACAAAATCTAAAATCTCTTTAGAGTCGTTAGTTTTGGTGGATTTAGCCTCCACCTATTTAGACATGTAATCCACAACAAGTAATACATATATATATATATATATAATTGTAAGAAGATGTAAAAGGTAACATGAAATCCACACCCCAAGAATCAAAGATTTTAACAATAAGAATTGGTGTTTGTGGAGTTTGATTACTAGGGCCCAAATTACCTTTTCGTTAACAACAACCACATGTTTTACAAAACGTGAAGGCATCCTTAAATAGCATTGGCCAATCAAATCCACTCTCTAAGATTTTGAAAGCATTTTTTTTTTGCTCCAAAATGTCCCCCACATGCATGAAAATGATAAAAATTTATAATAGAATTAAACTCACTGTTAGGTACACACCTTCTTATCGATTGATCCAAGAAATGTTTCCGAAGGTAGAGGTCATCTCACACATATTGTGTTGTAACCTTCAAGAATTTAAATTTTCTAGCTTGTAATTGGTCTTATGGGATCTTTTTAAATATCAAGTAGTTCATTATATATGCATACCAAGGAGTAAACAATGTGATCTCAAGTAGTTTCTCATTTGAAAAGTCCTTTCTTAATGAAAGTGATTCCTCTTCTTGAATTAATCTACTGAACTGATCTACTACCATATTTTCACTTCCTTTTTTTTCTCTTTAATTTCATGGTGAAATTATTTTAGAAGAAGAATCCACCTTATTAACTTGGGCTTGGAATCTTTCTTTTGAGTATGTATCTAAGAGTTGTATAATTAGAGAAAAAAATTATTTTAGATCTAATTAGATATGATCGAAAATTTTCTAAAAAAAATATCATAGTTAAAATTTATTTCTCTCTTGTGTAGTATTTGAGTTAGGCATCATTTAGGGTCTATGATGCATAATATATGGCCTTTGGCAGCTTTCCAACTCTTTATCCCAAAACAGCTCCAACTATGTAATCACTTGCATCATATATCAGCTGAAATGGTAGACTTTAATAAGGTGGTTTAATAATAAGTATTTTGGTCAAAAGTTGTTTCATTCTATTAAATGCTTTGAGGCACTCTTTAGTGGAAAAAAATACCACCTCTTTTGGATAAATTGGCATTAAGGCCTTACTATCTTTGAGAAATCATATATAAATCTTCGATAAAATCCTGCACTATCAAGAAAAGAACAAACCTCCCTCACACAATTGAGAGGTGGTAAGGAATGAATAAGATCTATATTAGATTTATCAACTTCTATTCCCTTAGATGATATTACATGCCCTAAAAATATACCTTGATCTACCAAGAAATGGAATTTTTCCTAATTAAGTACAAGTTTAGTATCTTAGCATTTCTCTAGAATTAATATAAGGTTATTGAGGCAATTATCAAATGAATCCCCATATACAGTAAAATTATCCTTAAAAACTTCTATAATGCTCTCTATAAAATCAGAAAATATACTTATTATACACCTTTGGAAGGTGAAAGGAACATTATAAAGGCCAAATGGCATGCATGTTTAAGAAAAGGTTACAAAGGGACAAGTGAATGTTGTCTTCTCCTGATCTTCTCGTGCGATAAAAAAAAATGTATAACCTAAAAAACCTTCAAGAAAATAATAGTGTGTATGAGCCACTAAACGCTCAAGTATTTGATCAATAATAGGTAGAGAAAAATAATATTTACGAGTCAGAGAGTTAAGTTTTTGAAAATCAATGCAAAGTTCCCACCCTATTTGAAGTCAAGTAGGAATTAATTTTTTATCCGTATTCTTTACCACTATAAATCTTGGCTTCTTTGGAACCACTTAGACTGGGCTAACCCACTTGCTATTTGAAATTGGATAAATTACTTCAACTTCTAATAGCTTGATAAATTCTTTATCAACCACTTCCATCATTAGCAAATTCAATTGTTGTAATGGCTCTCCCATTGGTTTGGCCTCATCTCCAAGTATTATTCGGTGCATGAACATAAAAGCACTAATTCTCATGATGTCAACAATTGTCAACCAATTTGTATTATCTTAAAACATGGATTAAATTCTATTCTTGAATAGCTAAGAGCTTTAGATGGTATAATCATTGGAAGTGTGTCTTTGTCTCCTAAGTATATTTATTTGAGATGTTTTGGGATAAGTTTGAGCTCCAAAGTGTGTTCTTGCACAATGAAAGGTAAATATTTTTCATTAGAAATAAGAAGGGAAATATAGAAAGATTGTACCTTTATCTACGAAGAAAAGTTAAGAGAAGCGACAATCTCCTTCAATTCCTCTACTTTGTCAATATCCCCTTTTTCATCACTTAAGTATTTGCTTATCGTACTATCTCTTATAGAACCTCCAACTAGTCTTTACTTTCGATGTCAAACATTTTTGTGCTAAAGAATCAAGTGATAATTTTATAAAAATAGAATTATTTTATTTTTTTAATTAATTAAATTATTGTTTTGGCCTAACAAATGACAATTTTAGGTAATAGGGTGAAAAGGAAAAAAACACAATTTTTGGGAATTTTTTATAAAATTTTATGAAATTTTTTAACTTGAGGGTTTCATATGGAAACTTTGCACCATGTGCTTAGATAATTAAGAAGTCCAATCAGAGCATGTCAGGTTATGGACAAATCAGTATTCAGATCCATGTGGCAATCACTTAACAATTGCAAACCCAATCAATGAAAGGTGTATGTCACCATGTCATCTGCCTTGATAGCACAGCCTCACCATGCCACATGGTAGCATCGCATTTGTTGTGCCATTTTTACATCCCACATTATATGAAATACATCTCTCATGAATCAAAGCATGCCACATCATGCAAGTTAATATTCACATGCCATGTCACCAATATATGACCCTTTTCCTAATTCGTCAAAGCCTGACACACATCCTCAACTAATAAAATTGGCCAGAATTGTTTCTACAATCTCCTAGGTTATTTACCAATTCCAACCCTGGGGTATTGGAGGCTAGGTAGAGAAAGAAACTCCCTACGTAACAATAGAGATTTCAGAGGAAGAAAATACATAAAATATTCAACATAGAGCAAATGAGACACTTTTGAGCATAGAAACTTGAAGATTCTTTTTGGATTTTCTTTTTTCCTCGTTCTTAAGTGTTTCTTTTGCATTTTATTTATGTATTTGTCTAGATTTTGCATTAAGTATTAATGGAGTAGTTTTTATTTTTAGTATTCTAACGAAACCTAAGCATGTAATTTGAATTTTTAATTTAATTTTACATATATTTTTTATTTAATTATTATTGATCAATTTACATTATCCTTGATGCTCTCAATTAATTGATAACTAATTAGTTTGATTTCGTAACATGTATGTATTTTAAAAAATGATATGTGTTATGTCATAAATAAATTGACATATGTTTTATAAGACATGTGGATTAGGATTGTATGGTTACAATTTCCATGATCATAAACATGTGTTTGAGATATAATTTGATTAAAATTCAGTTGTTCTTTAAAATGATAATTGATATAACACAATTAAATTAATTATATTTAGGTTGATTAAGGGATTAAATGAAATTATTAGAGGAAATTACAAGGAACTCATTATCTTAGCTTGTCAAATACTTTAATTATTGTATTTAATTAATTTAGATATATTTTATTTTATTTAAAACAACCTTGTGTTAGTTTAGATAAAATTAATGTGATTCAATTTCAATACTTGATAGAACTAGGAAATCCCCATAGGTATGACAACTCCGTTTTTTAAAATACTTATTACTTATACCCAATACATATATGTACTGGTAGCAAAATTGCTAACAAGTTTTGACATCATTGTCATAGATTTGTCTAGTTTTATTGATATTGATACTAAACATATCTAATTTTTCATTCAAACATTTATTTTGTTTTCTTTTAAAAAAATAATATATTTTTTAATTTGTTTTAATTAACTTTTATCTATTTTTCTTTTTAGTTGCTTTCATTTGAGTAATTTTTTTATTTTGTTTGCTTTTGTTGCTTTATTTTTTTTATTTTCATTATTTTTTTTTACTTTTAATTATTCTTCTTTGTTTAATTTGTTTTTCAAGAAAGTCGTGGATATTGATAGGATGCTTTACAAGAATGGGTGCCTTGCTAAAGGGATTGGAAGACTCGGGCTACTTTGACTTCTTACCTCTTCTAGTATGCTGGGGCCATATTCTATAAAACTCAAAAAGCATGATAAATTGGTAAAGTGAGAAGAGAAGGAAACTAATCAAAGGTGTAAAGAAAGTAAGCACTAGAGAGTTCAATATATAGACAAAAGAGAACCATGTTACGTACCTTACCAACCCCCTTATTCGAGTGCTTGGCGAGGTGGTGGCAAGGTTAGTGGTGACCTAAATTTCTCGGAACCAAAAAGTTTAGCAAAAGTAAACTAATATGCTCAACATAAAAATTCATGTGGCAATCAATCCAAAATACATTCAAATAAGGGTATTATTGAGACTCAATGCTTTGTAGAGAGAGATTAGAGAGAAGTTGGTACAATGGGTTGAATCTGTGGATCCTCATGAGGGGTCCATCTATTTATAGCACATTTATGGATACAGGTGTTAGTTATACAATGTATACACATAATTACATGTCAGGAGGGCATAATTGGCCTAAAGAACAATATGTCAGAGGTCCAAGTCGAGTTTTACTTGTGTTGCATATGAGCTCGTGTTGTACTTGAACTCGTGTTGTACTTGAACTCGTGCTACCTTTGAGCTTGGTCTTCACTTAGGCTCGTTCTGCGATTGGGCTCGGTCTATCCCTAGTAGGATGTTAGAGTATTTCATCTTTCATCTTGGACTAGTGACTCGGTCTAGGATGGTTTACAAGGGCTAGGCTTTGGGTCAGTACAAATGTCCAAACATCAAGTGCCCCTACTTTTTCAACTTGGGCTTTGGTCTAATGTAGAAGAGTGAATACCAAGCATAGAATATGAACGGTTTGGATCCTATAATAAATTCATGTTAGTTGATTGGAGAGAGAAATCCAGTGCCCCTATATAAAAGGGTGCTTGGCTAGGATATTATCATTGTTCACTTGCAAAATTGAGAAATAATGAAGGAAAATGCTCTTTCGTTTCACCTCGAGTTATAAAGGTTTTTATTTAAGTGGTAAGAATTCAGATTGTGCTATAATATTTCTTAGTTTGGCATTTTTAGAACTAAAGCGTTGAGAACCTAACAATTTTCTACTTTTTTTTCAGGTCGATTTTAAAAGGAACATTTTCTTTTATTTTCAACTCGTCTCTAGGTAATCTCTTTTTCTAGTACCTTACCACCTTTTATTGTTTTTATTTTTATGTTTTTGTAGCTTTTAACAGAATGTAAAGAGAAAAGACATCAGCTTCTGGCTCGGGCTCATAGGAGAGTCCTCGGTATTCTAGTACAAGTGGGAGCTTGGGTTCTCCTAGCAAAGTGATTCAGTCTACACCATAGCCATCTACCTACCCCGCATCCACAGACCGTTCCTACTATGAGATTGAGTGTGCGTCAAACTCAGATTTTGGTGTCTAGAACATGGAGGAAAAAACAAGAATATAGGATCTGGCGAGCCGACAGGTCATGGAAAAGGCTGTGTAGCCATTCCTAAAACTTATGGGTTATTTTCCCAGGATGAGGAGAGAATAAGAAGAACCTACGACATCCCTCATACAATTCAGATAATTATTCCTTTATAGATGGTAGAGTTTAACTAGCCATATGTTTAACGATGCCAGCACCATTACCGATAATACTCGGTCTTACTTGGTCTCTCTCGTTGATGCCAATGTTGCTAAGGCAATAGCATAACTATTCTCGCTTCATGCTATCTTTTCAATCTTGAACTCAGAGCATTTTGAGTATTCTCATTTTAATCTCTCCAAATACTTCTTCATCATTCCATCCCTTGCTTCAAATGTTCCCAAAAACTGATTGACCAATAGCCTGGAATCGCTATGTAGGGTAATTCTATCTGCCCCCAGCTTTTTTTCTATCATAACTCCAAATATGGTTGCTTCATATTCTATAATGTTATTAGTTGCTTGAAAATAGAGCCTGACCGCGTATTCAAAGCAATTTTCCTGCCCATCCAGTATAACCACCCCTAGTCTTTCGCCATTGAAGTTGTATGCACCATCCATAAATACCTGCTAGGTCGGTGCATCCTTTTAGTCTATCATGCATACCTTCATTGTCTCTATTTTTATAATGACCTTAGGACCATCAGTGAACTCAACTACAAATTTGGCCATAGCCTGACCTTTGATGGTTGTTCTAGCCATGTATTTGATGTCATACTCTCCCAATTCCATAGCTATCTAGGCTAGTCTTCCTATGACCTTTAGATTTGTTAGTACATTTTTGAGAGGGTGCGAGGTGAGTACTATGATTGGGTATGAGCCAAAGTAATTTCTGAGCTTCCATGCAGTAATCTTAAGAGTAAAGGCAAGTTTATCTATGGTGGGATATTTACTTTGGGCCTCTTTTAAAATTTGGTTGACATGGTATATGGGGTACTGAATTTTGTTCCTCTTTGTTATCAGCATGGCATTGCATATTTGGGATGTGATAGCCAGATATAAATAGATAATTTCTCCTGGTATGGGGCTAACTAGGATGGGGGGATTACGAAGGTATTTTTTTTATTTCTTTAAAGGTTTTACTATAATCCTCATTCCAAAAGACAGTCTTGTTCTTTCTTAGCATCTTAAAGTTGGGCATACACTTATTTGTGCATTTGGAAATGAATTTTCTCAATGCCTCTATTCTTCCATTCAGTTGTTGTATACCCCTAGGATTATTGGGTGGCCTCATATTTACCAGTGCATGTATTTTTTATGGATTGGCCTCGATTCCTCTTGTTGACATAAGGTATCCTAGAAATTTTCTTACAAACACACCAAAAATGCATTTTTTGGGGATAAGTTTCATGACATACCTCTGTATCACTTCGAATATCTCTTGTAGGTCTCTGAATAGTTTAGGGGTTAAGCTGACTTGACCACTATGTCATCAATGTATGCTTTAAGATTCTTGCTCAACTGCTTTTCGAACATGTTATTGACAAGGCATTGATATGTTGCACTTGAGTTTTTCAATCCGAGTGGCATTCTTGTGCAACAGAACGTTCCTTCTTTTGTTATTAAAGAATTTTTCTCCTTATCCTCTGGGTGCATCTTGATTTGGTGATATTCGGAATATCTGTCTAAGAAACTCATCAACCCAAACCTAGAGGAGGCATCTACCAGCTGATCAATACTTTAGGAAGGAAGTAGTCTTTGGGACAGGCCTTGTTTAGATCAGTGAAGGCTACACACATGTGAAATGCTCCACACACCTTTTTTACTAGTACCACATTTGAGAGCCATGAGGGATACTTGACTTCCCTAATGAATCCCACCTTATTGAGGGTAGCTACATGATGTTTGATTACCTCATTTTTTTCTCTAGAGAATTTTCTTTTTCGTTGTTGAATGGGTCTAGCTTCTGGGTCAACGTTTAGCTTATGTGTTATAACCCTTGAATCAATTCCTGATATGTCCATAGGGGCCCACGTAAAGATCTCTACATTAGCTCTGAGAAATAATGAAAGTTGTTCCTCGAGCTCCACCTTCAGATCATCATCTATCTTCACAAGATGGCTCTTTTCCTAAACATCCATTGGAAACTATTTTACCTTATTTAGATAAACTGACTTCATTGTGGCTTTATTCCTTTGTCTCTTTAAAGGGAGACCTCTCAGTGATTGCTATTTGGGGGTAGTTTCTTTCATTGTGTCATTGTAACAACTCCTAGCATTCTCTTGATCTCCTCTCACCTCTTCAGGTCTTTCAGCCATAGGAAATTTGATTATCTGGTGGAAGGTGGATAGGACTACCTTTATCTTGTGTATCTAGATTCTTCCCAGGATGGCATTGTAATGTGCTGAGGCATCAATGATGACAAAATTGGTCATTATTATTACCCATTTTATCATAATAGGTAGGATCACCGTTCCTTTTGCATAGGTGGTGGTGTTATTGAATCCTATGAGAGGAAGCTCTACTTTGGTAATTTCGATGTCTCCTAGCCTAAGAGCCCTAATGGTAGTCGGGAAAAATAGGCCTATTGAACTCCCCATATCAATCATTATTCATGGGATATTGCAAGACTCGATCCTCAGGGTTATCACCAGAGGGTCCTCGTGCTGGGATGAGGTTTCTTCCCTTTCTATGAAGATTATTTTGGTAAGGGGTCTCACTTTATCCAAAGCGTATACATGGGGGGGCATTATGTAGCTCCCTTGTGAATATTTTGTTAGCATTATTAGAGACACCACTAACTCCTGGCCCTCCATGTATGGTGTGAATGGTTTTAATGTTGGCCTCATCACAAGGTTCTTTGCCATTGCTTGATGAGTTCATTGGTTGAAACACTCTTCATTAGCCTTGGTATCCTCTCCTATATTCATTTTATATGACTAGGTCCCTTAAATATCCTCTAGCTAGTAGTATTTCCAACTCTCTTTTTAGGTTTCTACAATCTCTAGTCTCGTGACCTATATCTCTATGAAAGGCGCAACATTTGGACACGTCTCTCTCTAGAGCATTAATCTTGGTGGCCACCTAGTTTTGGGCTACCTCTTCATTCCTTTTACAATTTGAGTTAGATCAACCCTCAAAGGAGGACTCTTGAAGGGAGATAATGCTCTTCCCCAAGTTTCTTCATTCTCCGGCCCACTTTTATTTATCGCCCAGTTTTTGTTTACCAACTAGTGTCTAGCTTGTCTATTTCCTATAACAAAGCGTATGTTTTTGTAGCCTTGGTGTGCTTGGTCTGGGCTCATCCTCTTTTTTTTCTTTATTTGGGATCGGGATCATCTCTACCCTCGTTCGACGATCCTTGACTAGGCTAAGCTCCCTTTTTAAGTTATCAAACTTTCTAGCCTTCCCATAAGCATCCTCCAAGGAGTGTGGCACCGTTTTAATTAATTATATGAATAGGTCGAAGCTTTTTATCAAGCCTCGCCTGAAGGCCTCTATAGCAATAGAACTAGGGCAGTCAGATATTTCCAATTTTTCTTCTCTGAATCACTTCATGTATTCTTTGATGGGCTCTTTTTCCCCTTGTATAATTGAAAATAGGTGGTGAGATTCTTTCCTCAAGGATTTTTTTGTAGGCATAGTTCATGATGAACAGTTTGGTGAACTGTGGAAAGGAGGATACAGGCCTGAGAGGCAAGTTGTTGAACCATTTATGTGCACCATCACAAAGGGTGGCTGCAAATAGCTTGCACATCATCGCATCTCTTTTTGCTTGGGAGAGACTCATGCACACCATGGCTATTTTGAAATGTTGAACGTGTGTTACTAGATCTCTTGTCCTGAAATAATTAGGGCATTTGAGAGCTTTGAACTTGGGCGGAGGCTCAACATTTTCAATTGTATCCAAAAAGGAGGATATGTACAATTGTTCACAATCCCTATCCTGCTTTTCCCTTTTCATGTTTCTCACCTACCACTTTCTAGGCCTTCTCTTGCCTTTTGTTGTTTTCCTCTAGAGCTTGTAGTCGTGTCTCTCAACTCCTTTGTTCTAGGAGCCATTTTTCCTCCTCATGAACGAGTCGAGCTGGAAAGGGAATTTCTTTCAACTTCATGCTTGGTTTGTCAGGGCACAGTCTTCACTTAAGCTCATTTATGGATACAGGTGTTGGTGAGATCCTTCCCTCTGCCTAAGATCCTTCGCTCTGCTTGAGATCGTAGAGACCTACTTTCTCTTCTATTTTCATCGAGCTCTTTCCATAGCTCGAGGAGTTGGTGAGATAATTCCTGATAGAGGGTGTTGTCCTCTATTCTAGCCCCATTGGTGGCCGGTGGTGTGTTTCCTTAGGTAGCCACTATTTTAGGATCACTTAAATTTGACCGTCTCTCAAAACTAGTTATTGCCATGATTTTTGGAGTTACGAGTAGTACACGATGTACCTTCCTAATTTCTCACTAGGGGCGAGGTGAATCTCCACAGGATACGGGGTCAGAAAATTTTGATTGACCTCAGAATCTGAGCCCCACAGTGGGCACCAAAATGTTAAGACTCAATGCTATGTAGAGAGAAATTAGAGAGAAATTGGTACAATGGGTTGAATCTGTGGATCCTCATAAGGGGTCCATCTATTTATAGCACATTTATGGATACAGGTGTCAGTTATACAATGTATACACATAATTACATGTTAGGAAGGAATAACTGGCCTAAATTACAATATGTTAAAGGTCCAGGTCGATTTTTACTCATGCTGCCCATGAACTCATGTTGTACTCAAATTCATACTTCCTTTAGGCTCAGTCTTCACTTAAGCTTATGTTGCCATTGGTATCGATCTATCCTTGGTGGGATATCTAGGGTATTTCATCTTTTGTCTTGGGCTGGTGACTCAGTCTAGGGTGGTTTACAAGGGCTGGGCTTTGGGTCAGTCCAGATGTCTAAATAGGTATGACTAAATTTTTGATGTCATGCACTGTGTGTGTTATGATAAACTTGTTTTCTCTATCTGGCATTAAGATATACTTATGCGAATCAAACAAATAGAAACATAGACTCACGTAGAACCAAACTTCATATGTTCACATTTAGCCTCTCTCTCCACTAATATAAGTGCCAACTTAGAAGAAATCAATAGAACTTTCAAATTTTGTAATAATAGGGTGAGGTAAGGGTAGGAGAGAGATGAAATTTAGGCTCAAACATACCTTTGTCAATCCAAAAAAAATCCAAAGAGTTCATGTCCATGAAAAATATTCCCTCAAACTTGAGTTCTTTTCCCTTCACTTCTAAAAATTCATTCCCAAACATAGTTGTCATATGAACTGCACAACAAATTCAACAACTTATAGATCCTTCCCTTTTAACATCAACATTACTTCTTCTCATTCTTTTCCTTTTTTTAAAAAAATATAATCATTCTTTTCATTCCTTTTTTTCAGTGAAACCAAGAGGGTAAACATAAACAAAGCCAGGACACACATGCTCAATAAATGGTGTACGAGGTAAGTGGGACAAAGCATTTGGGCTAGGTTTAAAAAGGTGCAGTCAAAAGAAAGATTAACATACAAGCTCAAAGTGGGGTAAAAAGGGACATGAATAAACAGAGGTGACTTGAAAGGTTCAAACAATTCAAAAAATGCCTAAGTCCTCCTTCTATCTAAGCAGCACCTAAGATTTCACCTCAAGAGATACTAAAGTGAATTCTAGAGCTTTTAGAGACATACAAATAATCAAAGCATGAAATCCACAAAAACAAAATATCCATACAAATTAAAGAGTTATAGTATGTGTAAAAAAAGTTCATTTCAAATAAAAGTACAAGAATTTAGTCATACATGGACTCAAGGAATACACATGTCAAAATAATAAGACTTCAATTCAAGTCAAAAGAACCTCAACCATAAAAAAACTTTGGTCCCTCCAAAAGGTCATTACATAAGAAGAATGAAAGCTAGACAAAGAAACTTGTAGGATAATCCCAGAAATAGAGAGAAAGGAGAAAAAGAGAGTAACAATACAACAAATAGAATATTTTTTATTTTTATTTAAATATTAATGGGAGATAAAGCAAGAAGATAGAAAACAAAAAATACACAATGAAAGACTAGACTCATAAGAGAGAAAAAAATGAATAGTTCAACCTCATACAAATCACCCAAAGATAGTGATCAAATAGCATCCTTCCGTTTATAGAATTTAGGAAGCGCAACTTATTTAGGAAATAGTCTTTATATCATGGAGCATGTAGAGTATATGGTACTTGAGGTTTGTTTTGTTTATTATTTCTAGAAAATTCTATTGAGTTATCCATATAGACAATGCTAGGTGAACTTTTTGAAGCTGATTTGTTTCTTTCCTATCTATGCCTAGTACATAATGTAACCTACTTGAAGATGCTCAGATGAGCCATAGTAGCTACATCTTATCATAAAGGATAGGGTGAAAAAGGAGGAGAACTTTGATAAGTACTTCTCATATATCTAAGACATTACCTAACAAGGTGGCCAACAGTGCTACACATATAGCAAATACAAGAAATGGAGTTAGAGAATCTGAGTCCCTAACTTCAAGAAGTGGTATGCAAAAGAGAAGAGGAAGAAATGCTTAAATTTATTTTCACACGAGGATAAGTAGTCAAATTCCCATAGTATGGTCTCAAATGCCCAAGTTCACCATAGTAGTGACAAGTAGGAATAAAAATATGTAGAGGCCTAGACCATCATTAAAGCGTTGGGAAGAATTAGCCTTAGGTGAAAAGTTCACCTTGATAAAGGAATATGGATGGGGAGACATAACAAACTTATCTCTTGAGTTGGTAACAGTAAACTTTAACTTTGCATCTTAATTGGAAGCTTTGACAAGCTTAGTAGAACCAACTTTAGATGTTGAAATCCCTTCACTATAACCAATGTTATGTTTGTCCCCAAATGTCTTTGTGTTGTTGAAGATTTCATTTAACTTCTTAGAGCTAGTCATCATTTTGTTCAAGTTAGAGCTAGAGTAAGCCAATTTCTTCTTACTGATTTAAGCTTGTCTTTTAAGGCTTTAACAAGTCCTTCCTTTTCCTTAAGGAAGGTTTCAAGATATACTATTGAATTGTTCAGAATCTCAACTTTCTCATTTATTGTTTCAATCTTAGCTTCCTTTTTATTAAGTAAGTAAGCCGGATATTCCTTTTTACTCTGAAGGACTATAATCTGCTTCAATTTTTTAATATCGACATTCTGATCAAAAGAGAGATAAGGACTAATAAACAACTATGTAGCTTTAACTGAGTTATGAACCTTTATTCTTTCATCAACCTTATCCACCTTTTCATGATTTGCATCAAATTTCTCAACCAAATTAGAATATCTATATTGAATAACCTCATATTTTTTGGTGATATCAATTTTTTAACCATCAACAGAGGACTTCTTTTACTCTATATTTTTTTCAATACACTTATCTCACACTCTTTTTCGTCAAGGCTATCCAAGGTCTTTTTCTTTACTTTCTCAAACTTGTTACGCTCTAATAGGAGTGCATTGTAGGAGTTAAACAATTCATCTAACTAGTCATCATCATTAGTTTTAGTTGTAACCTCTTGAACATTTGAGGAAGTAGTCAAATGATCAACGATGATACTAGAGGCAATGAAGGCCAAAAAATTAGTATCATCCTTATCGTCACTACTGGTACAGTCTGAAATAGTAACCTCGTCTTTCATGGCATGCTTATTTGTGCATTTTTGTTTCTGGAAACAATTGGATGCAATATGTCTAGAATTATTTAAGTGTCTTTTGTTAGGCTTTTCATATTCATTATCTAAGCCTTCATCATCTTTCTTTGATTTTGGGGCTTTAGAGCTTGAAGTATCTTTTCCAATGCTCTAAGAGAAGGGTTTCTTCTTTCTAAAAAAACTGGTGAATCATTGGGCAAGGAAAGCCATTTCCTCCTCATTGGGATCCGAGTCATCATTACCACCAATTGTGACACAAATATCTTTGATCAAATCACTTCCTTGGTTATCTTGAGAGCCAAGCTCTTTCCCTTCTCCAAAGTAATTTGTTCTTGTCTTTCCAATAGGTGATGCCATTGAAAAACTTGTACCTCACCAACTAACTCATTTACTAAGAGTTCACTAGGTTTGTACTTGACTCAAGTACTGTAACTTTAGCATACAACCTATATGGTATACTAGCAATGATCTTTTCAATCTATTTTTCTTCGCAAATGGTTCTACATAGATTGTTTGAACAATTAACAATGTTTGATAATCGTGCATAAAACTTATAAAAAGTCTCATCTTCTTGCATAATGCACAACTCCAAATCTCTATTTAACTTTATCATTTTGGAGCTCTTAAGAGTAGATGTACCTTCATAAGTAGTCTCAAGAATATCTTAAGCTTGTTTTGACGTTGTGCAACATTGAATCCTTCTATACTCATCAAGCATCATAGCCCTAATGATACCATACAAACTATTTTTGTTCCATTCAAACTCCTTAGATTCTTCATTAGTCCACTCAAACATTGGTTTTGGAATAAGAATATTATTAGGTAGGGTTTTGTTTGGATACGCCAAACATTCTTAATAAGGAACCACACATAGCCTCTTTAGGACCACAAGAATTCCTTCATTTGTGATTTCCAATAAGTGTAGTTTAGCCAACTAAAGAGTGGAGATCCACCTACATTACCTTCTTCTCGTAAATCCATTAGATAGAAAGTGTGTATGTGAAAAGAGATTTAACAGAGTCAACACCTGAGCAGTTAAGCCCAAAAAGGGTACATATACTCTGATACCAATTGAAAGAGTCCACGACCCTCTACACTACCAGGATATGGAGGTATAGACTCCTTAATGACTAACTTTAACTCACACAAATAGAAAAGTAAACACTTAAGTAGATAATGCATTAGAAGTACACATTATATAATATCAGATAAACAGACAACTTTTCACAACAGTTAAAAAATAAATCAAAAGAAAATAGGAAAATAGTAAATATTTTCTAATCAAAGTTTAAGCTACAGTGTGTTGCAACATACACACCTTAAACTCAAAATATACTAGTATAACAATAGATCATGCATAACAACCAATGTAACAAGGTAAATCGATAAATAGATCATATATATATGGTAATGTCCTCGGGTTTCTTAAGGCAATCACCTAGTAGCAAATATTCCACTAAATAATAAAATAGTTGCAACTCTAAAAGTAATAAAACCATTATTACCTCTATCAATCGAGACCTATGTCCGAATTGCCTATTGTTGCTCTTGCTTGCTACTTTCGCAATGACTTGGTTTGACACACGAACCTGATTATCCTCTATAGCCAACACCACCCAATGTGGTCTTATCAGTAGCCACAGATCAGTAACGTGAAATATATAGAACAAGCAATCTTGAGGATCACTCTCAATCTTAAGGCACCAAAGGACACACTGTTCTTCACATATCTCAAATCATATACAGGTGACTCATATTCAAACCTCATAGGCACATAGTCTACAATTTGATCACTAAGCTTAATAAATGTCCTACACTTAAATATAAGCTCTTCAAAACGATTTAAGAAACATATATAATTCTCGGTGAGAATTTTAGTAGAATTTTAGTACTAAATTTAATGGGTCAAGAAAAGACAAAAGTAGGGGATATTGATAGAACTCGACTGATTGCCAGCCACCTAACCAATCACCTTGCCAAAGCTGGTGGCATGGTGCCATAAATCATATTTTCTTCATTTCTAATAATGTCGAGTAAATTACAAAAATACATGCACTCAAAATGAACTAAAATCCACCACTCTCGACCTAGCATGCATATTAAAACAACCAACCCCTTGGTGTGTGAAAGAAATGCTTTCAATCATAGTGTCTCTAACTATGTGTGTGCATTATTAATTCGCATTAACCAACCTTACATAAAGAAAGATAAAACACTAAGTAAAAATAAATCGATACTGTATTTTTTATATGAAAAATCAACACACAAAAACAAAGTACAACATAACTTACAACTTGATAGAATAAAGTCACCAGGTTTTGCCATCATCTTTCTAATACACTCTATAAAAGACTTGGTATTTATTTTAAAAAGTTCTTGGTTCCAATCCCTAAAACGAAATGAATGTTTAAAAAAAAGTAGATTTGGGTGAATTCGTGTTCATAAATGCCATTGGCCACTTGTATGACGAAAAAATAATGGATGTGAGGTAGCTAAGGTTTTTTTTTCCTTAAAAAAATGAACATTTTAATTTTTAATTTATGGTTTATACTTTTATTTTCAATATATTAAAAATAAGACTTTTAATCCTTTGATTATTAAAAATATCACTTCTAGTCCTATAAGAAGAACAATTTTTACATTGAAATGTCCAACTTTAATTGATAGAAAGACTAATGAAGTATTTATTTGCATGTAACAATAGAAGTATTATGACCATTTTCCCAAAACTCAACTCTCTGTCTCGGTCTCTCTTCCTTATGTGCTGGTAGAAGATGGAGAGAAACAGCAGCAACTATTAGTATTTAAACATGTTAATCTTTGTAACGTCTTTACGCCATGACCAAGATTCAGAAGGACACTTAGGAAGTGGAGGAAGTAAAACAGCTTTACGGCAAAGTCCAAATGGCCACCCATCACAATGACACAGCTCTTTAATTATGGAACGCCTAAGTCTCTGGATATCTTTGAAGTAGGGATCAATCTCACTCAAGCTATAACATCTAGATAGGCTTGTCTTCACAGAATGAAATGAATCCTTACTTGAGCAATAACTGGTTGAGAAATCACTTTTGGCTGATAAGAACTCTTCTCTTTCTAGTTCACAATCTTTAATGTCTTCTTGGCACGTAGCTTCCTTCTTTATTTCAGCTTCATGTGTCGTTATGTACAATTCCCTGCTTATAGGAGAGTAGACCCAAGAAAAGCTATCTGTCAAACTGCTCGGCTTCCTTCTTAACTTCTCCATTGATCGGCTTCGAATGAGTGATACAACAACCTGATCAGAAAAAAGTTTGAGAGAGAGATATAAGAGAATATAGAAGCAAATTAATTAGGCTAACGATTTTGAAATCTGTTTTGATTTTTTTTTTCCCAATTATCCTTGCTATCTCTGATTCTAAACTATACTTCAAGAAGAAGATTTTTAATCAAATTTTAAATTTTTAGGTTTTTTCATTTTCATGGGACATTTTTCTATTTAGTTAAGTTTTGTGACATTTTATGAATAATTATTGTTAAAATTGATTAAAAATATGAAATTTGGGAAGAAAAAAAACCCAAAAATATTCTTATTTATCCAGGTTTTTGAAAAAAAAATAAAAAAAACATTACTTGAAAACTTAGGTGATTTGATTTCTTTTTCTTAAAAATTGTTAAATATAAATTGTCATCAAATTTATTGGTGATTTTTTTAACAATAGAACAAAAATTAAAAAAATCAATTATTTAATAAAAACTCAAACATTATACTAGATAATCAAAGAAACTCTATTGGAATGAAAATGAAAAACCTATAACATTAAGATGGGAAAATAAGTGAGTACTTTATTTTCATAATCGATTTCACTTGATTGATAATTCTCTTCAAGAGGACTTGAAGTTGGAAGCCGTCCACTAGAAGAAGTATGGCAATTGGAAAATGCATCCTTCAAACATGAAGTCAAATATTTGCATCTCTTGTTAGGTTTTGATGCCTCTTCGTGATAAAACACACACATATTATTAGTTAACAGGGTTGGGATGCTAGCTACTCATTTGTAAAGCACATGTAATATATACAATATACTCAAGGATAAGTCGTACTCAATTTCTAGTTCAAAATTGACATTCTCATGTAAAATGGGCTTTCCATCTTATTTGAAAACTTTGTTTTTTTCATTCTTTGGGGTAAAGACTAAGTTTATAGAGCAAAAGACGTTTTAACTGATAACCCTTTAAATAAAATCAAGTTAATGGTCAGATATATTAACTTTTAATTTTTAATTCTTTTTAAGTAAATTTTTAATCGGATGTATTTGATGAAAATTTCTTAATATAATTTTTATATTTTTAAAAAATCATTCCCAAAATATGTGTGATTCATAAATATTTAAAATTATATAAAAAAATTATTTAATTAAATTTTTAATTTTTGAATTTTTTTCATTTTCACTGAATATATTATTAAAATAAATTAAATAGTATGACATTTGTATGTATAAATATTCAAAGAAAATTAATAAAAAAATAAAATCTATAAATCTATAAATAAGAATTAAAATTTTCTTACTACTCCAGGTTTCTTTTGTGTTTTTTTTTTTTTTGGTTTTGGTTTTTTTTTCTTTTTGTATCAAACTTAACGGTGATTTTTTACTTTTTATTCCTTAAAATTCATTAAGTATAATTTTTTATCAAATATATTAACGATTAACTTTACAAAAAATCAATAAAAAATCAAAAATAAAAAATAAAAACTCATTTATTAACAAAGGATACTTGGTATGATTCAAATTCTTGGCTTTAAACGGGGAGAGATTATGAGTCTTATCACTAGAATTTAAGTTAAAGTAATGGAAACTAGGACATATTACCAACTCATGACTCATTTGATATAAAAATTTGCAAAAGATAAGAACACTTTCACCTGAAGTTATTCCAGTGGAAAATAATATAGAGACAAACAAGAGCCATTCGCCAAGAGAGAAGAAAGTGATCATAATATGGTCATCACGGAGCTTTAGATTTGGCATTTTATTGAAAGCTATTAAAATGATCAAAGCATATTCGATTTTCGTATAGCATTACAACTACGAATGAAAACATAATATGCTATTTTCATCCAACATTTGTAAATCAAAAGGTACAATAAAACGAAGAATAAGAACAATCAGTAGTTGAAAATCAAGATGTTAGCTTTTTAGGGTTTTCCATTCTCTTTCACTTAGAGACACAAGTGAACAGTCTCACAGCAAACTGCTTCATATTTGCAGGGCTTTAAGTCATTGCTTGACGAGATCGGCATAAAAGAAATTAAACAATTCAGTATTAGCGTTCTAATGATTTTGAGAAAGAGAGGTGGTGATGTTAAAATAGAAACCCACTCAGATAACCTTGGTCTTTACAGATGAGATAGCCTTAATGAACTCTGTTAGGCAAGTTGTACGATAAACCCTTTGTTTTCAAAGATAGAAGACATAAGAAACAAGATTAAAATAATAGTCTTAAACTCATCAATAAAACACTCTATCGAGTTATAACATTTATTTACAAAACTAAAAAATTATTTTCCGAAAATGAACACAATACTTCTAGATCCCAAGTAGAGATTTTCAAAGGAAATGTCATTAAGAAACAACAAATTGTTACTGCAGCAGCAGAAGAAGACAAAAAAGAAAAAGAAAAAAAAAGGAGCCAAATCCCAGTAACAAGCAAGTACATAAAACCTTCAACTTCTAAAAGTAGAAAGGTACAGTTGATTTAGTTGGTAGATTTCTGGAGTTGCTCAGATGTAAGGGAAATAAGGGACTGAAGCTTGGCAACTGCAGAAGTTTTCTCAGGTGGACATTTGGCAAGAGATATGGTCAGTGACTGAAGAGCTTGATCAAACTTGCCTGCAGCCAATGCTGCACATCCTGCCTTGTATGCTTCGTCTGCCAAGCGAACATCATACTGCGATGATGTATTCCCAATGAAGCTCTTATCCTTCAAGATGGCAGAAGTTGGAGATTCAAGGAGAGCAGTTGCTCTGGAATACTCAAGATTAGATATAGCATTGCTAATCTCTGCCATTAACAATTCAGGAGCCGCTGGGATAGTTTTCACACTATCAAAGACACTCCAATGAGAGCCTCCTTCAGCAAAACCAGGTATAACTCTTTTTGAGTGTGGTTGTGAGTCTGATCTCACACTAACCCGTCCCCACATAATACCTTGAAAAAAAAAAGAAAAAAAAAAACCAACCCATTATATTCCCATCAGCCAATAAACTAAATATTGAGGGAGTTATTTAAAACTGTTCTTAAACGATAATCATCAATCAAAATGACCCAGAATAGTACAGGCCACAAAACTCCAATCAACCCACTAACAATATCAAAGCAAACATCCTGTAATGGTGCTCACTAAGCCAAAAAGCTTTACCTTTTACCAACTATAAATTTTTTCATGAGAAACCTTTCTTGCAATGGACATAGTAAAAATTAAAAAAAGAAAGAAAAATAATTTCCTCTTTACTGGCGATGTAACTTGCATACCATTTCAAAGATAATATGAAAAAATAAAACACAGCAAGTTGGAAGATGTTATTTGTGTGGCTTCATAACATACTTTAGAAGGGGCATTATGGTAATATATGTTTCTTTTAATATTGTCATCAATGTCTATCCTCTTAATTGGGTTTGAAGGCATAGTCATGAAATATTTCTATATTGTTGCCTCAAGTGAGAGAAGCCAAAAAGGTTCTCCAATTAATATTGAAGTCATTAATATTATGATTGAATCAAGCATAGCAGCCAATACTTTAGGAGTTGAAGCCATTTTAATACCTTTGGTTCTTTGGTCTTCATGCGAAGAGAATAGGTGGTGGTGAGTACTCTCAGTATCTACCGATAGCATTGCGGTAACTTTCAGTCACCATTACCAGGATTTGGCATATATATTTCTTGTTAATTTGTGTTATCATTTTGATTGTGAGAGTAATTGGGTATTTATACTCTCCATTTCAATTTATTAGTGAATTATTCCTCATTGTGTTGTCGCTAGTGGAATAAACTTTTTGCATTGAAAAATTAAAACACTTAAATCTTTATATGCTGTGTATTTTCTTATTGCTATATTATGTTTTCCATACACATAATTATTTAATTTGTACAACCAAATTGAACTGATTTTGCTTCCGTTAGTGTTAATTTATAACAAATTGGTATCAAAATTTTCGGTTCTCATGTTATTTATTGGGACTGATCGAGTTTACACTTTTGAATTTTGAACTTTTGAGTATCTAATTGGTTTCATATTTTTAGATTATGCTTTTGTTTATTTAATATTAAATTTTCTATCATAGCAACAAAATTAATAAATTAAGAAATTCAATGGCATGAATGTTTTTATCTTTGGCGAATGATAATATTGGTTAAAAAATTGATTGTTAAGACACTTGGAAGCAAGAATAAACTATCATAAAAATTGACTAATAAAAAAGATGTATTTATGGAATATGCTTTCAATTCTATTCAATTGATTGATGAGTTAACAAGTTTTCTTAGTGGCCAAAAGACTGAGAAACTTGATTTTTGTAAACACTGTATATGGAAAGCATCGCATTGACAAGTTCAGTACAACCATATTCATTCAAATCTTTTGGATACTCGTGTTGTGTCAAAAGGTGATATCCCATATATGTTGACTTTTATTAATGATTTTTCTCATCATGCTAGGGTGTATTTTGTGAGAGTTAATTTAATGAGTTATGCAAAAAAAACAACATAATGAGACATCACACTATGCATAATACACCACAACAAAATGGTGTTGCATAACATATAAATAATACTTTATTGAAAAGAGCTCGTTATATGCTCTTTCAAGCCAATTTGGATAGATCACTTTGTGCTAAAGCTTGTAAAAATGCTTGTTACTTAGTAAATCGGTCTCCATCAATTGCAATTGAGTTGAAGATTATGTTCAAGATATTCTTGGTACATTTGCTAAATATTTTAATTTGAAAATTTTTAGTTCTCATACTTATGCTCATTTTAATGATGGTAAATTTGAGTCTAGAGCATTGAAATATACATTTTTGGAGTGAGATAATAGGTTGTGATATGTTGAACTCGAAGTCACGTAAAATTTTGGTTAGCAGAGATATTAAATTTGATGAGTTTTTCTTTTATGAAAAGAGAAGAGTATGTTGTTGCAAGTAAAAACCTTAGCGTTAAAGAGCAAGTGGAGCTCCAAGTCAAGTGCAAGAGGACACTTAAGTTCAGCCATTAGTGGACGAGAGAAAGATGATTATGCTCATAACGTAGCATAGTAGCAATAAGAGTAACTATACAATTTTTCTAAGGGTAAAGGAACAAGAGATTTGACTCCTTCAAAGGTATGCAGATGCAAACTTAGTTTCTTATGAATTGTCTGTGACAAACTCGCAGTGGTTATTAGGGTACATAAACCTTCTACTTATCATAAAACAATCACTTTTGCTTAGTAGTTGGTTTCTTGGAACGAAGATATTGAGTCTTCTCACAAGAACAATACTTAAAAATTGGGGAAACTGCTTAATAGCCAAAAGATAGAAACAAATGAGTCTTTAAGAAAAATGAAGGAATATCTAAGGTTGAAGCAGCTAAGCTCATGGTAAGCATTATTGCATAGGGTTATTCTTAGAAGAGTATTGACTTCAATGAAGTATTCTTACCCATTATGAAACATAGCTCCATTCGTATATTGTTTGCTATGGTTGTATTGTCCTGTTAGACTTGAAATTAGGAGAATTTGACGTCAAGATAGCTTTATTAAATGGTGAGCTTGAGAAGCAAATTTACGTGCATTAATCATAAGGGTTTGTTGTTACAGATAAGAAAGGCCACATTTGTTTATTGAGAAAGTCATTATATAAGTTGAAGTAATCTCTTAAAAAGTGGTATAAGCATTTTGGTTCTTTTCTGATTGATCATGAACTATGGTTACTCTAAGAATGATTATGATAGTTGTGCTTATCATAAAAGGTTGTTACATGTTGATGACATGCTTATTGCTCCTAAGAATAAACCTGAGATTCCGAAATTAAAGTCTAAACTTAGTAGTGAATTTGAGATAAAAGATTTAGGTGTAACGAAGAAAACTTAAGACATGAAAAGTTACAAATATAGATAAGTGAACAAGCTTTATTCGTTTTAGAAAAGTTATACTAAAAAAACTCTTGAACGTTTTGATACGAAAGAGTTTAAACCTATGAATACATCATTAGCTACAAATTACAGGTTTTCTTTGAATTTGTCACCAAAAGAGCGATACATGTTGTAAGGATTATAAGTGTTGGCTATTTTCATGTACAAAATATTTACATGTAAACTTGTTTTTAAACTCGATATCAAGTCTATCAAGTAAATTCGAAAAAATGTCTGAATTTCAAATAGTCGTATTTAAGTATATCTATTATAACTATAACACATAGGATTGCACTCGTATATTTAATAGTACAAATTTATAAATCTGAAATTATTTTTGCTACTAAAATATTTATGTTAAAATATAGAATAAGATATATGTTAAAATATTAAGCAAGATATAGCTTAAATCTTAGCATAAAAGATAGCATAAAATATACTTTAAAAGAACTCCTTTTTAAATAAGAGTTTTCATGATTAATGAGTCTACTTTAAAAAAACTCTTCTATAAATAGGAATATTCTTAATCAGTAAGTATTACTAATCTTATTTGTAATAGAAAATATATTTATCAATTATATAAGTCTTTTTAATTAGTGAATAATACTAATTCTATTTGTAACAGAAAAGATATTTAGCAATTAAATAGGATTAAGGGTTTTAATTTTTCTTATAAATAAAACACATTGCTCATTGTTTCAATCAACTACACAAGAGCATTATTATTTTCTATTTAATCTCTCTTTTGTTTTGCAAATATAAGATTATAATTATTTAGGCTTCTTTATTTAATTAGTCTATCAAATATTAATGGTTATATTTGATTGATTAATAAACCTAATTAGTTTATGATATTTTGATCATATGTTCTTATAGCTTCTTTATTTTTGTTCTTGAATTATTATTAGATCAAATAATTGTGTTTGTCATATCATTAATTATTTGATTTAATTGTTAATCTTTAAAGAAACTATTTTTACTAAACTTATGCTAAATATTTTTACTCTAGAATTTACTAGTTGATTTGATTTAAATGATATATTTTAAATCATCTAATTAAGATTATTCATTATTAAACCTATTTTAGAACACACACAGACACTTGTGTTTTTTGTGCTAACCCTTTTTGCAGTTGATTCTTAAACGTATCTGATTGGCGTGTAGTTTATTGGAACGTTGGTCTAAAAACTGCTCACGCTGATATTGGAAATTATAAAAATAGAGCAGTAACTCGTAAGTAAGGCACGTTGGGATAGTATCCTAGAGAGGGTAGTATAGGACCGAGTTTGTACTTAAACATCTGATTTTCATAATGGAAAGTAAGATGGTCTAGTGAAACGATGGTTTTCCTCTTAAGTCATGGTAATGGCCTAAGTTGTTTCCACCTAAAAATATCGTGTGTTATTCTTTTATTTCCGCACTTTATTCTTAAACACGATTACATATCTGACCGCTTTGTTTAAATTATTAAATTATAAATTGAAAAAAATTGAAAATAACCTATTCAATCCTCCTAGGTTAATTAAATCCATATTTTATAAACTCACATGTCTCAGGTTTTATATGCTAGTGTTGGTATTTTGATGTACGCTAGGTTTGTACTTATCCAGACATTTCACATGATATTGTTAATAGATATACGGGTAATCTTAAAAAAGGTCATTAACAAGCAGTGAAATTGATACTACGGTATTTGAGAAGCACTTTTAATTTTGGCTTGACATATGATAGGAGTTCTAATAGTCATTACAATGTTATTGGCTACGTGGACTGCGATTATACTAGTGATTTGGATAAAAGATCTTTGACAGGTTATGTCTTTAGTCTTTCTCATTTTGGCATTACTTGGAAGAATACTTTACAATATACAGTTGTTTTTTCTATTATAGAGACAGAATATATGGTAACAACAGAAAAAGTGACATAAGCTATTTGGAAAGATTTGGTTTGTGATTTGTTTTTACAATATAATACTTATGTGGTATTTTTTTGATAGTAGAGTGAAATATATTTGACTAAGAATACTATATATCATAAGAGAACTAAACAAATTTATATCATATATCGCGTCATTCGTGATATTGTGTCTCAAGATACTATTATTATCAACAAGATAATGACTACATAATCCAATTGATATGTAAACTAAGTCAGTTCCAATTAACAAATTCAAACATTACTTAGATTTAGTTGGTGTTTGCAATATATGGTCAACCTTTGGGGCCTTAGGAGACAACCATTTAGTATTTTAGAAAATTATTTATTTGAATTTGGTTTTCTCATTTTGAGTTAAGGTAAAAATTTGTTATTTATGTATCGCTTCAAAACGTGCTTTAGAAGAGAGGGATTATGATAATTTTCGTTTCTTTTAATATTTTCATCAATGTCTCTACTCTTGGGTTTGAAGGCATAGAAATCTAATGATAAAATATATACAGTGATGTGCCATACAAGTTCTTTAAAATAGGTTATTTCTATCGTTTAGTTCAACAAAGTCATTTAATCATTTAACTATAAAAATGAGTTAATTAAAAATAAATTATATTATTTTAATAATATTTTTATTAAAATATTATTTTTTTATGTTAAGTAATTAAAATGTGATTAAATTACGAGTCTTCAATAAAAATAAAAGTGGAATTTAATAGAAATTATTTAACAAAAAATCAATAATAACAATATTCAAACAAAAAGTTATTTAAATATAATTTTTAATTTTTATATAAACAAAATTCATAAACATTAAAATAAAATAGTGGCAATTAATAAGTATTAAAACATATTTTGTAAAATGTTTTCATATTAATTGTCACTTTATCATTCATTGTTAAAGACTTGTGTTTTAATTACGTTTAATCACTTAATAAAATAATTATAATAATATTTTAAAGAACGATCATTATTAAAATATAACAATATAATTTATCTTCAATTGGTCCTTTATTTATAACTAAGAGGCTAAATGAAATCATTTCTAATATAAAGATTAAATGACACAAATGATTTAATCTAAAATATATATATGAAAAATGCTCTAGCCAAATTAAAGTCATAGCCAAAATGTTTCTCCAAACATTTTAGTCTGTTGGGCACAGTGGAAGCGCAAACCAACAAAAGTAACAAAAGTGAATGCAAAAGTAAAAAATTAACAAGAAAACAACACAAAAAATTTAATGTGGTTCAACAAATTAGCCTAATCCACGGTCCAAAATCACAATAAATCCACTAATACAAGAGTCCTTACTTAATACCCAATATACCCTGTACCCCAATAATAATATTAAAATCTTAAAATAACACTGATATTAAGAACCAAAACAAAGAACCCAAAAATATTCATAATGTACTTTCCTTTATATGCTAACAATTGGAAAGATTTGGTCTCGTACGTGAGTTATTGCAGCAAAACTTCTTAAAAACACAAACTATTTTGCAACAATACTCCTTGATAATATTAGGATATAAAAATGTGTATATATACCCATAACTCCAATAACACCGGTCCGACTTTCTATTACTTCAATTAAATTGAAGTTAATTACCACACTTCATCACCGTCACATTTTCACCTTTCATTCCTTAGAACTTTTTTTCCTTTATCTTTTGTGGCTTTTGAGCAACTTTCTCAACAATCTCTACCTTGGCTCAAAAGCTACCAATACCTTGTACCAATTCATGGCATGTCCAACATGCCATCATTGCACCCTGTTTACAGGTAGGATGCACTCACTACTTTATCTTCAACTTAACACAACCTTACTCCAAATTGTTCCAGCTTAAAAGCAATCATTTAACACCATACTCTTATCACAAAAAACAATAACCACTTTATTAAATTTTACGTATTTCACTTACCTCACATTATCATTATAATGCAAGATTTCAAGTTTAACTTGCCACCAATATTCACCCTACCATTAACGGTGGCTACAACTCCACCTTGAACAGAATCCTCAATCAACTTGAACAAGTTATCTCTCATTTTCCCTTTCATAATAACCAAAAAACCTTTACTTACTTCCATAAACTCGTTCCTCGTAGAAAATCATAATCCCAATTATCCAATCTATTTAATGAAACCAAGTTCTTTCTTAAGCTGGGTACATGTTTAACATCACCTAATGTCCGATCAACTCCATCAACCATCTTCATCTTCACCATACCCATACCAATAACCTTGATCCTGGAACCATTAATCATCATAACATCACCAACATTACAACGTTTATATCTATCAAACAACTCTTTATTTGTAGACATGTGAAATGAGCAAGTAGAATCCAAAATCCAAAAAACCATCACTAGTTATCACACAAATTGCATCATTCTTAGTATCACAAATTTCAGTCACCTTTGCCCATTTAACACCTTGCCTTTTCTTGTCATAAAGGTCTCTTATGGCCTTCAATCTTTCTATGCAACACCTTTTGATGTGTCTTTTCATATGACAATAAAAACAATCAATATCGTTTCTTGGATGAGGTTTGAACCATTCTTCATCTCTACTTGGATATCCTCTCCTAGATTTGCTTCTTCCAATATTCAAACCTGCTCTTAAATCACTCTTAATGGCAAGATAATCTCCATATGCAGAACTAACCAATTGCTTCTTACAAGTTTCCAAGATAACTGTCATCACCTCATCCACTATCAATGTAGTCTTTTCCTTAAATAACGAAGACACCAACACATCATATAAGTCAGGCAATGAATATAACAAAATTATTAACTGATCGCCATCTTGCATCTTCACATCAACTCGTAACAATTCAATGGCAAGATAATCTCCATATGATGAACTAGCCAATTGCTTCTTACAAGTTTCCAAGATAATTGTCATCACCTCATCCCCTATCAATGTAGTCGTTTTCCTTAAATAACGAAGACACCACCAATACATCATATAAATCAGGCAATGAATATAACAAAATTATTACCTGATTGCCATCTTGCATCTTCACATCAACTCGTTGCAATTCAATGGCAAGATAATCTCCATATACAGAACTAGCCAATTGCTTCTTACAAGTTTCCAAGATAACTGTCATCACCTCATCCACTATCAATGTAGTCTTTTCCTTAAATAACGAAGACACCAATATATCATATACATCAGGCAGTGAATATAAAAAAATTACTACCTGATCGCCATCTTGCATCTTCACATCAACCCGTAACAATTCAAAAATACATCGTCTAAATCTATTAAAATGACTTTTAAGATCACAACTTTCATCCATCTTTAAAGCATACAATTGCTTCTTTAAGTGTACCTTAAGAAACCCCTTCTTGCACACATATACCTTTGATATTGTCATTTCAAGTCTCAAACTATTTTGTTTCCATATTTTCCTTAAACCATAATCTCCCAACCATTAGCTCTAATACAACTTGTATGCACACCGGAAGCACAAACCAACAAAAGTAACAAAAGTGAATATGAAAGCAAAAAATTAACAAGAAAACAATAGCACAAGAAATTTGACATGGTTTGGCAAATTAGCCTAATCCACATCCAAAGTCACAATAAATCCACTAATATCAATTCTTGATATAGGAGTCTTTACCTAATACTCAATACACCCTGTATGCCAAGAAAACAATAGCACAAGAAATGTAACATGGTTTGGTAAATTAACCTAATCCACATCCACAATAAATCCACTAGTATCCATTCTTGATACAGGAGTTTTTACCTAATACTCAATACAACTTTTATCCCAAGAATAAATTAAGATCCAAAAATAACACTAATATTAAGAACATGAAATAACACTCAAACCTAAAGCCGCATTATAACCAAATATCACACACATACCCAAAACAAAGAACCCAAAAATACCCATAATGTACTTTTCTTTAGCTGCTTACAATTAAAAAGATTTGGTCTCACATATGAGATATTGCAGCAAAACCTCTTATAAAAGACAAACTATTTTGCGGCAATACTCCTTGATAATATTAGGATATAAGCATGTAAATATACCCATAACTCCAATAACACCCGTCCCTTTATATTCAATTAAATTGAAGTTAATTACCACCTACACGTTTTCACTTTTCATTTCTCAACGATTTTTTTCCCTCTTTTGTGGCTTTTGAGCTACTTTCTCAACAAAGTCATCAATATTATATTTGAATCAAGCCATAGCAGCCAGTACATTCTTTGGTCCTTTGGTCTTTGTGCGAAGAGAATAGGTGGTGTTGAGTTGTCTCAATTTCTACTGATAGCATTGCGGTAACTTTCAGTCACCATTATCAAGATTTTGCTTATATATTTCTTGTTAATTTGTGTTACCATTTTAATTGGAAAACAATTTGGTGAATTTAAGGTTTGGTTTTGATTGTTTTTATATATTGGTGATTGTACTCTTCATTTAGATTTATTAGTGAATTATTCATCGGCATGCTGTTAAACATTCAAGTTGAACCACTTAAATTTCTTTATTATATTGCCCCACCCATAATAATTAATTTGTACAACCAAATTGAACCTTGCTTCCATTATTACTAATTTCTAACAGAAGATTAAAGGACAAATAGCTAAAATCTAAAAGCAATGATGATGAATCAACAGAATGAAAGGCTAACTGATGGGAAACACGAAACCCTATCTGCTAATTTTTAATGAAGAAAATGCAATAATGCCCTAAAGTAAACAAATAAAAAATAAGAGAATATCATAAACAAAGATAATCGTAATCTTACCAAAGAAAATCGGGATCGAATTGGGCAGAAACTTCGTAAATTCTCTGAAGAAAGCAGAAATATTTTCCCGTAATTTCAATCGACTCGTCACTCGTTAAGTTCCCTTTCTTTTCTTTTCTTTTTTTCCCTTTTCCCGCGAACTTCATTTCCCATAGGTTGAAAAAATATAGAGAAAGAACCAATTTTGTTGGCGTGCACTTTACTTCCTAACCTTTTTTAAAAGATGCACCATATTAATTATTTTAATTTCGCTATTGAGACGCATAAATGTTATGTGATATTATAATTTATAAAAAAATCTATTTATTAAAATTTCTAGTATTATCGTAACTAATTTAGTTTTTAATTATATATTTTAAAAAATTTAATTCTTATTATTTTAATTAATAATTATTTATCATATCAATTATGGTTATTTCATAACTTATATCATAAGTGATAAAAAATTATGGGTAAATTTGTGGATATAAAAATATTTATTTTTTCTCTAAAAATCAACAATTTTTTTTATTTTCATTAGTGACAAATTAAACTCTTAATTATGACATGACTTTAATATATCTAAATGGTAATTAAATTAAAATAATTAGTTTAGTTTAACATCCTTAACCTCACATTACCACTTTTATCACATACCATCATCAAAAATCTTAATGTGTGTGATGTCAAACTTATGAGATAGTAGTTCATTATCTACATCCTTGTGCTTTAATGGTAGTCTCCTTTGAAAAATATTAGACACTTTAATCATACATCAAAATCCTTTTCAAATGTTGTTTTTGTATTTCAATTTGGTTGTATTTTCTTTTGAGACAAAGCTCGTGACAGTTATGCATGCAGTATTGTATACAACCAAATTTAGGTGAAAAAGACTTTGGTTGGAGTTGGACTCTGCTATGTGGTGACTATTTGCACTAGATCGTTATCGGTATTGTGGAGATGGTACTCTTCTTCTGTTGATTGTTTAGAAAAGATTGCTCACATGGATGTTCCTTAATTATTCCCATATTTTTAGAGAAGACAATATTGTAGTTGATTGTATAGCCTTTAGGATACTTAGTATCTATACTGCAATATGTCAGTGGGATGCCTCATCATTCGCTAACACTTTTATTTTTTGGATATTAATAATAGGAATAATTATAGATTTTTTGAGGAATTTTTGTATTACCTTTTTTTATTATTTTAATAAACTCGTAGTTGATAAGCTAGATAAAGAAATGTGATACATGAGTGCCTACATTTATATAAAATAAATTGATTTTATTTTTATTCAAGATTTTATATTAATAATGTTAGAGAGAAATATATTATTGCTCATTACAAACTTAAATATGAGAATTAGATTTTAAGATTTAATTATCCAGTTTAATTTAGAGTAATGTTATTTTATTTGTTGGTACAATCGTCTAGTAGTTAGAATGAAGCTCTATTTCAAAAAAAAATGATAATTATAATTATTCGAAAATGTATTGACAACATATTTTCAATAATGGTTTTAAAACTTGAAAGTTAATACTCGGATAATTAAATTCTTAGGTTTAATTTAGTTACCTTGAATAAAGTCTAATTAACTAACTCCGTCTAAACTTGTGATTAGATGGTTTGTTATTTTCTTAGAAGTAAAGCTGAAATTTAATACTTAATTAATTAATAGGTCATACCTAAGGATATTAGTTAATTAATATTAAACAAAAAAAATTGGGCCCTGCCTAAGGATACTTTTATACCAAAAATAGAAAATTAACAAATATCAATTTATATCTTTAATAACCTAAATAATATGAGCAAGTATAATTAACTTCATTATTATATCCTTAAATACTCCACTATTATGAATGATAAAAATTTGCATGATTGTTTATTGAATCTATATGAAAATAAAACTAAAATATCATGACGGGATGTTTAGGGTTTAATTTTATTTTTAAAAGTTTGAATAATAAATTAAAAATTACATATATTCTTTCCTTAAATCGACATTGAGAGTATACTTATTATTTTCTATAAAATGATTTGTACACTTACGAGAGTTTTAAAAATATAAAATCAAAGTATCTGTAAGATTGGCATTGCATTGTCGGTCTTGTGCTCATCAGTGGGATGAGGTAAGCCCCTTGCAAATAGTCAACCAATAGCCACCGTCACCGAATTTTATTTTATTTTATTTTTTCTTTCCTAATTTCCTAACTTTTAATGGTTAAAGTTATTTAAAAAGTATTATTAAAATTGACATTTTTTTTAAATAATATACTTTTACAAGATTAAATGCACTCCATTAGATGTAAAATATTTCGTCCCAACTATAAAAGAAGCACCTCATTCTAAATAAATACTACTCATTTTTACATACTAAAAGATAAATTATGATTGTTGTTAGGGGATGATCCGATTTAAAAAGAAAAAATAGAAAGACGTTATAAATGTGAGTGAATGTTTCTGGTTTAGAACCATGTTCATATATATAGGGCATTTACATGCACATGTGTCAATTACATATAGGGTACACAAAAGCATGTGTCAAAAAGTTTCAATAGTAAAACCATTAACTAATCTAAGTGCAACCACATGGTAAGTCCAAGCTGGTTGTTGCATGTAAAGTTTGAGCTTGTGCTTTGAAAGTCCAGGTTTAAGGTGCGAGCATGATCCAAGCCTCGGGAACTGTCTCATGGCTTGACCAATAAGGAAGGCTAAGGAACAGGTCGTACCTTATGCTCAAACATCAAGTCCCCTTACTATATTAGCTCAGTTCTTCAAAAGAGATGAAAAAGTAAGAGTTATGGTAAACGAAATGTCAAAAAATGGATCCAAACCAATCGTGTATGCTCCAAGGACCATTCGACTTGTCAGTTGATTAGAATGAGAAAATCAAGACTCTTACATTAAGGAGGAGGCAAAGCATTTATTTTCACAATTTCCAGAAACCAACTCAATTTATTTAAAAACAATCTCTATGTTGCTTCACCTCACGCTTTTGATACTTTGTTGCTCATGTGGTAAGATACTTAGGTTGAAACTAATCATCTTTTATCAACTTTTAAAAGACTTATCCTTATGTCTAACCGATTCTAATTCCTTTCAAGTTAGTTCTTAATTTTCTTCCTTGATTTTAGGTATTATCTTGACTGCTCTTTTGTCTCTTATCTTTTTCCCCTTATTCTTTGTTTTCTTGTAGCAAACATGCGTAGAGAAATAATAAGTAGGTTTACAAGTAAAGTAGTTCTTCCCTCATCCTCCTTGGGATCTTACTCTTGGGAAAGTTCCCAATATCCTTTGTACTCAAATAAAGATGAGAGTGGGAGCTTAAGGTCCTTCCTGGATGAGAGTACGGCCGAGGAAGATGAAAACATGCCAAGTGCTCAACAAGAAAACCCTATTGTAGCTCTACCACACACCACCCTAACAATTAGGTTGAGTGCCCCTTAATAATAAATATCTGCTCATAGAGAGTAGAGAAAAAAGCAATGCCAACGGGGGTAGGGAACCAATTGGTCGTGCTAAGTGTTAGATAACCAAAATGGGTACTAGTGGTTTAATACAAAGGGATGAGGAAAGGCTCAGAAAGATATACAAGATACCACAGATTGTCAACATCATGATTCCCAACCTAGACCTAAAGATAATGATCTCCCTCAAGGTTGGATGACTCTAAAAAAAAGCCTATGGCTCGAGCTCAGGTTTTCCTTATATCCATTTGTTAGAAAATTCTTAATGAGGACACAACTGATGCCCAATCAACTGCTACCAAATGGTTGGAGGTGTTTTCTATGCCTCACATAAATATACAGAAAGCTTGGGATGGAATTAGAGATGTTCGAGTTTAATGAAGCCTACATGTTGAAAGTGAACCCCAGTGACACAGATCGAGTCTACATGGTAGCTAAGAAAGACAAGGGATTGAACATTGTGCTTATTGAAAATGAGAGAAATTAGAAGCAATACTTTTTCCTATTTCTCAAGTCGGTAGGAGACCAAAGAAAGTGATGAAAGGCTTGTAAGAAACTTATGGATTGATGTCAAGCTTGTGATTTGAAATGTGAGCACATAACGAATTTCAACCCCAAGACAAAGGATAGGTTGGCTCGCATCCAAAACTATTCGCTTAAGCCTAAAACTTAGAAGGAGCTTTTGACGACATCTAGATTCGTAGCTTATGGATTGATGATCTTGGGATCCATTCCTCCTCCAATCATAATCATACGAACACATCGAGTTAAAACTCTACCAGTTGACTTTGGGGTGGTTTTGAAGTGGTTCCAATTGATGGTTGAGCCTATAACTTATAGCATGCTAGGTTTACATAGTACTTCATTTTCGAATTTCTTAGGTCAAAGAAATGTAGAGACTCCATTTTTGTAGTTGTAGAGAGGTTTTTTAAAATGACACACTTCATGGCTTGTCATAAAACTAGTGATACAACTAACATAGTGGGGTTATTTTATAGGGATATTATTAGGCTACATGGGATACCTAAGAGTATTGTATCTGATTGGGATGTTAAATTCCTAAGTTACTATTAGAAGACTCGATCTACTAATTTGGGGGCTAAACTTTTTTTTTCTACTAAGTGTCATCCTTAAATTGATGGTCAAATTGAAGTAGTCAATAGAACTTTGTCTATTCTATTAAGATTTTTAGTTCAAAAGAACTTGAAAAATTAGGAGGATTTCTTGCCTTTTATTGAGTTTGCTTGTAATAAGAGTGGGCATTCAACCACTGACCATTCACCATTTGAAATTTTTTATTGTTTAGCCCATTTACTTCTATGAATTTGTTTCTTTTGCCTGCTTTAGAAAGAACTAACTTAGATAGTAAAAGTAAAGATGAAATGGTGAAGAAGCTACATGAAAGTATTCATAATCATATTGAAAATAAGAGCAAGGAATATGCTTCCAAAGCCAAAAAAGGAAGATGATAATTATTTTTGAACCTGATGATTAGGTTTGGGTTCACATGAGGAAAAACTTATTTCCTAAAAAACTATGATCCAAGTTGCAACCTAGAAGAGATAGACCATTTCGAATACTTGAATATATTAATGACAATGCCTACAAGCTAGATCTTCCAGGTAAGTATAGCGTTAGCACTACTTTCAATGTTTTTGATCTTTCACCTTTTGATTATACAAGTGATGATTCGAAGTTGAATCCTTTTGAAGTGTGAGGGAATGATGAGAATGATGATCTGTTACAAATTTTGAGTAGACCCATGACAAGATCAAAGAAAGCATTAAATGGACTTATTTAAGAATTAAATCATGATCAAAGAGCACCCCAAAATGAAGCACAAGTCATGGAGGGAACCCGTCAATGAAATAAAAAATTATTCTAGATTTTAAAGGCACATCGTGGCATGAATCAATATGAGCTACAAAATGACACCCACGGGAAGATTTTAGAATTCAAGTAGGGCCATACGCTCCATGGCATGGATTTTTGGCCACCATGGAGAGGAATTCTCAAGAATATTTTGGACTTCAACTAGGGTCATATGCACTGTAGCATAGATTTTGATTGTCACGGCCAGTGTAGTTTTTCCTATATTTTTTTCTTGTATTCTTAGTTATTTTTTTGTTATTTTCTTTTTCTATTTTAGGGTTTTGTTTGTACCCTATATATACATTTATGCCTCCAGCTACTAAAACACCTTACATTTAATAGGTTTTGATAGATGTCAAAGTTGTGAGCTTTAATGTTCTTTGTTCCTCTTCAAATCGACTTATCGAGGGATTTACAAATCATGTGGTGTCCTATCATCTTTGTATCTTTAGTTAGTAATATCCATTGATGTCAAGGTGAGTCCTTTAAATCTGAATATTGGTTTTTGGGATCTATTTCAATTTCATTGTTAGGTCTTTAGCTGTCTCTTATAATTCTCAAACTGTATCATGTTTATGGGTTACAAGATCCGTGTTTTTAGGTTCATATCACTATAAGTATTATCAAAATGATAAAAACAATGGGTAATATAAATCATTATCCAATAAACCTATAATTAGATCTATTGTTAATATCCAAAAAAACAAAAGCATTAGCGAATGGTGGGGCATCCCACCATCATTTCGTTGTATAGATACTAAGTGCTCTAAAGGCTAATTTACCTTCATTACATTATTTGTTCATTTCTTTATTTTCATTCTCATTCCTTTATTTATTTTTTTCCTTTTCTTCTTTCTTTCCATTGTTCTTTTCAAAATTCTAAAAACATAAAAAAAAATTGTTTGCCTTTATTCTGACCATATGATTGATTTGTGTGGTTTAGATTGTTGCAAGTTTCTTTTAAATTGAGTTTGATAAAGAATCCAAAAGGAGGACTTAAGTGAGAATTTAAATAGGAGAGTGAGTGACACAAAAAAAGTATAAAATGAAAGGAGTGTAATTAACACACTAAATTTGATTATATTTGTGTTTTAGTTATTTGTTCTTGTTACCATGTTTTCAGGAGGTCCTTGAAACAAAGAAGCAATGATTGATCCAAAAATTAAATTCAACGTAATGTTACAAGAGATGAACCGATTACGAGGAGTCTTTTTGGATCGATTTGAGAAACATGATTCAACCATGAAGGAATTGAATAAGAGGATGTCCAAACTTAAAGAACCAACAAAGCACATACCTATGGATGACTTTGATGACCAAGAAGGTGACAATAAGTATGAAGGGAGCTATGATTCTATGCAAGACATGGGTAGATTTGTGTCAAGATGGAGGACATGGAAGAGGTCACATGAGAGAACCTAGGTGGCAAGAACAAATTGAAAATGACTTGAGCAACAAAGATGAAGATTCCATCTTTTAAGGAAAAAATGACCCTGAAATTTATATGGAATGGCCAGAAAAGATGGAGTTAGTGTTTGATTGTCATAACTATTCTAAATTGAAGAAGGTAAAATTTACTATAATAAAATTCACTAATTATGCTATTACTTAATGGGATCAACTTGTTTTGAGAAGGAGAACGTATGGAGAAAGGATAATTGACACATGGGACAAGATGAAGGTGGTTCATTCCAATTCAATATCATCGATATTTGTTTCGAAATTTGAAAAAGATGAAATCCAAAAGAGCCTTACATCGACGAGATGTTATATTAGAAGACATTAGTTATCATTAGGATATAATAAACAATGAGATTGACTTATTCCTAAAAAGAGAGAGTGAGTTAAAGAGAGAGAAAGAGTTGAAAAAAGAGATCGAGTTAAAAAGAGAGGTTGAGCAAAAGATAGAGAGGGATTTGAAAAAATAAAGTGAATTACGAAAAATGGTGATATAAAAAAAGGAGATTAAGTTAATAAAAGAGATCAAGTTCAAAAAGAGAGAGAAAACAAGGAGATTGAATTGCAGGAATAAAAGATCTTGAAAGAACATATGAGTGAAGAAAATCATATAGAGAAAAGCTGAAGAAAGATGAGGGTAATTTATAAGAAGAAAAGAGTGAAGACGAGAGTAAAAAAGAAGTGAAGATTGAAGAGAGATAAAAAAGGATGAAGAGCACAAATAAGCTTCAGTTAGTGATAAAATTTATTCTTTCTCGAGTGTTGCTCCTCTTGTCTTGAATTTAGGAGTTACACAACAAGTTGATTTTATTGGTGTTGAAAAACAAATTAATTTCATAAATAATAAACATCAAATTTATGCTATAATCGGTCAAGAAAATACAATTAGGGAAGCCATGAGATTAATACGTCAAGAGTATGAAACATCATCCATAGTACAAACTATTTGTAACATTTTGGAGAAGATTCAGGGACGAAACTTTTTAAGAAATGAGTGGATGATGAGAATCAAAGAACATCACCAATGGATTCATGACACATTTCAATTGGTCCAATTAATCAAGAATCATTTAATAGATCATGGAGAAAGTATAGGCATAATTACAAGTTATTTGGACTGCTTGGACATGAAGAAAAATGAAGGAACAAATAAATTCTGAAATAGGAAAGTTTCATTGAGTAACTGTCAGTATGATCGCCATATTTTTTCCATCCAATATCCAATTTAGGCGAAACAAATTGCGTTCAAAAGATAACTTAGTGGGATACAATATTGACATATATATCATTTTCGTAATTTGAAATTTTACTAGGTCAAAAATGATTTTCAATCAATACCCAAGAATTTGTCAAATAATTACCTTTCTTAGTTTCATAATTTATTTAGTTGGTCTAATATTTACTTTTTAATAAGATTTGATATTCAATTTTCAGCAATAATTTTTTGATTTTTTGATTTATATTTTATTAGCTAGGGTTTAGAGTTTATAAATACCTATGTAAGGTTTTAATAAAAAAACAACTTTGAATATAATTTTAATGAGTGTTTCTCTTTAGTTCCTCTGAGAACTTTTATCTGAACTTATCAAAATAAATCTTGATGTGTTCAAAACTTGACTTATCACTCACATCTCCCTATGTTCTTGAGATGGGCATATAAAATAACATTCTTTGATTCTAAGATTTATATCTCGTTATAGATAGTGTGTGGTGGT
This sequence comes from Hippophae rhamnoides, assembly GCA_033030585.1. Classification (NCBI taxonomy): domain Eukaryota; kingdom Viridiplantae; phylum Streptophyta; class Magnoliopsida; order Rosales; family Elaeagnaceae; genus Hippophae; species Hippophae rhamnoides. The sequence goes on from CM065431.1 coordinate 22,568,994, forward strand.
CCTCATTTTCTTTATCTTTACAATCTAATTTAAAACACTCCTAATGAAGATGTCAACATTAAATTCGGGTTTCACTTCTTTAGGTGAGGTTTATATCATTTGTTACAAAGATCTTTTCATATAAGAAACAAGTATTGGTCGATATATTTAAAACTATATTTTTTCAAGTGTCAAGCATTCCAATTCATGCTTTCTTTTACACCTTATGTATTCCTTAATATGTAAGCTCGCCCTGGTGTCACCTCCTTTACTTGGTATGGGACTTCCCAATTTACACCTAACCTTCCTAATATCAATTCTTTCTTACTACGAAAGACTCTTCTAAGTACCCAATCCTCTATAGAGAATTACTTGAATCATACAACTTTGTTGTAGTAATCTTCCATACTTTTCTTTTGTTCAATTGTTCTTCTCAAGGCTTGATCTCTCTTTTCTTTTGCAAGAACTAAGTCGACCGCTCTTTTTATAGAATTTTGATCTTCGCTCTTACTATGGGTACTCTTACTTTTGTAGGGATTGCAACTTCTGTCATATATACTCTTACTTTTGTATGGATAACATGGGGCTGAATGACATAGTTTAAAGTTGTACTTTAAGGTGAACTCTTTGTGATCTATGAACTATTTCCCATTGTTAATGACAATTTCAAGAAAAAGTGGCATATTAATTTCTTCCATATGAACTAGATTACTTTCTCCTCCTTTATTCTTCCTAGAGGCTTAACTTCAATCCATTTTGTGAAATAATTTGTGGCGACTAACAAAACATTTTTTGGCCCATTCCCTAGGGCAATAGGCCAACTATATCAAGCCCTCATTTAAAAAATAGCCATGGGCTAATGACATCTATCATTTGTGCTGATGGTACATGAGACAACGGAGCAAACCTTTAAAATTTATCACAAGCCTGGGTGTGCTTCACACAACTTGCTAGAATTGTTGGCCAGTAATAACCTTGTCTCATGATCTATTACGATAGGTTTCTTCCACATAAACGAGAATCACACTCTCCTTCATGAAACTCATAAATGATTCATGCCAAGAATTCTTTGGCTATACATAGGAGTCCAGGTTATAGGGATATTTTCGTGTATAGTTCATCACCTTGTATCATCTACTATCTGCCCTTTCACTTGATTTCTTTTGGCTTTTTCTTATCTTCAAGTAGGCTCACATTTTTTAGGATGTCGAGGAGTGGTGACCTCAGAAACATTTCCAATGGTTTTTTCTACTTCTTCCATGCTAGTTTCTACGAGAACAATTACCTTGCTTATTATCCTGTTGCCATTAACTTCACGCACAATGGCTAGGGTGGCTAAGGCGGTAGTATCATTGTTCTTATTTCTTGGTATCTTCTTTATCTCAAAGTTAGCAAAGCTTGGACATTCTTTTTTCAATCGCTTTATGTACCTCTACATTTTACTATCTTTGGCTGCAAATGTGCCCATATATTGGTTAAATACCAACCGTGAGTCGCTATGAAGTATAATACTATTTTCTCTAAGATTTTTCGAGATCAATGCTCTAAAGATGGTTGCTTCATGTTCAACGACATTGTTAGTTACTTGGTAGTCCATCCTAATAAAGTACTCAAAACAATTTCCATCATGATCTAGTATGACAACCCCTAACCTTGCTCCTTTAAAATTACGGACACCATCTACAAACACCTGCCATATTTGGGCCTTATTTACCTCCATATTTCACACCTCAATCTTGCCTTCATCATCAATAACTTTAGGTGAGTCACTAGATTTGGCAATGAAATTTTCCAGGGATTGGGCCTATACAAAAGATTTGGGCATAAACTTGATATCATATTCTCCTAACTCAATTACAATGTATGTTAACCTCCCTACAATTTCTAATTTCTTTAGTATGTTTATCAAAGAATGTCAAATAAGCACTACTATAGCGTGCGAGCCAAAGTAATGTAGTTTCTTTCATGTTTCCATTTTTAAGGTAAAAGAAATCTTATCTATCATTGGATATCTTCCCTAAGCAATGGTTAGGATTTGACTAACATAGTAAACAGGGTGTTGAAATTTGTTTCTTTCTACAAGTAGTAAGACATTTGACCTCTAAAGAGTAATATCCAAGTATAAATATAATGTTTCTCTTGGGGTTGGGCTAACCAAGACAGAAGGGGTGCCTAAGTATTGTTTGATTCCTTGGAAAGTCATGTCATAACCCTCGTTCCAGAAAACAGATGAGTTCTTTCTTAATAACTTAATAAAGGACATACATTTGTCTGTGTATTTAGAAATAAACCTATGGAGTGTTACAATCCTTCCATTCAGTTGTTGGATTCCTTTCAAGTAACTAAGTTTTTTTCATATTGACTAGGGCCTAGATCTTATCAGAATTTGCTACAATCTCATAGGCTAAGATAAAATATTCCAAGAACTTCCCCAAGGTAATGCCAAACACACATTTTTTTGGATTAAGTCTCATCCCAAACTTTTTGATGACCCAAACAATTCTCAATGTGGTCCATGGGCTATATAGTTTTTATTATCATATAATCCACATATGCTTCCATGTTTTCCCTTAGCTAATCCTTGAACATTTTATCGACTAAATGTTGATACGTAGCTCCATTATTTTTCTACCCAAAAGGCATTTTGGTATAATAGAAGCTACCTTCTTAAATGACGAAATATTTTTTTCTCTTCATCCTCTAGGTGCATCTTGATTTGATAATAACCAAAGTAAGCATTAATAAAACTCATCAAACTAAACCCAGTAATAGCATCAACAAATTGATCAATATAGGGCAATGGAAACAATCTTTTGGAAAAAGCATCAATTAAATGGGTGAAGGCCACACATATTCGAGGTGACCCACATGCTTTCTTTACCAACACACATTAGATACCATTTCAGATAATATACTTCTTATAGATAATTTTTGCTTCTTTAACTATGACTACCTGAGATTTGATTACCTCATTCTTTTACCTCAAAAAAATTCTTTTCTTTTATTGGACGAGTCTAGCTTTGGGGTCAACATTTAATTTATGCATTATGATTTTAGGGTCAATAACAGGCATATCTCCATGAAAAAATGTGAATATTAAACCTTAAGAAACATAATATCTACTTCCTAACTTCTATTGTTAAGTTGATGTTTATTCTCAACAAATGGCCCTCTCCTTCAGAACGAACTTGTATGATTTCAATTTCTTATGTATTGACCAAATTGACTATACACCCTTTACTTGGATGTTACTGGGATAGCTAGCTCTTTTGTTGCTATTTCGGGATAGCTTTTTTAATGGTAGCATTGTAACAACTTCTAACTTTTTATTGGTTAGCCTTATTTCTTTTATACCTTCAACAGTCTGGTATTTAATGATTTTGTGGTAAGTTCATAGGACAACTTTCATTTTATGTATCCAAGGCCACCCTAAAATTACATTATAATGAGTTAAGATTTCAACTACCACAAAGTTTTTCATAATGATGGGACTGGTTACCATGACCGACAACACCATAGTCTCAACAACATACATAATGCTACTATTTGATCTACCAAAGGCATCTCCTTTTGGATAATATCACCATCTCCTTCACTACGTTCTCTCCTCCTCTTCTGAGTTCATCTCTTCATGGTATCATCTCCTCAACTTCTTTCATTAATACCACAATACGACATACTTATGAAGCAACTTTGGATGGGTTAATCCTATTTGCTCAAGAACATAGCTCTCTATTTTCTTGTCTCATTTCCTCGAGCTCTCTCATGAGCTCGAGGAGCTATTGTGTAAAGTGATGTGAGGATTGGTCTCTTATGGAGCATCTTTCAGAGGTCCATTTTTGCATTAGCACAACTACGATTTGTTTATTAGCTAACCTCATTCTCTCCTCTGCTCGAATACCAACCAGCGTTGGTACAAGATGTTAGGTAGAATACAAGGTGTAAAAACTTTATTTGTCTTTCAAGGTTTCTCTCCAAAACACGGGATAAATCCTAATAAATATAGGATCATAAGTAAAAAGCTCGATCTTTAATCCTAAGCTCCACAGTGGGCACCAAAATATTGGTGATGATCTGATTTAGAAACATAAATTAAAGATATGTTATAAAAGTTAGTGAATATGTGTATTCATAACCATATTCATATATATAGGGCATTTACAAATACATATGTCGATTATACAGGGGTGGGTATACTATTAGCATGTATCAGAAGGTTACAATAGTAAAAACATTAACTAATCTAAGCGCGACCACTTAGTAAATCCGAGCTAGTTGTTACATGTTAAGTCTGAGCTTGTGCTTCGAATATCCAGTTTTAAGGCACAAGCATGATCTAAGGATAGGGTTTTATGTCTCATGGCTCAAGCATTATGAAAAGCTGGGCAACAAGTTGTAATTTATGCTCAAACAAATGCAATACTTTATGTTTCTTAAAACAGCAAAAAAAAAAGGTGAAATTATAATAATTTTATCCATGTTCATTATTTCAAACTTTTTCAATGAACATATTTGCAAAATGTTACATAATTTAGGAAAACATGTTTTCATAAAACATTGAGGGGATGTGGTTGCCCTTTTCTTAATTTGAGAGATATTTTTGTAATTTTTAAAAATGATTAATGGTTGTATAGGCCTTGTAAGTTTTTGAAGGTCATGCAATTGAAACACTCTAATTTTTTAGAAGATCAATCAACTTTAGAAAATCGTTTTTGGGTGGTAAATTTAATATTTATTTTGCAAAAAAGAAAAAAAAAGCTTGAAAACAAACCCTGGTCTTCAAACCACTACTGCCACTTCCTGCCATCCCACCAGCTTAAGAAAGACATCGCCGAACAAACCTTATAATCAAACCTTATAATCGAAAAATGCCACCCCTCGACATCACACATACACGATAAGGAAACGTTAAATATGTCCTAAGCCAAGGCGAACGAGGCACCATTTGTCCTCATCCCAAGCATTTACAGCAATAGGTGACACCAACCTATCAAACCCTAGGTGGTGTGGTGACTTATTAAAAGCCATTTTTTCCATGACAATAAATCATAAGGGCTGAAAATTTCATCTAAACCCCCTAAACTGACAACCCGATGCTCAAGTCATCATCGCCAACAAGTGAAGCCTTCCTTAGACACAAATAGGTGAAGCCCAACTAGTCCAGCCACCACTATTCTTTGTTCAACCTCTATATGCTGCGAGAAAATGATTCTTTGGATATTTTTATTTATTTCAAATGTAGATATATTTTAATTTTTAGCTTTTTATAAGAGGTATTTATTGAACAAAATATTAATAATTATAATCACTTCCAATGTTTTTTATCAGAACAAAAGTTCCCCCGTTCTTTTCATACAGTTTGACAAAAGCGAAGACTGCGAAAGATCCCCCCTTCTACTTCGTGCTGTTATTCTTTCTGATTATTTTTTTTACTTTTTTTCTCTTTTTTTTTTTGCACGCAGTGGATTCAAACCCAGACCTTTAAAAGATTACAACTCTCCATTGGAGAACATGCCGCTGAGCTACACATGCCCCGACAAGAGATGGGGAAGAAAATAGAGACAACAGCACAGGGAATAGAACTAAGCTTTGAGGCTCCAACTCAGCACAATTTAGGACCCAAGATAAAAAAAGAGAGTAGTTACATCATCCTCCTTCAATGCAAGAAGAAAATGAGTAATTGATTTAAGGATGATAAATAAAGCTATCACTGTACAAAAATCCATCGATTGCCTACCTACAACTATACAAGAGTTCAAAAAAATTGCCCTAACGCTATATATATATTTGCCAAACCTGGTTGCGTAATAACTTTCAAAGAAATGATTATGTTCCACAAAAACTTATGACAAAATTCCTTATGAACATCAAAACATGCCTGATCTCATCAAAACAATGCCTCGGACGTATGGCATCTTACTTCTCAAAACAAGAGACCTCGCAATCAACTTTCAAAATACATCTATCTGCATTCAAATGCCAAGACATTCGTACATAAACCCAAAGAAAGCACACGATGAGATCGAAATAAATTTGGAGACAAATAATTATAGACTAATTAAAGTTACAAAGTATATATATGTGAAGTCAAAGAAGGAGCAACACAATTTTAAGTAAACATATTAAGCTAACAAATGAGAAAGCCAATGCTAAAGAAAGAAAAAGAAAACCGTTTGAAAAGTCTCCCAGGATAAGCAGCCCCTCAAAAAATGGACGAAGAAACAAGATATATAGTCCTACATGTGTGACTTCATTAAAAGATTTTTTTAAAATGTGAGATTTCAATCATTATCCAACATCTTCCAAAAAGATAGTGGAGATCTCTAACTTGATGAGTTACTGATAACAAAACTCCTTCAATTCATACAGCAAAAGGATCTTTTGATTCAAAATGCACAACCATAAACAAACCTTGTTCAGAACAATTACAGACCAAAATATCATGTCTGGAACAGTCAAATAATTGTCAGAAGATGCGTAGGAGAGCCTATAAATTCCTGAGAAGATGGTATGGTATTCCACACCATGTAAAGTTAAGAACTTTAATGGAATGTATTAGAAAATTACAGAATTTAACCAACAAAACTGAAATACACAACTACAACCAATATTACCCACCTAACCCAGCATCTAATTAATACGATTGTGTGGGCCATTATCCATGTCAGAGAAATATATCTGATTATGTTTGAGAAGACCTAGCAAATCAAGCTGAATCCAATGTACCAACATGAACTATCAATCTATTGCTAGTAGATCAGGATATCAAAGTCATAATCAATCACTTTTACCATGGATTATTGGTCTATAACATGAAAAAGCAAAGTTCCAGAACCATGTATAAAAAGGAAGATCATATTTGTTGAAAGCTTACCAAGAAGATTAACAAGTTCACTACTTGGACTGGAATTTGGCTTTGAGTTTCATAAACTCCTTGCCTTGTTGCTAGTTAAGAGACGAGAAGAAAAATACCCAAGTTCAGCAAATATAACAAGGAAAATTTGTTTATCTTAATTGGAGATTATTTTAGATCAATATAAGACCTCATGCAACTTTTTCCATGATATGTCAAATCTCTCTTGCAATAAGCACCAATCCATGGCCATATCATACTCAATCGTATTAGGCTGAGAGCAGTGTGAAGTAGATACAGCATCTTTCTGAACCACAGAAAATAACAATAAGCACGAAAGTAGAAGAGATCAGGGAAACAACATAATTCTAACAAGAAAAAATTGGAATAATACCACAATTGAATAAAATTTAACAAATAATTGAATGAAATAAACATGAAGGATGACAAAGAAGTAAAATACAAATACAAAACAGTAAAAAGAAGAAAAAAATAACACTTGCTCCAGACATCCCATGGAAGATACAGAATAATATACCAAGAACAGGCTCAAGTAGACTATACAGAAGTGTGGGATCTATGATATTATTAACATAATAATGAAAATATTTAGTTTTCTTTATTTATCCTCCCTCAGCTTCTTCTCGTTTGCACGGTTATCAACATGATAACAAAATAATATACCAAGAACAGGCTCAAGTAGACTACACAGAAGTGTGGGATCTTTGATATTATTAATATAATAATGAAAATATTTAGTTTTCTTTATTTATCCTCCCTCAGCTTCTTCTCATTTGCACAGTTATCAATATGATAACAAAGCAAGGTTAAACTGAGAATAAATTAACATAATTATGAACATTTAATTTTTCAAGTCACCGCCGCTATTTTTGACAAGCATTTCCGCTACTCTTTACTTTTGTTGTGGAGCTCTTTGCAATGTATGATTTGATATTTGATTAATTTTGGATTGATTTGGTGTTTCTAATTTGTTATGGGGTAATCTGAGATGATTTGGTATGTTACGACCAGACATTTGGTTGTTGACACAGAACATTCAATTTAAACTTGCACCGTTCTATTATTCATGTGGTTTTTTTTTCTATGGATCTTTATTGGTTACTTTCTATGGCTGATACCAATTGTAGATGGTAAGGTAGTTTTCGTGTTGCCCTCTTCTAGTCAACACATGGCTTTTGGCTTCTTTTATGGTGTGGTTGTTGAGTCTTCTATAGTTTAGTTGGTTCTTAGATTGTTCGATTTCTTTTCTTGGATTGTTGCTATGGTCTAATATGTTTAGGTGCTTCTAGGTTGATGCTTTGTGGGTTCTTAGACTGAGATTAATATTTGATTGATTGAAGATTGTTTCGTTATATATTTGTATATATCTAAATAAAGGGATCATTATGAGCTTGATAAAATTCGAGTTCTAATGCTATGCACAAAAATAAGGTTCTTTGTTATTAGAAGATTTTCATAACTCACCGTTCAAATTGACATGTTTGATATTTATGCGTCAATTTAAGAAGAGTTAGAGTATGTATCCTTCTAACTGCACTGATAGCTACTTGCACAAGCCTTTATTTGTTTGACATCATCACTATTTGTACTGCTACCGTTGACTATCCCAACTTCCAAAAAGGATTTTTTTGGTAGTGTTACACCACTTTATTAGAATATGCCACCACTTGCATTTTTTGCATGGTTTTGCTACTATTTGGCCTGTCAACACATCCATAGTTCCAAAAAACGTACTAAGGCTACGCCTAGCGTCTACATAATTTGAGGCTTACGTCCTTTATAGTGAGGCACACGCCTTGAGACACTATTAACCTTAAACCTCTTTCATGAAACAATAAAAGGGTCAAATTGTATTGTTCTAAATTAGGCCCACATTTTTTTTATAAAAACTCTATAGCCATTAAATGAAACTCTATAACAAAAAACTTAAACATATACACATAGAACTTAAGACTCAAAGAAGATAAGGATCTTTTAGTACTTGATGATGTGTCATCAAAAGATGAATGGTGTATTGGTAGTAGAAACCTAGAAAACTTTCAAGAAGGGGATAGAAATGAATTTGATGATGAGCCTTTGGTCGAAGGGAAAGAAAGAACATCACATCAAAAAAGTGAAGGATCTTTTGAACTAAGAAAAAATTCCACCAACGAATATTAAGGATAAAGGTAAGTAAAGATATTGATGAAGATGAACAAGACATATGAATTAGATATGATAATCATTCAATGAATGATAAAACCAATAGAAACGAAGGTAATAATGAGTGATGAATAAAGATTTGATTTAGAAGACTCAAGAGATGAAGAGGAAGAAACTAACAATAACCAACACACTAGAACATGTTTGTGCTATTTGTTGTTCATTTTGAAACTAGTTTTGTGACATTATTTGAATCTTAATTTATATTTTAGACATTTATTTATATGATTTGACTTTATATTAAAATACTTGTGTTATTCTTACATTTTATGAATTATCTTAATCTTTAGTATAATTTTACTCTATATGATAGGTTATTAATAACCTTATGTATTTTTTTTATTTTAAGTAAGGCTTACGCCTCATACTGCAAGCTTATTCCTTGCCTCATTTGGGACTATCGTCTCGGTACCCATTTTCGTCTTTTGAAACCTTGATCATATCCTTTGTTTCTATGTCTTAATGACTTTTCTATTACCCTAAACTCTTAAAGACTTTCTACTACATGTGAACTAAGACTCTATCAAGATTAATGTCATCAATAAACTCACAAAATCATTACTTCCAATTATGTCTAGCTGGTACATTGGCTACTTTTTCACTATTGACAAGACTATTGTAAGTAACTTTGAGGCTCAACTTCAACTATTATGGATCTATTGAAGCCTTTGGTAATTTAATCTTTTTTTTTTATTTCTCTTTTATTATCTTTTGTAAGTTTCTAAGTTGAACGTATCTATGTTCAACTTGAGAGAGGAGAATTGGAATATTAGATAATTATGATTAAGATTCATTATTTGTCTAGAAGTCGTATTAAAAATTCTATTAAGATTAGGGTTTTAGGTCTTATTATTCCCATAATTATAGGTGTAGTCTCTTATTATTATAAATGAATGAAAATACTAATTTCTTTGATTTCTAGTTCTCTCAACTATTTTGATTCCTTAAATTTCGCTTTTAAATAAATGTATTTTATATTTCTACTCTAACTTCACTTGATACGCTTTCAAAATCATCTACTCAAGTCAAAATTTCAAACCTAACATACTCATCTACTTTAGCCTACAAGTGAGAACTTATTAATTCTAAAGGACCGTTAAAACAAAACAAAAACATCCATGGAAGAAGGGGAGCATTAAAACCTAAATATAACATATAAGAGATTAGTTAGCTCTCTTCTTAACAACTTGAGCTTTAAGAAAAAGTGGATACTAACTCTTCTCCTACAAAAATAAATGCAAATTTAATACAAGTCTAGTCAATGATTATAGAAGCAATACAATGAAATCCACACTAATGGCTAGCTCTCCTTTAAATAAAATGCAACTCCAAAAAGTAGCTTAATTATTTTTGTTTAATTTTTATTTGTCATTAATATTTGAAGTAAACATACAAATACATTACCAAACTATTACATTTGTATCGTTTATATCACTAAACTTCGTCTTATTTCTACCATCAAATTAAAAACAAATGTTTCATTTTTATCATTCTGTTAATTTTTCATCCATTGATGCCGTTAAAAATAAAAATTAAAAAATTAAAAAATCTAAAATTCTCCAAAATTCATTATTCGTCTTCCTCACCAAACCCTAAATAAATAATCTCCTATCAACAATCCTCGTAAACTCTTTGTGCAAAAACCTCAAGTTTCCATTAAAATCTTTCACAATCTAAGATTTCTTTCTAATATCACTCGGGAAAAAAAGCAAGTTTCAAAACAAAAAAGCCCAAAAATATTAGTTTGAAAAATTGTAATAATATATATATTATGGACATTTCAAAACGAGAAGCAGATTATCAATCCACGAAAATCCTCCAAGTCCATAATATTTACAAGCTCTTTTCCTTCCATAGGCCTATACATCCATCTTGGATTGATTAATCATTGGTATCAAAGAATTTAATCTCATTATAATGAATATGCCAAACAATTTAAGAAGCATATAAACTCAAGGGTTCCAAAAATTTAGCCTAATATATTACAACTTTTGAAACTGATATTTTGGGCCGATTATGAGGTTTCTTAGGCTTTTTCTAGAGTCTTAAAACCTACTTTTTTGCCAAAAATTGTGAGTGATATCGGAAAGAAACCTTGGATTGTGAAAATTTTGAATGAAAAGTTGAGGATTTTGCAAAAAAAAGTTTCAAAAGATTGTTAATGGAGGGTTATTTGCTTAAGGTTTGGTGAGGATAATGATGAATAGCGAATTTAGAGATTTTTAGATTTTATTTTTATTTTTAACGGCATAAATGGATGGAAAATTGATAGAGTGGTATAAATGTAACATTTTTTTAGTTCCATGGTAGAAATGAGACAAAACTTAATTTAATAATATAAATGTTACAAATGTAATTATTCGGTAGTATATTTGTAAGTTTATCCTAAATTTTTCTTTTTTGGTGTCTTTGTTATTTATCTTTCATTTTTGTAATTGTCTAAGTTCAATTTTGAGAAATTTCGAGGAACAGAATGTTTATATTTAGTTTTCTTATATGTTTAAGCATCTTTAGATATGTAAATTCGAACGAGATGGGCTAACCCAAGCCAAAAACTTCAAGTTTGAACTAAGTTTGGGTTGAATATTGTAAGCCCAAGTAAATTTTGGGACCGATCCATGCAGAGTTTTTTAAATTAAATAGAAGCTCAGTTCTCAACCCAAAAATAATTCAAGTGCAATTAAGCTTGTCTTTTTGAATGTCGTATCTAAATTACATTATGCAAAAGTTCATGAAATAATAATATGAAATTATAAAATATAAATATATTTAATAAAATTTAATTCAATTCATACTTTAAATAGGGTACAGATCAGAATCTCGATAAAAATGATTGGCTCTAAACCTAGCCCTAAAATAATTCAAGAATCAAGATAAGTCTTATTCAAACCTAATCGAGCTTCAAACTAAATCAAATCAAATTGAGTTAATGAAGCTTTGAGCAAACTAGGATAAATTTACATGCCTAGGTGTCTCATTATGATATTGTATCACTAGGATTTTATTGTCATAGCGTGCATATATGAGATGTACACCTTTCATTTTCTCATCCTCCTTTCAACCAATAACGATTTCTCACCACTATAACTAAGTTCCCTTATATTAAATAGGGTCCCAATAGCATATATTTTAAAGCCTAGCTTGAACTCTCATGCAAGCCAAGAAAATTGTTTGTAAATAGAATAAGACTTCCCAAGGAGGTGACCAACAATATTAAGACTTTCTTAGTGATACATCCTACAACTCATTGTCTCCTTGCCATGGGTCATGAGTTCAAAATTATATATTTATTACATTTTGTTATTTCTCAAGCTTCTTATCTCTACAAGAGGATGGCATGCATGAAAAAGGAAAAGTTATGAGATATACCATATCTCGTTGCATCTGGTGTCGTAGTTTGTCAATAACAAGATGGCCAAAGAATGTTGGCTTCATTTCTCTCAAGCAAGGTGCTCCTATTTTGCCTACAAGAGGCCTGCAACTTGTTCAATAAACATTATAATTAAGAAATCATCCCGAGCGTAATAAAATAGCTTTCATAAGGTAAAAGGTAGTAAAAACACCATCTAGGAGAGGAGAGATAACTACATGAAATGTCAATGAAATGAGAATGCTTCCTCTAAAGAAGGAAATAGAGAAGTGAATGAAAAAATGACAATTTGATGAGATCATGTAGCCCATGTAAGGCTTTCTCATACCGCAAGAAAAAATGACCAACATGAATTGTCTTTGGCGTTTTTGATCCTCGTAAAAGGAATATAGGTGCTTCTTCAACCATTAGTTCCACCTCTTACTTCACCACAAGAACTTTTTCGAGTTTTAGGAGCATCTACTCCCTTAAAGAGAGATAACCCCGAGCAAAATTAGTGTACAATTGAAAATTTTTTGTAAAAATAATCATGGATGTATGAGTTTATCTCTCTCCAAGGGAGAACCCAATTTTTCAATACTCTAGAAGTACTTGAAAAATATTTCCCAACCACAAGATTAAAGTAAATAAGATCCCCTTAAAGGAAACACAACTTCACATTGATTCTTCCCATCATTTTGCTAGCATCCCCTCCTTAGTATATACAAAAGAAAGGAGACAATAACTCTAACAAGCTAATAGACCTATTATCATCCTATCCAACAGCTTTAACCATAACGTCCATGACATCAATGAAGCTACTAGATAAGTATACTTTTGTTTAAAGATTGGGTACTTCTATTTGCATACTGATGAGTAGTTTCAATTTTCTAAACAAAAAAAGCAATAGGAAAGGGATTACAAGCAACAGTAGTTTCAATTTTCTAAACAAAAAAAGCAATAGGAAAAGGATTACAAGCAACAGTGAGGAAATCTCCACTAGTGTTGAAATTATTAACAACAATACATTTATAAATTATTGGAGTTTTTTAAAACATTCATTGTATGTTAATAAGATATGGATTCATATATAGTAAAAGATATCTTGAAAAGTACATCAAGTTGCTTGAGAGGATTTCTTTTGGGATAATTAAAGTTTTGTTTAGGAATGACATAGATTCATGTAGAATCATTTATAAGAATTATGATAAAGTTTCTTGTTTGGTAAAACAACTTGTCTTAAATTGTATAGAGAACAACACGATTATACAAATGCTTTTAGAAACTACAAGAGAACATATTTCCATAAGATTATTTGCTAAGAGTGTTCTTTTTCAAGAAAAAATATGCATCCATTTTTGGCTTGTTTCTCTATAATTGTTTCGGAGGACTAAAGTATCGACGTATATATCATGACTGAAGACATCTTTTAAATGCAAATATATTTGTCTTAATCTATGTTACTTGACTCTTCATTTTCGCAAAATACTTGTATCCAAATGATACGATTTGAACATAGAAGTGAGTACCCAAACACATTAATTTGGTGTAAATTTATAAAAATTAAGAAAAATGGATGTGACTAACACCCGCATATGTATTCAAAAATTTACGACTCTCGATGTCTTAAAAATTTCGGTGTAATAATTCTTAATCTAATTGCAAATCTTCATTTGTGATATTTCAATTCAAAATGGGTATACCTAGATTGGGATATTTTAAGCAAAATTTAATTCTTAAAATAAAAAAGACATTAACAGCCATAACACCTTGATGTTTAATTTACCACAAACTAGAATTATATTTACACCACATCACTTTATGATTGTATTATACCAGTTGAACTTAGAAAAAATAAGTTTTTTAATCGTATTATACCCAATGACGTCGTATGAGTATGATAGAGGTAAAAATGAAAATAAAATAATCTTTTGGAGAAAATTAAAGTGAACTTAAATCAGCTTTTCAAATGCTACTATTTCCTCGTATTGCAGATTTTAAACCATCAGATTACGGAAAATGCAACCTAACATGATTTTCACATATCGCTTAACAACTTGTTTAAAGATAATCTCAATAGAATCAATCCTTATTCTTGATGCATCTTCATTCAGAACCCCTTGATGATTCATTGAATCTAGTAGTGTGTCAATCATCTTGATGAATCCGAAAATATCGAACCAATATCTTAAACTTTGAGTGTTTAGAACATACAATTAAATTAGATTGGAATAATACCAACTTATTAAGTTGATTTGGGTTGGTGAATTGCATTTTCTACCATCCACTCCAATCTGAACCTATACCATTTTTTAAACATTCACTCTCTCTCAATTTATTGAATGTAAGGTTTAGAATATGGTCCTTGAGTTCTTCTCCTTTGACATTTGTGACCTAATTTTAGAATTAATTTTGTAAGTAGATAGTTTAAGATAGTAATATTATCAAACTATTGTAATTTGTTATGGTATTGTGATGTCTGTATTTAATTTTTTGTTTTTTATTTTTTTGCTATGAGTGATGTTTACAACTTTATTTTCATTTTTGACGAGGGTAGATAGTATTTAAAAAAACCAAAGCACATAAAAGATATTATAGATAAGAATTTGAACCAATCCAACCAATTAATAGATCGCATCAGATGGAAAAAAGTATCGGATGAAATTGGATGAAAAGATAAATTCAAAACCAAAACTTTGAACTAATAAACAACCCTAATTGAAATTGAAACCCCCCCTCTTCCTTTCTCTCTCTCTCTCTCTCCCTCTCTCCCTCAAAAAAAAAATTTAATTGATATTGTAAAAAATAAAAAACATCCATATGCCTACCTCCCATTTGAGAGCAACAAACAGCCTTCAGCTAACTTTCTAACAACCATATCTGCTGTTTCTACCTTTTTGAAAATAACAAAAGCTTGACCTGAAACATCAATTAACAACTTTCTTAAATCAAGAAACACAATGCAGAAAACAACATAAAAACATTTCCAGTTCTTCAATGTATTTCTAGAAAGTGACATATTCCAAATGTACTTTAGGCTTAATATATATGTACCAGAATGAGGGCTAGAAAATGCGGTTCGTTGAATCATCTTTGCTGTGCAAGTTTCCTTGAAGACATGCCACACCATATCCTAAAACATAACATGAAACTACAATGATCTGAAAATAAATTTTAAATAATAAAAAGAGCCCATAGAAGAATCAACTTTCATCAAAAATGGAACCCAACAGACCGCTATAGACGTTAAAAAATAGAAAAAGATTAAGATGCTATATTATACTTCAAGATAAGGGAACTATATTACCTCTACATCTGTTGAAGTATAGCATGGATCCAAATTATCGACCAAAACAAGCCTCCCTTGCTCATGCGCGGTTTTCATTCTATCTTCCCAAGGCTGATTTTGACAAGAAGACAAATCATAAATTACTCATACATTATCTATTATTTCTTTTTTTTCTCACATAATAGCATTCAAGTTCAATTGACTCCAAAAGTCACATTTTTCTTTGACCCCTTTAGTTGCGACCAGAAAGGCTCAATATTAAAATAAAGTCCATTTTACACCCCCTCATTAGTTACAGGGAAAAATGTTAAGAGAATTCCGGATTTGTCAATATAAACATCAATAATTTCAAGATATCCCAGCAAACATAAAACTCTGAAGAGCATGAGCAGGTGATAACATACCAGCCCCTTAAACCATCTCTTCCTATCCTGTCAAATTATAAAAACGATAACTGTTAGAAAATGGTCTCATATTTGACAAGCAATTTTTCATAAAAAGGAAATCGAAGAGTTACACCAAGAAACAAGTTTGCATGAAGATTTAGCACACCTTTTATTGTATTCAATGCTTTTACAAATTGAAAAGGCCCACCTAGCTATTGATAGGGGAAAAAAACATAAGAAGGAATGCCAACAGCCCCACCCAGCCCAAAAGACCCTGTATGATCCTGGCTCATCACCATAGCCAGTTCAATCATATCTTTGCAGCTACCATATAAATGAGAAGTAAATAAAAAATACAAAAGTATTATAATTAAACTTACAACATCTGGCCGACGATTCACTTCCAATTCTTGGCCATCATTTTTGCAATCTACATTTCCTGACTGCTTGGGAGATGCTTTAGGTGAATTGCCATTTGAATGTAATCTTGTTTTTTCCCCAGGCTTCAACTTCTTACTAGATTCTTTGTCTGTCACAATAGCATTCTTAGAAGGTATAGATTTAGGTGAATGATCAGCAGCAGAAGCAAAAGGTGCAGAAGACTTTGTGTCATTTCCATAAGAAATAAGTCTGAGTTTCTGCATGCTATTTTTACTCTTTCCATCAGGTACTTCAATAGAATCATCAATTTTTGCCTTTTTAGAAGACCTATCAGAGTCGAGAGGATCAGCGCTTTTAATTTTTCCTTCACTCTCAGCTTGTTTGGCAAGAACTTTATCAGTTATACCCTCTCTGACAGCAGATTCTAGTTTAGAACTTGACAAGGACTCATAACCTGACATGCCATCTTGTCTCTGATTGGTTTTTGCCTTCTTTCTGGATTCTATCCCTACACCAGGAGCCGGGTTCTGTTGACATGATGTTTTCTCCAAAGATGTAGCATTTGTATCTACAACTTCATCGCATGAAACATAAATACCATTCTCATTTCTTTTTACATCTGTGTGACCTTCAGAAAAGTTTTGATCTGATGAAACAGCTGTAGAATAACTTGCTATGGCTTTCTTGCTGGCTTCTTTATTTGATGAGTCAATTGTATAAGGTGGTTTCTGATCAGCTCTGTTAAATATAAATTTAACTGCAACATTCAGAGGAACAGCAAAGAGCTTACAAATTTGAAACTAACAAATGTAAACAAAAATATAAAGAGCAGAAGCTTCCATTTCAACAAGCGCAATACCATCAATTCCAGCAATATTAGAATCTATCTTATCCATGATTTTACAAAGTCCAACATCAAAAGTCCGGTAAAAGATGTAGTCTGCAACTTGAAGCTCTTCATCTGACGGTTGAGGGTTTAGACTGTCCTTTGAAACACAGAGAACGTTACATTTTCCAGCAACAGCTTCCTGATTTAAAGTATATTATTAGTTAGCCACTAGAATGATGATCTCTAATAGCAGAAATGCACAACTACTAAGTAGGCATGAAATATATTTTTGCTTGTCCCTATATTGTTATCATATGTACAGCATATAAGACATGAGATACTTTAATTTTAGGAGTCACTAGTACTAATCATGAATCTAATGTGAGCTCATTTGAGAAAGACATATCAGTGTGAATGCTACATGAGTACTTCAACAAGTTGAGTTTGGGAAAGGAAGTAGCCAAAACAATTCAAGATATTCAATTACCAAAGGATTGATATTTGCAAGGCCTGCACCTTCACCAGATGCCAAAAGCAACTCTTTCTCTTGTAACTTTGCACCTTCAAGAAAATTGAGTATCTCACAAGGGCGAAAAAACCATAAGACTTTCACTTTCTTAGTCTTTTTCTTATTAGCCATCTCCCATAATTTTATAAGTTTTCCAATATAAGGCTCGGGTTCACCTTCTTTATAGAGATAAACACAGTCAAAGAGCACATATACCACACCATCATAAGTAAAAGATTCATAGAACTGAACATCTTTACTTTTCCCACCAACTCCTCGCTTCTTTCCCCAAATAAATTCAGCACCTTCAATCATACCAATTTCTACCATATTCTAGTTTCAAGCCTCCTCCCCAAACAGATAACAAACAACCTGAAAAGGACAACAAAAGTCTATGTTTGCACCATAATAGAACCCATGGAGCACCATTTTTTATTAAACTCATTCATCACCAACTTAGGAATTATATTTATTGCAGGGGAATTATTGGTTTGTCGTCCAGCTACCATGTTGGTCCATACCCAATTAACATGAGGAGAGAGGATAGTGAAAGGTAAAAAGATACACATTTTCTCTTTTCTCAATTTTAATATCCCTCACTAATCTTACTTCTCTATTTTAATATCTCTTGCTAGTCTGATCAACGTTTCAGCTGTTCCCTTGTCCAAGACCAACAAATAATTTTTCATCATTGCATTGGGCAAGCTTTCAAAGCAAATAAAAATAAATGCAGACAAAAAGCAAAAGTAACTACGTAAATATTTACAAAAACTAGTGTATCACATTTCAAATTTAGGATTACCAAAGTAACATAACAAATCCCCCAAAAATGATGTTTACCAAGTAAGAGAACGAAATCTTAGATTAACCTTAAATAAGCAGAAGAATTTAAAAACAATCCTGCTCATTTCCAGCAGAAAAAAAGTGTCAAAACCTTCGGCATGTAATGTAAAAATAATTTTACAAAGTGGAAAACAGGACTGAGATTAGAGATGTAAATTGAAATAAGATATTAATGAGATGAGTTAGACAATCTATTAATTTTTGAGATGAGTTAGACAATCTATTAATTTTTAAAACCCATGTCATTTAATCTTCCTTATTTTTTTAATGAGATGAAATGATAATAAACGATATTAATTGAGATTAATTATTTATAAAATGAGATGATAATAAAACAGTACTAATTGAAATATTTTATTTGTATCTAATATAACTAAATAAGATAAATAAAAATATAAAAATAATAAAAAATATAATAAATGATAATTTATAATATAAGTTTAATAAAAAATGACGAATGTGATTAAAGTTAATTTTAAAATAAAATAAAATAATATTTAAATTAAATAAGCATAAGTTAATCAGATAAAACTAATAAAATATGAGATGAAATAATACAGTACATTTACATCTCTAACTGAATGACAACAATTGTATTGCCTCTAATTATCCAAATCTTCTATAGAGCAGTTGTTTCTTAAAATACAATTTTCAGTCAAACCAAACAGACCTTGAAAAATCCTAAAACAATAAATAAGGAAATACCGACTATTGAAAACGCAATGGATGCACAAAGGAGATGATCAATGGCGGAAACTCATACCAACTCGTTTTCTTTCCGTCTTGGGTTTAATGCTCTTTGTTAATCAAAACCCTAGAGATTATATCGGGTTCTCTCGGCCCCAACACCTCCATTCTCTATCGTCATTAGAATTTTGGATTAGAGTACAAATGGTCGCTCACGCTTTATTCCTGTTTTTTAAATTTGGTATACTGAGGTATTCTATTTGTATCATTTATATTTGATATTATTTAAAGCTTCGGTTAATACCTTTTTAATCATTTTAAACGGTGCTTAAAATATGTGACTTAGATTCTATAATGCAAATTTGATATTTGGTAATCAAAAGCTCAAATTTGATTCTTCTTCTAGTATTTATAATATTCAAATTAATTTCACGATTACTTCTTTCATTAAGAATTTAGTTTTTATATTTGACTAAAATTTTGGAAGATAACAGTTAGAAATTCATCATTTTGAGTGTTTTTTTCCTTTTTTAAATTCACACAATGTAATTATAAAATTTGTTATACTAAGGAATGTGTCTTTGACAAAAAAATGCCCTTCAAAATTGTTAAAAGGATATTGATACTTGAAGTGTAATAAAAGAGAGACTTTAAAACATGTATATAAATGATATTAATGTATTAACATAAATATTTTTAAGACACTAAATTCAATTAAGTCTAATCTATCTATTTATTTATACTATATATAAAAATTTAAATCATATCTTAATAATTTTGGATAAAATTATCCATATATTTTGAAATAATTATTACTATTATTCTATTTATTGTATAAATAAATTAATATTCTTATTTTTTATTAATTAAATAATAAATTATTATTAGTTAAAATATTTAAAATTATCCATTTTATAATTATTTGTTTTATATTCTATTTATTGTATAAAAAGAAGATTAAGACTCTTATTTTTTATTAATTAAATAATAATTTATTTTTAATTAAAATATTTACAATTATTTATATTATATATAAGATTATTTGTTTTAAGTAACCAAATTATTATTATTTTTTATTAATTATTTACATTATAATTATTTATATTTTTATATAAGGTTATTTATTTTAAATAACATAAATAATTATTTTTTTTGTTAATCGTCTTAAGTCTTTTTTAATAACTTATAATATATTACAAATATCTCACATGTAAACAAACTTTTATATTGTAATTATTTTTTATTTTATATAAAATTATTTATTTTAAATGACATAAATAATTTTTTCTCATTTATTTCCTTTTATTATTATTATAGCACATGAGCTTGACTTGTTTTTATATAAAATATTAATTTTTCTTGTAAAATTAGATTTATGTCAAAAATAAAAATAAGAACAAAAAAAACTATCTCCCTTCCAAAAGTATTATTTATCACTCTCTGATCTTAATTTATCTCATTTTATCTCATCTTAATGTATAAGCATTATAAATTGTTATTTTTTCTCTTCTATGCAATTTATAAATTATGCCATATAAAAATGTATTTTTAATGGAAAATAGAGAGACTCAATTGAAAAAAAAATTATTTTTATTTGAGAATAAACTTAAAAGAATAGTATTATTTTTAATGTTATTTTTAAGAACGTTATAAATAAAATGTTATTTTTTATAAAAATACAATTCTACCGTTAGAACATATCTTTTTTTTTTAAATGAGTTAGATTTAGTTTATCTAAAAATTACGTTAACAAACCTTGTAAACTTAAAAGCAAGAGTAAAATATCTATATTAAAAAGTTATAGGAATATTATGAGCCTCGTCACTTCGAATTTGATCATAATAGTCTATAATATCCCCACATATAAGTTTGATCTCCCTCCTTTTTAAAAATATTATTTTTCTCTCTCATATCAATTTATATAATCTTTTATCCTCTTAGTTTTTAAGTAATATAAATTTTATTTTTATCTCTTATTTGTATTTACAAATTATGAAAAAAAAATAGTATTTTTTAAGGAAGAAAAATAGAGGAAGAGAGATAAATTATTTTTATTTGGAAACAAATAGAAGGAAATCTTTTTCCTTTTAATGTTAGTTTTAGAAGTATTATATCCACCATGTTATTTTTAATAAAAATTAAATTTTTATCCTTTAAAAATATCATTTAAAAAGATAAAATTATGTTAACTCTTTTTAAAAATTATACGATTAAACCTACAAAACTTAAAAAAATAGTAATAAACTATCATTTTTAAAGAGTTACGAGACTATTGTAACCTTAATCCCTTAGAATTTAGTATTTATGATTATTTTATATATACTTACAATTAGTGATTTTTTCCAATTTAAGAAGGATTTGAAGATGATAGGCTAATATCATCACCATGTATTAAAAAATATATATCAATCTATGCATGAATTTATATGTTAAAATTTACATTGAGAAAATAACTTAGTGGGATGAGTTAGATTATTACACTACCTAGTAGAGGTGTTCATAAATCGGTTTGAATTGGATCAAATTGGAAAATCAGAACGGATCGAACGGTTTTACAAATCAAACAGTCTGATCTAATTTATATTAATTAAAATTGTTTTTCAAACGATTCGGCTCGGTTTGTATTAATTTTTAAACCGATCGAACCGGACCGGACCGATTTAATAATATATTAAATTTTTTATATTATTTCTCATTAAAGGTGTCCAAAAATCGAACCAAATTGGAAGCCAGACCGAATTTGACCGAATGATTTTATAAATCAAATGGTCTGGTCCGAGTAATATAAACGGTCAAGTTTGGTTAAAAAAAATTCCCTAAAATCGGACTCGACTGGTGGACACTACTACCGAGTCTATCAAATCCCCAAACCTGTTGTTGTACAATTTTATCACTACTTCAAAAATGGGTATTAAAGTTGGTTAAAAATCGACTTTAAATGAAATGACTTAAAATTTAAAATCGATTCACATGGTAGATGTAGTGTCGGTTGATATGGTGAACCGACGCTATCCACGTAGCGTAACGTCGGTTCATCACATCAACCGATGCTACGTCCTATGTGGATAGCGTCGGTTCTACACCGAATCGACTTTAAATTCATTATAAGTCGGTTTTTTCCAAAAATCGACTTTATATATCGACTTAAATACCTATTTTTGTAATAGTGTATGAATAAAAAAATTATATATTTATTTAGTAACTTAACTCCTCTTAATTTGATAATACAATTTATTTTTATTAAACGAAATATTGCCTAAGGAAATACAATATTGTTCTTGAAAATTCATTTTATTTTAATTTTTTAAAAACTACGAAAAACAAAAATCAAAATACATCTATAATTTATTAGCTAAATTTAATACATATTAAACATAATTTCAAATTTTATTTTATTTTCATAATATAAATAAACGTTAATTAGAATACACTATCCCTACAAATTCTTATAAACTTCGGTTGGGTATCTCATCCACTCCCACGAACATTTAGAATGGGGAGTGGGTGTCAACCCTGCCTTATTAACAATATAAGTGGCCCATATACCTAAAGCCTCACAATTATCTCAAATTTTTCACCTTTTTAATCAACATTTAATCTAATACTAGTTGATATGTATAACATTTATCTTCACCAAATACAAACATAAGGAAATGATAATAATAATAATAATAGTAATTGAACTAAATGAAAACAGTATTATTGTGGTTATATTTATTAAAGTATTGTAATAAAATTTATAATACTTAAAATGAAGAAAACTTAGAAAATAATTTTTTTTCTTTTAAATGAAAAATAATAGAAAAAATAAATGATATTACAACTTAGTGATAAAATATAGTATATCAAGGTATTCTTAAAATGTGTGGAAAGAATGATTTTTCATCCATTTTAAATTAATAGTAAAATTAAATATAAAAATATTCTAAATAATTTTTAATTTTGATTAATTTGTATTAATTTTTAACTAAAATTTGCTTAGTCACTTATATGACATTAAAAAAATATACTCACTTTATTAGGTAATATTTTTTTCTTTTGAAAAAAAGTTATATTTATTCTTGATAGATCTATTTTTTAAAAGTAAAAGAAGCTAGACACATTTCATAAGCTATAAGACTAAACACTATCAAAGGCATAAAGAAAACTATATTCATAACATTTTCCCAATAACAATAAATAAAATAAAATAAATGCTATAAAAACTATCAATTTTTATTTTTCAAAATTATTGTGCGACATGGGTAATCATAAATGGTGTGAAAATAAAATAAATGCTATAAAAACTATCAATTTTTATTTTTCAAAATTATTGTGCGAGATGGGTAATCATAAATGGCGTGTCTCATGTTTTTTAATTTGTATCCTTATAATTATTAAAAAAAGAAAAGAAATGCTATCTAACATACTTAGATGCACGTCTACACTTACACTAATTATAATATGTTACTGTAACAAAATAATTTTAAAAACTATGAATTATTTGCATTTTAAGAAATCGCTTGACACATCATAATTGGCATGAATCCAAATGAATATGATATGAGAAACTTCTGCTTTTAATGATTAGAGCAGCACCGGGCGCGCAGACAGAAGGCACAAAGAAGACGCAGAGGGCAGGACCATCAAATAAGCAGCAAAACCAAAATTAGGATTCATTTAAGAATGTCAGAAATTAATTAGAATGTTGTTCTTTTGATTCTATTCCTGTAAGGCTATATATAAAGCCTCTTGAATTCAGCAAAGATATATAGAAAATACATTATCAAGCTTCTCTTCTTCCTCTTCGAGTTATCACTTCCTCCTTCATTCTCTTTTATAGCTCTATCAATGGTATCATAGGTGTTGGCCATGGATACTGATGAACGAAAACCGGCATTGCCGATTCTTGCAAATATTTTGGTTTTAATATTTGTAAAACTCTCGCAAGTGCACAAATCATTTCGCAGAAAATGATAAGTATACTCCCAAGGTCGATCTAAGGAAGGAATATAAGTGGTTTTTAATTTATTATTCAAACTTTTAAAAACGAAATTAAATCCTAAACATCCTGTCACGATAGTTTGGTTTTTGTGTTCCTAATCTAATAACATAAAATAAACATATATACAGATTAATTAAATATAATCTAATAACATAAAAATAAACATAGATACAAATTCAATAAATATTTATCTAAAAATAAATATAAATACAGATTCAATAAATATTCATGCAAATTTTATCATTTATATTAGTGGAGTATTTATGGATATAATAACTAAATTAATTATGCTTGCTCATATTATCTAGGTTATTAAAGATATAAATTGATATTTTATTGATTCTCTCTTTTTTATATAAATACCACCTTTGGTGGGGTTAGATATTCTTTGTTAACTAAACAAATCAATTAACACATATGGGTGGGGTTGATAACTAATTTTGTTAATTAAATTAATTCCTTTTTCTAAGAGATTGAAAATGAACCATTTAAATGCCACCTTTGGTGGGGTTAGACAGTTTAAACTTTATTCAAGGTGTCCAAATTAAACATAAGAATTTAATTATCCTAGTACTAACTTTTATGTTTTAAAACCACTATTGAAAACATGTTGTTAATACATTTTCACATAATAATTCTTATAAAAACTTTTGAAATAGAGTTTCACTCTAACTACCGGGCGATTGTACCAACAAATAAAAGAGCACTACTCTAAATTAGACCGGATAACTAAACCGTAAAATCTAATTTTCATATTTAAGTTTGTAATGAAAAATAATATATTTCTCTCTAACATCCTTAATATAAAATATTGAATAAAAATAAAATCAATTCATTTTAGAAATTTTCACCTATTTAATATTTCGCAAGCATAACAACGTTATTATTACATCATAATTATAAACAGCTAGCACAGTTAAATTTAATCACAAACAAATTAAATATAACATGTAAGAATAAAGCATAAAAATAACTGTAAAGAAAATAAAATCCTTACAGAACTTCGACGTTATTCCCGTTGCTAGAAAACCTCCAAGCGGAATTTGCACTTCCATTTATTGAATCAAAAACTAAAATATTACAAAAACATTACAAGTTCCTCTCAAAAAGAGAAGAACTCTAAAACTAAGAGAATTGAACTAAAAACTAAGAGAAAAACTAAGAAAGGCTTAGAAACTAAGAAAGAAACTAAGAAAAACTCAAAAACTAAGAAATGAGAGAAAGAAAGAAGAGAGAAGTGTGGTTTTAAGGTGTGTTTTGAAGTGAAGGGAAGGGGGTATTTATAGGTGAGGATGGAGAGAAAAAATGAGTAAAAAATGTTAAAAAATGTAAAAACGCGTAATGGAAATGCCGAGGTCATTAATGACGTCAGCATGACGTCATGGGGGCGGCTGCACGTGAAAAATGGGGCGAAGAGGCGTTGGGTGCGCGGAGGGGTCATTGGCACCGAGCGCGCGCGTGGGTCAAGCCGCTAGCGCGCCGCGTGAACGATGCTGCCGTCTGCGCAGTCAAGTAATGGGCGCGATTTCCGTTGTTTTGACATTTTTTACCTTTTTGACCCATTTTGTCCAATTTTTCCATGTTTGTTGACCTTTTCCCACTTATTTATTAAAATATTTGTGATGTATTGCTTCAAGTATTCCTCTTTGAGTCTTTAAATTGCGTTTTTACGCCAAAATACCTGAAAAACAATAAAAATACCCGTGATTCCGAAAAAGACAAATTTATATAAATATATGATAAAACATATAAATATATATATTTTTAATCAATTAATGTACATAAAATCATGGTTATTTTAGTGCTTTTTGAGCACTTATCACAACCCTCAACCAGCTTCTTGCTAGTCTCTTAGCAAGAGAAGCGATAAAAACTAAAAATTAAACTATCCTAAATCACTTTCGTGGATTGAAACGGTTGCATTTAGCCTATGCAATAAGTCGTTAAACCCACAGGTTCCCCTAGTGGACGAGTTTGAGTCTCGTGAGGGTTTTCAGTAATGATACCCACAAACATTGAACTAAATGTAAAAAATAAAAACAATCAAATCAAAAATTAAAATTACAACAAAATCAAAAATTAATTTAAGAATAAAAGAAAACAGCATATCACAAAAATGTTTCTTACTTTTTAATCTCTTTTAAGATCATAATTAAAATCTCAAGCATAAGTTATTTTAATCTCTTTAAACAATCATGATTTTATTATAATAATTAGTCGAAAATCATTTTCATATTTCTTATCAAAAATGTATCAATTTAATTTTACCCAATTTCAGTGTCATGAATCAGAATTCGCTTCAACTCTATTCCTCACAAGTCAATACTCTCAAAACACTCATACTAATTTATATGCGAAAGAGTTGATGTATAGAAATGAACTAATAGGTTCGCATATGTATAAAGAATAAAGGCTCAAAGTGTTATTTTAACATTGATCTCATGAAAGGAATCGAATGTATAAATTATAAAGATATCATATATAAAAATCATTTTCATGCATAAATCAAACTCATTAAGACAGAATTTCAAGATATATGCTTTTTACAAATGAAGAAATTGCAATGACTTTTTAGGGAATTACTTCCTATATCTTTCTTTTGTAATTAGCCTGTACTCACAACTTTGTAGGGAATGTGGGTCATAGTATGTAGATGATACTATATTTTTTATCTCTCTATTTTTTTTGAAGATATATTTTTCTCAATATATGTATTTTTTTAGAGAGTCAACCCATGTACAGATTGTACATTTTTTTGGATTTTGGTGAGTGGTTAATTTTGTGGCTTTTCTGTTTGATCTTGGTTTAGGTAACCCCATATATGTCTTTTTGTTTTGTAGCAGTCATGCATAAATGAGATATAAGCATATACTATCAATTTCTACTCAAATCATTTAATCTAAGCAAAAATAATAATAAAAAATATATGATACTCTATTAAGATGAGAAAAAATTCATACATTCAATGCTAATACCTATAGAGATCATCTAAACTCTTGAATAAATAAGAAATGTGTTTTGAGTAGAAAAAAAATATATATTTCACTCTAAATAAAAGAAATTAGGCTCAAATTATGTCTCACAAGGGTAGTCTCCACTAAAAACAAATTCATAAACACCGATTTTGGGTTTAATATAATTTCCACATTTTATCAAGAAATACTAGTTATGACAAAAACTAACTAATTATAAAAAATAATTACAAAATATTTCATGATATGTTTTCAAAAATTAATCTAACAGTACCAAAGACTTAACTATTTACTTAAATTTGACTTAAAGAAATGATAAATTTTTGTGAGAATTTTTTTTTAAAGCATGGTAACTTTTCACCACCCCCAACCTAGAACTTACATTGTCCTCAATGTAACAACTGCAAATTAAAGATAAAGAGAAAAAAAGGAGAAAGATTACCTATTTCTTGAGAATGTGTAAGTAGTAATGAAGAAATGCAGGTGCATCCATCATATTCATCATTAAAGTGTGTACAGACAGATCGCTGTGAACTTCTAACATCTCAACAAATATTTTTAGTTTTAACAATTTTAAAAATGATTCACATATAAGTAAACTAAAATAAACAATAAAATTAAGTAAATAAAACAAATAACAAATTTTTTTTTTACCTAAAATGATGGGTTGCCTCCCATCCAGCACTTAGTTTAACGTCTTAGCAAGACGTATCTTTTTGGTGTTAAGGGTTACTCAACCAAATGCAATCCATTTCAGCAATGTTTTTTGGTTCTTCTAAATAAGGCTTGACATGATGGCCCTTGACTTTGAACGTTTTTTGTGTCTTGGAGTCCAATAGTTCCACTACTCCATGTTCAAATACTTGAACTATTTTGAATGGTCCATCCCATCTTGATCTCAGCTTTCCTAGAAACAATCTCAAACGAGAGTTAAATAAAAGAACTTTCATTCCAGGGTGAAGAGTCTTAGGAACTAGCCTCTTGTCATGATAGCGCTTAGTACGCTCCTTGTATAATTTGGCATTCTCATAGGCTTCATTCCTAATTTCTTCCAACTCATGAAGCTGGAGTAATCGTTTTTCACCTGCTTTATCTAAATCCATGTTTAACTCTTTAATTGCCCAGTAAGCCTTGTGTTCAAGTTCAACTAGAAGGTGGCACGCTTTCCCAAAGATTAACCGGTAAGGGCTCATCCCAATAGGTGTTTTGTAAGCGGTGCGGTATGCCCATAAGGCATCATTTAACTTAAATGCCCAATCCTTCCTTGAAGGACACACAGTGCGTTCCAATATTCCCTTCATTTGCCTATTACTTACTTCCACTAAACCGGAAGTTTGAGGATGATTTGGAGTAGCTACTTTATGTGTGTTGTTGTACTTGTTTAGTACTCCATCAAAGAGTTTGTTACAAAAATGGCTACCTCTATCACTTATTATAGCTCTAGGCGTTCCGAACCTACTGAATATTAAATCTTTCAAGAATTTCACAACAACATTAGCATCATTGGTTTTGGTGGGGATAGATTCTACCCACTTGGACACATAATCCACAGCAACCAAAATGTATTGAAAACCATTAGATGGGGGAAAAGGACCCATGAAGTCAATCCCCCATACATCAAAGAGTTCAACAACTAAATTAGATGTCAAAGGCATTTCATCTCTTTTGCTTATGTTTCCTGTTCTTTGACATCTATCACATTGTGCACAAAACATATGAGCATATTTAAAAAGAGTGGGCTAGAAGAATCCAGACTGTAATACCTTACGGGCTGTCTTTTCACCACTAAAATGACCCCCACAATGAATTTCATGACAAAAAGTTAGAATGCTCTTATGTTCTTCTTCAGGTACACATCTCCGGATGACTTGATCTTGACCAATCTTGTATAAATAAGGGTCATCCCAGAAATAGTCCTTAATAGTTTTAAAAAACCTTTTCTTGTCCTGATATGAAGTGTTAGGTCGCAAAACACCAGTGGCAAGATAGTTTACAATATCAAAGATACCACGGGTTCGAACCTATGAAAAATAACTGCTCATCAGAAAGGTTTCAACTATATCTTCATTACTCTCATCTTTAAGAGAATTAAAGTCAGAAATCAACCTAGACAAATGGTCAGCTACTAAGTTTTCACTGCCTTTCTTATCCTTGATTTCTAGGTCAAATTCTTGTAAGAGTAGGACCCACCTGATTAATATTGGCTTGGCATTTGGTTTACTTAGTATGTATCTTAAAGCAGTATGATCAGAATGCACAATCACTTTAGATCCTACTAAATAAGACCGAAATTTGTCTAAAGAAAATACTATAGCCAAGAATTCCTTTTCAGTGGTGGTATAATTCATTTGGGCATCATTGAGTGTTTTGCTAGCATAGTAGATGACATGCAAACGTTTATCCACTCTTTGTCCCAGGACTGCTCCTATAGCATAATCAGAAGCGTCACACATTATTTCGAAAGGTAAAGACCAGTTTGGTGCCATAATAACAGGGGTAGATGTTAGTTTCTCTTTCAAGGTATTAAAGGAGATAAGGCATTCATTGTTGAAATCAAAATAAGCATCTTTGGATAGCAAGTTACACAAGGGGCGACTTATTTTAGAGAAGTCTTTAATAAATCGTCTGTAAAATCCTGCATGTCCTAAGAAGCTTCTTATCCCCTTCACAGATGTAGGCGGAGTTAGTTTGGATATCAATTCAACTTTTGCCTTATCAACTTCAATACCCTTGTTTGAAATTATATGTCCTAAAACTATCCCTTGTTGAACCATAAAATGACTTTTCTCCCAACTAAGGGTGAGATTGCATTCAATGCATCTTTCTAAAACCAAAGTCAATTTATGTAAGCAATCATCAAATGAGTTCCCAAAGACAGAGAAATCGTCCATGAAGATCTCAATGAATTTTTCCACCATGTCCGAGAAAATAGATATCATGCATCTCTGGAAAGTGGCAGGGGCATTGCATAACCCAAATGGCATTCTGCGAAAAGCAAATGTCCCAAAAGGACATGTAAATGTGGTCTTTTCCTGATCTTCTGGTGCTATGGGTACTTGATAATATCCAGATAATCCATCCAAAAAACAGTAAAATTCATGCCCAGCTAATCTTTCCAACATTTGATCAATGAATGGAAGAGGAAAGTGATCCTTTTTCGTATATAAATTTAGTTTCCTAAAATCTATACACATTCTCTATTCAAAGATTATTCTAGTGGGCACTAATTCACTTTTGTCATTTTTAACAACTGTTATCCCAGATTTCTTTGGTACCACATGCACTGGACTAACCCACTTACTATCCGCAATAGGATAGATAATCCCTTCTTCCAATAATTTAAGAATTTCTTTTTTAACTACCTCTTGCATGTTTGGGTTTAGTCTTCTTTGGGCTTCTCGCATGTGTTTAGCACCATCCTCCAAGTTGATCTTGTGCATACACATTGTTGGACTAATGCCTCTTATATCCCCTATACTCCAACCTATCGATTTCTTAAACTGTTTAAGCACTTTGATGAGTTCCTTTTCTTGTGGTTTGGTCAAGGTTGAAGAAATTATCACTGGATAAGTTTCTCCTTCTCCCAAAAACACATATTTTAAGTGCTCGAGGTAAGTCTTTGAGTTCAAGTTCGTGGATTGGCCTCTTTAATAGATGAAGAACTGGGTAGATTTAAGAGTGTACTAGATTTTGTCATTACTTCATTATTATCTAGTTGTTCAAGGTACCCCTTAATTTCTTCATCTAAATCTTCTTCAACCTCTTCAAGTGTAAGAACGGTTTCAAGCTTGTCTTCTACTCTGATTTGGAAAAAGGTGCTTTGGACAAGATTATCCAAAGGATCAACATCGGATATTTCATCGATGGCAGAAATAGAAGGAAAAGGTGAAGAATCAAAAACTTTAAAATGAACAGTTTCTCCTAAGACTGTCATTGTCAAATTTCCATCTTGGACATCAATAATAGTTTTAGTAGTTGCCATAAATGGTCTACCAAGCAATATTGTGTGCTCTCTGTCCAATGCTGGATTTTCTTGCATATCCAGAACCACAAAGTCAACAGGTATTATCAGTTTGTCTACCTGTACCAACACATCCTCAACTATTCCCTCTGGATATTTAAGAGATCTATCTGCAAGTTGAAGGGTCATAGTTGTGGGTTTTAAATCCCTTAGATTGAGCTGTAAGAATATAGAGTAGGGCATCAAATTTATACTAGCACCTAAATCAAGCATTGCTTTAGCAACCTTCCTATCCCCCATAGTTATGTTTATAATAAAACTTCCAGGGTCTTTCAACTTAGGGGTAGTTTGTGCTGAAGTACAGCGCTAGAAATTTCTGATACTACTACTCGTTCATTCAACTCATACCTCCTTTTCTTAGTGTTCAACTCTTTGAAAAACTTGGCATATGAGGGCACATTCATGATCACTTCTAATAATGGTAAATTGATATTTACTTTAGAGAGCATATTAAAAAGATCGTTGAATTGCTTATCTTGTTTGGATTCTTTTAACCGGTGGGGAAAAGGTACTTGCATCTGATGTGGTTCTGTTGTCTTTTGAATTTTGGGGGTGTAGTTTTTCAGAAGGCTTGTTAAGTTTAACACTTGTTTCTCCTTTTTGCGAGATTAGAATATCGCCTTCTTTGTTACCTGAACTACAAGGTAGATTGTTAGAGATTTCAGGTAAACTGGTATTGACTACCTTACCACTTCGAAGGGTTCTTACATCCATTGCTTGTTCTGGTTGACTGGGCAACTTTCCTGGTTCTTTCTTTTGCATTTGTTCAGCTAGTTGCCCAACTTTAGATTCAATCCTTTTAACCGAAGCCTCCATGGTGTTCAACCTTTGATTAGTCATCAATTGGTTGTCACGACTAACTTGAATAAAAGCATTCAAGCTATCTTCTAAGGTTGCCTTAAAAGATGTGCTTAGTGGGTAAGGGTGGTTGTTAACCGACCTTAGTGTTGGATATTGGGTGTAGGCTGGGTGATTATACGTGTTTGGATGATACCTTTGAAAAGATTGGACTTCCTCTATGGCATCGACACTAGAATCACAAGTATTTGAACAATTGTGAGTACCATGCCCAATTGAACAACACACTTCACATACCTCTTGATTTGAAATTTGGTGGGTAGTGAGAATTTGCACTTGTTTAGTCAATTCAGCAAGTTGCAAGGTTATCTCATTATCAGAGCCAACTTCATTGAACCTTGCTTTTCTTCTACCACCTCTTTGTTGGGAATTAGAACCCAATAGCTCATAAAGATTATAGGTTTCCTCTACGGTCTTTTCTCCTACAGCACCTCCAACAGCATTATCAACCATGTATTGACTCTGTAGTGTCAATCCATCATAAAAGAATTGGTTTTTTAGCTGTAATGGAAAGCTATGATTTTGACATTGAATGAAAAGGAGTTTGAATCGTTCCCAAGCTTCATGAAAGGGCTCTTCATACAATTGAGAAAATGTTGCTATCTTTGTTCTTAGATCAACAGTCTTTTGATGGGAATAGAACCTACCCATAAAAATTTCATCGACAGTCTCCCAAGTTTTAAGAGAACCCGACTGTAAAGTAATGAACCATGACCAAGCTTTATCTTTGAGAGTGTAAGGAAAACACCTCATCCTAAGTTGATCTTCATTAATTGCATGTAATGGAAAGGTTTGGACAGTAGCATAGAATTCTCGAATGAAATGCAAAGGGTCTTCATTAGGGATACCGTAAAAGGAAGGCAACAAAGAATAATGAATCTTTTTCAATTCATAATTCCTTGCAGCCTCTTGTAATTGGATGCTGGAAGTTACATTGCCAATGATTGGCATTGTATAGTCTTTCATCTTTTTCCGCCTATCTTCAGCATCTCCCATGGTTGTTTGTAGTTGAAAATGATCCTCCTCCTATTGTGTATCAACATTTTTCTCTTAAAAACAATAGTAGATATCTCTAAAAAGGTGCAAGGAACCTAAATTTTTTTTATTTTTTATTTTTTATTTTATTTTAATTTTAATTTAAACGAAGGGACACAATTTTTGAAACAAACGAATTTATTTCATTTGAATTTTTTTTATTACACGCAAACTAAAACAAAGGAAAATACAATAATGGGTGACCTCCCATGTAGGACTAAAATTTATCGTCTTTTAGTAAGACGTTGCTTGGAGATTGCAGAATGAAAAACTCAATGTCTCCTCTTCATTGAATTCATTAGTCTTTGCTTTGTTTTTGCAAATGTTCAACTAACTGTTCTACCTGAACTTCCACCTTTTTGATAGAAGCTTCCGCAGAGTCCAACCGTTGATTGATTTTAGATTGGTTATCCCTACAAACTTGAATAAAAGAATTCAAGTTGTCCTCCAGGGTTGGTTTATTAGGAATGCTTCTTGGAATAGGTGGGTGGAATTGCTGGCCTGCCTGGTTTGAGCTTTGAGTGAAAGAAGGGTTGTTTTGCCTCCAGGACAAATTTGGATGACTTCTCCACCCAGGATTATAGGTATTTGAATTGGGATCAAACCTTGGTCTCTGTTGATATGCTCCCAACACATTAACCTGTTCGTGTCTAGTTGTATCTCCTTGATATGGACGGCTTCGATCATGTCCCATGTTGCTATACAAACCATATTGTTCATTATTGGTGTTGGTTTGTGTAGCGAGAAGGGAAACTTGCTTAGTTAGTTGAACAAGTTGTTGTTGAACTTCATTACTGGAGTCGATTTCATGAACTCCATCTTTTCTCACTCGGGAGCTTTTCTGTTGGGAATTAGCACCCAACATCTCAAAGAGGTTATACATCTCTGAGGCAGTCTTTTCTCCTATTGCTCCTCCTGCAGCGTTGTCGACAATGAACTGACATTGTTGTGTAAGTCCATCGTAAAAGAATTGGTTCTGCAACTGCAGGGGAAAGCTATGATGGGGACATTGAGTGAGAAACATTTTGAACCTATCCCAAGCTTCATGGAATGGTTCTCCTTCCATCTGAGAGAAAGTAGCAATCTTTCCTCTCAACTCTGATGTTTTTTTATGGGAATAGAATTTTCCCATGAATTTATTGTAAATGTTACCCAATGTCATCAGAGAACCTGGGGGAAGTGACATCAACCAAGCTTTGGCCTTATCCTTTAAGGTGTAGGGAAAACATCTCATTTTAAGTTGATCCTCGTTTAGAATACCGAGGGGGAATGTTTGGACCGTAGCATAGAAATCTCTCATAAAGGAAAGAGAATCTTCATTAGGTAGCCCATAAAAGGAAGGAAGCATAGAAAAATGAATAATTTTAAGGTCATAATTCGAAAGCTCCTCACCCAACCGGATAGAGGCGATTGCCATGCCAATCACCGGTCTTGCAAACTCCTTCATCGTGGTTTCCCTAACATGTTGGTTTTCCTCCATTTCTTTTGGTTCTAGTAAAGGATTAAGACTTGGTTCTATGTTTTGCTCAAAAACAGGTTGATGGATAGAATCCAGTGTTGTTGACACTTGTTTAAATTTATGAATATTATTTACATATGGTGTAAGGGGGTTTCCTAAGGATCTCCTACCACGCATAGACTATTGTAAACGTAAATTTAAAACTCGTGTCAACAAAAATAAAAAATTTAGAGAAAATTTCCATGGCATTTAATACAAAACACTAGACAAAACTAGTTAAACCCTAAAATGTTTTTATTTTTTATTATTATTTTATTATTATTTTTTTTATTTTTTAAATTTTTAAATTTTTTTTTAAATACCATAATCAGTATTAACCAAGAGTGTTCCCAGGAAAGAATGATTGTGCAATGGCTCCTTAAAAACCATTCTCCTAGCCAAAACAACGTTCCCAGGAAAGACTAGTGGCACAAAGACTTCCAAGAACTAGTCTCCTGGACAGAACTCACTTAGATTTTTACTTTTCATGCCATTTAGTTAATTATGTATAAATTCAAGTTATTTTTTTTACGAAGGGTAATTTTATTTTACTATTCACACTATCTTATTTCTTATTAACTTAATTTTTTTTATTATTTTTATTTTTTTTTATTATTCATGAATGGTAAAAAAAATTTTTATTCAAATTTCAAGTTTCTAAATTATTTTAACTATAAAAAAAATTTATTTTATTTATTTATTTTATTTCTTATGGATTTTGAAATTTGATTATTATTTTTTTATTAAAAATATCACAATTATTTACAGCACAAAAACTATTTTTAAAATTTTGATAAATAATTTAAAAACCGTTATTGCTTCCCCGGCAACGGCGCCAAAAACTTGATGAACGAAAACCAGTATCGCCGATTCTCGCAAATACTTTGGTTTTAATATTTGTAAAACTCTCGCAAGTGCACGAATCATTTCGTAGAAAATGATAAGTATACTCCCAAGGTCGATCTAAGGAAGGAATGTAAGTGGTTTTTAATTTATTATTCAAACTTTTAAAAACGAAATTAAATCCTAAACATCCTGTCACGATAGTTTGGTTTTTGTGTTCCTAATCTAATAACATAAAATAAACATATATACAGATTAATTAAATATAATCTAATAACATAAAAATAAACATAGATACAAATTCAATAAATATTTATCTAAAAATAAATATAAATACAGATTCAATAAATATTCATGCAAATTTTATCATTTATATTAGTGGAGTATTTATGGATATAATAACTAAATTAATTATGCTTGCTCATATTATCTAGGTTATTAAAGATATAAATTGATATTTTATTGATTCTCTTTTTTATATAAATACCACCTTTGGTGGGGTTAGATATTCTTTGTTAACTAAACAAATCAATTAACACCTATGGGTGGGGTTGATAACTAATTTGGTTAATTAAATTAATTCCTTTTTCTAAGAGATTGAAAATGAACCATTTAAATGCCACCTTTGGTGGGGTTAGAGAGTTTAAACTTTATTCAAGGTGTCTAAATTAAACATAAGAATTTAATTATCCTAGTACTAACTTTTATGTTTTAAAACCACAATTGAAAACATGTTGTCAATACATTTTCACATAATAATTCTTATAAAAACTTTTGAAATAGAGTTTCACTCTAACTACCGGGCGATTGTACCAAAAAATAAAAGAGCACTACTCTAAATTAGACCGGATAACTAAACCGTAAAATCTAATTTTCAGATTTAAGTTTGTAATGAAAAATAATATATTTCTCTTTAACATCCTTAATATAAAATATTGAATAAAAATAAAATCAATTCATTTTAGAAATTTTCACCTATTTAATATTTCGCAAGCATAACAACGTTATTATTACATCATAATTATAAATGACTAGCACAGTTAAATTTAATCACGACAAATTAAATATAACATGTAAGAATAAAGCATAAAAATAATTGTAAAGAAAATAAAATCCTTACGTAACTTCGACGCTATTCCCGTTGCTAGAAAACCTCCAAGCGGAATTTGCACTTCCATTTATTGAATCAAAAACTAAAATATTACAAAAACATTACAAGTTCCTCTCAAAAAGAGAAGAACTCTAAAACTAAGAGAATTGAACTAAAAACTAAGAGA
Organism: Hippophae rhamnoides; assembly: GCA_033030585.1. Taxonomy (NCBI): domain Eukaryota; kingdom Viridiplantae; phylum Streptophyta; class Magnoliopsida; order Rosales; family Elaeagnaceae; genus Hippophae; species Hippophae rhamnoides. The sequence continues at coordinate 22,605,809 of CM065431.1, forward strand.
AAAACTAAGAAAGGCTTAGAAACTAAGAAAGAAACTAAGAAAAACTCAAAAACTAAGAAATGAGAGAAAGAAAGAAGAGAGAAGTGTGGTTTTAAGGTGTGTTTTGAAGTGAAGGGAAGGGGGGTATTTATAGGTGAGGATGGAGAGAAAAAATGAGTAAAAAAATGTTAAAAAATGTAAAAACGCGTAATGGAAATGCTGAGGTCATTAATGACGTCAACATGACGTCATGGGGGCGGCTGCACGTGAAAAATGGGGCGAAGAGGCATTGGGTGCGCGGAGGGGGGCTGTTGGGCACTGAGCGCGCGCGGGGTCGCTGCTAGCGCAGCTCGGCGCTGGCGTGAACAATCTGCGTCTTTGGGCGGCTGTCTGTGGCAGGCGCGTGGGCGCGATTTCCGTTGTTTTGACATTTTTGACCTTTTCGACCCATTTTGTCCAATTTTTCCATGTTTGTTGATCTTTTCCCACTTATTTATTAATATATTTGTGATGTATTGCTTCAAGTATTCCTCTTTGAGTCTTTAAATTGCGTTTTTACGCCAAAATACCTGAAAAACAATAAAAATTACCCGTGATTCCGAAAAAGACAAATTTATATAAATATATGATAAAACATATAAATATATATATTTTTAATCAATTAATGTACATAAAATCATGGTTATTTTAGTGCTTTTTGAGCACTTATCAAATACCCGTGGGAAATCAAATGTTGAATTTCATAATGAGGTCATGGAAACTCTCACTATTGTGCTTACTAAGTTGCAAGCTATACACGCAACTCGTACCATCCCAGAGGTTAACCCCTTCACACGAGAGGAAACCCTACGTCCGCACCCCTATACTTCATGATCAAACACAGACAGTCCTTACCTTAATTTGAAACTATCATTTCCCAGATTTTCTAGTGAGGACCCCACTGGTTGGATTTATAAGGCAGAACAATATTTTGAGTTCACCAACGTTGCCCTAGACTAGTAGGAGTAACTCGTTTCTTTCCATTTGGAAGGCATTGCGTTACAGTGGCATTGATGGCTAACAAAGTTTCATGGACCACTCACGTGGGTGGAATTCACCAATGCTACTTAACTCAGATTTGGGCCAACAGACTATGAGGACCCCTCAGAAGCCCTAACTAGTCTAAGGCATACCACTAGTGTAGTAGTATACCAGGAAGTGTTTGAAAATTGTCCCACGGAGTGGATGGTTTACCAGAAGAATTCCTAATTGGGTGTTTCATAGCTAGATTGGCTGATGTCATTGGTATAGCCAGGCTCATTGAAGAAAGAAATCTACTACAGAAGAAGTCTACTCAGAATCCACGTTGTGAGTCTTATATAAACCCCTCCAAACCAACAACCAACACCAACGCTAGTGTGCTTGGCCCTCCACCTCAACAGCATTCCACTCCACCATAACAATTGGCCTTTAGACGAATAACTAATCAAGAAGCACGTAAATGAAGAGATAATGGCTTATGCTACTACTATGATAAAAAATTTGTAGCATGCCACCGCTATGCTTGACCTCAACTATTTATGATTGAGGAATTGTCTCAAAAACCAACAAAAGCTCAAGAAGGACTTCCTGAACAAGAGCCTCAAAAGTTGGTGACAGAAATCTCATTTCATGCAATAGTAGGTACCATTAATCCACATACACTCTTATGGGATATTTAAGAAATAAGAAGGTTCTAGTTTTGATAGATGGGGATAGCACTCATAACTTCATTGATTAAAACCTGGTTTCTCAGTTTGTCTTAACTGTCACTAAGAGTAAGAGGTTGAAAGTTTTGATAGCCAATCGTGAAAATATAGAATGCATGGGGCAATGCAGTAGCCTCACTCTTTCTATTCAAGGGTATCTAGTCTCATCTAATTACTATATCCTACCAGTAGCTACCTGTCAGGTAGTGCTCGGGGTTCAATGACTTGAAACCTTAGGCCCAATAGAGATGGACTATAGGAAGCTCACCCTTAGCTTCAAGGAAACATTGAAAAGAAGAATGAGCAATATGCTAAGCAAGCCAATAAGGGGAGTTTGAAGGTTATTTTCAAACCTAGTGATTAGGTTTGGGTGCATATGCGTAAGAAGAGGTTTCTCATACAACGAAAATCAAAATTGTAGCCTCGAGGAGATGGACCTTTTCAAGTCTTGGAATGGATCAATGATAACGCTTACAAGATAGATTTTCCAAGTGACTATGGTAATGTTAGCGCAATTTTTAAAGTCGCTGATTTATCTTTGTTTGATGTAGATCATTTGAAGACGAATCTTTTCAAAGATGAGGGAAATAATGGAGATCAAGGTGCTGATCAAGTTGATGTTCCCAAATATTCTCAAGATCCTTTGCAAGGAATTGGCGCTCCAATGACTAGGGAAAAGACTAAGAGTATGAAGGAAGCTTTGCAAGGCTTGATCATGAAAGTGCAATACAAAGAGGCTATGTTAGAAGAATCAAAAACTAAATTCGAAGATTCTAAAGATTCACCATGGTTGGTCTATTACGTTTTTATGCAAGGGATAGATTTGGAAGATCAAGTTGGAAGCAAGGATTGATTTAGGAAGTAATATTTTCGTTTTAGCTAATTGTGGGCTTTTATTTTAAGTCTTAGTCTTTTATTTAATTATGGGCTTTTTATGTTTAATAATTTTTATTTTAGTGAATTATGGGCTTTTTATGTTAAGTCCTTTAGTCTGTTATTTTAAGGTTGGATTAGGCCCAATCCATAACTAAATAGGCCCATTAGGCCCATTTCATCTAGGGTTTTTTCTTTTAGGGTTTCTTTCTTATTAATAAGAAGAGCTATGTAATTTGGTGGCAAGACGAATATTCCTTAATGAAAAGAAAATTTTAGAAAGCTTCTTATTTTGCCTTCTTGTGTTCTTGATTTAATACTTAAATTTGACTTATCAAAGGGAATGATAATCTTTTGTGGCGTCTCAAGGTTTGGGTTTTAAAGACTTTGTTTCCTTGGGGTTCTAATCTGATAATCTTCAACACATTCTTGGCAAATCAATTGTTTCTATTCCTTTGAGTTTGTGGGTTTCTAGGTTATTTACCTAAAGGGTCCGCATCATATTTTCCTCAAATTTAAGTTGATGTCATGGTTAATAAATTTATTTGATTTATGTAAGAAGCTAATTTGGGTAGACTGGTTACCCGATCTGAATTGTATATAGAAACAAAGACTCCTAAACAAAGAAGTCAAGACCAATGACTAAACGAGGAGAAGAACAACTCAATAAGTTGGTTAGTAATTTAACCTGATACAAATTCCTTATGATTTTTGCATATTAATGTAATGAGGTATGATATGTTTTTTTTCTTTATTCTTTGTAGAGAGGTGTTCTAGAACAAATAGCCAGGGGTAAAATAACTGAATAGGCAGGAAGATGCGATATATCATGCATTTGGATGTGAGCATCATGGTTATGTTAGGGGAAAAAGCCAATATGATGTTTATGTGGAGTTTTTTAATATTCCAAAACAAAGGTCTTAGATGGTCATTAAGGAGAAGTACTATAAAATTGAAGAATAATTGAACTCGTTTAAGGCCTCAGTATTAAGTGAGATTGCCACTTTAAAGCAGTATCAATCATAACACATGTTAGGTATGGCACCTTACTAGAATCAGGGCATGTCTCATTGGCCAGGCATGCCACTATCCATGCCACCCATGCCACACATGCAATCTCATGGTGCCCAACTTATATCCTCTATGAGATATAATCATCCTATTGGTCCTTCATTTTTGACAGGAATGCAAATGCAATCAGGTTAGTGGTTCAATATCTTCAATGCAATCTATGCATTCTTACCATCCATCACACGATGAATTTTTTAATGAGAATGTCCTCCAATAGCTACTCCACGTGGAATCCTACTCCATTTGATGAATCATTTGTAGTAAGATTTAATGTTTATGTAGACATTTTATTATTTTTATTGTTTTTATATATTTTGTATATTATAGATAATGCTTAAAGTTTTTATAGAATATGAAATGTTTGTTGAAACATCTATCATCTACGGACTATGTTGCTATTGGAATGGTACAACAATTGAGCGATAATGGAATGGTTCATTATCAATATTTGCCAAATTATTGGCGAATATTAATTTATCATTCATTGCTCCATCATTGTCCACTACATGTGCCTTCTGATGCTACCATTGTCTAAAAAGCTGTTGGAAAATATGTGACTTGGCCATCAAATTAAGTTATGATAAATTTTGATATGGTATTATTTTTGTTACTTAAGATAAAACTTTTTTTAACTACTATTATATTATTATTATTTTATTGTTATTGACATATATAATATCTCTTATTTAGTCTATTATACTAAAATTAGTAAGTGCAACACATTTAAGAGATACGAAGCAAGTATCTCGTGAAAAATCTATGTCTAGTAGACAATCATCGCTCACTAAGTCATTCAAGAAGAAGCCATAAAAAAAGTATAGTTATGCATATGCTTTAAACTTTACCTGAAATTGCACTTTAAATACGAAATACCCGTGAAATGACATTTGTGGATTAAAAAATCAAATAAACACAATTTTTACACAAATATCAACATTTAATTCATAACAAAAATGCAATAATTTAGCTCTTATCAACAACCCCCAACCAGCTTCTTACTAGTCTCTAGCAAGAAAAGCGATCTATTTAATAAATTCAAAGGAGACATTAAGAGAAACTTCAAATAAAATTTTTATTCTATATACAAAATTACATTAAGCGTATGCAATAAGCCTTTAAACCCCTAGGGGGGCCTAGTAGGACGAGTTGTAGTCTCGTGAGGGCTTCCAGTAATGACACCCACAAACATCTTACCTATAACTATCCTAACTTAAAACAATAACATAACATAAAAAATAATTTGCACAAATGTCTCAAAAATTGTAAATAACACCCAACATATAGAATAATTAAATGTCACCTAAGTTTTAAGAAATCTCAAATGCCAATTCACTTTTGTTATTGACTCTTAAACATCCATCAAACCACAAACTAATAGCCATAATGCCTAGATAATATTATGCAGAACATCCACAAACAAAAAAGTGAAATCTCAAACTCCATAGGCTCACTCTTCAAAACTCTCTCCACTAATGAAGAAAAATACACCACTTCGGATCAATAGGACTTATTAGGCTTGTAATGTTAGGCTTAGGTATTTGGTTAAGAAAGAACGGGAAGTGTCAAAATACAAATAATAGCACTTATTAGATTAAACATAACCAATTAAGTAAAAGAGTAACACCATTTAACCCAAATTGTTTCTTCCAATCATAACCCATTTTTCCAAAGATAAACAATAATTCTTCCTCAATCTTTCACCTCAAGGTATCCATTCCTAACACTCTTTTATTTACTAGAGTGTGAAGGCCCTTTTTTTTCTTTTTTTTTAAACATAACCCCCAACCAATTTCTTCCAATATATGTGGAAGATGTCTAATTTTTCTCTTTTTTTTTCTTTTTTTTTATTCCATCCTTACTCCAATTGCTCTTGAAAAGTTTGTGTTCAAAATTAAGTGCTCTTAACAAATAAGGTAGGAATTATATATATATATATTTTTGGCTCAGTAAAAGGTAGGTTATAGAAGGCAAAAAGAAAGAAAAATAAGGCTAACAATATATTTAAATAGGCTCAAAGAGGTAACTAGTGATATAAGGATAACAAGGTAGGCTTAAAATGGCACAATCGATCCAAAATGGCCTACATCATCTCCTAAACAGTGCAATCCCAAATTATTTCGCCTCAAGAGGTTTTCAAATGAGTTCTAGAGTTTGTTGAGATCACAAAAATGTCCATGAAAAATTCGCACATAAGACTTCTCTAAGCATTTAGACTAATCAACCAAATCATACCACATACCAAAAGAGTCAGCTAACTAGGTAAAATCAACATTTGAAATTATCTTTAAACCGAGGCAAAATTTAATGTCTTCTAAAAGCTACTTGTTATCACAATCACATTATTATCATCAACGTGCAAATTAAAATAAGTAAAATGCAAATAAAATAAAAAATAAAAATAAAAATAAAAGAAATTAAATCTAAATGCAGAAAAATAAATGGAAAATCAAATTAAACACAAATAAACACCTGACAAACAAAACTAATAAAAATGAAGGAAGAAAAATTTCTAGTTTACACTTTGAAACCAAAACTTGCATTGTCAATGTAAGAAAAGAAAAAACGTAAATGGCCACTTTTCTTTTTTTTAACACAACGAGACAAATAAAATAAGAAAATTTAATTAAAAATAAAATTATCATAAAATGAAGTGCAAGAATTTAAAATTTATAAAATAAAATGAGATAAAAAGATGAGAAAACATATATATTGATATAATACATATTACAACTATTTGAATTTCAAATGATATATTTAAGTATAATTCAAGTGTGGATAATGTGAGTCCTCAATCAGTAAATAACTTTCATTTATATGGAACATATAATTATATTTATATTATCTAATTATATATATATATATATATATATTTTATATAAGAAATGTTATTATCAATTTCTTAAAAATATCCAAAAATTTATCAAATTGATTATCAAGCTTTTTCTTATTCAATCTTCGAGGATACATGATGTGAGGCTCATATTTCGTATTAGGTTGAACATCTTCGGGATGTTGATGGCTTATCTTTAGATTCTTCCATCTTTTTCTCCGATTTCCCCGGATTTCAAGTTCTTTACCACTTCTCAATGTGATAGCCTTTACATGCTCTTTGGGATTAATTGTGTCACTAGGCAACGATCCTTTAGACCTTTCTCGCAATCGCTTTGAAAGCCGCCCTAGTTGGTTTTGGATGTCCCCCGTTGATCGCTTCTTGATTTCTCGAAATTTGTTCTTGACTCCTCAATGAACTTTCCCAAAATTCCTTCCAAATTTGTTTGTTTCTTCTCTTAGGGTTGGTCAAGGAAGATGATGACGTTTGAATCCCCTCGGTTATTTCCCCATGACAAATTTGGATGATTTCTCCAACCCTGGATCAGAGGTGTTCGAATACGGGTTATCATGAGGTTTTTGGAAATTTGAAACATAATTTTCTTGCTCAAAGATTTGGTGAAGCAAATGGATTTACTTTGGAACTCAATACTAGCATGATTTCCACCACATAAATCACATTGCATTACTTGGTTTGGATTCGAATTTGGATGACAAAGAATCCATCTTTCTTGAAAAGCAAAGAACTTCGAGCCGACAAAGCATTCACCGAATCAATTTCATATACCGATGCTCGTCTTTTTGCAATTACCCGCTTCAATGCCACTGATTGTTGTTTTCCTCGCTATAATCTCTAATAATTCATCAAAGATCCTCCTAAGAGTTTTTCCCATTAAAGACCCTCCAAACCTGCAAAGATCAATCATTGCACGATAGTTTGAAACCAACCCATTATAAAATGTAGAGACTTGCAGCCAAATTGGTATACCATGATGCTGGGCACTTCCTCAACATTTCTTTGAATCTTTCCCAAGCTTCATACAATGATTCTTGGTCATACCGTGTAAAAGATGTGATTTCATTCCTCAATTTTGCCAGTCTTAGCGAGGAAAGAACTTAGACAAGAATTTATGAACCAACTCATTCCATGTTGTAATTGATCCCGATGGTAATGAATTTTAGCCACCTTGGCTTTATCCCAAGTGAAAAAGGAAAAACCCTCAATCTTATAAAGATCTTCGACACACCATTTATCTTGTAAAGATCACTCACCTCCAAAAAGTAAGCAATACGTGCATTTGGATCATCCTTTGACATTCCCCAAACTGATTTGATTGAACCATTTGGATAAAGGATGGTTTTATCTCAAAGTTATTTCCGCTTGAATAGTTGGCCTCCTTACACCAAGTAGTTCCACAACATTAGGCACAACATAATCCCTCAAAGCTCTATGATTTCCACCTCCCTCAACAAATGGTGGATCCATAGTTGATTGTCTATTAGGAGGTGACGTTGAACGCCTTCTCTCTCGGTTTAGACGCCTAAATATTCTATCAATCTCAGGGTCAAATGGAAATTGGTTAAGGCTTCTTGTACGTCTCATACAACAATCCTACAACCAGAAAATTAACTAGCACAAAAACAACACAAAGTTATCTTTCTTTCTTTTTTATGATAAATGAAATAAAAGAGCAAATTAAACAAAATTAAAAATGAAACAATGATAAAGAAAATTAACTTCAAATTAAAACTAAGATTAGGTAGTATCGATATTAATAAAATCAAACCATTCCTCGCAAGTGTACAAATTGTTCAAGTAATAAAGTGTACAAAAGTACGGATATCGAACCCACAAGGAATGGCGTTACTAAGTACCGAAATTGACTAACCCTAATTTTATTTAAAAACCGAATTGTTGAAATTGTTTTAAAAGCAAATTAACATAAAACTAAACGCAAATAACAAAATTTAATGTTGTTCACAAATGATTAAAAACGCTAAGGCATTTGATTTCGCTAAATCAATTCAATCCGATTTCAAGTCATGTTATATGAAAATCAAAGCTAAAAGTGATCGTTGAAAACCCAAACTTATCTAATACTCTTTCTCAAGTTATATTAGAATTACTTATCTATGAAAACCGACTATATTTCTATGAAGATTTAATCACAAATAAGCACATTACAATTTATGGAATTTCTGGAATAACCACATACATCATGCATTAGGTGTCAAACTCGCATTCAACATACGGTATTTATCACAAGAAGCATTCATTACACATCTCCTCTCGGTCTCAATATAATGCAACAAATCATCTAAATCTTGATCAGAAATTTAAAAGCATTAAGCATGGAAATAAATACTCGACTTGAAAACAATGAATTCATATAACCATAACAAAAGAAATCAGATTTTCATGATTCAACTACATCATAGCCTTAGCAAAAAAAAAACGAATTAGCTCATAACGGAAATAAGAACAAACATTATTTCACTTAAATCCATGAACAAACAATCTGAATAAAATGCAGAAAATAAAAGCTAAGGAGAAGAGATGAAAAACTCTTGAAGAGGAAGACTTGGTAGCAACACTGGTGAAGCTCCTTCAAGCGTCTCCAAACTTGCTCTACAAAATTTCCTTTTCTCCTGCAAAAATAACTCAATTCTGCTCTCTCTGCAGTGGCCTCCTTCTCCATCATAATGTATATATAAGTCTAGGGTTTTGGAGGGAAATTTTGGAACAAAACAAAGATAAAAATGTTCGAACGAAACTCACGGCCGAAAGTTATTCTCGCCGCGGCGAGATTTATGGAAAACTTACGATTTCGGTTCCGCTAAATCTCGCCGGCGGCAGGATTATTGTGGCCGGCGGTGAGATGCTCTTGGCCGACGGCGAGATGTATTTGGCCGGCGGCGAGATGTACTTGGTCGGCGGCTAGATTTCTTTGGCAAGCGGCGAGATTTCTTTGCCAAAATCCGTGCTCTCGGGAAGATTTTCAACATTTTCTCCGTAAGGTTTTCGCCGCCGGTGAAATTCCAAATTTTGAAATTTTGTTTTCTTTTTCTTTGATTCAATCCCGATCATTGTACTTTGTCCCTAACTTCTGCAAAATCATGATTTTACCTGAAATTGCACTTTAAACACGAAATACCCGTGAAATGACATTTGTGGATGAAAAAATCAAATAAACACAATTTTCACACAAATATCAACATTTAAATCATAACAAAAATGCAATAATTTAGCTCTTATCAAAAATCCCTTCAAATATCAACATTCCAATTAAAGATGTAGTAATCTCTTTTACTAATATATATTTTTTAACATATATAAGTTATTTTTTGTGAATTCATGATATTAAATTCTTATTTTGAATTTAAATACATGTAGTTCTTTGGTTGGAACAAATCCGACTATGATATACAATTTTTTGAGAATTTACGAGAAGAATGGGAAAAACACATGCTTCAAATTATTACATCACAAGAAGAATTAAGAGAAGAATATGATGATATTGAATAGCAAAGGACAACACAATGGAATTTTTTTAATGCTTTAATTTCTCTATTCTTGTGTCTCTAAAGTTTGGGCTTATTTGATGAATGTTTAGGGAATGAATTGTTGTTTGGACCTGTGTTTCTACTCAAACTCCATCTCATCTCATTGGAGAGTTCCCTGGTCATTATGAATGGGACATTGCTGGTAATTCTAAGCAACAAACCAAGCTTTCTATCACTTTATTTATAATTTAAGTTAAATATATATATGTATTGTATTTAAATTATTTTTTTGTAATAAATTTAATTCTCAAGTAATTAATTAATATTTAGTTTTTCAATAATTTGTACTATTTAAAAACTCTTTTGAACATATTTTGTTTTTTTGCTATAATGTGATCGAAGATGGGTAGTGTGGATAGAAGAAAATGCGCAAAATATGTTTAAAAATATAGAATTTAACGTTGGTTCACGAGTTGAACCGATTTTAAATTCTAAGTCTCCTCATGTAATGTTAGTTCATCTACCAACTTAAAAGCTTGAATTTGTAGTAGAGTAATGATTGTATTCTTTATCGAAATGAATACTATAACATTGTATGTTTGCATTGCCAAAATTCAAGGTGGAAAGTTAATCGAATATCAGGGAAGGAGATAGCTAATGTTCCTACAAAGGTATTGTGGTACTTTCCACCAATTCCACATTTTAAAAGAATGTTTTAGGATGTAACAACATCTCAAAATCTAATATTGCATGTGAAGGAAAGGGAAAATGTTTTCATGTTGTGACATCCATCTAACAGACCCTAATGGAAGCAAGTCGACTATAGTTGGCCTGAGTTTGGTGTTGAATCTAGAAACCTTAGCCTTGCACTTTCAATTGATGGGATCAATCCTAATTGCTCTTTATAACCTTTTCCCTTTGCTATGTATGACACAAAAATACATGATGCTATCTTTGTCATATTTGGATCCAAGTAACCAAGAAATGATATTGACATCTACTTAAAGTCACTGGTTAAAGACTTGAAGTTTTTGTGGACCGAGGGAGTTGAAGTGTGTGATAGTTTCAAACTTAAAAATTTTAAGTTGAAAGCTATTTTGTTATGAACCATCAATGACTTCCTTATGAAAATCATTCTGGTCATGTTGTAAAAAGATTTTATGGTTATCCAGTAAGTTGTAAAGGGTATCGTGGATCAAGGTTAAAACATTCAAATAAGATTTCATATATGAGTTATAAAAAATGCTTACCTCGGTATCATCCATGTAGAAAACAACACAAGTCTTTTAATGAGCATAAAAATGAGGGAACATAACCAGTTCCCTTAATTGGAAGAGAAGTATTAACAAGAGTTGAAATACCGACTTTTTCATGTGATAAATATAATTATAAAGTTGATATAAGCATTCCATGGAGGAAAAAATCAATCTTTTTTGACTTATAATATTGGAAGTTCTTTCATGTTACACATTTGTTAGATGTCATGCATATGTAAAAGAATGTGTGTGATAGTATTATTGGTACATTTCCAAATATTTCTAGAAAATAAGATGGTGTTCGTCAATGCATAGATTTCATCAAAATAGGTGTAAGAATTGAGATTAGCCCAAAAGTGGATGCTAATAAAACTTACTTACCTCCACATGTTATACTTTGTTGACGATGGAAAAAATATCCTTTTGTAACACATTAGCAAATGTTGAAGTCCCCAATGGATATTCATCCATTATAAGTACAATTATTGTAAGCATATTATTATTATAAGTACAAAAAATATCTCGTAGTTTTATTTTTTTAACTAACAAAAAATTATATGGAATAAAGTCATATGATTTTCATGTCTTGATGCAACAATTGTTGCCTGTAGCATTTCCAGGGGTGTTGCCTAAATAGGTGAGAAGTACAATTATTAAACTTTGCTATTTCTTCAATGATTTATGTAAAAAGACCATTGATATGTTCAAAAGCTGGATCAAATGTAAGCATATCTTATAGTCACCTTATGCAAGTTAGAGAAATTCTTTCCATCTTATTTTTTTGATGTGATGTTGCATCTCACAATCCATCTAGTAAGATAAGTGAAGTTATATAGATTAGTATTTTTGAGATGGATGTACCCATTTGAATGATTAACGAAGTATTTGAAAGGATATGTGAGGAATAATAACCGACCTGAAGGATATATAGCTATATGTTATGTAGCTAAAAAAATAAATTAGTTCTATAACTTTTCCCATTTCCAAGAACATAATTCCAAATGAAGGAAGATATATTGGTGAATGTTTAGGAATAAGAAAACAAGCACTAGTAGATTGTAAATTATGGAAGCAAGCTCATCGTCATGTCCTGTCAAACACATATGAACATCAACCATATCTTGAGTAATTTTCTAAATTTTATTACTTTTCTTTTAATTATATTTAAAATATAAATAAATATATAGATGCAATAATTATATTACTTTACTATAAAGCACTTAGAACATATTAAGGCTAAGTATAAACAATATAGATGCACAAAAAAATGGTTAATTGATGACTATAACCATACTTTTATGTATTGGATTTGTGATGAAGTGAACACATAAAAATATAATTTTCTAAAAAAAAAAGTTAAAATGTTTTCGTATATGTTAATAAAATAATATATTCACTTGATGCTTAGATTTTCAAAGAGCTCAGAGATCCTAATAATAACATTTTTACCACACTTAGATTAATTTCAATGTGTCCTAAATGTGATTAAATTTCATGGTTATATCATCAATGGGTAAAGGTTTCAAAGATTTTTATCTTGGCCTATCATGCAAAAGAAGTTTTTATATGCACGATCCAATTGACACAAGATGGTTGTTTTATTGACACCTCATTCAAAAGAGTTTTGCCTTGAAAATAAAAACATGGAGGATAATGTACTTGACTCATTGCCCAACCTTTAATGTTACACTACTCATGTTTCAAATTTGACTAAGATTCTAATAATGAGGATGATGATTCATCTGATGATACTTATATATATATATATATATATATATATATATATATATATATATATATATAGAGGGAGAGAGAGAGAGAGTAATTTAATAAATTGCATGTAGAAGGTATATATAATGTGTTTACTTAATAATTCTTATGAAATTTATTCATGTTTATTTTTTAACATATGAGTTTTTTATAACTAATTTTTTTTATCTTCTTTGTTTTACATCGTGGATGATGAATTTGATATCAATATGTATGATCAAGTCAATCAATCTAATGAAGTAAAGATGAAGGATACCGAAGATATGTGAATCAATATACAAAGGGAAGGGTGGTATAATATACCTGATCAAATTAATGACCAAACTACTTGACCAGTCCTTCAGATCGATAAAATAGAGACCCTATAAATGATATAAGGGAACAATGTAAGACAATGATTGGTAAATTGGAGAGAACCACAATACCTATTAATATTCTAGATTGAAGAAAAGTTGAAAAATATGGGAAACAAAAAATTTGGAGGAGTACTAAGGTAATACTTTAAAATTACAACCAATGTATTAATTTATGAAAAATATTAGTACTTGCAATTTTATTATGACATTTTGAAGTTAGGTATAGCATTCTGGAGGATTGGGAATAACATTGCTATAGGATTACGGTTCGATATGGAATGACTATAAAACAAAGGACCTTAATGTTTATTATGTAAGGCCTTTCTAGAACCCATAAACAAAAAATAGGTTTACATAAAACTACCAAACATGCCTTGGGTCACAAATGAATATCAGAATGACTGTCAATTATAGGTGAATATATAAATTTCAGATATGTTGTTCATATATTTATCATTTTCATAATGTCTTGTTATGTGTTCAATTAATATAATTAGTTTGTATTTTTTGAAAAATCGCTTGTAAGCAAGAAGAAAATAATCGAAGAAGGCATATGCTGAAAATAAATTCCTTAATAAAAGTGGGAGAATGAGTATCCCTAAGATCAAAGCTAAAATGGTAAGGACATTATATATCTAAATGTTACTAAAAATTTTCAAATTGAAGTATATATTGAGTATATTTTAAGGAGTGAATAAAAGAAAGAGTTAGGTCATGAAGTCAAGCGAGTGGACTTTTTCATGGTGACGAAGTGCCTAAGAAAGGATTTGACAGTACGTTAAAGTAATTAGCAAAAAAACATTACTTGATTTAGTGGTAAGTTAAATTTTATAAAGAAAGTAATTAACTAAATTATTTATTTATATTAAGAAACAAATAGAAGAAAATAAACAAAGTTGAATTTCCAATGAACCTAGAAAGGATGCTTTGTATTATACATTTAGTCTAGATCACCCGAGACGAGTGATAGGGTCTTTACAATTTTTGAGTCTAATGTAATATCATAATGTTCCTAGGAAAAAGCGTAAAAATGTACTAGTGAATGTACATATGAGCTTAGTAAATATCTACAAATCGTTGGAAGAAAAGCTTATAGTGCTAAGCCAAAGAGGTGTTGACAGGTTTAGAGATCAACTTGCATTTAATTATGCCAATTAAACTACTAACTTCCAACCTATGAATGCTAGTCCATCTCAAGCCAATCAAACTGCTAACTTCCAATCAATGGATGCTAGTCCCTCTATCTCCAACATGGTACCAATTGTTACTCATTAGTCCACTAAACCTCCATTTGATATTTCCAATATTTTAGGGTAGTTAAATTATAATATTCAAGATGTATGTTATATTTGATTTATAATTAATAACTAATTTATATTGATCATTATTTTAAGGTAATAGGTGTCTAATGAAGAATATAACAAATGAGAGATTTGTTGCTATTATATACATAGAACCTACTCAAGGATGTTTCTTATGCCAAGTGCCTATTGATAATAGTTATAGGATTTAATTGGAGAAGAATTATGAGCCTGAGTATGTGTTATAAGTTTCAAATAGCTATCATGAAAATTAAGAGAGCTAGAAGGTTCATTTGTATCCTGGCCATCTCATCTAGTTCATCTAGATCTCGATCTAGTAATTTTTGCATTTGATTTATTGAAATTTTCATAAAAGTTATTTAATAAATTATTTTTTAAGTTTCTATGGTTTTATATGTTGGCCTTTGCTGATGAATTAAGTTTTCTAGCGGAAATTAAAATGTCTCATGGTAAACAATAGTGGACCTCCCAAAGTAGCATAGGGACGATAGGGTTAAGAAAGAAGAAACCCTGAAAAAGTACAAGGATATCTTTGCCCAAGATTATAGTCAAAACTTGGCAACTTTAATGGTAATAGTAAGTTGTTCTCGTAAGCTTTTCAACAATTGGAAGGTAATGTTCGAGTCAAATATTTTGGGTTTTGACTTTCAATCCATAAATATAATGGTTGAATGCTTGATATTTCTTAAAAATGGATTGTATTGGCCAAGATATAATCCAAGTGTAGGTAAGGTAACATTCAAAACATATATTTATATATGATTTTAATAAATAATCATGTCTTATTACAATTATATTTTACTTATATTCAATGTTAGAAGTGTTATGATTATTTGAATTTAGGGATGAATCTCAACTATGCAAGTTCCTTGACACATCATTAGTTGATCAAATTGTAGATAAATTGATATTAAACCGAGCTAATAGAGTATGTAATAGATCTTTAGAGCCACGGACGAATCAAAAGTTACTTATTTCATATCGTGAAAGGTAATTAATTTATATTTTGACTTGATTATAACAAACCTATAATATTTATGTATATAAATTTGCTTGTTTAACAATTGTAGTCATCATTAGGTTTTGGTTGTCTATGAGCCATACATCCATATATGTCATTATTTGGAGTTTTTGAAAGAATATTGTATATAAGATGTTCACAATGTACTTTAACATGTGTGTTTAATTGATTAAGTATTATAATTTGAATATATTAAATCATCATACATGTTTACTAATATTACATGTGAATTGTATAGCATAAACTTTGGTGTGCCAAAGTTTGAACTGTTACGAGTAGTATGGTTATACCTGAATGTAAGTTTATAGATTTTATATTTAATTGGTTTTGTTAATAATTTGTATTAAATACTTAATATTTAGTTAACATAATTTAATTTTAAAGTGTGCAAAGAAAGTTGGTGTCAAATTGTGGGGGTTTTATGTGATGAAGTTCATGAATAAAATCATACACAATTTTGTCAACATCTATTATTGATTTACAAGTAGGTTTTTAATTTATATATCTTCATTTTAATAATATTTTGTCAATTACATTAACTATATATTGAATATTGATTCTCATTTGTAATAGAATAAAGTAGACACTCTGTACAATTGTACATCTTTAGATAAACTATGATAGACATGATTAAAGTACATGTTATCGTTCATGGTTGATAATAAAGATGATGGTGATGATTAAGTGTATATGCATTTATTGAATTATTTAGTTATGTGTATATATGTTGTGAATTACTTTTGTATTTAAAACATTTTTTAATTTTTTTTAAACTTCGTAATAAAATACAAACTAGTTTT
Source organism: Hippophae rhamnoides (assembly GCA_033030585.1). Lineage (NCBI taxonomy): Eukaryota > Viridiplantae > Streptophyta > Magnoliopsida > Rosales > Elaeagnaceae > Hippophae > Hippophae rhamnoides. The sequence continues at coordinate 22,622,317 of CM065431.1, forward strand.
TGAAATTCTTATGTACTATATAAATCTATATAGGATGTTGAATTATGAAATTTGTACGAATACAAGTAAGATATATAATGTAAATAACTCTTTTAGAAATAGGAATTGCAAATTTTGCATCATTTTTTATACAAAGTTAATGCTAATTTGCATCGATTTTGCATAAAAACTGACTCAAAATTTGCATTGATTTTGAATAAAAATCGAAGATAATTTGTGTTGGTTTTGCTTACATAAAATATGCAAATTAGTGTTAGTTTTTATGAACTGATCCAATTTTTCTACACTCGATTTGTGTCAATTTTTGTCATTTTTATGAATCGATCCAAATTTTGCTATGCCCGATTTGCATCTATTTTGTCAAACCGACGCAAAAGATAATTTTAGTGTAAAAAAAGATGTAAATATCCAATTTTGGTGCAATGAGCTGGAGTCAATGAGATAGGTTCCAAGAACCAGATGGCCACGCAACTTGTAGAATTGACTAAGCAATTTCAACTCCTCACTACCAAGAACTCACCAAGCCAAGAAATGTGTGGAATTTGTGGTACATATGGGTATTGTGATAATGTTTTTTATTTTTTAGTTGATTACTATGCAAGTACCTGTCAGGAAGTTAATCTTTTGTAGGGGTGCTAGCCTAGACCTAAGAATGATCACTATTCTAACACCTATAATCTAAGGTGAAGAAATCACCCTACTTTCTCATGGAAGGAAAACACTAACCCACCTTATACCCAAACTTAAAGCAAAAATGCCACACCATCCATATAATAAGCCAACCTTGAAGCAAAAATTGAATGTTTTCACTCAAGTGAGTAGAGGTAACCACATGATAACAATAAAAGGTTAGATTCTTTAGGGGTATCTATGAAGAGGGTGAAAGGTCAAGTTGGGAAAATAGTTGAGTATATGCAAAGGCAAGAGAAAGAGAAGCTTCCTAATCAATCTAAACAAGAAAAGACTATTATAGTCCTTTAGAGTGGTAAGGTTTTAAATAAAGATTTTCTTAAAATTTCAAATGATTTTCCCAATATTGTAGAAAATATAGGTGGAGTGCAAGTAGCATCTAAGGAAGGTGTGGATGTAGATGATAAAATTATGAAGAATTTTGAGGGGAGGATTCAAGGAGATTCATCTGATCCATCTATATTGCATAAGGCACTTGAACTATACTGACTACCCATGTTGTTTCCACACAGTCTAAAGAAAAATAAACAAGATAAACAATTTTTTTATTTTATTGATATGCTTTCTAAAGTTAACATTAATTTCTCTATTAGATGTCATTAGGAATGTGTCATCGTATGCAAAATATTTCAAGGAATTGAACACAAAGAGGATAAGGTAAGTTAATGAAAGAGTAGTTGTATTATAAATTCTAGTGTGGTACTTAAATAAAATCTTTCACCAAAATTGAAGGATCTTGGTAGTTTTAATATTAATATTACTATGGGATAAGAATGTGGTTTAGGCTATGCTAGATTTAGGAGCAAGTATTAATCTTATGATTTTCTTGATATACTTGCTACTAGGTTTAGGGGATTTGAAGCCCACAACCATGTCCCTTTAATTAGCTGAGAGGTCTGCCAAATATCCTAAGGGCATGGTTGAGGATTTGCTTATATAGGTAGATAAGCTAACTATACCTATTTATTTTGTTATAATGGATTTGCAGGAAACCCATCTATGGACAAGGAGCACACTATCCTTCTTGGTAGGCCATTCATGGCCATACCAAGACTATTATTAATACCATAGTGGGAGCTTGACTATGGCAATCTTAGGAGAGACTATCCATTCTAAAGCTTTTGTTTCCTCACCTATTTCTTCTATTTCTACTATTGATGAGTATTCATATATTGATTATGTAGATACACTTGCTTATAAGACCTTTTTGCTAGATAAGATAAAGGATGAACTTGAATATGCTTTAATTATTGATAGGTTGGAGGAAAATTTAGATGAGAATACTAAGAGGTACCATGAAATGTTAGATAGTGTTGAACCCATAGAAGAACATAGTATACCCTTAGATTTATTGAGACCCCACCCATAAAAGAGAAAAATCCACCTAAGTTGCAGCTTAAAGAGCTACATAAGGATGTTAAATATGTATTTTTAGGAGAGGGGGAGACCTACATGGTCATTATTTCTTCTAGTTGAATGCCAACCTAAGAAGAAAAACTATTGAAAGAGCTTAAGAAATTCAAGAAATCTATAAAGTATTGAAGACATTATAGGTATTAATCTAGTTATTTTTATGCATAAGATAATGTTAGCAGATAATACCAAACCTATGAGATAAGCCCAAAGAAGACTTAACCTAGTTATGAAAGAGGTTGTGAAAATTAAAATTTTAAAACTCTTAGAGGTAGGAATTATTATCCTATTTCTGATAACAAGTGGGCTAGTTTGATACATATGGTACCCAAGAAATCAAGAATTACCATGGTAAGAAATGATACGAATGAGTTAGTGCTTACTATAATTTTCACGTGATGGATGATCTGTATTGATTTTTGAAAACTAAATTTGCATACTAAAAATATCATTTTCCCTTCCTTTTATTGATCAAATATTGGAAAGATTAATAGGGCATGACTTTATTGTTTTCTTGATGGTCTTTCAGAATATTACTAGGTGCCAATTGTAGTAGTAGATCAAGATAAGACCACATTCACTTATCCATTTGGGAAGTTTTCCTTTAGAAAGATACCATTCAATCTATGCAATGCTTCCACCACTTTCTAGAGGTACATGATGTCTATATTTTTGGATATGGATAAGAAATTCATTGATGTATTCATGGATAACGTTTCTATCTTTGGAATCTCATTTGTTGAATGTTTGCATAAGATGATTTTAGTTTTATAAAGATGAATGAATGGAATTTAACTCTAAGTTGTAAAAAAAAGTCATTTTATGGTCACACAAGACATTGTTTTAGGACATGATATTTAAAGTAAAGGTATAGAAGTGGACAAAGCTAAAATCAATTTGATTAATAAATTTCTACCCCCAATAATGTAAAGGGCATTAGGAATTTCTTAGGACATGCATGTTTTTATATATGAGATTTATTAGTGCTTTCTTGGCCAAGGATGTCTCCTTGTATTTGATAATGATTGTCTTATTGCTTTTAATACATTGAAAGAAAAATTAACATCTACACCTATTATCATGGCATGTGATTGGTCTTTACCTTTTAAGATTATATGTGATGCTTCTGATTTTGCTATAGGGGCTATTTTGAGGCAGAGAGTGGATAAGCATTTACATGTTATTTATTATACTACTAAAATACTCAATGATGTCCAACTTAATTATTCTACCATTGGAACAAATATTTTGCCTATTGTCTGTACATTGGATAAATTTAGATCTTATTTGGTAGGGTCAATAGTAATTATGCATTTTGATCATGTTGCTTTGAGATATTTATCGAGTAAACCTAATGCTAAGTCAAGACTAATTAGATGGGTGTTTTTTTGCAATAATTTATCCTAGAGATAAGAGATTAGAAAAAGGACTAAGAATGTAGTAGGTGATCATTTGTCTAGATGATTTTTTGATTTTGACACTACAGATAATGTGAATGGAGTGCATATTGTTGAGACTTTTTCTAATGAATAACTATTTACAATAGGTCCAAACCCATGGTATATTGGCATAGTCAATTATCTTGCTAGGGGTATATTTAGGCGTAACATTTATTTTTAGGAAAATAAAAGACTTTTCCATGATTGCAAGCACTATTTTTGGGATGTCCCTTATTTTTTTCAAGCTTAGCCAAGATCATGTCATCTAGAAATATGTGCTTGAGGAAGGGCATGAAAGAATTTTGGCCTTCTTTTATGAGCTTCATTTTGGGGTCCATTTTGGAGGTAAGAAAATAAGCCTGAAGGTATTGTAATCTTATTTTTATCGACCAAACTTTTTTTAAAGATCCTCGTACTTTCTACATACATTATGAAAGATGTCAAAGGACTGGTAATATAGGTAAATATGATGAGATGCTTTTGACATGTAATTTTGTTGTTGAACTATTTGATGTTTGGGGGATTGACTTTATAGACCCTTTTCCACTTCTTTTTTTAGTATATTTTAATTGTGGTTGATTATAAGTCCAAGTGGGTTGAAGCTATACCCAATAAAACTAATGATGCTAATTGTGTTGCCGAATTTTTGAAGGATATGATATTTCGTAGGTTTGGGACATATAGGGCTATAATTAGTGATGAAAAGAGCAACTTTTGTAATAAGCTCTTTATTGGATTACTAGAAAGTGTATCATCAGACACAAGGTGACCACTTCATGCCATCCACAAACGTCTACTCAAGTTGAGATAAGGAATAAACAAATCAAGGTTATCTTGGAATAGAAAATTCAGCCTTAAAGGAAGGATTGGGAAACCAATTTGAATGATGCATTATAGGCATACCACACATCTTATAAGACACCCGTTAGTAAGAGTCTTTATCGATTTATTTTTGGAAAGACATGCCATTTTCCCGTTAAGCTTGAGCATAGGGCATATTGGGAAATCAAGAAGTTGAACATGGACTTTGAACAAGTATGAGAGAAATGCTTGCTTCATCTTGAAAGGCTGATGAACGAAAACCGGCATCGCCAATTCTCGCAAATACTTTGGTTTTAATATTTGTAAAACTCTCGCAAGTGCACGAATCATTTCATAGAAAATGATAAGTATACTCCCAAGGTCGATCTAAGGAAGGAATGTATGTGGTTCTTAATTTATTATTCAAACTTTTAAAAACGAAATTAAATCCTAAACATCCTGTCACGATAGTTTTGGTTTTTGTGTTCCTAATCTAATAACATAAAATAAACATATATACAGATTAATTAAATATAATCTAAAAAGAATAAACATAGATACAAATTTAATAAATAAATATAAATACAGATTCAATAAATATTCATGCAAATTTTATCATTTATATTAGTGGAGTATTTATAGATATAACAACTAAGTTAATTATGCTTGCTCATATTATCTAGGTTATTAAAGATATAAATTGATATTTTATTGATTCTCTCTTTTTTGTATGAATACCACCTTTGGTGGGGTTAGATACTCTTTGTTAACTAAACAAATCAATTAACACCTATGGGTGGGGTTGATAACTAATTTGGTTAATTAAATTAATTCCTTTTTCTAAGAGATTGAAAATGAACCATTTAAATGCCACCTTTGGTGGGGTTAGACAGTTTAAACTTTATTCAAGGTGTCCAAATTAAACCTAAGAATTTAGTTATCCGAGTACTAACTTTCAAGTTTTAAAACCACTATTGAAAACATGTTGTCAATACATTTCCACATAATAATTCTTATAAAAACTTTTGAAATAGAGCTTCACTCTAACTACCGGACGATTGTACCAACAAATAAAAGAGCACTACTCTAAATTAGACCGGATAACTAAACCTTAAAGTCTAACTTTCAGATTTAAGTTTGTAATGAAAAATAATATATTTCTCTCTAACATCCTTAATATAAAATCTTGAATAAAAATAAACTCAATTCATTTTAGAAATTTTCACCTATTTAATATTTCGCAAGCATAACAACGTTATTATTATATCATGATTATAAACAGCTAGCACAGCTAAATTTAATCACAGACAAATTAAATATAACATGTAAGAATAAAGCATAAAAATAACTGTAAAGAAAATAAAATCCTTACAGAACTTCGACGCTATTCCCGTTGCTAGAAAACCTCCAAGCGGAATTTGCACTTCCATTTATTGAATCAAAAATCTAAATTATTACAAAAACATTACAAGTTCCTCTCAAAAAGAGAAGAACTCTAAACCTAAGACAATTGAACTAAAAACTAAGAGAAAAACTAAGAAAAGCTTAGAAACTAAGAAAGAAACAAAAGAAAACTCAAAAACTAAGAAATGAGAGAAAGAAAGAAGAGAGAAGTGAGGTTTTGAGGTGTGTTTTGAAGTGAATGGAAGGGGGGTATTTATAGGTGAGGATGGAGAGAAAAAATGATTAAAAAAATGTTAAAAAAATATTAAAAAAATAAAAAACGTGTTTTGGACCTGCTGAGGTCATCAATGACGTCAGCATGACGTCATGGGGGCGGCTGCACGTGAAAAATGGGTCAAAAACGCGTTGGGCGCGCTACTGCGCATCGAGCGCCGCGCGCTGGTCGAGGCGCTGCGGCAGCCGGCGCGCGTGAACAGTGCCAGCGTTCAGCAGCGCGCGCGAGCATCACATAGGCGGCGCCGGCCGCGCGGCCGGGCGCCGGCCGGGCCGCGGCGCGCGTTTCTCCTTTTGACATTTTTGACCTTTTCGACCCATTTTGTCCAATTTTTCCATGTTTGTTGACCTTTTTCCACTTATTTATCAATTTATTTGTGATGTATTGCTTCAAGTATTCTTCTTTGAGTCTTTACATTGCGTTTTTAGGCCAAAATTCCTGAAAAACAATAAAAATACCCGTGATTCCGAAAAAGACAAATTTATATAAATATATGATAAAACATATAAATATATATATTTTTAATCAATTAAAGTGCATAAAATCATGGTTATTTTAGTGCTTTTTGAGCACTCATCACAACCCCCAACTGCCTTCGCTAGTCCCTTAGCAAGAGAAGCGATAAAAACTAAAAATTAAACTCTCCTAAATCACTTCCGTGGATTGACACGGTTGCATTTAGCCTATGCAACAAGCCTTTAAACCCCTAGGTTGCCCTAGTGGACGAGTTTGAGTCTCGTGAGGGTTTTCAGTAATGATACCCACAAACATTGTACTTAATGTAAAAACAAAAGAAACAATAAAAACAAACAACTTAAAAATTAAATTTACAACAAAATCACAAATTAACAACATCTCACAAAAATGTCTCATACTATTTAATCTCCTTTAAGATCATAATTAAAATCTCAAGCATAAGTTATCTTAATCTCTTTAAACAATCATGATTTATTATAATAATTAGTCGAAAATCATTTTCATATTTCATATCAAAAATGTATCAATTTAATTTCACCCAATTTCGGTGTCATGAATCGAATTCGCCGACTCTATTCCTCACAAGTCAATACTCTCAAAACACCGAATCCTATGGGTTCAAACACTCATACTAATTTATATGCGAAAGAGTTGATGTATAGAAATGAACTAATATGTTCGCATATGTATAAAGAATAAAGGCTCAAAGTGTTATTTTAACATTGATCTCATGAAAGGAATCAAATGTATAAATTATAAAGATATCATATATAAAAATTATTTTCATGCATAAATCAAACTCATTAAGAAAGAATTTCAAGATATATGCCTTTTACAAATGAAGAAATTGCAATGACTTTTTGGGGAATTACTTCTTATATCTTTCTTTTGTAATTAGCCTTTACTCACAACTTTGTAGGCAATGCGGGTTATAGTATGTAGATGATACTATTTTTATCTCTCTTATTTTTTTTTTTCTCAGAGATATTTTTCAATACGTGTATTTCTTAGAGAGTCAACCCATGTACAGATTGTACATATTTTAGATTTTGGTGAGTGGTTAATTTTGTGGCTTTTCTGTTTGATCTTGGTTTAGGTAACCCCAGATATGTCTTTTTGTTTTTGTAGTAGTCATGCATAAATGAGATATAAGCATATACTATCAACTTCTACTCAAATCATTTAATCTAAGCAAAAATAATAATAAAAAATATATGATACTCTATTAAAATGAAAAAAATTCATACATTCAATGCTAATACCTATAGAGATCATCTAAAAATTTGAAGAAATAAGAAATGTGTTTGGAGTAGAAAAAAAAATATATATTTCACTCTGAATAAAGGAAATTAGGCTCAAATTATATCTCACAAAGGTAGTCTCCACTAAAAAAACTCATAAACACCGATTTTGGGTTTAATATAATTTCAACATCTTATCAAGAAATACTAATTATGACAAAAACTAACTAATTATCAAAAATAATTACAAAATATTTCATGATATGTTTTCAAAAATTAATCTAACAGTACAAAAGACTTAACTATTTACTTAAATTTGATTTAAAGAAATGATAAACTTTTGTGAAACTTTTTTTTTTTTTTTTATATATATTTTTTTATATTTTTTTTATATTCCAAAAATTACTAAATCACACAGAATAGAAATAAAACCAAACACACAAAAAGTATATTTTTTTATTATTTTTTTTAATTAAGCATGGTAACTTTTCACCACCCCCAACCTAGAACTTACATTGTCCTCAATGTAACAACTGTAAATTAAAGATAAAGAGAGAAGAGAATGTGAGATTACCTATTTCCTGAGAATGTGCAAGTAGTAATGGAAAATGCAGGTGCATCCATCATATTCATCATTAAAGTGTATACAGACAGATCGCTGTAAACTTCTAACATCTCAACAAATATTTTTAGTTCTAACAATTTAAAAATTATTCACATGCAATTAAAATGAAATAAACAATAAAATTAAGTAAAGAAAACAAATAACAAATTTTACCTAAAATGATGGGTTGCCTCCCATCCAGCGCTTAGTTTAACGTCTTAGCAAGACGTATCTTTTTGGTGCTAAGGGTTACTCAGCCAAATGCAGTCCATTTCAGCAATGTTGTTTGGTTCTTCTAAATAAGGCTTGACACGATGGCCATTGACTTTGAACGTTTTTTGTGTCTTGGAGTCCAATAGTTCCACTACTCCATGTTCAAATACTTGAACTATTTTGAATGGTCCATCCCATCTTGATCTCAGCTTTCCTGGAAATAATCTCAAACGAGAGTTAAATAAAAGAACTTTCATTCCAGGGTGAAGAGTCTTAGGAACTAGCCTCTTGTCATGATAGCGCTTTAGTACGCTCCTTGTATAATTTGGCATTCTCATAGGCTTCATTCCTAATTTCTTCCAACTCATGAAGTCAAGTAATCGTTTTCACCGCTTTATCTAAATCCATGTTTAACTCTTTAATTGCCCAATAAGCTTTGTGTTCAAGTTCAACTGGAAGGTGGCACGCTTTCCCAAAGATTAACCTAAGTGGCTCATCCCAATAGGTGTTTTGTAAGCGGTGCGGTATGCCCATAAGGCATCATTTAGCTTAAATGCCCAATCCTTCCTTGACGGACGCACGGTGCGTTCCAAGACTCCTTAATTTGCCTATTGCTCACTTCCACTAAACCGGAAATTTGAGGATGATATGCAGTAGCTACTTTATGTGTGATGTTGTACTTGTTTAGTACTCCATCAAAGAGTTTGTTACAAAAATGGCTACCTCCATCACTTATTATAGCTCTAGGCGTTCGAACCTCATCAATATGAAATCTTTCAAGAATTTCACAACAACATTAGCATCATTGGTTTTGGTGGGGATAGCTTCTACCCACTTGGACACATAATCCACAAAGAACCAAAATGTATTGAAAACCATTAGATGGGTGAAAAGGACCCATGAAGTCAATCCTCCATACATCAAAGAGTTCAACAACTAAATTAGATCTCAAAGGCATTTCATCTCTTTTGATTATGTTTACTCTGCTTTGACATCTATCACATCATTACAAAACATATGAGCATCTTTAAAAAGAGTGGGCCAAAAGAATCCAGATCGTAATATCTTACGGGCCGTCTTTTCACCTCCAAAATGACTCCCCACAATGAAGTTCATGACAAAAAGTCGAATGCTCTTATGTTCTTCTTCTCGTACACATCTCCTGATGACTTGATCTTGACCAATCTTGTATAAATAAGTGGTCATCCCGTAAATAGTCCTTAATAGTTTTAAAAAACCTTTTCTTGTCCCGATATGAAGTGTTAGGTCGCAAAACACCAAGTGGCAAGATAGTTTACAATATCAAGATACCATGGGTTCTGACCTATGAAAAATAACTGCTCATCGAGAAAGGTTTCAACTATATCATCATTACTCTCATCTTTAAGAGAATTGAAGTCAGAAATCAACCTAGACAAATGGTCAGCTACTAAGTTTTCACTGCCTTTCTTATCCTTGATCTCTAGGTCAAATTCTTGTAAGAGTAAGACCCACCTGATTAATCTTGGCTTGGCATTTGGTTTACTTAATAGGTATCTTAAAGCTGCATGATCAGAATGTACAATCACTTTAGATCCTACTAAATAAGACCGAAATTTGTCTAAAGAGAATACTATAGCCAAGAATTCCTTTTCAGTGGTGGTGTAATTCATTTGGGCATCATTGAGTGTTTTGCTAGCATAGTAGATGACATGTAAACGCTTATCCACTCTTTGTCCCAGGACTGCTCCTATTGCATAATCAGAAGCGTCACACATTATCTCAAAAGGTAAAGACCAGTTTGGTGCCATTATAACAGTGGTAGATGTCGGTTTCTCTTTCAAGGTATTAAAGGAAATAAAGGCATTCATTGTTGAAGTCAAATTCAGCATCTTTGGATAATAAGTTACATAAAGGACGACTTATTTTAGAGAAATCTTTAATAAATCGTCTGTAAAATCCTGCATGTCCCAAGAAGCTTCTTATCCCCTTCACAGATGTAGGGGGGTAGTTTGGATATCAATTCAACTTTTGCCTTATCAACTTCAATACCCTTGTTTGAAATTATATGTCCTAAAACTATCCCTTGTTGAACCATAAAATGACTTTTCTCCCAACTAAGGGTTAGATTGCATTCAATGCATCTTTCTAAAACCAAAGTCAATTTATGTAAGCTATCATCAAATGAGTTCCCAAAGACAGAGAAATCGTCCATGAAAATTTCAATGAACTTCTCCACCATGTCCGAGAAAATGGATATCATGCATCTCTGGAAAGTGGCAGGAGTATCAGATAACCCAAATGGCATTCTCAAGGAAAAGCAAATGTCCCAAAAGGACATGTAAATGTGGTCTTTTCTCGATCTTCCTGCTATGGGTACTTGATAATATCCAGACAAGTCCATCCAAGAAACAAGAAAATTGCGTGCCCACTAATCTTTCCAACATTTGATCAATGAATGGAAGAGGAAAGTGATCCTTTTTCGTATATAAATTTAGTTTCCTAAAATCTATACACATTCTCCATCCAAGGATTATTCTAGTGGGCACTAATTCACTTTTATCATTTTTAACAACTGTTATCCTGCATTTCTTTGGTACCACATGCACCTGACTAACCCACTTACTATCCGCAATAGGATAGATAATCCCTTCTCCTAACAATTTAAGGATTTCCTTTTTAACTACCTCTTGCATGTTTGGGTTTAGTCTTCTTTGGGCCTCTCGCATGTGTTTAGCACCATCCTCCAAGTTGATCTTGTGCATACACATTGTTGGAATAATGCCTCTTATATCCCCTATACTCCAACCTATAGATTTCTTAAACTGTTTAAGCACTTTGATGAGTTCCTTTTCTTGTGGTTTGGTCAAGGTTGAAGAAATTATCACTGGATATGTTTCTCCTTCTCCCAAAAACACATATTTTAAGTGCTCAGGTAAGTCTTTGAGTTCAAGTTCAGGTGGATTGGCCTCTTTAACAGATGAAGAACTGGGTAGATTTAAAAGTGCACTAGATTTTGTCATCACTTCATTATTGTCTAGTTGTTCAAGGTACCCCTTAATTTCTTCATCTAAATCTTCTTCAACCTTTTCAAGTGTAAGAACGGTTTCAAGCTTGTCTTCTATTCTGGTTTGGAAAAAGGTATTTTGGACAAGATTATCCAAAGGATCAACTTCGAATATTTCATCGATGGCAGAAATAGAAGGGAAAGGTGAAGAATCAAAAACTTTGAAATGAACAGTCTCTCCTAAGACTGTCATTGTCAAATTTCCATCTTGGACATCAATAATAGTTTTAGTAGTTGCCATAAATGGTCTACCAAGCAATATTGTATGCTCTCTGTCCAATGCCGGATTTTCTTGCATATCCGTAACCACAAAGTCAACAGGTATTATCGGTTTGTCTACCGTACCAAAACATCCTCAACTATTCCCTCCTGGATATTTAAGAGATCTATCTGCAAGTTGCGGGGACATAGTTGTGGGTTTTAAATCCCCTAGATTGATCAGTGAGAATATAGAGTAGGTCATCAAATTTATACTAGCACCTAAATCAAGCATTGCTTTAGCAACCTTCCTATCCTTCATAGTTATGTTTATAATAAAACTTCCAGGGTCTTTCAACTTAGGGGTAGTTCAGGTCAAATACGGCTAGAAATTTCTGATACTACTACTCGTTCATTCAGTTCATACCTCCTTTTCTTAGTGTTCAACTCTTTGAAAAACTTGGCATATGAGGGCACATTCATGATCACTTCTAATAATGGTAAATTGATATTTACTTTAGAGAGCATATTAAAAAGATCATTGAATTGCTTATCTTGTTTGGACTCTTTCAACCGTGGGGAAAAGGTACTTGCATCCGCGTGGTTCTATTGTCTTTTGAATTTTGGGAGTGTCGATGACCCCCAATGAGTTTTTCGTAAAGCTTGTGAAGTTTAACACTTGTTTCTCCTTTTTGCGATATTAGAATGTCGCCTTCTTTGTTAGAGATTTCGTGCAAATCGGTATTGACTACCTTACCACTTCGAAGGGTTCTAACATCTTTTGCTTGTTCCGTTGGTAGGCAACTTTCCCGGTTCTTTCTTTTGCATTTGTTCGGCCGGTTGCCTAACTTTAGATTCAATTCTTTTAACCGAAGCCTCCATGGTGTTCAACCTTTGATTAGTCATCGCTTGGTTGTCACGACTAAATTGAATAAAAGCATTCAAGCTATCTTCTAAGGTTGGTTTAAAAGATTGGCTTGGTGAGTAAGGGTGGTTGTAGGTTGGGTGATTATAGGTGTTTGGATGATACTTTTGAAAATATTGGACTTCCTCTATGGCATCGACACTAGAATCACAAGTATTTGAATAATTATGAGTACCATGCCCAATTGAACAACACACTCCACATACCTCTTGATTTGAAATTTGGTGAGACGTGAGGAATTTCACTTGTTTAGTCAATTCAGCAATTTGCAAGGTTATCTCATCATCAAAGCCGACCTCATTGACCTTTGCTTTCCTTCCACCACCTCTTTGTTGGGAATTAGACCCCAACAGCTCATAGAGATTATAGGCTTCCTCTGCGTCTTTTCTCCTACAAAGACCTCCAAAGAAGATATCAACCATGTATTGACTCAGTAGTGTCAATCCATCGTAAAAGAATTGGTTTTGTAGCTGTAGTGGAAAGCTATGATTTTGACATTGAATGAAAAGGAGTTTGAATCGTTCCCAAGCTTCATGAAAGGGCTCTTCATTCATTTGAGAAAATGTTGCTATCTTTGTTCTTAGATCAACAGTCTTTTGATGGGAATAGAACCTACCCATAAAAATTTCATAGATTGCCTCCCAAGTTTTAAGAGAACCTGACTGTAGAGTAATGAACCATGACCAAGCTTTATCTTTGAGAGTGTAAGGAAAACACCTCATCCTAAGTTGATCTTCACTAATTGCATGTAGTGGAAAGGTTTGGACAATAGCATAGAATTCTCGAATGAAATGCAAAGGATCTTCATTAGGGATACCGTGAAAGGAAGGCAACAAAGAATAATGAATCTTTTTCAATTCATAATTCCTTGCAGCCTCTTGCAATTGGATGCCGGAAGTTACATTGCTAATGATTGGCATTGTATAGTCTTTCATCTTTTTCCGCCTATCTTCAGCATCTCCCATGGTTGTTTGTAGTTGAAAATGATCCTCCTCCTATTGTGAATCAGCATTTTGCTTTTAAAAACAATGGTAGATATCTCTAAAAAAAATGCAAGGAACCTAAATTATTATTATTATTATTATTATTATTTTTTTAATTTAAACGAAGGGACACAATTTTTGAAACAAACGAATTTATTTTATTTGAAATATTTTTTTTTTATTACACGCAAACTAAAACAAAGGAAAATACAATAATGGGTGACCTCCCATGTAGGACTAAAATTTATCGTCTTCTAGTAAGACGTTGCTTGGAGATTGCAGAATGAAAAACTCAATGTCTCCTCTTCATTGAATTCATTTAAGTTTCAATTTTGCCTTTCTGCAAATGTTCAACTAACTGTTCAACTTGAACTTCCACCTTTTTGATAGAAGCTTCCACAGAGTCCAACCGTTGATTGGTTTTTGATTGATTGTCCCTACAAACTTGAATAAAAGAATTCAAGTTGTCCTCCGTGGTTGGTTTATTTGGAATGCTTCGTGGAATAGGTGGGTGGAATTCTTGGCCCTGCCTGGTTTGAGCTTTGAGGGAAAGGAGGGTTATTTTGCCTCCAAGAGAAATTTGGATGACTTCTCCACCCAGGATTATAGGTATTTGAATTGGGATCAAGCCTTGGTCTTTGTTGATATGCTCCCAACACATTAACCTGCTCGTGTCCAACAGGTTGTATCTCCTTGATATGGACAAAGCCGCATCTTGTCCCATGTTCTTTGTCTGACAAACCATATTGTTCATTATTTGTGTTGGTTTGTGTAGCGAGAAGGGCAACTTGCTTAGTCGGTTGAACAAGTTGTTGTTGAACTTCATTACCGGAGTCAATCTCACGAACACCGGCTTTTCTCACTCTGGAGCTTTTCTGTGGGAATTAGCACCCAACATCTCAAAGAGATTATACGTTTCGATGCGCCTTTTCTCCTATTGCTCCTCCCGCGGCGTTGTCGACAATGAATCGACATTGTTGTGTAAGTCCATCGTAAAAGAATTGGTTCTGCAACCGTAGGGAAAGCTATGATGGGGACATTGAGTGAGAAACATTTTGAACCTATCCCAAGCTTCATGGAATGGTTCTCCTTCCATCCGAGAGAAAGTAGCAATCTTTCCTCTCACTACGATGTTTTTGATGGGAATAGAATTTTCCCATGAATTTATTGTAAATTTGACCCCATGTCATCGTAGAGAACCGGGGGTAAGTGACATCAACCAAGCTTTAGCCTTATCCTTTAAGGTGTACGGAAAACATCTCATTCTAAGCCGATCCTCGTTTAGAATACCGAGGGGAATGTTTGGACCGTAGCATAGAAATCTCTCATAAAGGAAAGAGAATCTTCATTAGGTAGCCCATAGTAGGAAGGAAGCATAGAAAAATGAATATTTTTAAGGTCATAATTCCTAGCGACCTCTCCCAACTCGGATAGCGGCGATTCTTGTGCCAATCACCGGTCTTGCAAACTCCTTCATCGTGGTTTCCCTAACATGTTGGTTTTCCTCCATTTCTTTTGGTTCTAGTAAAGGATTAAGACGTGGGTCTATGTTTGGCTCAAAATCAGGTCGATGGGGAGGATCGATGTTGTTGACACTTGTTTAAATTTATGAATATTATTTACATATGGTGTTAGGGGGTTTCCTAAGGATCTCCTACCACGCATAGACTATTTTTAAACGTAAATTTAAAACTCCTGTCAACAAAAATAAAGAAATTAGAAAATTTCCATGGCATTTAATACAAAACACTAGACAATTTTTTTTTTTTAATTCTTTTTTAATTCTTTTTTATATTTTTCTTTTTTTTATTTTTTTATTTTTCTTTTTTTTTAAATAACATAATTAGTATTAACCAAGAGTGTTCCCAGGAAAGAATGGTGGTGCTATGGCTCCTTAAAAACCATTCTCCTAGCCAGAACAACGTTCCCAGGAAAGACTAGTGGCACAAAGCCTTCAAACAACTAGTCTCCTGCATTTAACTCCCTTAGATTTTTACTTTTCATGCCTTTTAGTTTTCTTTTTTTTATTTTTTTTTTATTTTTTTTTTACGAACGGTAATTTTATTTTACTATTCACACTATCTTATTTCTTATTAACTTAAAATTTTAAAAATTTTAATTTTTTTTTTACGAACGGTAATTTTATTTTACTATTCACGCTATCTTATTTTTTATTAACTTAAAATTTAAAAAAAAATTTAAATATATATATTTTTTTTTTAACGGTAAAAACTTTTTTACTTCAAATTTCAAATTTCTAAATTATTTACTTTTTATGCTATAAAAAAAATTTAAAATATTTTTTTTTTTTATTTATTTTTTTTTTATTTATTTTTTAAGAAATTTGAAATTTGATTAAATTTTATTTTATTTTATTTTATTTTATTTATTTATTATTATTATTATTATTATTATTTTTTTTAAATATCACAATTATTTACAACACAAAAATATTTTTAAAATTTTGATAAATAAATTAAAAACGCTATTCCTTCCCCGGCAACGGCGCCAAAAACTTGATGAACGAAAACCGGCATCGCCAATTCTCGCAAATACTTTGGTTTTAATATTTGTAAAACTCTCGCAAGTGCACGAATCATTTCATAGAAAATGATAAGTATACTCCCAAGGTCGATCTAAGGAAGGAATGTATGTGGTTCTTAATTTATTATTCAAACTTTTAAAAACGAAATTAAATCCTAAACATCCTGTCACGATAGTTTTGGTTTTTGTGTTCCTAATCTAATAACATAAAATAAACATATATACAGATTAATTAAATATAATCTAAAAAGAATAAACATAGATACAAATTTAATAAATAAATATAAATACAGATTCAATAAATATTCATGCAAATTTATCATTTATATTAGTGGAGTATTTATAGATATAACAACTAAGTTAATTATGCTTGCTCATATTATCTAGGTTATTAAAGATATAAATTGATATTTTATTGATTCTCTCTTTATTAAAAAAATGTTAAAAAAAATATTAAAAAAATAAAAAAACGTGTTTTGGACCTGCTGAGGTCATCAATGACGTCAAGATGACGCTGGCGTCATGGCCGCACGTGAAAAATGGGTCAAAAACGCGGGCGCGCTACGCCGCTGGCATTGCCGCTGCTGCCAATAAGCGCCAAGGCACGGCCGCGTAAACAGCTGCGCGCCGTGTAGCGCGCGAGCATCACGCGCTGGCGCTCGCGCGGCTCGGGCCACGACTCTGGGCCTTATGGGCCGGGCGCTGGGGCCGCGCGCGTTTTTCCATCTTTTGACATTTTTGACCTTTTCGACCCATTTTGTCCAATTTTTCCATGTTTGTTGACCTTTTTCCACTTATTTATCAATTTATTTGTGATGTATTGCTTCAAGTATTCTTCTTTGAGTCTTTACATTGCGTTTTTAGGCCAAAATTCCTGAAAAACAATAAAAATACCCGTGATTCCGAAAAAGACAAATTTATATAAATATATGATAAAACATATAAATATATATATTTTTAATCAATTAAAGTGCATAAAATCATGGTTATTTTAGTGCTTTTTGAGCACTCATCAAAGGCAAGAAGAGATTAGAGATGAAGCTTATAAGAATGCCAAAATCTACAAAGAATGAACTAAGCATTACCATGACAAGGCCTAGTATATAAGTCTCTTTATCCTAGAATAAAAGTACTCTTATTTAATTATCATTTTAAATTGTTTCTAGTAAAGTTGAAGTTAAGATGGAGTGGACCATTTCAAATTTTTCAAGTCTTTCCCCATGGAGTTATAGAATTGCTAAACCCAAAGACTCAAATGTCATTCAAGGTGAATGTACATCATGTGAAGCCTTAGTTGGAAGGATGGATACAAATGGGGATCTTGAGTGCATTGAAGTGCACGAGTATTAATGTCTTGCTGAGACGTTAAAAAAGTGCTTGGTGGGAGGCAATCCACTATTTTCTGTATTTTTTTTGTTTTTTCTTCAATTTAGTTGTTTTCATTTTTTTAGTAGTTAACTTTCTATTTGCCCTTTTGAATGCTTTTCCGAACATATAGGTAGTTAAAAACATTGAGGAAAATGTTTAGTTTAGGTTTATTAGGGTTCAAATAGGCCCAATAAAAAGTTTTTGATACAACAATATCACACTTTTGGTCAATTTAATGTGAGTAATTGAGTCTTTATGTATTTTTTATTTGATTTCTTAAACTTGTTAAGTTTGTTGTAAAAGTTAGTTCCATTCATAGTTTATTTTTCATGCTTGGAATTTTAAATTTGAAATGAATCCAAATTTGTGTCTAGGAAACAAATAATGGAGACTATCTTATGAGATTATTAAGCCTATAGCATTTTATTTAGAGATATAATATTTCTTCTACTCTTTTAAATATTTTCCTTATGATTCTAAGCTGTTAGACGATCTCTGTAAGTTTTGTATTGAATGTTAGGGTTTTAAACAATCAAATGAATTATCATTTACTTTTTTTCATTGCTTTGATTGAACGATTTCTATAAGGATTGAAAGTGTGTGCCTATTTTCATTTCATACTTGACTTCTAGTAAACATTTTCTGATACATATTTGGTTCCCTTAGAAAAATAAGCTATAATAGCCACTCACCATACCTATTATATATACATGATTTATTTCTAAAAAAAATACAGAGAAAAAAGAAAGAAAAAAAAGCACAAATAAATACTATGATCCTGAAATCTTAAAAGTAGTGATATGGCTATTGCAAGATAGTAAAAAATAACCCCTTGAAGTTAAAAAGTGCATTTTCATTCATCTATAACAACATACTTGATATTTCTTGCTTAATTAGTTTGATTGGAGTATAATAAGAGCCATGTGGTGTCTTCCTAATCCTAGCACTTGATTCTATTCACGAGATCTATTTTATGCACATTTGAGTCTTTTTCTTAATTATAAACATATGCGAATATATTTTGCTTTCTTCTTTACATAACTTCTACTCGCATATACTTTGTTGAGTGCTTGAACCCCTAAGGTCGGTATGATAATAAAAGTGTATCGTTTGAGGTATAGAGTCAAAGCGAATTCATAATATTAACACTAGGTTTGGGGGAATTAGTGTTGATATGTTTTAAGTAATGCGTTATGGATTTATGATGAAAATTTGATTTATATGATGAACCTTAATGTGTTGAGATGTTGGATGAACTTGTGTTGGAACTTTAATTATGAACTAAAAAGAAACTAAAGCATGAGAAATTTTGTTAATTTACATTTGCAGTTTTTTTAGTATTATTATTTGTCCTATTAGTTTTTGTTTTGCTTGAGAACTAGAAAAATGTAGGTTTGGGGGAATTTGATGAACATTATTTTGACTTATAATTTGCTATACTTTTAAGCGTTAATTTCAGGTTTTATTTTAAAATTATTTTTTTAGAGGGTAATTTTGTGTTTTATAGATTAGTATTCTTTTGGAAGAGTCTTGGACTTAAATGAGCAAAAGGAGTGAAAATGGGGCAAGAAATGGCAGCTCGAAGAAGTTAAAACAAGCGATAAACAATCCATCATCAATGCTCGTCATGGCCCAACAAATTACATGCTATAGTGAGGTGGTGTCAAGTGTTCAATGCATGCCATGACTCAAAACAATGCAAGCCATGACATAATTGTCTCACATTGTAACTAGGGATTTGATTTTAATTGTATGCCATGTCACCATTTTTTCCATGCCGCGACCCAAGTGTGAAAATTGGCCAGAAAGTATAGAACACATGCGTAACATGTTTTACTCAAAACATAACATATAAATACACTCTAACACCCACTTAAACATATCCAACCACCAATAGACAATTTTACCTTTCCATAATTCAGAATTTAGAGAGAAAACTCCCTATTGTAAAATATTTTCAAGGATTTGAATAAGGTGATCAACCAATATAAGGATTTGGAATTGCATATCAAAATTGGGTATTTTTATTGATAGATCTTCTTGTCTCTATATTCTGAACATGTATTTTTTAATTAAATTAATGTTAGTTAATTTAGTTATGTTAGGCTAAATTTTATGTATGGGATTTTGGTTTTTCTTCCATGAGTGGAAGAACAAATTTATGATTTTATTTAAGTAAAAGTTGATTTTATTTCTTGTTCATGTTTTTCATATATTTAATTATGAATTAATGATTAATCAAATATTGATTTATAATTAAAGAGAATATTTTAGAACTAAACATTGGACACATTATTTGTGTTTGGAATTGCACTTATGAACAATAGTCTAATTTAATTTCATTGATTTGTCTTAAATTAGATGGTTGATATATTTCCCTTAGGTTTACTAATTAATCGATTTTAAGCCCAATTTAGGAAATTATTGGTTAATTGAGAATCATGGGGGCTCACCACGACCATTGGGGGTTTGCTTATTTGAAAGAAAAAAAAATCAATAATTCTAACTTTTTATGAAAATCATTCAATTCGTTCTTTCTATGAATGGATAGGTATTTAATTTTTTATATTCGTTCATCCATAATTATTCGGTTATATTTCTTTTATTTTAAATGTTAAATAATCTTAGAATTTACAATCTTTTTGATCAATCGACAATTATAAGAATATTTAGGATTGTTTCATTTAGCTAATTAGGAAAATAAGTTGACATTTTAAAAGACTTGCCAATTACTTTAGAGACCGACCTGAGATAATCTTATCATTAATCTACTAGTGATTCTTGTACTTTTGAGAAACCATGAGAGTCCAATATATAATTGAGAAGACATGAAGGCTATCATAAGGAAGAGATTCATTCCTATCTATAACTATAGGACTTGCACCAAAAGTTACAAAGGCTTAATCAAGGGTTGAATATGTAGATGATTACTACAAAGAAATGAGGGTGGTAATGATAAGAGCTAATGTGGAGAAGGATAGAAAAGCCACCATGGCTCGATTTCTAAGTGGGTTGAACAAAGAGATTGCCAACATAGTAGAGCTTTATCATTATAGAGAATTAGAAACACGGTTCATATGGAAATCAAAGTGGAGAGACAACTCAAGAAGAGGGGTAATCGGTCACTACCACAAAGGCCAAGCTCTTTTACACCTTGGAAGCTTAATTGGAGGAAGGAAGAGGGAATAAGTTCCAAACATAAATCAGATTCATTTAAGTCTAAAGAGGTAGTGATAGGCAAGGATAAAGATAAAACTAAAGCACCATATCATAATCATAATATTAATTATTTTCATTGTCTTGGTAAGGGCTACTAAGGATCTCAATTTCCAAAGAAGAGAACCATAGTAACACAAGAAAATAAAGACGTGGAGACTAAAAGTGAGAGTGAAGATGAAGAGATCCCACCACTTGGGGAAGCTATTGATGAAGATGTTGAAGCATATGATTTGGAGGGTGAAACACTTGTATTAAGGTAAGCATTAAGTGCTCAAATTAAGGAAGATGACTCAGAACAATAAAGATAAAATATCTTTCATACTAGGTGTCATGTGAACAATAGGGTTTGTAATGTAATTATTGATGGGGGAGTTGCATTAATGTAGCTAATACTTCTCTTGTTGAGAAGTTAGGGTTACCCTATGTTGTATTGTAACATCCTAGGTCTTGCAAATTACAATGGTTGAATAAGAGCAACAAGGTAAGGGTAAATAGGCAAGTACTAGCTTCTTTTTTCATAGGGAAATATAAAGATGAAGTGTTGTGTGATGTGATGCCAATGCAAGCTGGGTATATCTCATTGGGTAAACCATTGCAATATAATAGGAAGATGACATATGTTGGGTTTAAGAATAAGAACACATTTGTAAAGGATAGACCCCTTACCCTTAAAGTAGATTTATGAAGATCAAATGAGGATGTAAAACAAAAAAGAACAAAAAAAAAATAGAAAAAGAAAAGGAAAAGAGTCCAAAAAGAAGATAAAAATAAAAGAGGAGAAAAAGAATGAAGAGAGTAAAAAAGGAAGTAATTGAGTTTTTATACAAAGGCAAGCGATGTTAAAGAGGCATTACTTGCCAATAGGCCTATACTTGTACTTATCTATAAGGAGACCCTTCTTTCTACTAATGATACTACCCTAAATTTTGCTAGTGTTTTTCCTTCTTTGTTGTAGGAATATGAAGATATTTTTTTTGAAGAAATTTTGAGTGGACTACTTCCCATTAGGGAAATTGAACATCAAATTGACTTTGTTCCCAAGGCAATGATTCAAAACCGACTGACTTATAGAAGCAACCTCAAGGTGACAAAGTAAATTCAGAGTAAAATGGAAGAGTTGTTGGCTAATGGGATTGTAAGAGAAAATTTGAGCCCATGTACGATTCCCATGCTTATTGTGCCTAAAAAGGATGGGACTTAAAGAATGTGTGTAGATTTCCATACCATCAACAATATTGTAGTAAAGTAGCACCCTTTTATTCTTTGATTAGATGACAAGTTAGATAAACTACATGGTTCTTGAATATTTTCAAAATTTGATTTAAAAAGTTGTTACAATCAAATTTGGATAAAATAAGGCAATTTTAAGACTATGTTTGGATTGTATGAATGATTAGTCATGACATTTAGGCTAACAAATGCACCTAGCACATTTATGATATTAATGAGTCATGTTTTGCATGCGTACATTGATAAATTGGTTGTGGTGTACTTTGATGACATCTTCGTGTATGGTAAGAATCTTGATGAGCATGTTTAACATGTACATAGTGTGCTAAAAGTTTTAAGAAAAGAGAAACTATATGCTAACTTTAAAAAATGTAGTTTTGGCATGGAAAATCTTATTTTCTTTGGATTTGTTGTTAGTTTGAAAGGTATTGATGTTGATGAAGAAAATGTTAAGGCTATTAAGGGGTGGTCCACCTAAGTCCATTACCAAAGTAAGAAGCTTTCATGTTTTAACTACTTTCTTGCAGTGTTTTGTTAAAGATTTTAGCACCCCAACTGCACCACTTAGTGATATTATTAAGAAAGATGTTGGTTTTAAATCAGAAAAGCTCAAGAAAATTCATTTAAATTAATTTAGGAAAAATAATGTGATGCACATGTTTTAGCTTTGCCTAACTTTCCTAACACCTTTGAACATGAGTGTAATGCTTCATGGGAAGGTATGAGGGATGTTTTAATGCCTGATAAGAGGCCAAATGATTACTTTAGTGAGAAGTTGAATGGATCTACCCTCAATTACTCCATATATGATAAGGACTCTATTCCTTATTGAGAGCTTTAAAAACATGGCAACTCTACCAATGGCCCAAAGAATTTTTCCTTCATAAAAAAATTCCCATATGTGATAAAGTATTGCAAGAAAGGTATGGAAAATATTGTAGCTGTTGCACTATCTAAAAGGTATGCGATGTTCACTTCCTTGAATACTAGATTTCTTGGTTTTGACGTCATTAAAGACTTGTATGAAAATGATGTTGATTTTGCTACTATTTATCAACCATCTGACATGGTTTCCTTTGGTAAGTTCAACAGGCTTGATGGGTCTATGTGTGAGTTACAAGTGAAGGAAGCACATAGGGGAGGGTTAATAGGAGACTTTTGGGTTATAAAGACCTTATAATTATTGTGTGAACATTTCTTTTGGCCTAAGATGAGACATGATGTGGAAAGGGTTTGTTCTAGATGCATTACTTATAGATAAGCAAAGTATAAGGTCTTACCATATAGGCTTTACACAACTTTACATGTACCTCTTGAACCTTGAGTGGCCATTTCCATGGACTTTGTTTTGGGGTTGCCTAGGTCAAAGAGAGGAAAATATTATATTTTGGTGGTTGTTGATAGTTTTTCTAAGATGACCTATTTCATTCCTTGTCATAAAACCAATGATATAACTTATATAGTGGAATTATTCTTCAAAGAGATAGTTAGACTACACAGGGTTCTAAAGAACATTATGTCCAATCGTGATGCCAAATTTCTTAGTTACTTTTGGAAAACCTTGTGAGCTAAATTGGGGACTCAAATTTTATTTTCAATAACTTTTCATCCCCAAATTGATGGGAAAAAAGAGGTAGTCAATAGGACTTTAACTACTTTTCTTAGGTAAGACTTAAAGAATTGGGAAGAATGCTTACCTTTTATTGAGTTTACTTGTAATAGAAGTGTGCACTATATATAAGCCATATCTAAGGTGGTTCTTGAAAATGATGATTATGATGATGTCTAATCATGAATAGCATGCATAAATAATATGTACTATAAGATTAAATATGTGTTATAGTGCTATACTATCTTCATAGGTTATCTGTGTACCTAATGACCGCGTGTGTAGCATGTGCAGCATACTAGTGTTTGTGTGCAAATATTGTAACATATACATGTCAATTGCCTATACCGATCGTGCATTTGACAAGCATGATGTTATGTTGTATATGCAGCATATGCAACATACATAGTTATATGTATGTGTGTGTGTGTGTATGTGTGCAAAATTCCTATACTGGTTTTGCATATGTCAGGCTCATTATTGCACTACATATGTAGTATACAGTCATTTATGTGTGCATTACGTAGCTACACAACATATGCATCATATAGTCATATGCATGTGAGCAGCATATAAAACATATACATTACATTGTCAAATGCTATATTCACTTAACAAAAGATAGGTCGTGAGTATTAACACTTATTCTAACATATGCTAAGTTTCATATAATTGTGATAAATGTGATGACTTGATTAAATCTGTTAGGTTTGTTACAAAGGTTGCTGCTATTCTAATAGTGATATGGACCTTCGTTTAAGTAAATTCATATCACCATACTAGTATAAAAGTAGTAGCCTATAGTCTGTAAACAATGAGAAAAATAGGCAAGAAAAATAGCAGTTTAATAAAATACTTTCATGAAGGAATTATTCAAGAAATATTCTTCAATCTTTTATCTCTCTTTGTCTGCAATTATTCATGCATAGCTCAAGGAAATTATGAAAATGAAAATGAGGAATTTAAATAAGAATTTCTAGATGGTATCAAAGCATCCTTTATTGGCATAAAGATTTTTTTTGCAAGCATCAATCAAAGTGAAAGCACTTAAGAATAGAGAAAGTAGTAATGGTAATTCAATAAGAAATAGAGTATGAGATCATTTCCTTCCATAATCAGGTGCTCAACATAAAATTAGATAAAGACAATCACGCTAAAGAGTTATGATTTAGAAAACTTTGTGAACGGTGTCTACAAATCCCTTAAAAATAGTGTGTTAATGGAATTACAAATGTTGAATATAAGTTTTGGATTCATCAAGATCAAATGATCAGTTCTTGGTTTGTAAGATCTATGACTGATGAGTTTGTAAAGAAAGTGTCAGAATTATGCAGTGCAAGACCGAAATAAGTGTCTATCACTGAATATATTCATCATGTGCAAACCTTGGCATTATAATTAGCTTACACAGGATGTGTTGTTTTAGAAGAGGATCAGATCATGAAAATATTGAATTGTCTTGATAGTGATTATGATTCAACTGTGGCTAATGTCCAAGAAGGGTGTGTGAAATTGTAAGAAGTGTTGCACAATTTGTTGAGCCATGTCAGTAGATTGGAGAGGGGGAACATGCTTGTATCTTTGTTACCCACAACTAATCTTGCAAACATGACATCCTTACCAAATGAAAATATTATCTAGCAATAGCTAATGACACCTTTCCCAATGCCCAATCCAACATAATATGTTTCTCCCATCAATTTGATAAACTAGGTGGACAAAAACATAATATGTTTCTCCCATCAATTTGATAAACTAGGTGGACAAAATGCTAGGTGATTTCAGCAAAGAGCAAGCATATCATGTCATTTCCCATAAAATCCTCAACCCGTCTACTTTCCTCCTCAAAGTATTTCATTCAGTGGAGATCCACTACACAATGCAACCCTTTCAAAACTTTCACATTTTTAACAAAGCAGAGGAAGAAACTATAACAACAACACACCACAATGTTAAATCAATTGTACGTTGGGCCACTTTGCTAACAAATGCTGTCATCGATTTGATGCAAAATTGCCACCAAATCAAATCAATTAAAATGCATTTCCACCCAATCCTTCTACTCTACCAGTACACCAATTCTATAATAACAATGCTCCTTAAACAATGTTTCCCTACCAATTCTCCCTAACTAATAAACCTATTTTTCTTCTTACTCAATGACAAATCTACTATAAGCAAAAGCTCCTCTCAATAGCCAAAATTTTCCTTAAGCTTAAGTTACTATATTCAACCATGTCATTTAGATTGCATTGAATAATGCAACATTAGTGACTCAAAACCAAATACAAATGACTACCCTTTGAAATTAGTCATTGAATACCATTTCCACAACCGCATTGATGCAGTAACCTATCTATTACACTCACCCATATCAACCAATAACTCTTATGATCAATTAACCTACTACTACTCTTCTAGCCAACTAGAATTTTGTTTATGATCTAAGATGGTTCACTGATAGTGGTGTTACTTATCACATCATAGAAGATATACTCAACTTGGCTATCAAAATAGAGTTCATAGGGAATGAGCAACTATAAGTAGGAAATGGGACTTGACAAGAAATTCTTTTTGTCAAACATGTTACATGTTCCATGTTCCATCCATCACTAAGAACCTTTTTAGGTGGCTCACTTTACTAAAGATAATGGTTTTCACATGGAATTTCATGCTGATTGTGTGTATGTGAAGGACAAGAACATAGGGCACATACTCATGTAAGGGAAACTTAGGAATGGACTATATGAATTTGATGTGGCTATTCAAAAACAATTACCATTTCCTGAAAATTTTGCGATTTATCCACAAGTCCACATTTGTTCTACACATGGTAGCAATTGTCAAAACATAGTTAACAATGAACTTTCTTTCAATGGATCTAACCTAACTCTGTGGCACAATAGATTGAGTCATCCTTCTCTCAAAGTTACTAAAGTTATAATTAATAAGTGTAATATTATACGTGAATTATTTTTGAACAATAATCGGTTCATACGTGATGCTTATCAATTACACAAGACACATAAATTATCATTTGTTTCTATCATAAATAAAGGTACAACTCCCTTTGATATTATCCATTCTGATGTTTGGGGATCCTCACTTATACTATCTAGTCTTGGATATAAGTGGTATGTACATTTCACTGATCAAATTTCAATTGGATTTATTTTTTGAAAGAAAAACCTAATTTCAATAAAGTATTTTTTCTACTTAAAGCAAAAGTTGAGTTGCTCACTGGCAGATGCATTAAGGTTCTCCAATCTAATGGAGGCAAAGAATGTAATAGCCTTAATATTGAACTTAGCTTGGCTAGCATAACCAGACAAATATCATGCCCTTACACACTTTAGAAAATGGGTTGGCAGAATGAAAACATTAATAGATTGTTGAAATAGGGTTAAGCATGTTAGCCCAAGCCTCTATGCCATTAAAGTATTGGGATAAGGCATTCTATATTGCACCATTCTTGGCCAATAGATTAATAAGTTCAGTATTGGATAAGAAAAGCCCTTTGGAGATTCTTTTTTTAGTTTTACGTGATTATAGTTTCTTGAAGACATTTGGGTGTAAGTGTTTTCCTTTGACAAAGTCATTCAATCAACATTTATTTGCCTTCAAATCTACAAAATGTACCTTTCTCGAGTATAGTTCTTGTAACAAAGGCTACAAATGTCTTACAAATAAAGGTAAACTTTTAATCTCATGCCATGTTATTTTTGAAGAAAATAACTTTCCTTTCTTCGGAAAAATTGTAACTCAATCAGCCAACCCAATTCCAAAATATTGTCTCCCTTTTGTTACTAAATTCATCCTTTCACACATGTGTTGACCATGTTACCTACTGATTCCAACCTCTCTTTTAACATTACACAAAATAATCCTACCAATTCCCATAATTTGTCTTTTGATCAACCACATGATGCTATACACAACTCATCTTTAACTCAACAGCTTAACTTACTTAATGGTTCTTGTTCACAATCCACCTATATAGATTCCCCACAAAATTCTTCATTACTTGTCAAAAAAGCCATCCAATACTCATAGCATCATAACCAGATCAAAAGAAACTTCAATTACATACAGAGCCTTTATTTCCATACATAATATCACTTTATCACAAATAGTTTAACAATCTTTGGGTCATGAGGGCAGGTTTCAATCCATAAAAGATGAATATGGTGCCTTTATGAGAAATAATACATGGGAATTGGTTCCTTACCCTTTTAACAAAATGATAAGACAACAAGTGGCTTTGTAGGATTAATTAATGAGTTGATGGCTCATTAGACAAGTTAGAATTCACGCTAGTTGCCAAATATTACTTATATTTAGCATGTTGTGACTTTGTGGAAAAATTCAATCTTGTGGTAAAACATGCCACTGTTTGACTTCTTTTATCTTTTTCCTTAAGTAATCGGTAGGTACTTCGATAATTAGACATCAATAATTCCTTTCTCAATGGAAATATGTAAGAAGAAGTATACATAAGATAATATGCTTGTTTTTTTGACAAACAATGATCTAACTATGTCAGCCAGTTGAAAAAGTCTTTATATGGATTAAAGTAGGATCTATGGGTATAGTTTGACATATTATGGATAGCTTTAATTTAGTTTGGCCTTACAAGGGAAAATTTTGATGACTTACTATTTTGTATGACTTGTACTATGTACTCCATCTATGTCATTATGTATCTTTATGATATTATCATCACTGGGTCTGATCCAACCAAGGTTAACACCTTCATTCAGCTATTTAATGAAAAATTTCTTTAAAAGACATGGGAAACCTACATTACTTTCTAGGAATTAAGTTTTTTCAACTTTAAAATTGTTCTTTATTACTTAACAGACCATATACATAAAGTCTACATTTAAAAAGGCTAAACTACTTCATGCCAAACTTTCTCTCGCTCCCATGATTTTGAGTTCAACTTTAAGGGCTGAGTGCTACATTGGACAGTAGTAAAGAGAATCCTTCATTATCTTAGTGGCACTATAGATCATGGGTAAGAATTCAAGCCTTCAATAGTACACCACATTAATGGTTTTGCTGACTCAGATTAGGCATCATGCCTAGATATAAGACAATCAACATATGGTATTTGCATCTTCTTTGGTGCTAACCAAGTTATCTAGTCAATTAGAAAACAATCCACTATCTTTCGATCTAGTACCGAGGCTGAATATAGATGTCTTTCCAATAGTTGTTACTGAGGTCACCTGGGTACAAGCTCTTTTGTACGAAATTGGTATACTTGTTTCATTTTTTCTTATTATCTGGTGATAACAACAGTGTATTTGCTTTAACTACTAAACCCATTCTCCATTCCAAGACTAAACATATCAAGCTAGACTGCTATTTTGTATAGGAAAATATGCTTCAAAAGTAGTTAAGTATCCAATATGTTCCATTCGATGAGAAAAAAAATAGATATCTTAACAAAACCCTTCCTCTAGATCCCTTTTAGTTTCTTAAAGGAAAACTCAGTGTTACTGAAGTACCATTGAGTTTGAGGGAGGATTTAGAAGCTATATCTGAGATGGTTTTTAAAAAATATGATGATGAAGTTTAATCATTCATAGCATGCATAAAATAATGTGTACTAAAACATGTAAATATATGCTACAGTGTTATACTATCCAGATAGGTCAGTTGTGTGTGCAACGTGTGCAGCATAATAGTGTATGTGTAGCATATGCAACATATGCATGTCTATTGCCTATAAAAATCATGCATATGACAAGCCTGCTGTTATATTACATATGTAGCATATGCAGTATATATAGTAATATGCATGTGTGTTTGTGCAAACTACCTATACTAGTTTTACGTATGATAGACTTGTTACTACATTGCATGTATAGCATATGCAATATACAATCATATGTGTGTATGCTATATGGATACATTTCATATGCATCATATGTAGCATATAGTCATGTGTGTGCGTACTGGGTATATGTATTATATCCAGTATATACATTACATTGTTAAATGATGTAGTCACCCAACAAAAGATAGACAGTGAGTATTAACACATGTATTGACACATGTTAACTTTGTTATAGTTGTGATGTCTGTAAAGATTGTGACCAATTCTGTTAGGTTTTTTGCAAAGGTAGTAAATGCATATTGACATACCACTACAAAAGTAATAGCCTACACACTATAAACAATGAGAAAAATAGCCAAGAAAAGTAACAGTTTGATTGACACGAATTGTGTACAAAAGGTACCCAAGTATACGTATTACAAATAAGTAATATAATGATAAGAAAACATCATTCCTATAGAGATTATGTTATTAGAAAATAATTTTAAAATTGAAATGTAAAGATCAATTTTTTTCTTCTATTTTTGTGTTTTAAGAAAGTAAAATTAAAAGAACTAAAAATAAATAGTAGTAATAAATTAACTCAAAATGAGCAGCTAAGAAGATATATGAGAAAATCTCTAGAAATACTTAATCTCCCAATTTTCCAAATATGTAAATCACTAAAATGCCCCCAATATAATTATCAATCAATTTCCTGATCAATTGAATCTAACCTAGCATATATTCCTCTCCCAAATAAACTACACACTATATAGTAATTAACCTAATCACACTCTCATGTCAATTAAATTGCATATTACTCATTAAGTTCATCAATTATGGATCACATACATAAGAATCAAACATCTCGGCCTTGAAACGATGTATGTTATTTAATCAAGACAAATAATCAAATAATTCTCTCAAAGCTATTTAATTACCTATATAGATCAATTGTGCCTAAAAATTTAATATCATAAAATTTAGATTAAATAATATAATTGAATTGGAATCATAATTGAGGTAAAAATATTAGATCATCACATGTAGAAAATTGGGTTGATAAGACCCCTGGATTAATAAATTAGTTAGACATAATTTTGTTCATAAAACTTAGATTTTTCATAAAAAAAGAAATGAAAATTGATAAATAAAAGAGAATAAGAATAAATATAATCAATCTCTTATATTTTAGCATCAATCTTCTCTTAAATCTCCACCAAATCATATTCCTTTTGAAATTTTTCTAAATTTTTCTCTCTTCTTAGCACCAAAAACTAATATTTTTCTATATTTGGCTTTAAGATATGAAAGGTTATTTGTTAGGCTTAAATGGGTGGCTATATATTAACAATGGTAAGCTTAAAAGGCCCAGTCAATCCAAATAAGGCCTAAATCATTTCTTATGCTAAATATTATTTAGGATTTTGCTCAAGGGATGACCAAATAGATTATAAAACATGGTAGATCTCATCAACTTATATAACTCACTACAAATGTTTTCTCAATAAGAACACCAAAATCAATCATGAACATATGCATACAAATTTGAATCAATCTAACCAAAACTAGCAAGCATATCACATGATTAATGTGAGTATCATAACCACTATGTTACATTCCTTATCCTAGTCATGAAATCTAATTCTTATCATTTTGTTTATATGTTTCATATCAAGCATGCATGCATTTAGTTTCCATGTATTTATAAACTTTTACCCAAATCATGATTAAAAACATCCTAAAAACAAATTTTTCCATAAAAATTGAAAATGTGTACTAAATACTAAAATAGAGAATGAAGTTCCCTCCTGCAAACTTAAATTGCATATTGTCCCCTATGTGTACATATAAATATGAAAAAGTAAAAGGAAAGAAAACTCCCTTAGTCTTTGCACACCAAATTTGTCATTGAAATGCTCAATCTTATTGTCCCATTGCTCTCCATATGTATTCACTTACAAAACATAAACAATAAAAGTATAAGTAAAATAACGCTTGGTTGCCTCCCAACTAGTGTCACCTTTAATATCCTTAACTAAACAATCATATCAACTCCTAAGGTACATCACTTTATGTTCTGATTTGAAAATGTGGTGCATAATTCTCTTATTTCTTTTTGTATTTTTTAGAATTATTATAAGCACTCCACCATAGCTCATCTAATTTATGTATTTACAACATATTTTTCACCTCTCTATTGGACCCTTCTACTCGCCCACTCAATTACAGATGGTAGGGTAAAGGTGTGAGGTTTAACCTTGGTGGTCCTTCGATAGATGATTTGAGCTTATATCCTATCTCAAAACTTTGTACAACCATATTAGGTATACGCATGGGAGGTGTAGCCTCAAATTAGTTCACACAATCAATAATATAAATCATAGACTCCATACTTTCAAAATTAAAATAGATTGAGTTATTTGTTGTTGTGTTTACTTTATTCACAACAAAATGTGTACATTAATGAGTGCTACAAAATGTACATCATGATTAGACTCTTAATGTGGGTGACTCAATAGACTCTTTTAAGTTATCATCATGATTAGAAACATCTATCCTAAAGCACTCATTAGCATTATTAATAATCAGGGATTTTGGTGCTTTAAAAACTTTAAATGTTATTTGATCATATTACACTCTTATTGTAAGCTCACCTTTCTGTACATTAATGAGTGCTCTTCTAGTTGTTAAGAATGAATGACCAAATATGACATGAATTTTATGGTTGTCTTCCATGTCTAGTACAATGAAATCCATAGGAAAGATGAATTTGTCTACTTTTACTAGCATATTTTCTACCACACCTTATGGTCGATTAATTGATCTATATACCTTTTGTAATGTTATTGAAGTGGGTTTGGCTTTACTAACTCCAATATCTTACCAATATGGCATAAGGTTAATGCTTGAACCAAGTCATATAGCGCTTTCTTGACGTTCATGTTCCCAATTGTACAAAGAATGTCAAAGTTAACTGGATCTTTCAATTTTTAGGGTAGTTTTCTTACAATAATGGCACTACAACCTTCAATCAAGGTTATTGTTTCATTATCTCTAAGCCATATTTTCATAGACAAGATGTCCCTAAGAAATTTGGCATAAGAAGGCATTTGCTCATGTGCATCTACAAATGGTATATTTATGTACAACTTCTTGAAGACATACAAGAATTTTGAAAACTACATGTGTAACTTTTACTTTTGTAGTCTTTGAAAGAATGGAATAGTGGGTTTGTAAAAATTACTCATTTTTTGCTAAATTATTTCCTTTTTAGTGCTCTCCTTATCGACTAATTCCGCCTAATCCTTTTTAGCTTCCTATTCCTCCTCATCCTTTTGAGTCTCATGTATTTCATTTACTACTTTCTGTAAATATTTTCTTCTTGATGCAAAATCTCCTGCATTCTAAGATATATATCATCTGGTAGATTACTAAACCATAATTCAATATTTTCAGTCATTTTATGGTCTAATAATACTCTACAAAATGATAAGTTTGTACTAGTTGTTTCAAATGTCTGAATTAATATGCTCATTACATTAGCCCATTCATCTAATGTCTTTTTTCTATCCGTAATACAATCTAGGTCATGAAAGTCATCATTATTTTTTTGTGAAGTTTGAATTCTAGTGGTATAGACCTTCTAATACCCTAGTGTAATTCTTCTTCTATTTTTGGTTGTTGCCTTCTCCTATTTGGTGGATTAGGTTTGTTTTGTCTTTTCCTATTCCTTTCGTTTATATGAGGATCATAAGTTTCTTCATGGATTTTAGGGGGTATTATTGTATTTCTTTCCATAGTAATTTTGAAATTTTTTAGTTCAAAATCTATTTCATTGAATACTATCATATCATCTTCTTCTCCATTAGAGCATATTTTATATCCATATTGTTTTATTAATTCCTCATTCATTAATATTAATAGACTTACTAATGTATATTGATGAGCAGAATCGGGATCGCCAAAAACTTTGATGCCATCCTCGCAACGGAGTCATCCCTGGCAACGGCGCCAAAAACTTGATGAACGAAAACCGGCATCGCCGATCTCGCAAATACTTTGGTTTTATATTTATAAAACTCTCGCAAGTGCACGAATCATTTCGTAGAAAATGATAAGTATACTCCCAAGGTCGATCTAAGGAAGGAATGTATGTGGTTTTTAATTTATTATTCAAACTTTTAAAAACGAAATTAAATCCTAAACATCATGTCACGATATTTTGGGGTTTTTGTGTTTTTAATCTAATTACAGAAAATTAAACATAGATTCAATAAACATTCATGCAAATTTTATCTTTTATAAATAGTGGAGTATTTATGGATATAATAACTAAGTTAATTATGCTTGCTCAGACATCTCAGGTTATTAAAGATATGAATTGATATTTATCGATTCTCTCTTTTTTGTATGAATACCACATTTGGTGGGGTTAGATATTCTTTTTTAACTAAACAAATCAATTAACACCTATGGGTGCGGTTGATAACTAATTTGGTTAATTAAATTAATTCCTTTTCCTAAGAGATTGAAAATGAACCATTTAAATGCCACCTTTTGTGGGGTTAGACAGTTTAAACTTTATTCAAGGTGTCCAAATTAAACCTAAGAATTTAAATATCTGAGTACTAACGTTCAAGTTTTAAAACCACTACTGAAAACATGTTGTCGATACATTTTCAAATAATAATTCTTATAAAAACTTTTGAAATAGAGCTTCACTCTAACTACCGGGCGATTGTACCAACAAATAAAAGAGCACTACTCTAAATCAGACCTGATAACTAAACCTTAAAATCTAATTTTCAGATTTAAGTTTTTAATGAAAAATAATATATTTCTCTCTAACATTCTTAATATAAAATCTTGAATAAAAATAAAATCAATTCATTTTAGAGATTTTTACCTATTTAATATTTCGCAAGCATAACAACGTTATTATTATATCATGTTTACAACAACTTAGCACAGTTAAATTTAATCACAAAAAAATTAAATATAACATGTAAGAATAAAGCATAAAAAATAACTTCAAAGAAAATAAAATCCTTACAAGATTGATGCTATTCCCGTTTCTAGAAAAACCTCCAAACGGAATTTGCACTTATTTATTGAATCAAAAAAGCTAATAAATTACAAAAACATAACTAGTTCTTCGCAAAAAGGGAGGAACTCTAAAACTAAGCAAAACTAACTAAAACATAAGAAAAACTAAAAAAAACTAAAAACTAAGAAATGGAGAGAAAGAAAGAAGAGAGAAGTGTGTTTTGAGGTGTGTTTTGAAGTGAAGGGAAGGGGGGTATTTATAGGTGAGGATGGAGAGAAAAAATGAGTAAAAAAATGTTAAAAAATGTAAAAACGCGTAATGGACATGGTGAGGTCATTGATGACGTCATGTGGGTGGCTGCACGTGAAAAATGGGGCAAAATGGCGTCAAGGCCTTGCTACGGAGGGTACTGGCACGCTGGCATTGTCTGTGCGAGGAACAGCACCGCACGCGCATCTCTGCGCTGGGATGAACGCACTTACGCGCGCCGCGGCTCTACGCGGATGAACAAGACCCGAGCACGCAGCTCGCGCGGATGAACAAGCATTCGAGCCGCGCTTCATGCGGATGAACAGTACTAGTGCGCGTGGGATGGGCTGCTCCGGGCGCAATTTTCTCCTTTCTGACATTTTTGACCTTTTCGACCCATTTTGTCCAATTTTTTCCATATTTGTTGACCTTTCCCCATTTATTTAGTAATATAATTCTGATGTATTGCTTCCAGTATTCCTTTTTGAGTTTTTAAGTTACGTTTTTAAGCGAAAATACCTGAAAAACAATAAAAAATACCCGTGATTCCGAAAAAGACAAATTTATATAAATATATGATAAAACATATATATATATATATTTTTAATCAATTAATGAGCATAAAATCATGGTAATTTTAGTACTTTTTGAGCACTCATCATATATATATCCTTATTTTCAATATTCATAAATTTTTCATCTAATTATTTTCTATATTCCATTAAGTTTGAACTATAAATTGTTTTTCGTTTTTTTTCATTAATGAGGATCAATCCATCATATATTCTTGTTGGTTCTTCTTTCAATCATGCTAATGGAGTTTTTCTTTGCTTTCAATTATATTTTGTAAAGATTTTATTATTTCCACTAAAATAATTAAGGATTTCATTAAATCTATCGTGTTATTTAATATTCTTATTAGGGTGCCATTATTTTCTAATTATATTTCTTGTAATATGTGTTTTAACATTTTGAAGAGAATTTTACTTAATAGTTTATCATATTTCATATTACTCTCTATATGGATAAGATTTTTGACTTCTTCAATTTCTTGGTTTTAATTCTTTTACTTATTCTTCTTGTTCCCATTCTTGTTTACTAAATTTTGCTTGATCATTTGTAAATTTGATTCATGATACATTTCTCTTTCATGTTTGCATGAAAGGATTTTCTTGTATGTCTAGATTCCACTTTTCTAGTATCTCAAAATTTGTTAGTATTTTTAGTTGTTCTATTTTTTAAAATGCCTTACCCATTTTTATGAATCCATATATTGAGTCATTATGTCTATTTTTTAGTGAATATCCTACTATGCAGTGTATTGAAAATGGATGGTTTTCATCTTTCATTAAATTTCCTTTTTGAAATTCATATGCTAAGCTTAGTACTTCATTTAGGTTTTTATCATTAATATTAATAGAAAACCTATGATATGTTGTAAATTTTAATTTTTGATATTGTAAATTGGTCGACATGAAGTGTGTGTGATGAATACACAAGTATACATATCACAACAAGTAATATAATAATAAGAAAAGATCGTTCCCATGTAGATTGTGATATTAGAAACTAATTTTAAAACTAACAAGAAAATAATTTTTTTATGATTTTAAGTTTTAAGGAAGCAAAATTAAAAAAAAAAACTAAAGAAAAATATCGGTAATTAATTAACTTAGAATTGGTAGCAAAGAAGATATATGAAAAAAATATATAGAAATACTTAATCCTCTAATTTTTTAAACATGTGAATCACTAAAATATTCCCCGATATAATAACTAATCAATTATATGATGAACTAAATTTAACCTATTATGTATTCCTCTCTCAAGTAAGCTACACATATATAGTAATTAACCTAATGACACTCTCATATCAATTAAATTGAATACTACTACTTAAGTTCATCAATTATGGATCACATACATAAGAATCATACATCTCTGTATAGAACTTATGCATGTTATTTAATCAAGACAAACAATTAAATAATTCTCTCAAATATATTTCATAGAGTCATCACACCCCCAAAGTTTACTCTTTGCTTATCCTCAAGTAAAGCTACGTCTAACTAGATAAAATGACATAGGAGCACACACATACACACACATATATTAATACATGCATATTTAGTAAAAATTATCCTTTTCAATAGTCGTATAGTTCTAATACAAGGAAGTTCACATATCCATCAATCAACATTCCATTAATACAATGATATGCAAGGTTTTCAATGAATTTATTCATTTGTGCATGTGTTGTACATGATATCATCCAATGCACTCATGACATCAACATATATGAGCATACTAATTAATTCAATCTTAGAACAAGTTTCCTAAGTCTTTATGCTTGTAATATAAGGCTTAGGTTGAGGGGGCAATAAATGAAAGCAAGTAGGCTCTTTCCACACCTTAGCTTTCTTTTTATTCATCATGTACTTTTTAACTACAATTGAGCTTTTACTTGATATTTTAGTGTACCCTATCTTATCATTATTTTCATATTCTTTTATTCCACTTTTTTTAAATTGTTTTTGTAACTTTAGAACACCCCTAAACTTATTTTCAATTTTATTCTCTTTTGCTTTAGAGGGATAATTGTTTTGTGAGCTTTTTTTCTTTTTATTTTCTCTCATTTTTTGTTATATGGTACATTTCATTTTGCCTTACTCTATAGCATAACATATGATTGCATTTTTTTCATACAAGCAAAAGGTGCAAAGGTCAAGATAATTTTTATCTGTTAGGCATAAAATATGGCATAAAGATACAAAAAGGTTCTTAATTGGGCTCAAATGGGTGACTAAAGATATTAATAATGGTTAGATTGAAAAGCTCAATCGGTCTAAATAATATATAAATAATTTATTTGCTAAGTACTATTTAGAATTTTGCCTCAAAGGATGATCAAATAGATTCTAAAATATGATAGATCTTATAAACTCGTATAACTCACCACAAATTTTCTTTTAGTAAGCACATCAAAATCGATTATGAACATGTGCATAAAAATTTGAATCAATCAAAACTAGCAAGCATATCACATGATTAATGTAAGTATTTTAATGAGCATGTTAAATTCCTTATCCCAATCGTGAAAAAAATGTATCATTGGGTTTATTACATTTCATATAAAATATGGTTGCATTTAGTTTCCATATATTTATCAATTTCTACCAAAATCATACTAAAAATAAAAAATAAAAAAATTTCCTAAAATTTAAAAATGTATACTAAATACTAAAGTAGAGAGTGAATTTTCCTCTCCCAAACATAAATTGCACATTCTTCCTAATGTGCTCGTATAAATATGAAAAAGTAAAAGGAAAGAAAACTCTCTTAGTCTTGGCAAACCACATTTGTCGTTGAAATGCTCAATCTTGTTGTGCCATTGCTCTCTACATTTATTCACCTATAAAACATAAGCAATAAAAATATAAGTAAAATAACATTAGGTTTTCTCCTAACCAGAGTTATGTTTAACGTCCTTGACTTGACAATCATATGAACTCCTAAGGTATATCCTTATATGTCCATTTACTATTGAGTTTGCCTGGACTTAGTTTGAGTCTTTAATTGATCCTAATACTTTATATTTAAATTTAAAAACATTGTGCTCAATTCTCTTATTGTGCCATATTTTTTATTTCTTTTTGTACTTTTTGGATTTCATTTAAGCACTCTGCCATAATGTATCTAATTTATGTATTTGTAGCATCTTTTTCATCTCTCTATTGGACTCTTCTCCTTGCCCACTTGATTGTGGATGGTAGGGTAAT
This sequence comes from Hippophae rhamnoides, assembly GCA_033030585.1. Classification (NCBI taxonomy): domain Eukaryota; kingdom Viridiplantae; phylum Streptophyta; class Magnoliopsida; order Rosales; family Elaeagnaceae; genus Hippophae; species Hippophae rhamnoides. Next base: position 22,660,900 of record CM065431.1, read on the forward strand.
AGTGTGAGGTCTAACCTTGTGGCCCTTCAATAGATGGTTTGAGCTTATATCTTATCTCAAAACTCTCCACAACCTTATTAGGTATACATATGAGAGGTGTAGCCTCCAAATAGTTCATATAATCAACAATATCAATCATAGATTCCACACTTTCAAAATTATAATAGATTGAGTTATTTCTTTGTGAGTTTACTTCATTGTTCACAAAATCATCTTGTGTGTGGGTCACTCAACAATATTTTTTAGTTATCATTATGATCAGTCACATCTATCCTAAAGCATTCATTAACATTATCAGTATCAGGTAGTTTAGATGCTTTAAAAACTGTAAATATTATTTGTTCATCTTGTACTCTTTTTATAAGATCACTTTTTTGTACATCAATGAGTGCTCATTTAGTTGATAATAATGGATGAAAAAGTGTGATATGAATGTTATAGTCCTCTTCCATGTTACAGTCTACTTTTACTAAAACATCTTGTACTACATCTCAGGGTCACTTAATTGATCTATCTACCATTTGCAATGTTGTTACTGAAGTGAGTTTAAATTTACCAACACCAAATCTCTTGAAGATTGATAATGGCATAATGTTAACGATTTAACCTAAACCACATAGTGCTTTCTCAAAGTTCATGTTTCCAATTGTGCAAGGAATGTCAAAGCTACTTGGATTTTTCGGTTTTTTGGATAGTTTATTAGCAAGGTAGGCACTACAACCTTAAGTCAAGGTTATTTTTTCATTATATTTAAGCCTCTTTTTCTTAGACAAGATGTCTTTCAAAATTTTAGCATAAGAAGGCATTTGTTCCAAAGCATCTGCAAATGGTATATTTATGTTCCATTTCTTAAAGACGTCCAAAAGTTTTGAAAATTATGTATCTAACTTTTGGTTTTGTAGTCTTTATGAAAAAGGAATAGTGGGTTCATAGAGGTTGCTATTTTTTGGCTAAATTATTTCCTTTCTAGTAGACTATTGATCCACTTGTTCCTCGTTATCCTTTTTAGCTTCCTATTCCTCCTCATTTTTTTGTGTCTTATGTTTTTCCCCATCTTTTTTAGTCTTATGTTTATTCTCTAGAGTTTTACCTCTATTCAAGGCTATGGAAATATGATAACTGTATTTTATATAGTTATTTTCATCAATTTTAGTAATGATAACACGCGCGAATCTGAGCCGTTGCTTTTTTTGATCGAACGGTCAATGTTGGGTGAGTGTGATCTTGCACGTGGACTTCATCTCTCCTGCGCGAAAATTAAACTTCCATTAATTGTATTTTGACCCACAAATTTAATCCAAATTACATTTTGAACTTTCTTAAATTACAGTTAAGCCCTTTGCTAATTTTAAATTAAATTTTTAAACTTTTAATAATTATAATTAAGCCCAAATTTAATTTAAATTATATTTTCAATTTTTATAAATTGTAATTAAGAACTATATTATCCGAAATTATATTTTGTGACGTAATATGAAATTAAGTACATTTTCGATACAAATTATTTAATTTTATTAAAAATGTATTTTTAGCACATAAAAGGAAAATATTAATTTATTTAACAAAAATTAACTAAATATTAAAAGAACATAGCAATTATCATTACTAAAATTGATGAAAATAACTATATAAAATACAGTTATCAACACCCCCAAACTTAAGTTTTTGCTAGTCCTCGAGCAAAAGGAAGGAAATAAAACAAAGATAACTACATTTAAAATAGTGATTTTCAAAATAATTCTTTTTAAACATTCCAAATAACATAACTCAAAGAAATAAAAGAATTTCATCTAAGCATCAAAATCAATTTAAAAGTATATAACCTTTTCACAATGAACTTTTAAGTGTGTGTGTATGTCTTTTCAAATTTCATCACATGCAATCCGGATCAGTTTATACAAATATGAAATCAAACAAATTATCATGAAATCACAAATCTCATAAGTTTATTTTTCATTTCTCTCTCCACTAATGTAGACAAACACAAAACACCAAATCAATAGGACTTCATTAAGCTTGTAATGTATGGCTTAGGTGAAGGTAGGATAAAAGATTATATTTAGCACAAAATTTCCTAAACACATCATTTTAGGATTGAAACAAGAGATCTTCTATCATCACATCCAAACTCAATTTTTTTTTTCTTTTCTGCTTTTTTTTTCTCTTTTTTATTTCAGAATCTGTTTTTTTTTTCTTTTTTTTTGTACCGTGTTTTTTTTATGATATATCTTTAATTATTTACTAACAACTGTAAATGTTAGTGAGATAGGAAAAATAGATATATCCATAAACACATATACATATTTTTTTTTAAGATAGATTTTTGAAATGAGATATATATATATATATATATATATATATATATATATATATAAACTTTGAAGCTCAACATGGGTATACTATTGGTAGTGTATGTGAAGGTAGATAGAAAGGCTCAAACGATCCAAAGATGGCCTAAATCATTCTCTTAGTTAAATGTTATCTATAATTTCGCCTCGAGAGAAAATCAAACAAATTCTAAGAATTGTGACACCACAAATATCAATCGAATTCCATACTCATATAAACCTTCTCTAAATTATCGTAGCAACTCAAAAATCAAGACTAGTGCTCATAAATATTTATCTTTGTAAAAATGAAACATACGTAAAAATTATTCATCGCTTAGACAATATTCAAATTTTTCAAGGAGATATGCATCATTTAAATCGAAGAAACAAAAATATATCACTATTCATAGCAAATTATCTTCAATCAACCAAACAAACAAAAAAAATTTCACAAGCAATAACATCCAGAAAGTATTTCAACTTGGTTCAGTATATACACCACCCCCAAACTTAATATACACATTGTCCTCAATGTGTGAAAATTAAGGAACATTTGAGATGGGTTTAAAGAGACTTCTTGGTTTGTTTGATTGGTTAAGACAAAATAGCTTCATTACCTCCAATTTGCACCTACGAAACAAAAAAAAATTTACATAACAAAATAGAAAAACTAATATATGCAATAAATAAATAAAAAAAATAAAACACATGGGTTGCCTCCCAAGAATCGCTTGTTTTATAGTCTTCAGCTTGACTTCTCAATTTGTTTTTCTGTGTGTAAGTTAAGATTTGTGTGTCAAACAAAATCTCCACTTACAAGAAAATTGAAAAATAAATTAAGAAACAATAACCATAAAAAATAATTTATTTATTTTTATTTTTTTTCTTTTTGTGGATTAAGATTTGTGTGTCAAACAAAATCTCAACCAACGAGAAAATTGCAAAATAAAAAAAACAACAAACAATAAGCACAAAAAAAAACAAATTTATTTTTCTTTATGTGAGATAAGATTTGTGTGTCAAACAAAATCTCAACCCACGAGAAAATTGAAAAATAAATTAAAACGCAACAATAATTTTTTTTTGAATTAAAATCAAATTGATTGGTATTAATATCAACAATGAAAATAGTAAAACAAATCCCCAAGAACGCGCCTAAAAACTTGTTGTGTGTTTTGCAACACACGTAAAATCGCAAGTATACACGGTCACAAGTAATAAAGATTTGTAAGTAGAAAGTATCGCTCCACGAGGATTTGTTACTATAGTTTGTTGAGTACTAAAATTGTATCTCTCTGATTTTATCCAAAACAATCGATGATTAAGAAAAAGGTAAAAAGAAAATAAGAGAACTCTAGGATTGCAATTTTTCACCAAACTAATCCACTCAAATCATGTTATTTTCTTTTGATTTATATTTTTTAGTACATTGAATTTGTCAACCGAAAACTTCTTTTTTATTCATACATCTCTTCCGAACTCCGTATAAACACACCTCGTTAAATTAATTCACTATATCTCTATGAGAATTAAATTTAATAAGATTCATTAAGTTCTAAGTTCTCAAATGGTCACACATACAATTAGGTTATATTCTTATCATTCATCATACATGTCATTCTATTTATGAGCAATATACACAAAAATGCCTTTCTCAAGTTTATTTTTATGCCACAAATCGTTTTGATAAAATTCGTAAATAATCAAAAAGCATTAAGCACAAAATAGAATGAACAAATCGAACGTCTTATAAATCTTTCAAAAAATAATTAAAATCAAAGCTTCATAAATTCAGATCAAATGCAACTCTAGAAAAATTAAATTACTTCATTAAAATTAAAATAAAAATTACACCAGATGCTGAAAAACTAGAAGAAGAAATTAAAATTAAAACATCACATACGAAAATATTTGGCACACGGAGAAACAACAAAAGCCAAAAAATGGCTTCTGCGTGTTCTGCAGTCCAGCCCCAAACACTACAAAAATTCTAAACTAAAAAAAAACTTTTTTTAAAACTAAAAACTATCTCCTATTTATAGCTAAAAAATACATCCAAAAATAATACATTTCTTTTCTTTTTTTTAACCACGTAAGGAATTTGTATCAAAAATAGAATCGACGCGTATCGATATTCGATATAATATTATTTTAATTTACGCGTGAAACAGGGCCGTCGTTCTGATTTTTTGAAATTCAAAGTGCATGCCACGTGTCAGCATCTGATTCGTTGCGATGATTTAATGCGGACACGTGGCAGGATTTCATTGGCTGCGGGAAACGGGCATGCGAAGGATTGTCGCACGAGAGACAACGCTGAAACATGGGCGTAATCCTGCGCTCTCGCGCTCATGATAACATGACACGTGTCGGAATATGATTTGCTTAAATCCTCCCTACCTTCTCTTATTGGGTTTATAATTGTGTCTATTGGAAGGTTAGCTTGAAGCCTTTGACTTATGGCTTGGGTAAGTTGCTCTATTTGGGTCTAAATTTAGAATTGAAGTATCTTGAGTATACACTTTTTTATATACTAACTAGATGAATTCTTTCATCATCTCTATTAATTAAGTGGCACGAATCATTATTGTTTATTTCTAATGGATTGCCCATTTTGTTTCACTTGGGTGACAACTTCCTGTTTTCTTATTGATCTCAAAGTACGCTCGATTTTGGGATCTAAAGGCAAAATTTCTCCCTTACGGACTCTACTAATGCAATAAAGCCAAATATATTTTTAATAGCACTAAATGAGATGTTAAAATTAAAAATGAAAATAAAAGTAAATAAATTAAAATTAAAATTACACAAAATAAATAAAAAATAACTAAAATAAATTAAAATTAAAATTAATTTCTAATGATAACTAATATATTTGTGTGCAGTAGGTATGTAAGTATACATATCACAAAAAAATAATATAATGATAAAAAAGGTCATTCCTACTGAGATTATGTTATTAGAAACTAATTTTAAAATTGAAAAGTAAATATTTTTTTTTCTTTTTTGTGTTTTAAGAAAGTAAAATTAAAAGAACTAAAAAATAAATAGCATTAATTAATTAACTCAAAATTAGTAGTAAAAAAGATATATGAGAAAATATCTAGGAATACTTAATCCTCAATTTTCTAAATATATGAATCACTAAAATCCTTCAATATAATTACCAATCAATTACATAATCAGTTGAATCTAACCTAGCATGTATACCTCTCCCAAGTACACACCATATAGTAATTAATTAACTTAATCACACTATCATGTCAATTAAATTGCATAATATTTATTAAGTTCATCAATTGTAGATCATATACATAAGAATCATACATCTCAACCTAGAAACTATGTATGTTATTTAATCAAGATAAACAATTAAATAATTCTCTCAAAGCAATTTAGTTACCTCTATAGATCAATTGTGGTTAAACAAATAATAGCATAAAATTTGATTAAATAATATAATTGAATTGAAATCATAATTGAGGTAAAAATATTAGATCATCGCATATAGAAAATTGGATTCATAAGACCCTTAAATTAATAAATTAGCTAGACATAATTATTTTTATAAATATCATATTTTTCATAAATAAAGACATAAAAATTGATAAAGAAAGGTGAAGAATAAATACAATCAATCTCTTGAATTATAGCACCAATATCCTCTTGAATCTCTATCAAATTGTATCTTTTTTGAACTTCTTCTATATTTTTCTCTTTTCTTGGAAACTCAACCAATAGGATTTTTGGAGTAATTAGAGAGTTAAATATAGCTTAGATAAAATCTGGACCAACAGATCAGCTTCAGGTTAAGGTTTAAGATGAAAAAAAGAAATTAAATAGTGTTGTCTAATGGGATCGCGACATATGGCTCGGGAGAAACGCTAGATGAATTAGTCTGTGATACATGGTGAGTTAGATTGGTCATGATCAACTTATAGTGAGTCAACACCACGTGTACACTATGATTCACTAATACAGATTACATGGTATCCACTTGTCTTGTTCTGATGGATCAGGCATTAAAAAATTCATAAAAATTCCATAAAAATTTCAAAAAATTGCAAAAAATTTCAAAAAATATATTTTCATCTCTTTTCACTAGAAATTTTATCTTTTAATATTTTTAACCTCAAAAGTGATACTTATTGAATGAAATGAACAAATATTAAGCACAAAAGTGCACTGTTGACTCTATTTTCATAAGGTCATCACAATTCAATAAAACAGTTTCATGAAAGAATTATTCAAGAAATCTTCTTCATTCTTTTATCTCTCTTAGTTTACAATTCTTCATGCATAGCTCAAGGAAATTATAAAAATGAAAATGAGGAATTTAGACAATAATTTCTAGACATTCCACAACTAATTACACTCCTTTTGAAATTGTTTATGGATTTAATCCACTTAGTCTTATGGATTTTTACCTTTGCTTGTTTCCATAAAGAACTAGTTTAGATGAAAAAATAAGGCAAAAATAGTGACGAAGCTACATGAGAGCTAAATTATTGCAATTTTGTTATGATTTAAATGTTGATATTTGTGTGAAAATTGTGTTTATTTGATTATTTAATCCACAAATGTCATTTCACGGGTATTTTGTGTTTAAAGTGAAATTTCAAGTAAAATCATGATTTTGGAGAAGTTAGGGACAAAGAACAATGATCGGGATTGAATGAAAATAAAAAGAGAACAAAATTTCAAAATTTGGAATTTCGCCACAGGCGAGAGTATTCTTGCCGCCGGCAAAAACCTTACGGAGAAAATGTTGAAAATCATGCAGGAAGCACAGATTTTGGCCAAGTGAATCTCACTGCCGGCCAAAGTATCTCGCCACCGACCATATTCATCTCGCCGCCGGCTAAAATCCTGGCAAAAATCTTCCCGAGAGCACAAATTTTGGTAAACTCATCTCGCCGCCGGCCAAATAATTCTCGCAGCCGGCCAAAGAATCTCGCAGCCGGCCACATTATTTTGGCCACTGGCCAAAATCCGAAAACCCAAAATTTAATTTTCCAGAAATCTCGTCGCGGCAAGAATAGTGTCGCCACCGGCGAGTTTCGTCCAAAAACACATTTTTTATGTTGTTTTGTTCCAAAATTGCCCCCCAAACCCTAGATCTATATATACATTATGATGGAAAAAGAGGGAGATGGCAAAGAGAGCAGATTTGAGTTATTTTTGGAGGAGAAAAGGAAATTTTGGAGAGAAAGGTTGGAGAAGCTTGAAGGATCATCACCATTGTTGCTACCAAGTCTTCCTCTTCAAGAGTTTTTCATCTCTTCTCCTTAGCTTTTATCTTCTGCATTTTATTCAGATTGTTTGTTCATGGATTCAATTGAGAATATGTTTGTTCTTATTTTCGTTATGAACTAATTCGTTTTTGCTAAGGCTATGATGTAGTTGAATCAAGGAAATCTGATTTCTTGTGTTATCGTTATATGAATTCATTGTTTTCAAGTTGAGTATTTATTTCCATGCTTAATGCTTTTAAATTTCTGATCAAGATTTAAATGATTTGTTGCATTATATTGAGACCAAGAGGAGATGTGTAATGAACGCTTCTTGTGATAAATACCGTATGTTGAATGCGAGTGTGAGAACTAATGCATGATGTATGTGGTTATTCTAGAAATTCCATAAATCGTAATGTGCTTGTTTGTGATTAAATCTTCATAGAAATATAGTCGGTTTTCATAGATAAGTAATTCTAATATAACTCGAGAGAGAGTATTAGGTAAATTTGGGTGTTTCAACCATCACTTTTAACTTTGATTCTCATATAACATAACTTGAAATCGGATTGAATTGATTTAGCGAAATCAAATGCCTTAGCGTTTTTAATCATTTGCGAACAACATTAAATTTTGTTATTTACATTTAGTTTTAAGTTAATTTACTTTTTAAACAAATTCAAAAATTCGGTTTTCAAATAAAATTAGGATTAGTCAATTTCGGTACTTAGTAACGCCATTCCTTGTGGGTTCGATATCCGTACTTTTGTACACTTTATTACTTGAATGATTCGTACACTTGCGAAATTACGCATCAAGAGCATCTATGAATGCATTGAAAAGAAGAATAAGAAATATGCTTCCAAAGACAACAAAGGATGGCGAAGAGTTATTTTTGAACCGGACAATTGAATTTTGGTACTCATAAGAAAAGGGAGATTCCAAAAAAATCAAAGATCCAAGTTGGAACCTGGAGAGGATGGACCATTTCAAGTTCTTGCAAAGATCACTGACAATGCCTACAAGTTTGATCTTCCACGTAAGTATAATGGTAGTACTTCTTGCAATATTTTTGATAATTTTATTTTTGATTATGCAGGTGACGATTCGAGGTTGAATCGAGAGGGGAAATGTTGGGAATCATGGGCCATTGTACATTCCAAGTGGGTCGATTACGATATCAAAGACCAAGAAACTCAAGGAAGCATTGAACGAACTAGTTCAAGACTAAAGGGTACCACAAGAGGACCACAAGTCATTCCATGACCTAGTCAATGAAATTAGAATTTTGATTCTAGAAAATGTGTGCGCATCGAGGCATCTACTTTTGCACATCGAGGCATGAAAATGTGTTGTGGCATAATATAATGCATGTCGTGGCATGTTCCACTCAGTTGGTTTTAGAAAATAAAAATGTATTGCGACATTGAAAATTGCACGCTATTGCATAGTCCTCTCGGGTTTCTATACTGGTTATAGAACTTCTTTTCATTTCTAAATTTTTTAATTAAGATTATTTAATGTATAAATGACTCCAATTATGTGATAACTGTGCATTTAGATATTATTTCATAATATTGTTTAAGTTGAGAGCTTTTTAACCTCTTTGGTTCCTTCTCAAATGGACTTATCAGGGTTTTGTAGCCATTGTGGTGTTTTCTTCATCATTAGTCCTTGTTTCTTTAAAACCATAGGGTCAAAGTGTTGCTCCAATCAAAATTTAGTTTTTATGGGATTTTTAATCTATTTTGCTGACAGGTCTTTAGTCGTGTTTGTTGGAGTTCTCATGCACTAATTGTCTGTGGTTTTCAAGGTTTGCATTTACGGGTTTGCATCAAATTGTGTGTCTTTAATGAGTCCTTGGTCTATCTTTTTATTGTATTTTTGAGATTGATTTGATCCAATGGCTAGGATTAGAAGTTGATGCTAAAAATCACTAAATTTTCTTACAGATTGGACTATTGGATTGATCGAGACCCTTTTCTTGATCAATTGACTCGCTATGAAGCTTACTCAATGATTTATTGATCAAACTATATCTCGATTGATCAACTATTAGCTCTTTCCCTTATTACTTTGCATCCTCAATCAATCTTGAACGAACCTCAATCAAACAACTACTTTGTTCCAATTTTCTACTTGAGGGCACTCAATTGATCTCGATCAAAACTTGATCGATCAATCCCTTGTTTTTTTTTAATACATTGTTTTGTCTCTTTTTGCTCAATTTGACCCTGAACACTTGTATAACATAGAATAAACACATAAAGTGTATAGAAAACACAAATTAATTGTAAATATGTACGATTTGATATACAAATATATGTATGAAATTACACCGATGAATATAAGAGAGAAAATTAATCATTTAAATATAAAAAGATAAGAGAATGTAAAATATTATTTAATATTTTGGGGTTGCTATCTCATCCTTCAAAATGTTAGTAAATATTACCGGTCAATATTGCCAATGTTGGTAGAACCTTTAGAAATTTTAATTAAAGAAAATATTTGCTGATGTTAAGTCCTGTATCTTTATGTCTCTAGAATTATTTTAGAAAACCAAGTCCTCCGTATTATTTAAGGCAAAATTTTGTTGAGAGAAAAGTAAGTGTCAATAGAACAATGCTATGGAACATGACTCAAAATCTTGTTCTTAATCATTTACCTATCCCATATTCCTTAAGGTATATGTACCATGAGCCTTAATATTGTTGGGTTAACGTTTTAAAAGTGGACCCGCACATGTGCATATTAACTCTGCGAAACTTACAAAATCATGTTTTATGTGCATTATAAATTTACACTTTGCATGTAGTATTCTGGTCAAAATTGTAGGTTTTGCTAAAGTCCATTGCTAATCATGAAGGACTTCACCTTTTAATGTGTTGCATGCTTCACCAAAAAAAAAAAAAAAAAACCAAGTAATGCAAAATATATGGTCAAAATTGAAGGCTTTGTTAAAATGCATTCCTAATCGTGAATAGTTGAAGTCGAACCAGATCTTTTATAATTGTTACATACTTAAACAAAACAAAAGTAATGCAATGATCATTAAATAAATATCTTTTTTTTAAAATTTTCTCTAGTATTTAATAACGGTATTTAATAACGGGCAAACAATTGTGGGAGTGAATACTATTTTCTTGTCATAAAAAAAAGTGTTAAAATATTTTTTTATTAAATAAGTAAAAATTGTAAAGATAGGATTCAAACTTGGGTCACAAGTGGTACGAATCAATCCCAAATCTTCCAAGAAAAATTAATAAAATATCATTAATATCTTTTAACAATATATTAATTGAATTTCTCAAAAAATAATAATGATTATTGTTTTTTTATTTTATTATCAAAATGTTACTAAATGATATATTTATAAAATTTAGTAATCATTCTCCTAATAAGTTAGTATTTATAAGAATTGGTTTTCTTTTCAAATTCTTTGAAATATGTTGATATCCCTGACTTATAGTGTCATATATGATTTCTAGCATCTAATTATTTGAAATATTCTAATGATTAGGACATTCTTAGGATAAGATCATGATTTAATTAACTTTTTTAATCTTTGATTTGTACAATAAATTAGACCTGTACAAAACATACTAAGAAATACAAAGAATCAATTGTTCTAATATTCATTCTCCTCTAGAAGATATTAGAGCTTGGTTTTCATTAAACAAACTCCATTTGGGCGACCTAATCGCCACTAAAAAACCATCATCAATCTTTGAAATTCCCATCAAAGATTAAGAATTCACTCTCACTTTCTAACAATAGGCTATTTTTACAACTCACAGTGGAGAAACTTAATGGGAAAAATTTAAGAAAATAGGTTGAGTTAGTAAAATTAATTATTGATGGAAAAGAAAAAAATGGTTTACCTATTTGGAGACAAAGAAACCAATAATGACCAATCTCTCCAACGGTGAAGCTCAAGAATCGATGGTTACCACTTGACTTATCCAATTCACGTACCCACCTATGGTAAAAACTACATGTGTTTTACCCAAATGAAAAGATGTAGGGAACGTCGTCGGTGGGACTTACTCCATAGGTGAAGATTCTACCCAGATTTTTGAGAAAAATTAATTTTTTTATTGTAAAATCCAAAAACATACAATTAACTATTGCAAATAGTTCTATTCATCCAATGAACAATAAGAATTACAAATAACATCTAATGCAATTTAGTGCGTACCCTAAATATATTATTACATACACAATTTTATTAAAAATATCATATGTAGGCTCTAATATGAAATGTTGGTTTTAAAAACTCCTTTTTAGTATAAAAATCCAATTTTTATGAACACGTTATGAAAGCTATATATGAAAACAAAACTTTTCCTAAGAAGATCCTTATGATATCAATAATTTAACCATGATAAAAGAACAAGAAACCATAGCCTTGTAATGTGTGAATATCATGGGAACCTTCGGGCTTCTAAGCCTTGTCTCCCAATAGTGATGAATGGAACAAGTAGGTGTCCTTGTTATATTCTGAGTTTGGTATTGGTTGATCAACTCGATAAAATACACAATTATGCGGGTCGTGCAAATAATATAATGTACCTAAGTATAGATATTAATCCCACAAGGAGTTTTATAACTTATAACCGAGTACCAATACAATTATTACGAATATCATTTGGATAGTAGAAAATTAAAAAAAAAATTGAAAAATAAATGATAACTAATTTTAAATCACAAGAATCAACAACTATGAAGATATATGAGAAAACAACCTACGAATCTTTAATGCCCTATTTTCCTTACATATGAATCACTAAAATTCTCCTAATATAATCATATGATCAATTGAATCTAACCTAGCATACATTTCTCTCTCACTAAAAACTATATAGTAATTAACCTAATTACATTCTCATGTCGATCAGATTGCATACTACTTATTAAGTTCATCAATTATAGATCACACACATAGGAATCATACATCTCTACCTAGAAACTATTCATGCTATTTAATCAAGAAAAACAATTAAATAATTCTCTTAAATCTATTTAATTGCATCTATTTATTAATTGTTGGCCAACCAATTAATACTATAAAAATCAGAATAAGTAATATAATTGAAATGCAATAACAATTGAGATAAAATATTAGATCATCACATGTAGAAAATTAGATTCATAAAACCCATAGATTAATAAATTAGTTAGACATAATTATATTCTTAAAGCACAATTTTTTCACAAAAAAAGATAATAAAATTAATAAAGAAATGAGAAGTAGAAGAGATACACTTAAACTCTTGATTTGTACTATTAATCTTCTCTTGAACCCTTCAAAAACTTATGTCTCATTTAATCTCCTCTTAACTGACATTGTCATATTAAACACAAATAAGTAGTTTAGAAGTAGCCAAATAACTCTACTTTCATAGATTTATCACACCCTCTTTGCTTGCTCCCAAGAAAAGCCAAGTCTAACTAGCTAAAATGATATCGGTAGCATAAACATATATATATATATATATATTAATACATGCATGTTTAGTAGAAACTATCCCCTTCAAGAGTCTTACAAATCTATGACAAGGAAGTTCACATATCCATTAGTTAATGTTCCATTAATATAAGGATATGTAAGGTTTTTGACTAATTGATTCATGTGTGTTGCATATGATGTCATCTAGTATACTTATAAAGTCAACTTATATGAGCATGCTAATCAACTAAGCCCTGGAACAAGTTTCATAGGTCTATTCTTAACACCCCTCTCTACTAATATAAATATGCACTTAACTAAAGATTAATAGGGCTTTATGTGCTTGTAGCATTAAGTTTAGGTGAGGGTATATAAATGGATATATTTATACTTTATTCATTATGCAATATTTAACTTCAATTGAGCTTTCATTTGGTATTTTTTTCCACCCTATCTTACCATTATTTTATTCCACATCTCTTCTTCAACTTTTTTAGCCTCATAACAACTCCAAACTTATTTTTAATTTTATTCTTTTTGTTTAGAGGGGTAATTTTGTTGTACATTTTTTTATATTTTTTTGTAGCTACGAAGAAATAAGATGCATTACATTTCACCTCACTCGATAACATAACACATGATTGAATTTTTCGTTCAAGTAAAAGGTGTAAGGGTAAAGGTAATGCTTATTAGTCAGACTAAAAATGCAACTTAAAGATATGAATGGTTCTTAATAAGGTTCAAAATAATGACTAAGGATATAAACAATGGTTAGCTTGAAAGGCTCAATGGATATAATAAAGGCCTAAATCATTTATCAAGCAAAATATCATTTAGGATTTTGCCTCAAGGTATGATCAAATAGATTCTAAAACATGGTAAACCTCATCAACTAGCATAACTTATCCCAAATTTTCTACCAATAAGAACACCAAAATTAATCATGAGCATGTGCATAAAATTTGAATCAATTCAATCAAAACTAGTAAGCATATCACATGATTAATGTAATCATTTTAACAAGCATGTTATGTTCCTTATTCTAGTTATGACAACCATTTCTATCATTGGGTTCATATCAAATACTTATGCATTTTATTTCCTTGTATTCATCAATTTCTATCCAAATCATGATAAAAATATCCTAAAAAATGAAAAATATCTTAAAAAAATAAAAATGCCCACTAAACACTAAAGTAGAGAATGAAGTTCCCTCCCCTATACTTAAATTGAACATTTTCCTCAATATGCACTTATGAATATGGAAAAGAGTGAAAGGAAAAAAACCCTTAGCCTTGGCACACAACATCTATCGTTGAAATTGCTCAATCTTTGTTGTGCCATTGCCATCCACATTTATTTACCTAAAAAATAGAAAACATATAAGTAAAATAAAATTGAGTTTCCTCCCAATATTTAGCATCCTTGGCTAGACATTCATATCAACTCCCAAGGTGCATCCACCAAGGTCATCATAGCCTTTTCATTTGGCAATTGGTCTCCTAGATAGTTCTTTACTCTATGCCTATTAACCATGAACTAATATTTGTTTTTTTTTCTCAAATTCAAAGGCTCTATGGTTTGTTACCTTAGTGATGGTGAATGGACCTAACCATCTACCCTTGAGTTTGCCCTGAAAAAAGTAAAGTCTTCAGTTGTTTAGTAACACTTTCTATCTCTATTCAATAAGATGGAAAACAATTTTGTTATCATGCCATCTTTTGTTCTATTTTTGTACATCTTCGCATTCTCATAATCACTCCACTGTAGCTCATACAATTTATTTATTTGTAGCATTATTTTTACCTATTTATTGAACACTTTTGCATGCCCCCTTGATTGAGGATGGTAGGGAAAATGTTTGAGTTCTACTTTGGTGGCTCCTCAATAGATGGTTTAAAGTTAGAGCCTATCTCATGACACTTCACAATAGCATTAGATACATACATGGGAGACATAATCTCTAAATATTTCACATAGTCAATAGTATTAACTCGCATCATAGATTCCATAGTTTCATCGTTAAAATAAATTGAGTTATTTCCTAATGAATTTATTTCATTGTACACATCATCATTTGTCAAAGTCTTAAATGTGTGTGGTTTAACAAATTTAGTTAAATTATCATCATGATTGTATGTGCCTAAGTGGTTGTCATGATGTTCAATAGCATGTGTATTCATATAATTAACAAGCATGTATTTTAAAGCATCACTAAGGCATATTTTATGAATTACATCATTAGCTAGTTCATTAGTATTAGGAAATTTAATTTCTTTAAAATCATTAAATGTTACCTATTCATCCTACACTCCCATTATAAGCTAACCTTTTTGTACATGAATGAGTGCTTTTCCTGTTGTTAAGAATGGATGACTAAGCATGAACTTATCCACTTTTGCTAACATATATTCTACCATACCTTGAGGTGGCTTGAATGACCTATTTTCCATTTACAATATTGATGAGTGCTCAAAAGCACTAAAATTACCATGATTTTATGCACATTAATTGATTAAAAATATATATATATTTATATGTTTTATCATATATTTATATAAATTTGTCTTTTTCGGAATCACGGGTATTTTTATTGTTTTTCAGGTATTTTGGCTTAAAAACGCAATTTAAAGACTCAAAGAGGAATACTTGAAGCAATACATCACAAATATATTAATAAATAAGTGGGAAAAGGTCAACAAACATGGAAAAATTGGAAAAAATGGGTCGAAAAGGTAAAAAATGTCAAAAAGACGGAAATCGCTACTACGCTTCAATGTATGCGCCACATTGGCATTGTTCACGCCACGCCGCTGCGGCGACAAACGCAGCTAACGCTGCTGCCCATTTTTCACGCAGTACCGCTTCATGACGTCATCTGCGTCATTAATGACCTCAGCATTTCCATTACACGTTTTTTCATTTTTTAATATTTTGTTTAACATATGTTTTACTCATTTTTTCTCTCCATTGTCACCTATAAATACCCCCATTCCCTTCACTTCAAAACACACCTAAAAACCACACTTCTCTCTTCTTTCTTTCTCTCATTTCTTAGTTTTTGAGTTTTTCTTAGTTTCTTTCTTAGTTTCTAAGCTTTTCTTAGTTTTTCTCTCAGTTTTTAGTTCAATTCCTTTAGTTTTTAGTTCAATTCTCTTAGTTTTAGAGTTCTTCTCTTTTTGAGAGGAACTTGTAATGTTTTTGTAATATTTTAGTTTTTGATTCAATAAATGGAAGTGCAAATTCCGCTTGGAGGTTTTCTTAAACGGAATAGCGTCGAAGTTCTGTAAGGATTTTATTTTCTTTACAGTTATTTTTTATGCTTTATTCTTACATGTTATATTTAATTTGTCTGTGATTAAATTTAACTATGCTAATTGTTTATAATTATGATGTAATAATAACGTTGTTATGCTTGCGAAATATTAAATAGGTAAAAATTTCTAAAATGAATTGATTTTATTTTTATTCAAGATTTTATATTAAGGATGTTAGAGAGAAATATATTATTTTTCATTACAAACTTAAATCTGAAAATTAGATTTTATGGTTTAGTTATCCGATCTAATTTAGAGTAGTGCTCTTTTATTTGTTGATACAATCGCCCGGTATTTAGAGTGAAACTCTATTTCAAAAGTTTTTATAAGAATTATTATGTGAAAATGTATTGAAAACATGTTTTCAATAATAGTTTTAAAACTTGAAAGTTAGTACTCGGATAATTAAATTCTTATGTTTAATTTGGACACCTTGAATAAAGTTTAAACTGTCTAACCCCACCAAAGGTGGCATTTAAATGGTTCATTTTCAATCTCTTAGAAAAAGGAATTAATTTAATTAACCAAATTAGTTATCAACCCCACCCATAGGTGTTAATTGATTTGTTTAGTTAACAAAGAATATCTAACCCCACCAAAGGTGGTATTTATATAAAAAGAGAGAATCAATAAAATATCAATTTATATCTTTAATAACCTAGATAATATGAGCAAGCATAATTAATTTAGTTATTATATCCATAAATACTCCACTAATATAAATGATAAAATTTGCATGAATATTTATTGAATCTGTATTTATATTTATTTTTAGATAAATATTTATTGAATTTGTATCTATGTTTATTTTTATGTTATTAGATTATATTTAATTAATTTGTATATATGTTTATCTTATGTTATTAGATTAGGAACACAAAAACCAAACTATCGTGACAAGATGTTTAGGATTTAATTTCGTTTTTAAAAGTTTGAATAATAAATTAAAAACCACATACATTCCTTCCTTAGATCGACCTTGGGAGTATACTTATCATTTTCTACGAAATGATTCGTGCACTTGCGAGAGTTTTACAAATATCAAATATCACTAAAGTGGGTTTGGCTTCACTAACCCTCTATCTCTTGAAAATTGATAGTTGCATAAGGTTAATTCTTGCATCCAAGTCACATAATGCCTTTCCAAAATGTATATTCCCAATTGTGCAAGGGATGACAAATCTACTAGGATCATTAAGATTTTGTGGTAGTTTTCTCTCAAGGATGGCACTACCACTTTAAGTTAAGGTTACTGTCTCATGATCTCCTAGCCTTATTTTCTTAGATAGGATACCCTTCATGAATTTGGCATATGAAGTAATTTGTTCAAGTACATCTACAAATGATATATTTATATATCACTTCTTCAAGACATCTAGGAATATTGAAAACTGATTGTTTAATTTTTTTTCTTCTAGAGTCTTTGAGAGAAGGGAATAATGGGTTTATAGAGGTTGCTCTTCTTTGGTTGAATCACTTCCTTTTTAGTAATCTCTTTATACATATTTCCTCTATCCCTTTTAGGTTCCTTCTTTTCTTATGATGTTTTACCACTCCTTAAGGCTATTCATTTACAATGCTCCTTATCTTTTCTTTTTGGATTAGCTTCTATGTTGCTTGGAAGATTAACTTAAGGCCTTTGACTTATAGTTTGGGCTATTTGTCCTATTTGAATCTCTAAATTTTGATTAGAGGCCCCATGAGTAAACTCTTTGCGATCCACTTTTGTATTAATTGAATGGATGAAGTCTTTCATCATTCCCATTAAAGCACTTATGTTGTCCTCAATAGGTGGCTTTTTCTCTTGGGCTTATGGTTGTTGAAAATCTAGTGGTGGGAATGTGGTAATGGGTTATGGGGATATAAGAAAGAAAAGAGAGGGATGGAGCTTTTCTTTCTTTTGGCATAGTAGGCCCCCAATAGGAGGCCCATACGAGTGGCTATTAGCTCAGTGGTAAAGTGCACCCCTAATAATTGTGTCATTGTGCTTGGATTTTAAGGGATCTCAACCATATGGATAGTTCAATGTGCTGATCAGTGCCTGACCCTGAGATGTGGATCATCTAAGGCACATTATATATGTTATAAATATGTAATTCTATGTACATGTTATATGTTATGTATATATATACACATATGAAGACAATTATGTATATTAGTCTATAACAAATTAACCTTTATCTTCATATAGTAAACTTATAAGTATAATAACCATACTAGACAGTATAGTTTAGTATGGTAGAAAGAAAAATAGATTGTTGTTATTATTCCATGAGAAACTTGGGTGGTTTTTTCATCCTGGGTTGTATGTGTTTGAGTATGATTTTCCTTGGTAGTTTTTATTGTTGACACGGTTTATTGCTTCAGAAAATTTCCCACATACCTCAATAGAATGAGGTCCATTGCAATAACTACACACCACGAATGGGATTTGTACCATATTTACCCCTATTCTTCCACCATCTAACTTCTTAGTTAAACCTAATAGTATAGCATTTGTTTGAGCTTGCAATACTACAATGGTGTTTATAGCAACTACTCCAACCACTCTCCTTGGGTTTAGCTTTTCCATAGGCCATTGGCAGTTGTTAGATGACATCTCATCAAGTAGTGCAAAATCTTCCTCTTTAGTTTTACTCATTAAAGATCCTCCAACTATAACATTAATTATGGTCCTTGGTTTCCCCATTAATCCAATTTAGAATGTTTGCACTTACAACCAAGTAGGAAGACTATGGTGTGGGCATCTTCTTAATAGCTCTTTGTAGCATTCCCAAAATTTATAAAGTGATTCTCCTTCAAATTGATGAAAAGAAGTGATGTCATTTCTGAGCGTAGCTGTATTTGAAGGTGGGAAGATATTTACTTAGAATTTATGAGCCCATGTATTGATTAACCCTATAAGTAGTGACCACAACCATGCCTTAGCTTTGTCCCTCAATAAGAAAGAAAAAAGTGAAGGTGAATTGCATGATCTGGTACACCATTCATCTTGAAGGTGTCATATATTTTCAAGAATGAAGCCAAGTGAAGATTTGGATCATCATTGACTAACCTTCCAAACTGATTTACTTGTAGCATCTAAATGACTCCTAGCTTATGTTTGAAGCTGTTAGCATTGATGCCCAATCTATTGAAAGATTATTGGGCTCTATCTACTTATGGGACTGCAAAATCCCTTAAAGGTTTAGGGACCATAATAGCTCATTGATACCTTTGTTATGATATACCCCTGATTGATCTTATGCTAACCATTCCCTACTTAAGCAAAGTAAAGTTATCTCTATTCCTATATCAAAAGGAACAATATTTTCACCTATCGACCTGGGCATACAATAGAAACACTAAAAAAAAATAAAAGGTCCAAACTATTATAATAATAACCACTATTGATATCCATTATAAGTAATTAACTCCTTAGAAAGGGCTCCACAAAATTGATCAAAATGATGAAATCTACAAGTATACGGGTCGTGCAAGTAATATAATATACCTAAGTAGGGATATCTATCCCACAAGGAGTTTTGTACCTTATAACCAAGCACCAATAAAATTATTATGAATACTATTTGGACAATATAAAATTATAAAAATTGAAAAACAAATGAAAACTAATTTTAAATCATAGGACTTAATTGCTATGAAGATATATGAGAGAATGATCTAGGAATTTTTAATCCCTCAATATCCTAATATGTGAATTATTAAAATTCCTCCCAATATAATCATCAATCAATTATATGATTAATTGAATGTAACCTAGCATGCATTCCTCTCTTATATACACTACACATTATTTAGTAATTAACCTAATTACACTTTGATGTCAATTGGATTGCATACTATTCATTAAGTTCATCAATTATAGATCATGCACCTTAGAATCATACATCTCTGCCAAGAAACGATGCATATGATTTAATCAAACAAACAATTAAATAATTCTCTCAAATATATTTAATTTCCTTTATATTTCAATTGTGGGACAAATAATTAATAGCATAAAAATCAGATTAAATAATATAATTGAATTTCAATAACAATTGGAGTAAAATATTAGATCATCACATGTATAAAATTGGGTTCATAGGACCCCTAGATTAACAAATTAGCTAGACATAATTATGCTTTTAAAGCTCGGATTTTTATAAAGAAAGGAGAAGAAGAAGAGATACATTTAATCTCTTGATTTGTATCATCAATATTCTCTTAAATCCTTCATAAAGTTGGGTCTCTTTTAATCTCATCTTGAACTTTTTTCTCTTATTTTCTCTTATTAGTAGCTGCTAGGGTTTTGATTCTTAATTATGTGTTGAGTATGACCTAGAAATGGTGCTTTTTATAAGCTAAAATTGATGCTCATTAGATTAGGATTTGTATTACTTGAACCAAAGGCTGAGGTTGAAAGTTGGAATTCAATTTAAGGTTGATGCATTAAAATTCTTACCACTTGATTTATTGAGCCTACTATTGATTGATCGAGTGATAAACCCTTAATCGATCTACTTCGTTGTTGATCAATCAAGTAATGAACCCTCGATTAATCTTGTAGTTGTCCTAATTTTGGGACATTTTTTATCCATTTGATATCTCTTCACTCTCATTGCCATATGAAATCCAAACTATGCTTATTCATGATATTTAAGAAAAAAGAAGACAAATAAGTGGTTCAGAAATGGCCAAATAACTATACTTTCGTAGAGTTATCATTGGCATTTTTGTGTGCAAAATATGGTGATTGCATTTTACTTAATTTGTTTTCTATCTTTTGTAAGCTTGGTTACTAGTGGCTCAATGTCACTTAGGACAAAGTTTCATATTTGTTTGTTACACACACTCACTTTCTTATCTTGCATATAGTTTTCTTTATTGGGTTTTTATTGTCGTGGTGTCCCATTGTGGACTTTACTTGTTGTTGTGGTGTCCTATTAGGGACTTTGTTTGTGTTGGGTTGTCTCATTAGATCTAGGAGTTTCTCCTTATTAAAATGCCATTCATTTTGGTTTTCAACATGTGTGCTTGCAAGCTGATTGACATTGTTGCCATAGGTTTTTTTTCCTTTTTGTGGTGCTCGCCATTCCTTCATCGACCTTGGTCAACAATTGTGTAATAGTTAGTTTAAATGCTAGTTTTTTTTACCTTGGATGGTGAGAGGTCGATGAGGGTGGTCAAAAAGAGTTTGAGAGGTTGGATTTTTTCTATAAATTCCCCTATCCCTTTTCTTGTTTTCTTGGCTCAAATATGGGGGAAGCTTTGCACATTTGACATAAGACTTCGCCGATCCATTCATGGTCCATTTTCCTTTTGAGTGTTGTGATTGGAAAAAAGTATAGCATCTATGTGACATAAGACATCAGAGTGGAGTCTCTCTTATATTTCTCAAATATTGGATTGAGTGTAAAAAAATATGAGATTTAGTGAGGTTTTGATAAAAGTTCAAATGTATGGTTGGATATTGGAGAGCCACATCATTTAAAGTGTTTCTGTTAATGGCAAGTCATCGTGTGTCGGCTGGTAGTTGTAGGAATACAACATTTCCTATAGAAGATCAATATATAGGGTGATGTGCCATGTGTTAGCTAATAGTTGCAAGAATGAAATAGTTCCAATAGATAAGGAGCCTATGTGGTAGTGCATTGTGTGTTGATTGGATATTACAAGATTGCAATATTTCCCATAGGTGTGAAGCCTATGTCGTTGTGTGCCATATGTGAGATGGGTTTTTTTGGAGTCTCAATATGTATACATGTTAGGAGTTTGTGCCATTAGTAGTCGATTACATCATGTGGGGATGGAGCTTCAGGGATGAGCTTGGATCTATTTAGATTAGGTGTGATGTTGACAACAAGCGAAGGCAGTATAGGCAGTTAGAGCAAGTGTCCTGACTGATAGAGATATTTACATTTATATTTTCTAACAAGTTGTATACTATTTATTCTATTTAGTGGATTGTTTTCTATCGAGTAATTTCAATAGGTAAATTTAGGATGTAACTACATAGGTTGGGGTTCTATATGGGTTTACCTCATTACATGTTATGTTTTGTATGATCATATGCTATGAGAGTATAATCATTATTTAGTGAATATGTTCCCATATATGATGTCATAAAGTGATTTGAAATCCTTTATAGCATTTTAGTATATTTATCTGATTCATATTATGTTTGATGTTTGTGATATATATGCATGTTACTAACCTGGTTAGGTGCCTATGAGGCATACCGTCACTAGTGTGCTTACGATAGATTGTTCTTTCTTATATGCTGATTGTTTTTGTGTTTTTTTAATTTAAGCATGTTATTTTTAATGTAATTCTGCTATGCTATCTTTTTAATTCATGTTGTGAGGCCTATTGAATTGGAATAGAGCTTGTGAAAAGATTCCAAGGATTGACATTTTCACCCTTCATCTAGGTCCTGAATACCTATTTGAGTTAGAAGTTCAATTGACCTAGGTGAAATTGTTCCAATATATGGAAATTCCAATATCCAAGTTGATAAAAATTTCATCTTCTAGTTCTCCAACTAGAACCTTATGCTATGCATGAAGCACTATAGTTCTCTCTAGGAACACTCCAAATAAATCAAGAAACAATATGTTCTCACTAGTATGTTTGGGTTTAATTTTATTTTCATAATATTCCTCTTAATTAAGAGTAGAAAATTTAGTAATTCTCAATTGAAGGGGCCGACCATGTTATCTATCTTTGGGGTGCTTAAATAGTCTCTAATTTTGGCATAAATTTATTAGAAAACCAACTAATAATTCTACTCTACTTAGGGAGTTCTACATCAAATTGTGTACGAGGTATAATCCTATTCTCATTCATATTAGGAGTCTTACTCCTAATTATGTGCTAAAATTTAATCCAATTAATTTTTAATTAATACATTAATCGCATCCAATTTGACAATTACTAAAATCTCATTGTGTATCCCACAAGCATTTAAATGTCTACAAATTATTTAAATTTTACATTTTAATATTTTAATTAATTCATATAGTTTATTTAGTCCAACTAAATATTATGAAAATAATTACAAGGATTAAATAACCATTTCAAAACTACCATCTTACTATTACATATTTGTTTGACAAGTAACATCATTCATTTGCTATTAGAAAGTAGACTTAGAGACCAATGGAACTATGATTTCAAGTTTGAATAAAGACTTGATATATTAATTAAACCTTTAAATAATCATCAATCTTTATTAATCTCAGAGTTACTTTGCTGTAAATCTAAGACTAAACTCTGGAATATCATAGCTAATATTTACCCAATCTATTATATTTGAGTAATCCATTGATATAACCAGTAGGCGCTGTTCAATCCCCCACAACTAGTTCCTAATACGATCGAGGTCATTTAGTCTATTTTACCATATCTATTACATATTCTTCTTGAGTTCCCATAATAGGTATAAACAACTATCTACAATCACATTATAGAATGCGTGCAATTATCCAATCTTTGGATTGCTAAATAAGGGAATTGATATCTAACATCTGTAAATTGATGAAGTAGATTTCACATCTTGTAAAATAACCTCATGGCCAACCATAAACATCAAGATACCAAGATACAAGGAATCTTATCCAATTAGTTTGAGCATTGTTGAGTAAGTCAAATACCAAGGGGTTATAGGAAGGAGCCCGCTAAATCACTCAGGATTAAGATTTTCTGGCACATGGTCATCGAGTGACATATAGAAATATATATGGGTAAATATAAATTAACAATGTTTCTAATATGTCTGGTCCAATCCTATACAATCAACTATTATACAAAGTATTTGATGAGTTCTTGGAAAGCACTACAATTTCATGGTTTTATTGAACTTAAATGTAATAAATAGATTTTAATATGCATGATTTTATCACTATTTAAGTAAATCTATATGTTTGAAATCATAGGTATTTTCTGTTGTGTTTTTGGTATTTTTAGCTTCAAAAATAGAAATTGATCAGCACATAAGGAATAACACCTGAAGCAATCATTTGCACCTTAGATTCTTAAAGGGACAATGCATGTAAGCCTTATATGTAAAAAAAACATTATGTAAGGGGTGCAAAATAAGAATTGAAATCAAGCATTGCACCTTGTTGTGTGGTTTGTAACACATAAAAACGTGCAAGTATACACGGTCACAAGTAATAAAGATTTGTAAGTAGAGTATCGTTCCCACAGAGATTTGTTACTATAGTTTGTTGAGTACTAAAATTGTATCTCTCTGATTTTATCCAAAACAATCGTTAATTGAGAAAAAGGTAAAAAGAAAACAAGAGAACTCTAGGATTGCAATTTTTCACCAAACTAATCCACTCAAATCATGTTATTTTCTTTTGATTTATATTTTTTTAATACATTTAATTTGTCAACCGAAAACTTCTTTTTTTATTCATACATCTCTTCCGAGCTCCGTATAAACACACCTCGTTAAATTAATTCCCTATATCTCTATGAGAATTAAATTTACCAAGATTCATTAAGTTCTAAGTTTTCAATAGGCCACACATACAATTAGGGTATATTCCTATCCTTCATCATACATGTCATTTTATCTACGAGCAATTTACACAAAAATGCCTTTCTCAAGTTTATTTTTATGCCACAAATCGTTTTGATAAAATTCATAAATAATCAAAAAGAATTAAGCGCAAGATAAAATGAACAAATCGAAGGTCTAATAAATCTATCAAAAATAATTAAAATCAAAGTTTCATAAATTTAGATCAAATGCAACCCTAGAAAAATTAAAACATCACATACGAAAATATTTGGCACACGTAGAACACAACAAAAGCCAAAAAATGGCTTCTACGTGTTTTGTAGTCCAAAACCGAACACAAAATAATCTCCAAAACTAAACTAAAAAAAAAAAATTCTTTTTTCTCTAACAAAACATCTCCTATTTATAGCCAAAAAATACATCAGAAATATAAAAAATAATAAAACACGTAATAATAATTTTTTTATCGAAAATAACACCCCGACATTCCCCTTAAAATCCGCGCCACGCGAATATCGAATTTCTTATTTTACGACACGCGTGGGAAAGGGCTGTGCGATTCTGTGTTTTGCTTTTGCTTTCCACGTTGCCACGTGTTGCGAGCTGATTCGCTGAAACAAATAGTGGGACACGTGGCTGGATCTCATTTGTTGAAAGGAATGGGCACACGCAGAACAGAAGCACGGGATTGGGGCGCCGAAAAAAATGCGGCAACGGCTGGAAACGGGGGTTGATTCAGTGCGGTCGCGCACATTGTAACATGCCACGTTTCGGCATATCATTTGAAGAAATCTTACGTGGGACACGTGGCATATTATGGTTCGTGGAATAACCGGGCGCACGTGAAACAACCGCACTGGAAAAAGGCGCGCGCGAAGGTGGGGGACAGGGCCGCACGCGTGGACACGTGGGTCCCACGCCGCACGCCGCCTACGCGGCGGAGTGGGACTCACTCGGACGCCAAGCCGCGTGAAAGCAATGCAGTCTGCACCCATTCGCTTTGGTCGTGATTGATTACACGCGCGACCGAGCCGTTGCTTCTTTGATCAGACGGCCCAGTCCACGTTAGCGAAGTGTTATCTTGCGCGTGAGCTTTGTCTATCTGTAAAAAATTAACCTTCAATTAATTGTATTTTGACCTACAAATTTAATTCAAATTACATTTTGAACTTTCTTAAATTATAGTTAAGCCCTTTTCTAATTTTTAAATTAAATTTTTAAACTTTAAATAATTATAATTAAGCTCAAATTTAATTTAAATTATATTTTCGATTTTATAAATTATAATTAAGAACTATATTATTTGAAATTATATTTGTGGACAAAAAATATGAAATTAACTACATTTTCAATACAAATTATTTAATTTTATTAAAAATGTATTTTTAATGCATAAAAGGAAAATATTAATTTATTTAACAAAAATTAACTAAATATTAAAGAAAACATAGCAATTACTATTAATAAAATAGGTGAAAATAACTATATAAAATACAGTTATCAACACCCCCAAACTTAAGTTTTTGCTAGTCCTCGAGCAAAAGGAAGGAAATAAAACAAAGATAACTGCATTTAAAATAGTGATTTTCAAAATATTTCTTGTTTTGAAATTACATAATTCAAAGAAATAAAAGAATTTTATCTAAGCATCAAAATCAATTTAAAAGTATATAACCTTTTTACAATGAACTTTAAGTGTGTGTGTGAAGTCTTAATAATTCATCACATGCAATCCGTATAAGTTTATACAAATATAAAATCAAACAAATTGTCATGAAATCACAAATCTCATAGTTTATTTTTCATTTCTCTCTCCACTAATGTAGACAAACACAAAGCACCAAATCAATAGGACTTTATTAAGCTTGTAATGCATGGCTTAGGTGAAGGTAGGATAAAAGAAAATATTTAGCTCAACTTTTCCCAAACACAACATTTTAGGATTGTAAAATATAACTTCTATCATGAAAATAAACACTTCCCACTTTGGGATTTAACTTCACATACAATAATCAGATTTTTTTTCTGCTTTTTTTTTAGAATCTGTTTTCTCTTTTTTTTTCAGAATCTATTTGTTTTTTTTTGTTTTCTTCTTTTCTGTTTTTTTTCTTAGTACCCTTTTTTTTCGGATATATCTTTACATAGTTACTAACATTTTTCACATGTTAGAGAGATAAGAAAAATAGATATATCTACACATATATATATATTTTTTGGTAGGCTTTTGAAATGAGAAATATATATATATAAACTTTGCAGCTCAAAAGGGGAATAATATGGATAATGCATGTAAAGGTAGATAGAAAGGCTCAAACGATCCAAAGATGGCCTAAATCATTTTCTTAGTTAAATGTTATCTATAATTTCGCCTCAAGAGAAAATCAAACAAATTCTAAGAATTGTAACACGACAAAAATGAATCGAATTCCATACTCACATAAACATTCTCTAAACTAGCATAGCAATTCAAAAGTCAAGACTAGTGCTCATGAATATTTATTCTTGTAAAAATGAAATATACGTAAAAATTATTTATCACTTAGAAAATATTCAAATTTTTCAAAGAGATATGCATCATTTAAATTGAAGAAACAAAAATAAATCACTATTCATAGCAAAATATCTTCAATCAACCAAACAAACAAAAACAAAATTTCACGAGCAAGTAAATTAGGTTCAATATATCCTCCACCCCCAAACTTAATATACGCATTGTCCTCAATGTGTGAAAGTTAAAGAACATAAGAGATGGGTTTAAAGAAACTTACTAGTTTGTTTGATTGGTTAAGCCAAAATTGCTTCATTGCCTCCACTTTGCACCTACGAAAGAAAAAAAAAATAACATAACAAAATATAAAAAGTAATACATACAAAAAAATAATAAAAAAATAAAACACATGGGTTGCCTCCCAAGAAGCGCTTGATTTATAGTCTTCAGCTTGACTTCTCAATTTGTTTTTCTGTTTGTAAGTTAAGATTTGTGTGTCAAACAAAATCTCAACTTACGAGAAAATTGAAAAATAAATTAAGAAACAATAACCATAATTTTTTTATTTTTATTTTTATTTTATTTTTGTTTTTTTTCTTTTTGTGAATTAAGATTTGTGTGTCAAACAAAATCTCAATACACGAGAAAATTGAAAAATTAAAATAAAAAACAAACAATAAGCAAAAAAAAAGATTTATTTTTCTTTTTGTGAGATAAGATTTGTGTGTCAAACAAAATCTCAACCCACGAGAAAAGTGAAAAATAAATTAAACACGTAACAATAAATTTTATTTATTTTTAATTAAAATCAGATTGATTGGTATTAATATCAACAATGAAAATAGTAAAACAAATCCCCGGCAACGGCGCCAAAAACTTGTTGTGTGTTTTGCAACACACAGAAATCGTGCAAGCATACACGGTCACAAGTAATAAGATTTGTAAGTAAAGATCGTTCCCACGAGGATTTGTTACTATAGTTTGTTGAATACTAAAATTATTTCTCTTTGATTTTATCCAAAACAACCGTTGATTTAGAAAAAGAAGAAAAGAGTTAACAAAATAAAAGAAATCTAGGATTGTAATTTTTCACCAAACTAATCCACTCAAATCGTGTTATTTTCTTTTGATTTATATTTGTTTAGTACATTTAATTTGTCAACCGAAAACTTCTATTTTTATCCATACATCTCTTCCGAGCTCCGTATAGACACACCTCGTTAAATTAATTCACTATATCTCTATGAAAATTAAATTCACCAAGATTCATTATGTTCTAAGTTTTCAAAAGGCCACACATACAATTAGGGTATATTCCTATCCTTCATCATACATGTCATTCTATTTATGAGCAATACACACACAAATGCCTCTTCCAAGTTTATTCATGTGCCACGGATCGTTTTCATAAGATTCGTAAATAATCAAAAAGCATTAAGCACAAAATAGAATGAACAAATCGAACGTCTTATAAATCTTTCAAAAATAGTTAAAATCAAAGCTTCATAAATTTAGATCAAATGCAACCCTAGAAAAATTAAATTACTTCATTAAATTAAAATAAAAATTACAACATATTCAAAAAAATTAAAAGAATAAAGGAAATTAAAACATCATGTATCGAAAATATTTGGCACACGCAGAACACAACAAAAGCCAGAAAATGGCTTCTGCGTGTTCTATAGTCCAAAACAGAGCAACACACAAAAATTAAACTCTACCCAAAACTCCAAAACCTCCTAAAACTATCATCTTATCTCCTATTTATAGCTAAAAAAAATACATCTAAAATATTACATTTTTTATTTTATTTTTTTATCAAAACACGTATAAATTTTGTATCGAAAAACAAAAATTACACAAATCAATTTTCGTATCGAAAATGTTAATTAATTCATGCGTGAGACAGGGCGCCGATTCTGCATTCTTTAAAATCAAAGTGCATGCCACGTGTCAGCGTTTGATTCGCTGCATGTATTAGTGCAGACACGTGGCAACTCTTCATTGGTTGTGGGAAAACGGGCGCACGATTGCTTGTCGCACGGGAGCCAACGACTGCATCGAGGGGTGCTATCCAGTGCGGTCGCACTCATTGTAACATGCTATGTGTCGGAAGATTATATGCTCAAATATTAAGTGGGACACGTGGCATATTCTGGTTCGTGGAATAACCGGGCGCACGTGAATCAACCACACTGGAAAAGGCGCACGCGAAGGTGGGGGACAGCGGCCACACGCGTCAGACACGTGGGTCCCACTCTACACGCCGGCCTGCGCTGTAGGTGGGCCCCACTTGGACGCCGAGCCGCGTGAAAGCACAGAGCCTGCACCTAGTCGCTTTGGTCGGGTTTGATGTCACTCGCGAATCTGAGCCGTTGCGTCTTTGATCGGACCGTCCATGTTGGGCGAGTGTGATCTTGCGCATGGAATTCGTCTCTCCTGCGCGAAAAATAACTTCAATTAATTGTATTTTGACCCACAAATTTAATTCAAATTACATTTTAAACTTTCTTAAATTACAGTTAAGCCCTTTGCTAATTTTAAATTAAATTTTTAAACTTTAAATAATTATAATTAAGCCCAAATTTAATTTAAATTATATTTTTGATTTTTATAAATTGTAGTTAAGAACTATATTATTTGAAATTATATTTGTGGACAAAAAAATATGAAATTAAGTAAATTTTCGATACAAATTATTTAATTTTATTAAAAATGTATTTTTAATGCATAAAAGGAAAATTTTAATTTATTTAACAAAAATTAACTAAATATTAAAGAAAACATAGCAATTACTATTAATAAAATAGGTGAAAATAACTATATAAAATATAGTTATCACATCTCGAGGTGAAGCATATAGTGGGCCATGGCAAACTCCTCACTACGTGAATTTATTGGCACGATGTTTGTTCTATGCCGTGATATGGAAATTCTAGGCTATGATATGGCCTATTAGAGGTAACATAAGGAAAAGCAATACAAGTCTTGGGCCATGGTATGCATTCATTAATCCATCCAAAAGCCCTTACTTTTCATCCGTTCACTATAAATAAAATGTTATAGCCTCTAACTTTTGAGTGCAGCCATATAGTTTTATGTAGGAATTCAGGATTAACTACCACTTTTATTTTTCTTCAGTTTTTAGTTTTTACAATAGGTTAGATTCATAAATAATAATAGGCGTATCTTTTGGAGGTATTCTAGATCATAGTAAATATATAAGATATTTGTATATTCAAAGAATGCTTTAAGGATCAACATCATAGATATAGAGCAAGACATACTCGTCTGGCTGAGTATTAGTATGAAAAATTAGTTATGTTGCTATGTTTATGAAGATTAATTTAGGTGAATATTTTAAAAAATAAATTAAGATTATTTCTTTATTCAAGATTTTTCCAAAGTTTATTACTGATAAATATATTGATGACATAATTTTCGTAATAAATTTTAAATATAAAAGTTAGGTTTTAGAAATATCACGTAGATCTAATTTTGTCACTTTGAATAAGAGTTTAAATTATGTGCTCCACCTAAAGCAATGATTTAAATGGTTTGTTATTTCCATAGAAATAAAAAATAATTTAATCTAATCAGTTTGTGATCCCCACCTAAGGATATTAATTAATTTTTTTAATAAAGAATCCAATCTGTGTAAGGATGTTTTCATACTAAATAGAGAAAATCAATAACTTCAATTTATATCTTTAATAGTAAAATTAATTCTAAACAAGCATGGTTAACTAGCTAATTATTCTTATAAATTCTCCACCCATTCTAGACTTGTTTGAATCAGCCTTATTCCTATATTTTATTATGTTTAATTACATGTTATTAGATTAGAATTTTCAAAAGTAAATATTGTGATAGAATGTTTAAATTTATTTTTTGTGTTTGTTTTTAAGAGATTTGTTGAATTATTTAAAACAACATGCATAGTTCCTTTTTGTACCGACCTTGGGAGTATACTTGTCACTTATTATAAGTGATTCGTGTACTTCCAAGTTTATTATAAATGATACAAAATTTGATTATCATGTTTTGTGCATCAGTATTCCCAACTAGATGTCTTCACATCAATTACCCTAGACAGAGGTCACTCTATTCCCAATGGATATGGGCCATACTAGTGATGTAATCAACAATCTATTACATAATTTATTTAATGGTTATTTACTACTTTGATAATTTCACTTAAACTTAATCCTTATTGTATACACACTGATATACTGAGTTTAAACATACACAAATAATTTGGGAACTTTTAAACTTTATTTGAATAATTAAATAAAAAATGCAATAAATTAAATTTACTTCTAATTAATCTAATTTCAGCAAGATTTAAATACAAGAACATTTGTATTACGGTGACACGCTAACCGTAAGTGCACGGGTCGTGCAAGTAATATAATATACTTACGTATGAATATCGATATCATAGTGAATTTAATTGCTTTGTAATTGAGTGCCAATTTGAATATTACAAATAATATCTAAACGATGAAAATTTTGATAAAATGCAAAAAATAATAAAATAATAGCTAAAATTATGAAATCATCGAATAAGATAATATATTAAAGAAATCTTTAGGAACCTTAATCCTCTAATTTCCCACATATGTGAATGAATAAACTCTTCATACATATAATTTTTACAAAAAATATTCCACTCAAACATTGTACAGTCTTATGAAAAATAAGAATATTGGTCCTTAATCAACATTATATTAACATAAGGGTTTGTGTAATTTTTAACGGATTGATTCATGTGTGTGACTTGCAAATGATGTCACTAATGTAGATTATGGATTTAGCTCGAGATCAAAAGAACTTCAAAAATTTTAAAGTGAGGCTTAGGTGGGGGAAATTAGGCTTAATTTTGCACATTAGCTTGCCTTTTATTGCCATGCACTTGAGCTTTTCTTCAATAATTTAGTGCATTCATTTTGTTTTTTTTCAATCTTTTCATCTATATTGTGAGTTTACCTTTCTTTAATTTTTTATTTTATTTTTTATATTAGATGCATCACTTTTCACCTTACTTTTAAACACAAAACATGATTGCACATACACACAAGCTAAAGGTATAAGGTTGAAAGTAATACATTTAGATTAGGCTCAAGTATGATTTAAAAACATAAATGGTATAAAATTAGGCTCAAATGGGAAACTATATATAAATACACACACACACACATATATGTATATGTACTCTTGTACTTGTGTCTGTGTCTTGCCATATCATGTACAAAACATAGTGTCTTTTACTTTACTTAGTGTATTTGTCTTCTTCTATGTAAGGTTGGTCACTATGGACCAGCAATTCACACACACATAGTTAAGTATACCTTATATGTGAGCATATTTACATACACACCAAGGGATTAGTTCTAGTAGTGTGCATGCTAAGAAGAGTACTAGTTTTCGATGAGTGAGCATGCAAGTGAGCTAACATTTTTACTTGTGGTTTTGGGCATGTTTAAAGTGTAGGTATTTACGGATAGTACTTGGCATTTTTTGAAACAAAAAATACAAACTTTTAACACCTCACTATTAAGCTTGCCACCAATATTTCCACCACCCTCGCCACCACCCTTGGTAAGGTGGTTGGAGAGATGGCTAGTGAGGTGTGTATTTTGAGTCCTATAAATATCTCACTAATTTCTCCTTTCTTTACCCAAATTTTTAGTGTCAAAATTCTACCAAAATTCATAAAGAAATTTATATCTATTTTGGAAATCATTATGGTGAGATTATATTTGAGTGTGGGTCATTCAGTGTGGTTTGTGATCAAATCATTTTCTATATGAGTAAGTATTTTGACTGTGTATCTACTGCATGAGATTTGACATTAGTAATAGGTTGTATGTTCCGTTAGGTAATTGTAAGTTGATAGACTTCTAGTTACTAATCTTTGGTTACCAATCACACCACATTGGATGGTGTTGGCTATGAAAGACAACTAGGGTTTTAGTGATGAACCATACCATTGCAAAAGTATCAAGTAAAGAGTAGTAATAGGTAGTTAGGACAGAGGTCGTTGTTGATAGAGGTAATAGTATTTTTATTAATTATTAGAGTTGTAACTTGTTTAATGTTTAGTGAATTATTTGATATTGAGTGGTTACTTCAATCAACTCAAAGATGTTACTATATAGATACAGTCTCTATATAGGTTTACCATATTATATTGAGTGTTATGCATGATCACTTGTTTATTTAGTATAATTTGAGTTTAGTGTGTATATGTCTCAACATTTGAAGCATAAACTATGATTAGAAAGCCTTTTTTATTTACTTGCTTTTTGTTATTAATTTACAATATCTGTGATTAACAGTTATCAACCTTTATATTATACTTTTTGTGATTATATTATTTTTTTGTATGATCTGTATAAGTGTTATACTATTCTATTTCTTACAAGTTAGGGTTGGGTACTTTAGGAGATTGTTTCACCTTACCCTGGTCATATATCGGGTTATGGATTCTTTCAATTGGTGTCAGAGCTGGTGCACCATTTTAGGCTTAACCACTCTAGTATTGATTCTATTAACTAACATGTTCATACACATGTTTCTCTCTGATGGAATTGGGAGAATGAGGTACTGTAGGTATACATCCACTTTTCAATGGGCTAAACTTTGCCTATTGGAAATCACAAATGAGGGCCTTTTATAGTCCAAAGGACACCAAGTATGGTTTCTTATTGAGAATGGCTGGATATATCCAACCAAAACCCTCCTTGATAATACTATGATTCCTAAACCCATGAGTGAATCGACTAAAGATGTGAATAACTAATTTGAATGGCACAACAAGGGGCTCTCTGTAATCATCAGGGCTATTTTTCCAGATAAATTTTGAAGAATTTAGAGTTGTACTTCTTCAAAACAAGCATGGGACATTTTGGAGACCACTAATGAAGGAACTTTAGCTATAAACAAGCATTGAACTTTGTATCATGCAAGAGTGGAATTTTTGACAAATTCTATACATATTTTTCAAACATTGTCAACTATTCCTATAACTTGGGTAAACCTATTAACGAAGAAAAATAGATTGAGGAAATCATCTCTAGCCTACCCTATCATTTTCATACCAAAGTTACCATGTTTGAGTCAATGCATAAGCCTGGTGAACTTACTATTAATGCATTAGTTGGTAACCTTTATGTCTTCAAACTACATCACCTATTACCAAGATGTGAGCAATTTGCTTCTAAGAAGGGAAAAAGCTTTGCTCTCAAGGCATCAAAGGATAATGGTCTGAGCGAAGTAATTTTTGCCACAATTGTTGGTAAAGATGATTCTAATTTTGATGAGGTGGAAATGACCTTGTAGCAAAATCTTTTTAGATATAAAAGCCCACATATGGAGAAATGATGAAGGCTGAGGTTACTATTTCTTATAGTACTAGTAGTGATGATGAGGATAACACTAATTTTCTAGCCTTAGTTACTTTAGGTAGTGTAGTTGTTCCTCCAACTATTGCCTTAGATGTTCAAGAGGTTAAATTTAAAATTGATAATGATGATGAGTAAGATGAATTGCTTCACTGCTACAATGCACTATTACTGGAGCACATCAAAATAGAAAAGGCTAAGAAAAAGGCTTTTTAGAGCCCAAATGAAAAGAAGCAAGAGATAAGTTCTTTGAAGAAAACTCTTGAGAAAAGTAAGTCCTCAACTGATAATCAACAAAACAACTATAAGGCCATTCGAAAGAGACCTAAATTTCCAAGAAAAGTTTGACACGAATCTCGAGAAGATGAAGGTACTTAAGGAACAATTGAAGTGTTCCACCTCTGATAAAGTTACTCCATTCACTACTACAAAAAGGGTATTTAAGTTGCTATGTAAAGTCGGTTTTTTTCCAAAAAATGACTTATAATGAATTTAAAGTCGGTTCAGTGTAGAACAGACGCTATCCATGTAGGACGTAACGTTGGTTGATGTGGAGAACCGATGCTACATGCGTGGATAGCATCGGTTTGCCACATCAACTGATGCTACATCCTACATGTATTTTTTAAATTAAAAAATGCATGCAGTTTACAATTGAAATTTTTTTTAGGTACCATGTTTTTTTAGGTCAATTATTATTTTATTTGACTCACTACTACAAAAACGAGCTTTAAAGTCAGTTAAAAACTAACTTAAAATTAAGTAACTTAAAATGTAAAGTTGGTTTAGCGAACCGACTTTAAAGCTCACTTAATTTAAATTTGGTTTAGCGAATTGACTTTAAAGTTCATTTTTGTAGTAGTGATTGTATGTCAATTATGATCGCTCAAATGATTAAAAGGATGATATTGAATAGTTATAGAAGTAGATAATTGTCTTTGAAAGTGAAAAGGAGTATCTAACTTATGCTCTCATTGAGAAAGAAGATGAAGTGAAACATATGAATGAGATAGTTAGAGTTCTCAACAATTCAATGGCTTTCCTGAAATATTTCCTTAAAGAAAAGGAAGAGTTGATTATAGATTTAAAAAATAAACTCTATGTGAGTGAAAAAGAACTAGCTTAGTCTTCCTCTACTATTAACAAAATGATTTATGGTTCCCAAAAATTAAGTGAAATTATTAGTAATACAAAGTCATTTGGTGATAAATGCGATATCAAGTATAATGAAGGGGTTTATACTTCTATTTCTATTGCTCATAAGTTTGTTAAGTCTATGAATCAAGATTCTAAGTTGAATTCAGTTGCTATCACCCCTAAAAGTAAGTCAATTTTCATGTTCCAACATGGTTCCTCTAGCATGGTGAACTATTTACATAAGGTTAACATGTCCCATCACTCTGGTAATAGTTTATTGCCTCTACCTATTTCCATCCCTACTTGTTACCACTATAGTCAACTAGGGCATGTTAGACCTCACTATAGAAAATTAACTTCTCATCCTTATATGAAAGTAAACATGAGTAACTTTTCTTTCTCTCCTCTACATACAACTCCTCAAAATTGGAAACTCAGATTCTCTAAATTCACTCGTTATACCTATTATCTTTCTTGCACTACTAGCCACCTTGCAAGGTAGTCTCTTAAATATGTGAGGAGTTCAACTCGGAATACTTCTCCTCGGTCACACCCATCTTCTTTGTCTAGACGTAGCTACTATGGCTCATTAGATCAAGTTTAAACAGTGCATTATGCATATGATACATATTATGGAAAGAAATAAATTTGCTTCAAAAATTCTACCTTGCCCTATTTATATGAATGACTCATCTAGACTTTATAGAGATTTTAAACAAAAAAAAACCATGAGTTTCATATACTCCTTATTCTCATATGAGTTAGAGGCTATATCTTAGTTCTATTATCCCTCACAAATCCTTTAAATAGAGAGATGTTACTTGATCACTATTTTAAAGTGATCTTTTAGGGTTTAGTTATTTATTGTTCTACTGTATGTGAATATTTTTCATTTTATTTGCGTTCATATGTTTGACTCTTCTTTTCTTCTTTTTCTTACTATTTTTTTGCAGTGCACTATATGTTAATTATCATACTTGTTTCTTTTCCTTTTTGGATGGTCCTTTACTAGCCTTCTCATATGCTAGTTGCTTTGACTTATTCCTTATGTATGTTCTTCATGCATACTACATACTTCCTTTATGGAGTTTTGTTTATGCATCATACCACATGTTCTTCATGTAGTAAAAGATTAGGATTATGCTTTCTTCTATATTATTGTACATATGCCATGTCATATAGTATGCTTCTCTCTATTTTACTTGGTTCTTCATCCTTGTACAGAGCAAGTTTTGTGTTGTTTCCTTGTTTATACTTTTTTCGTCTTTTTTGTTCTAATCCTTCTACTATATTGTAGTTATTTCATTGAAGTTAATTGTGAGAATTTTACAAGCATATATTTATGAGTGTTTCTCTTTTTTGTGCTTTCCCTAGTTTACCTTGTGCATTTGTATGTCATATAAATTATTTACTTGCTTTAGGACCTTTGACATACATACAATATTTTATCTAAATAAGTGTGTTTAGTTGGTAAACTTGTTGTCAGTATTTGAGCATGTCTTGTGTTTCTATGTTGAAACTTTTGCCTTTCTCTCAAGCTTAGTGGCTTGTGTGGCATCCCATGTTTCTACTTTATTTTAAGGTTTTTACCTATGTTCTTCATTTTCTAGTCAATTTATTTCTTTCTTTTGACTAGCAATAATGTGAGTTTTGTTGTTTGGAACTTTTGAGACAATTTCCTCTTCTTTTTGTGCTTTAATCTATTTTGAGTCCTTTCTTGTCATCTCTCTTATTAATATTTGCTCTATGTTCATGAGACTGAAAATTTCCTCTCTTTGTTAATCTATTGCATGTAAAATTAATTTTAGTGGGATCATGTTGATATATACTTGGCATGCTTTTTACATGAATTGAAATGTTGATACTTTGACATGTGTCTTCCGTGAGAGCATGTTTGGCTAAATTTTTCTTATTTTTCTTGTCTTAAATAAATTTTTCTTTTACACATGCCATATCTTTGTGAATTGTTATGGTTATTTTGAGAAGTTTATGTGAATCTCCTGCTTTGATAATTTGTATTTCTATAATAAGCTCAAGAATCCACTTTTAGTGTCTCTTGAGGTAAAACTCTAGACATTTCTTGGATATCTTTTACACCTTTTGTTGAGCTTTTATTCTCTAGGAATATCTAGTTTACCCCCTTGGTTTTGATCAACAAAAAATAAAAGATTGAAAAATGTTTGATGATCATATTAAAAAAAGGGGGAGAAAAAGATGGAGAAAAGAAAAATATAAAAAATGAAGTATTAAGATTTTTTGATTGAAAAACAAAAGGAAGGAGAAAATAAAAGAAAAGTGAAAATATGTTAATTTTGATAAGAATATGTTGCACAAACATCTAAATTGTGTGTACTTTATGAGTACTTAAAAATCACTAAATATACTATGATTTAATGTCATTTAATTAATAAAATGGATTTGTATTTTCCTTATTCTATTATATTTTTGACAAATCTATTTGTTAAGATTAATGGATATATTATATTGTTTTGCATATATTTTAATAAATAAATATTAAAATAAATAAAAATACTTTAAGCATGTTTATCACACTTTTTGGAGCTTAAATGAATATCATTTATTTGATATTATCTAAAGTGAAGAAACGAGATAATGGAAAATAAAGAAAAAATAATTGTATGCTGTGGCACAAGGAGGTTTGAATTGGTCCAAAATTTGGTTGCGATCCTATCGTGCCTTAGCGAAAACACATGTTTTTCTCACATTCTTTTCTATAAATAGGACCCCATGTATAGCAAGAAAATAAGCTTCCAAATTGCGTTTTTTATCAACTTTTTCTCCCTATTTTCTGTAGATTTTTATATTTTTAGCTTTTAGAATTTATTTAGTTATTCCCTCAATTTTGAGAAAGAACATGTTTATATTTTAGTAGTTTCTAATTTTAGATTCAAAAAATTCTAGAGTGTAATTACTATTAGAGTAATTGTTAAGGTATTAATTATATTCCTTTCATAGTCCATATATCTATATTGCTTCTTCCGTGTCATTCTTGATTTGTTTGTGATCAATTATAACATATCTGACTCATACTAATAACGTTGTTATACTTGCAAAATATTTAATAGATAGAACATTTTCTTAAAATAAATTGATTTTATTTTTATTCAAGATTTTTATAAACAATGTTATTTGAAGGAGTACATTGCTCTTAATAACAAACTTAATATGAGAATTAAAAGTAGGATTTAATTACCTAGACCTAATTTAGAGTATTACTATTTTCTTTTAGATTTAATTATTTGGGTATTTAGAGCGAAACTCCATTTCAAAGGTTTTTTTACAAAGAATAATTATTTGACTATGATTTATAACATATTTTCTTAAATAGTTTTAAAACCTAAAAGTTATTTTTCAGATAGTTAAATTCTTATGTTTAATTTGGACACCTTGAATAAAGTCTAATTAACTAACACCGCCTAAAACTACGATTAGATAGTTTACTATTTTCATAGAAATAAAAGGTAAAATTTAATACTTAATTAATTAATATATCCCGCCTAAAGATATTAGTTAATTAATATTAAACAAAAGAATTTGGACCCCGCTTAAAGACATTTTCATACCAAAAGTGTAATAAATATCAATTTATATATTTATTAACCTAAATAATACGAGAAAGGATAATTAATGAATTATTATATCCATTATTCTACATTGTTTATAAATGTATTGAATTGATGATTATTTTTTGAATCGATGTCTATCTTTATCTTTATGCATTAGATTAGTATTTTTTTTCAAAAAACCAAATCATTGTGACATAATGTTTAGGTTTAATTTTGTTTTCAAAATTTGAATAATATTCATAAACCATACAATATTACTTCCTTGAATTCACATTTAGAGTATACTTATCATTTTTATAAATGATTTTCACACTTGCAAGAATTAAAAAATTTTAAATGGAAAATTATTTACGAAATCAATATTATCCTTGATTTTGTTAATCAAGTTTTTGGCATCATTGCCTAGGAAGTAATGGTGATTTTTATATCATTATTAAATCTTAAAAACTTTATGTGATATAACAATTATGATTTTTATTTTTTAGAATTTAATTTCATATCCAAAATCAAATAAAAAATCTAAAAATATATTATATTTGAATATTAAGTTCATAAACATTAAAAAAATCAAATATAAGATAGAATTTAAATTCTTATCTAAATTATTTATCATATACATTAAAAAAATCATAAATAAAAAATATTAGTTTTAAATTCAAATTTAAATCTTTAAAAAAAATAATAAATATTAAAATCGAAAAAAATAAAAAACATTTTGAAAAAGTAATTTAGAGATTGTTTAGGAAAATTTGAACAGTAAAATCTAAATTTTTTAATTTAAAGTAAATAAATAAATAAAAATAAAAAGCTTCTCTTTTAGATACTGGTCCTTGAATAGTAAATCTAGGATGTGTAATTTCATTTAAATAATAATATTGTTTTTAGAAAAGTAGTTCAGATTGTTAAGGGAATTTGAATAGTAAAATATAAAATAAAATAAAAATTAATTTTTATTTTAAATATCATTATTTAAATTAAAAAAATATTAACGGTTAATAAATAAAAATTTGAAATAAATTTAAATTTAATTATAAAATTTAAATAAATAATGCTTAACTAATTAATTAAAAAATTGGAGTTCATACTAAACTTAGTTTGCCACGGCATAGAAAAATAGTTCGCCACAGTGCCACTAAAGAAAAAAAAAACTAACTATGTAATAGCATGAAAAGTAAAGATCTAAGGGCGTTCTCTAGGAGATTAGTTCTTAAAAGCCTTTATGTCACTAGTCTTTCCTAAGAACGTTGCTTTATCTAGAATTATGGTTTTTAAGGAGGCTTTGTTACACCATTCTTTCTTGGGAGCCCTCTTAGTTAATACATATTATGTTATTTAACTTAGAGATTAACTTAACTTGTTTGTTTAGTATTTTTGTAATAAATAATATGTATATTTTCTTTAAATTTTTGTATAGTTATTTTATTATTCTTTTTCTTTTTAATTGATAGGTGTTTTAAATTTACGCTTTCAATTGTCTATGCATGGTAATGGTAAAAGATCCTTAGGAAACCCTATCATGCAAGAGGTGGTTAAGAAAGAAATTCTCAAACTCTTGGAAGTAGGAATCATTTACCATATTGCTAATAGTAAATGGGTTAGTCCAGTGCATATGGTACCAAAGAAGTCTAGAATAACATTTGTTAAGAATGATAAAAGTGAACTAGCACCCATAAGGATAATCATTGGATAGAGGATGTGTATATAGATTATACACTAAAAATGATCATTTTCCTCTTCCATTCATTGATCAAATGCTTGAAAGACTAGTTAGGCATGACTTTTACTGTTTTCTAGATGCATTTTCTGGATACTATCAAGTACCCATAGCACCTAAAGATCAAGAAATGACAACCTTTATGTGTCCTTTTGGGACATTTTCTTTTAGAAGAATTCCATTTAAGTTATGCAATGCCCTTGTCACGTTCTAGAAAGTATGATTTCTATATTCTCGGACATGGTAGAAAAATTCATTGAAGTTTTCATGGATGATTTTTTCTATCTTTAGAACTTCATTTGATGATTGCTTACATAAATTGACTTTTTTTTAGAAATATGCATTGAATGTAATATAACCCTTAGTTAGGAGAAAAGTCATTTTATGGTTCAAAAAGGGATTGTATTAGGACATGTGATTTCAAACAAGGATATTGAAGTGGATAAGGCTAAAATTGAATTGATTTCCAAACTTCCTCCCTTTACATCTATAAGAGGGATTAGAAGCTTCCTAGGACATGCAAAATTTTACAAACGATTTATTAAATATTTTTCAAAAATAAGTCGTCTCCTTTGTAACCTGTTGTC
This sequence comes from Hippophae rhamnoides, assembly GCA_033030585.1. Lineage (NCBI taxonomy): Eukaryota > Viridiplantae > Streptophyta > Magnoliopsida > Rosales > Elaeagnaceae > Hippophae > Hippophae rhamnoides. Next base: position 22,702,667 of record CM065431.1, read on the forward strand.
AAAAGATTCTTATTTTGACTTTGATGAAAAATGCCTTATTTCCTTTGATAGTTTAAAGGAAAATTTAATTACTACCCCTGTTATTATGGCACCAAACTAATCTCTTCCTTTTGAAATAAATTGTGATGCTTCCAATTAAGCAATCAGAGCATTTTTATGACATAGAGTGGATAAACGTTTACATTTTATATACTATGCGAGCAAAACACTCAATGATGCCCAAAATTAAATATTCCACCACTGAGAAAGAATTTTTGGCTATTGTTTTTTCTCTAGACAAATTTGGGTCTTACTTAGTCGATTCGTAAGTAATTGTGCATTTTGATCACACTACTATGAGATACCTATTACGTAAACCTAATGTAAAGCCAATATTAATCAAGTGGGCTATTCTTATAGGAATTTGATAAAAAAAATAAAAGATAAGAAAGGTAGTGAATTTTTGACTTCAATTCTCTTAAAGGTGAGAGTAAAGAAGATATAATTGAAAGCTTTCCTGATGAACAGTTATTTTTAGTAAGCACAACCCTTGGTATGCAGATATCATTAACTATCTGGCCACTAGTGTTTTGAGACCCGACATTTCTTCTGATGTAAGGAAAAGGTTTCTAACTTATTACAGGAAATACTTTTGGGATGAACCTTATTTATTCAGAATTGGCCAAGATCAAGTCATTTGGAGGTGTGTGTGCCTGAAGAAGAACATAGGAGCATTTTGAAAATTTTTCATGAACTTCATTGTGAAGGCCATTTTAATGGTGAGAAAAATGCCCTAAAGGTATCACAGTCTGGATACTATTGGCCAACTCTTTTCAAAGATACTAATATGTTTTGTGCATAATATGATCTATGTCAAAGAATAGGCAACTCTTTTCAAAGATACTTTAATGCCTTTGATATCTAATTTAGTTGTTGAACACTTTGATGTATAAGGGACTGACATTATGGGTCATTTTCCCTCATCCAATGGTTTTGAATATATCTTGGTTGGTGTAGATTATGTATCCAAGTAGGTAGAAGTTATACCCACTAAAACCAATGATGCAAATTTTGTTGTGAAATTCATTAAGGATTCGATATTTAGACAATTCGAGACACCTAGAGCAATAATAAGTGATTGAGGTAGCCATTTTTGTAAGACTTTTTGATAGAGTACTAAAGAAGTACAATGTTTCACATAGAGTGGCAACTCCTTATTATCCTCAAACTTTTGGTTCAAGTCGAAGTAAGTAATAGGAAAATCAAGGGAATTTTGGAATGCATGGTGCATCCTTCAAGAAAGGATTGGGTATTCAAGTTGAATGATGCCTTATGGGCATACCGCACAGCTTCTAAAACATCCATTGGGATGAGCCCTTACTGATTAATCTTTAGGAAAGTGTGCCACCTTTCTGTTGAACTCAAACACAAGGCTTATTGGGCCATTAAATAGCTAAACATGGATTTAGAGAAAGTTGGAAAAAAATGGTTGCTCAATATGAATGAGTTGGAAGAGATTAGGGATGAGGCCTATGAAAATGCAAAATTATAGAAAGAGTGTACTAAGAGCTATCATGACAAGAGGCTAGTTCCTAAGTATTTTCTTTCAGGATGAAGGTTCTTTTATTTAACTCTCATTTAAGATTGTTTACAGGAAAATTGAGATCAAGATGGCATAGAATTTACACAATTTTCCAAGTTTTTTCACATAGAGTAGTATAGTTATTGAATCCAAAGACACAAATAACTTTCAAAGTCAATGGGCACCATGTAAAGCCTTATTTATAAGTAGAATATGACATGGTTGACATTGATTCCATATTGATAAATTGATCCTTAGCACCATCAAGATGCGTCTTTCTGAGACGTTAAACCAAGTGCTGGATGGGAGGCAACCTATCATTGTAAGTAATTTTTCTTTATGTAATTTTATTTAATTAGTTTCTTTTATGTGTGTTTATTTTATTTTAAGCATTAATATAATTAACATTTTGAGATGTGTTAGAATTTAAAATATTCTGTCTATGAGAAAAATTATTTGAATCTGATGTTGGTTGCACCTTGTTTTCTACATCAAATCATTAACATATCAAACGTATCAGTAAATTTTTTATCTTTATTCTTGCAATTTACATTTTTTAAACATTGAGGACAATATAGATTCTAGATTGGGGGTGGGTATATAAAAGTTACATATTTTAAACTTTTTTTATTCTTAGATAATTTAAACAATTTTCATATAATTTTAATTATTACTTTTATTTATAATTTTTTTTGTTTGAATTTTTTTGTTTAGTAATTTTTAGTTTTTTTTTATCATAATTTTAAAATTTTCCACAAAAATTGATCATGTCTTAGAATTAAATTTAAACGATGATTAAATTTTTTTTCACTTTTAGATTAATTTTCAAAAACATATCATGAAGTAATGTGATAATTAGTTAAATTTTGTCATGACTAATTATTCTTTATAAGGCGTGGAAATTATATTAAACCCAAATCTGTGTTTATGAATCAAATAGTGGAGAGTACCCTTGTGAGAAATATTATGAGCCCATTATCTTTTATTCTGAGTCATAAATATTATTTTTTCTACTCTAAATCATTTTCTTATTTCTTCAGAAATATTTGTGATTTAATTAGAAATTGATAATATATGTCTTTCGTCATTCATGTATGAATTTTATTAAAAAAGAGATATATCTAGGGTTACCTAAACAAAGACAAATAGAAAAGCCAAATATTAACCACTCAGCTTACCATATAAAAAATATATAATCTATACATGGGTTCACTCTCTAAAAAATGGATTCTCTTATAAAAGAAGAATATAATAGAAAAAATAGAAAGAAAGAGAGGAAAATGAATTGTATAATCTACATACTATGATCCCAAAAGCCTAAATAGTTGTGAAAAATGGTTTAATGCAAAAGAAAATATAGGAAGTAATTCTCTCTAAGAAGTCATTGCATTTTCAGACATTTTCTAAAAGGCATATTACTTGATATTTTTATTTGATGAATTTGATTGATGTATGAAAGTAATGTATAATACTTTATAAATCCTTAAATTTGATTTCTTTCGTGAGATCAACGTTAAAATAACACTTTGAGCCTTTCTTCTTTATACATATGCGAACATATTAGTTCATTTCTATACATCAACTCTTTCGCATATAAATTAGTGTTTGAACCCATAAGATTCAGTGTTTTTGAGAGTATTGACTTGTGAGGAATAGAATTGAAGCGAATTTGAATTCCTCACATTGAGTTTTGGTGAAATTAAATTGATATATTTTTTATATGAAATATGAAAATGATTTTCAACTAATTATTATAATAAATCATGAATGTTTAGGAATTTAAAATAATATATGCTTAAGATTTTAATTATGAAATTTAAAAGATATTATAAGCATGAGATATTTTTGTATTTCATTTCTTTATTTTATTTTGGTCTTTTTACTTTATTTTAAATTTTAGTTAACTTCTTATTTTATTTTTTTATTTTGTTTTCATTTTTTGTTAATGTTTATGGGTATTATTACTAAAAAGCCTCACGAGACTTAAACTCATGCACTAGGGCAACCTAGAGGTTTAACGGCTTGTTACATATGCTAAATTCAATAGTGTCAATCCACAGAAGTGATTTAGGGTAGTTTAATCTTTAGTTTTTTAGGTTTAACTACTACTCTTGCTAAAAGACTAGCAAGAAGTTGGTTGGGGATTGTGATGAGTACTTAAAAAGCACTAAATATACCATGTTTTAATATCATTAATGAAATGAATTTGTATTTTCTTTATTCTATTATATTTTAGAAAAATCTATTTGTTCATATTAATGGGTATATTGTAGTGTTTTGCAGGTATTTTAATATATAAATATTAAAATAAAAAAAATGCATGAAGCATGTTTATCACACTTTTTGGAGCTTAAATAAATATCATTTATTTGATATTATCCAAAGGGAAGAAAAGAGATAATAAAAAATAAAGAAAAAATAATTGTCTATTGCAGCATAAGAAGGTTTGAACTTGTCAAAAATCTGGTTGCGATCTCATCGCGCTACAGCGAAGAAACAAGTTTTTATCACATTCTTTCCTATAAATAGGACCCCTTGTATACCAAGAAAATAAGCTTCCAAGTTGCATTTTTAGCAACTTTCTCTCCCTCATTTCTGTAGATTTTTATATTTTTAGCTTTTAGAATTTATTTAGTTCTTCCCTCAATTTTGAGGAAGAACATGTTTATGTTTAAAAGTTTCTAGTTTTCGATTCAACAAGTTCTGGAGTGCAATTACTATTGGAGTTTTTCAAGTTTTAGAATCAACTCTTCAAAGTTTGGTAAGGATATTGTTAAGGTATTATTATATTACTTTTGCAGTCCATATATCTATGTTGCTTCTTCTTTGTCATTCTTGATATTTTGTGATAAATTATAATATATCTAGCTGATAGTGAATATGATATATTAATAACATTGTTATGCTTGCAAAATATTGAATAGGTAAAAAAATTTCTTAAAATAAATTGATTTTATTTTTATTCAAGATTTTTAGAAACAATGTTATTTAAAGGAGTACATTATTCTTAATAGAAAACTTAATATGAGAGTTAAAATTAAGATTTAATTACCTGGACTTAATTTGGAGTAATACTCTTTTATTTTAGATTTAATTATTTGGATATTTTGAGCGAAGCTCAATTTTAAAGGTTTTTTACAAAGAATTATTATTTGCAAATGTATTGAAAACATATTTTCTTAAATAGTTTTAAAAAATGAATATTATTTTTTAGATAGTTAAATTCTTAAGTTTAAATTGGACACCTTGAATAAAGTCTAATTAACTAACTCTGCCTAAAGCTACGATTAGATGGTTTGCTATTTTCTTAGAAATAAAGCTAAAATTTAATACTTAACTAATTAATATTCCCTATAAGGATATTAGTTAATTAATATTAAACAAAATAATTTGGGCCCCATCTACCAAAAAGAGAAAATCAATAAATATTAATTTATATCTTTAATAACATATATCCATTATTCTCCATTGTTTATGATTGTATTAAATTGCATGAGTATTTATTGAATCCATGTTTATATTTATCTTTATACATTAGATTAGTTTTTTTCAAAACCCAAATCTTTGTAATAGAATTTTTAGTTTTAATTTTGTTTTTAAAAATTGAATAATATTTAAAAACCATACAATATTACTTTCTTGAATCGACCTTAGGAGTATACTTATCATTTCTATAAATGATTTGTACACTTTCAAGGATTAATAAAATTTAAAATAGAAAATTATTTACGAAATTAGTATTATCTCCAATTTCGTTCATCAGTACTGTTCTCATAACTTCTTTGGTTGAAGTTTGAGAAGTAAAGCGAAAAGAACCCATATATGAGTGTATTACTATTATGGACATGAATTGCTTGTTGACTAGTTCAACAAAGGTGTACTTGAGCCTAAATGTCTTCCTTTCCCTACCCTTACCTCAACCTATCAAACCTTGAAAAAGCTATTCATTTCTTCTAGGCTGACACTTACATTAGTGGAGAGAGAGAGAGAGAGAGATTAATTTTGGACATATGAAGCTTTGCTCAACCTGCATGTGTATTTTGATTTGCTTCGTTCACATAATCATGTCATGATGGCATGTAGAGTAAACATTTTTTACATATCACACATTGTGCATGGCATTCAAAATTTATTCGTACTCTTACAATAATGCATCATGGATTTATGGACATGTGAATATTTATGTTGAATGAATTATTTATTCTTTATGAATCCTCTACATTGTTGAATATGTTTTGTTTGCTCCCCTTATTATGTGTTTCTTGTTGTCTACTATATGTAGATGCTTCTGTGTTAGGGTTGTTTGCAAGTAGAATGCATAACATGTTTATTGTATCGCATGCATATTTTTAGGGGGCGAGTTGTGTGTCTTATGTTTTTTGTCAAGGAAAGTGATGTGTTTATTTTACTTCTTGTTATTTATCCTATTTTATGAGTTTGTGCTTTTCTACCTTGTTGATATGATGCTTTCATCACTTTATATGAACCATGCATAAATAGGACTGCTAGTATATAGTTTGCATGTTATTTATGCATGATACGTTCACATGGTATGTGTTTGTTTCTTGTGTGTAGGTTGTAGGTGTAGAGTAAAGCCTTCATACTTATAGTATGCAGTGATATGTAGTGCTAAGACCCTCATGTTTCATTTTGACAGAAGAAGCTTTGTCACATAAAGATGGATGGAGCTCACTCAAGATGGATGTACTTGGACTTGGTATGCCTTTTGATTTTTTGTGTGTCATTGTGTTATTCATAGGAAGAAACAATTTTAGGACATATTCATGATCATCACATGTTTGATGAGTTTATGTTTTTAGTTAATCAGTGTTTTGACATGAAAAGCCAAAGAGGGAGATTGTAAGTCCAGTTTTACTAGTGTATTTTTCGTTCTCCATGTAAGGTTGGTTGCTACGAATCAATAATTCACACATTCATATACTTAGGTACACTTTGTATGTGAGCATGTTTACACACACACCCCACGGGGTTGGTTTTCATAGTGTGCATGCTTGGTAGAGTGTTGGTTTTCGATGAGCTAGTATGCATGTGAGCTGACATTTTTACTTGTGGTTATTTTGTACTCGACATTTTTTGAAACTAAAAAAATGTTACTTTTTATCACCTAGCCACTAAGCTTGCTACCACTCTTTCCACCACCCTTGGCAAGGTGTCCATTTCATGCCCTATAAATGTCCCACTCATTTCTCTTTTCTTTACCTACATTTTTAGTGTCAAAGTTTTGCCAAAATTCATACTGAGATTTATATCTCTTTTAGAATTCATTTTGGTGAGATTATATTTTGAGTGTGGGTCATTCAATGTGGATTATGATGAAATCATTTGCTGCATGAGTACGTGATTTGATTGTGTGTCTTCTATACGTGATTTGACATTAGTAGTGGATTGTGTGTCCCGTGAGGTTCTAAGTCGATACATGCACTTTTAGTTACTGATCTTTAGTTACCATATGTCCCATGTGCTTCCTCCTTCTATTCTAAGGTTTTACCACTTCTTAAGACTATTGTTTTACAATGCTCATTACCCTCTTGTTTTGGATTAACTTTTGCATTGCTTGGAAGGTTACCTTGAGACTTTTGACTTTTTAGGCAAGTTTTCCCATTTGAATCTCTAAATTTTCAATAGATACCCTATGAGTAGACTCTATATGATCCACATAAATATTTACTAAATGGAAGAAGTATTTCATCATTCTCATTAAAGCACTTATGTGTTCCCCCTAGGTTCCTTCTTTTCCTAGGCTTGTGGTTGTTGAAAACCTAGTGGTGCGAAGGTTGACAGTTGAAGTGATTACCACCTAGATTTTTGTTATTATTCCATGAGAAATTTGGGTGGTTTCTCCATCCTAGGTTGTATGGGTTTGAGTATAGGTTTCCTTGCAAGTTTTGATTGTTAACATAGTTTACTACTTCAGGAAGGTTTCCACATGGCCCAGTAGAATGAGGTCCATTGCAATAATCACACACGATGAATGGGCTTTGTACCATATTTACCCCCACATTGCTACCATCTAACTTCTTGGTTAAACCTAATATATAGTATAGCATTTGGTTAAGCTTGCAATGATACTATGGTGTCTACTGCTACTACTAGTCCCATTCTCCTTGGGTTTAGCCTTTACACATGTCATTGGCAGTTGGTAGATGCAATCACATAAAGTAATGCAAAATGGTCCTTTTTTTATTCAATAAAGCTCCTCCAACTATAGCATCAATTATGGTCCTTGGTTGCCCTATGAATCCCTTATAGAATGTTTGCACTTATATCCAAGTATGAAGACTATGGTGTGGGAATCTTCTTAATTTCTCTTTACCAAGAATTTTTGAACCAATCTTTGCCTTAGCTATTTTCCTCAGTGAGAAAGGAAATAAGCGAAGGTGAATTGCATCATCTAATACACTATTCATCTTGGAAATGTTGCATATTTCCAAGAATGAAGCCAAGTGAAGATTTGGTTCATCATTGACAAACCCTTATAATTGATTTGCTTATACCATTTGAGAAAATCAAGGCTTAAGTTCAAAGTTGTTAGCATTGATGCCCAATCTATTGATACATAATTTGGCTCCATCTACTTATGGGATGACAAAATACCTTATAGATTTAGGGACCATAATAGCTCGTTGATCCCCTTCTCCTACCATAGCCCCTAATTGATATTGTGCTAACCAAAGGGAATTGTAACTTATAACTAAGTACCAATACAATTATTACGAATACTTTTTGGAAAATAAAAAATTATAAAAATTGAAAAATAAATGACAACTATTTAAATCACAAGACTAAACAACTACAAAGATATATGAGAAAAGATCTAGGAATCTTTAATCTCTCAATTTTTTAACATGTGAATCACTAAAACCCTTCAAATATAATCATCAATCAATTATATGACCAATTGAATCTAACCTAGTATACATTCCACTCTCAAGTACATTATATACCATAAAGTAATTAACCTAATTATACACTCACATGCCAATTAGACAACATACTCCTCATTAAGTTCATCAATTATATATCACACACATAAGAATTATACATCTTTGCCTATAAACTATGCATGTTATTTAATCAAGATAAAAAACTAAATAATTCTCTTAAATCTATTTCATTGCTTCTATAGATCAATTGTTGGCCAAATAATTAATACTATAAAAATCAGATTACATAATATAATTGAATTGCAATAATAATTGGGGTAAAACAATAGATCATCACATGTAGAAAATTAGGTTCATAAGACCTATAGATTAATAAATTAGCTAGATATAAGTATGTTCTTAAAGCTTATATTTTTTATAAAGAAAGACTTGATAAAGAAAGGATAAGTAAAAGAGATACACTCAACCTCTTGATTTGTAGCACTAGTCTTCTCTTGAGTCATTCACAAAATCATGCCACCTTTAATCTCCTCTTAATGTTTTTCACCTCTATTTCTCTCTTCTTGGTAGCTGCACGGGTTTTGATTCTTAATTGTGTGTTGTTATGACCTCCCTATAGTGCTTTAAATAGTCTGAAACTGATTCTCATTAGATTAGTATTAGTATTACTTTGATCCAATGGCTGAGATTGAAAGTTGGGATTCAATTTTATGCTCACTTGTTTTAATCCTCGCAGCTCAATTGATCGAGCCTCTTCTTGATAGATTGAGTAATGACCCTTTGATTGATCCACTTCTTTTTCTATCAATCCATTTTTAAAAATTCAATTGATCCAGTTCCTTTTTGATGGATTGATCCTATAATTCTATATTTGTCCTCATTTTTTCCTATTTTTGATCAGTTTGATATCTTTTCACCTACATTGCCATATTAAACACATATAAAGCTTAATCATGATATTTTAACACATAATAAAGAAAATAAGTGGTTTAGAAGTGGATAAATAACTCCACTTTCATAGAGTTATCAAGGAAGAAGAGAGATTAAAGAGAACATCTAGGGAAACTTTTGGATGATATTTTGAAGAGAAGATTGAAGATTTTCATAAGCTTTTCTTACTCTTTCTCTATATAGTTTTCATTAATTATAATGACGGTACTTGTAGTATCCATATCTAGTTAAACTAATAACGAGGTTATGGGGAATTCGAAGCCTTAGAATATGGTTTAATCCACATCTAGTTTGTTGTATGAATATGTTTATTTCTAGTATAAGATGTTAGTACATAATTGCTAATATTCTCGTTCGAAGTAGTACCTTATAGTTGCTGTCAAAAGGAGGATTGGATACCTACATTAAAGGTGAATTAATGATCTTTAATCTTGCATAATTTAGTTATCAACTTTTTAGAATTCAAAGAAATGATTGAAATAAATAAAGTAAGTGTACATCTAGATTGTTCAAGATTTAATTTAATTAGCAATTGTATCATTGATCAATTACATGGTAAGAAAAAGTGGGAAGTCTTAAGGTGACCTAAATTTCTAAAGCTTAAAGTTAAGAATTCAATAAGAGTTTTAAATTATGAAAGCTATTTAAACATAAGAAACTAATTTTGATTTATAACATGGTTAATAAAATTGTAGACTAGTGGTGAGGATAGTCTCATAATCAGTATCTGTTATAAATCTTATGCAATTCTCTTTTATCGCTTCATGTATTTTCTTCAAAAACAATCAAAACCCCTCTTAAGCTTAGACATTGTTACCAATCCTTATGGGAACGAAAACCCTTGTTTTCAAATTACTTATCATTGTTCATAACCACGTATACTTGCATGTTCTCAATTGTGTCTAGTTTTTGGCGTCATTGTCAAGGAATGTTTTAACAACTTTTCTAATACTTATTAGTTTCTTTTACTTTTTAAGTTTTCTATTGTACTAAATTTTCTCGTTCTTGATTCTTAGGAGGCCATTGGATGCAACAAGAACATTCCTACAACTTAAGATCATGAGAACCAATCAACCTAGTGTAAGAGAAGAGAACATAATCTACTATTTAAAGTGATTCCTAATCTAACAAGGAAGGAATGGCAGCGGTTGATCTAACTCTTAAGTAGCTAGTCATACTAGACTTGGAGCAACAACCCCTATGTATTGTATATGCTAACTTGGTGGTATGTTTTAAACTTAAATATGGACTAATACATTGTTACCTATTTTTGGGAGTTTATCTAAAGAAGACCCAAACAACATTTAAAGGAATTCCATCTAGTTTGCTCCATCATGAAATTAGTTGGGAACATAGAGGTGAAAATCAAGCTTAGGGCCTTCCCATCCTCACTTACTAATAGTGCTAAGGAGTGGCTCTATTACCTCACATTTGGTACCATCACAATAGAGTAGTATGACAAAATTATTTTTGGAAAGGTAATTTCTAGCTTTTAAGGCCATATTCATTAGAAAAGATATTTATGGCATATGGAAAATCAACGACGAAATCCTATATGAGAATTGGGAGAGATTCAAGAGGTTATGTGCCGGCTACCTCTATAACCAAATCAGTGAGTAGCTTCTTCTCCAATATTTTATGAAGGACTTATGCCTATAGGGAGAAGCATGGTAAATACAACAAGTGGAAAAGCATTGGTATACAAAACCCCACCCAAGGTAAGAAACTTAATTGTAACTATGGATACCAATTCTCAAAACTTTGATGTTTTCAATTCCATGTTTAAATGCCAAACTATGCATGTATGAAATAGAGTGATCAACTAGTTTGTTGCATAAATAATGAGTCCATACATAAGAGGAATTGCACAATGGTCAATTTCTCTTCTGTCCTAAATAGGCAATTGGGACTAGCTTGAGGGGTGGAAACTCCAACCTATGGAATCGTTTTCCAAGATTTATTCCAATTCGGCCAAGCAAGCCTCACGACATGAATTGAGTAAGTAGCTGATGAACAAAAACTGGCATCACCGATTCTCGCAAATACTTTGGTTTTAATATTTGTAAAACTCTCGCAAGTGCACGAATCATTTCGTAGAAAATGATAAGTATACTCCCAAGGTCGATCTAAGGAAGGAATGTATGTGGTTTTTAATTTATTATTCAAACTTTTAAAAACGAAATTAAATCCTAAACATCCTGTCATGATAGTTTGGTTTTTGTGTTCCTAATCTAATAACATAAAATAAACATATATACAGATTAATTAAATATAATCTAATAACATAAAAATAAACATAGATACAAATTCAATAAATATTTATCTAAAAATAAATATAAATACAGATTCAATAAATATTCATGCAAATTTTATCATTTATATTAAGTGGAGTATTTATGGATATAATAACTAAATTAATTATGCTTACTCATATTATCTAGGTTATTAAAGATATAAATTGATATTTTATTGATTCTCTTTTTTATATAAATACCACCTTTGGTGGTGTTAGATTTTCTTTGTTAACTAAACAAATCAATTAACTCCTATGGGTGGGGTTGATAACTAATTTGGTTAATTAAATTAATTCCTTTTTCTAAGAGATTGAAAATGAACCATTTAAATGCCACCTTTGGTAGGGTTAGACAGTTTAAACTTTATTCAAGGTGTCCAAATTAAACATAAGAATTTAATTATCCGAGTACTAACTTTCAAGTTTTAAAACCACTATTGAAAACATGTTGTCAATACATTTTCACATAATAATTCTTATAAAAACTTTTGAAATAGAGTTTACTCTAACTACCGGGCGATTGTACCAACAAATAAAAGAGCACTACTCTAAATTAGACCGATAACTAAACCGTAAAATCTAATTTTCGAGATTTAAGTTTGTAATGAAAAATAATATATTTCTCTCTAACATCCTTTAATATAAAATCTTGAATAAAAATAAAATCAATTTATTTTAGAAATTTTCACCTATTTAATATTTCGCAAGCATAACAACGTTATTATTACATCATAATTATAAAATAATAGTACCAGTTAAATTTAATCACGGATAAATTAAATATAACATGTAAGAATAAAGCATAAAAATAATCAGAAGAAAATAAAATCCTTACAGAACTTCGACGCTATTCCCGTTGCTAGAAAACCTCCAAGCGGAATTTGCACTTCCATTTATTGAATCAAAAACTAAAATATTACAAAAACATTACAAGTTCCTCTCTAAAAGAGAAGAACTCTAAAACTAAGAGAATTGAACTAAAAACTAAGAGAAAAACTAAGAAAGCTTAGAAACTAAGAAAGAAACTAAGAAAAACTAAAAAACTAAGAAATGAGAGAAAGAAAGAAGAGAGAAGTGTGGTTTTGAGGTGTGGTTTTGAGGTGTGTTTTGAAGTGAAGGGAAGGGGGTATTTATAGGTGAGGATGGAGAGAAAAAATGAGTAAAAAAATGTTAAAAAATGAAAAAAAAAAAACGCGTAATGGAAATGCTGAGGTCATCAATGACATCAGCATGACGTCATGGCGTCGTAAGCTGCACGTGAAAAATGGGGCAAAACGCGTTGGGCGCTACGGAGTGGGTCATTGGTGGGCCATAGGCTTCTACAACAAGGTGAACAGTATTACCGCTACGTAAACTGCAGAGGGCTGCTGGTTGCTGGCTGTATGGTAACAGCTGGCAATGGGGCGCGATTTCCGTCTTTTTGACATTTTTGACCTTTTCGACCCATTTTTTCCAATTTTTTCATGTTTATTGACCTTTTCCCACTTATTTATTAATATATTTGTGATGTATTGCTTCAAGTATTCCTCTTTGAGTCTTTAAATTGTGTTTTTAAGCCAATATACCTGAAAAACAATAAAAATACCCGTGATTCCGAAAAAGACAAATTTATATAAATATATGATAAAACATATAAATATATATATTTTTAATCAATTAATGTACATAAAATCATGGTTATTTTAGTACTTTTTGAGCACTCATCAGTAGCATAGCGGAAGTACAAAACAAGATACTTAATTCAACACATAACTAAAACAACCAACAGATACGAAATAACCATTTGCAATAAGCACACTAGTAACGGTATGCCTCATAGGATCCTGTCCAGACTAGGTACAAGCAAAAGCATGAAAAAAAAACAAACATATGAAACAAGAATATATAATGTACAAACAATAAAGGATTTCCTATCGTTTCAAGGTTTCATATGTGGGAGGATATTCTATAAATGATGATATACTCTCATAGCATGTAATTAAACAAAACACAACATACTATGATAAAGACTCGATACTTGGTATCCAATCACAGTAAGGAGATACTAACTCCTTAAAGACTCACACCAAATTCACATGCATGCATATTAAATTAAAATAATTGAAGAATTAATTAGATAGTTATAGGCATGCTACAAATAAATAAAAGAAAGCATGCAACTGCATAAATCAAATAAGGTTTATAATAAAAGTCCATATCTAGTATGTTTGCATATACAAGATGGAAAATCAAATTATACCAACCCAACATGTTAAACAAAACACTTAAAAAAAGTAATGAATGTAGTAAACATTACTCAATGTAGTGTAATCAATAATCAAATATTGGTAAAGTGAACAAAAAGTGAACCACCAATTGTAGGAACTATACTCAACCATGAACCACAAAAAATCAATGTGGGAAATACATTCAACCATGTATACATGCAATCCTTAGCTGAACACATAGCTAACCACCACACAGACTCCTTACCTAAGAAAAAGTTACATCCTAGCAACTACCAGCCGATACATGGCTCACCGTCACACAAGCTACTCACAAAAAATCAACTCATAAACACTTCCTCAAGTACTTACCATTAAATAGCATGTTTTTACTCACTCGGTCACAAATCAATCTAAATGAACAATACTCAGGACAATAGTGACCTAGAAATAGAAAAATGAGATGTCATTTTAGAAAGGTCTGTTGCATTTGTTTTGGATAAGAAACAAGAAGAATTAGGGTATTTATTGAACTTACATAAGCTCAACATCCAACTTCGAGAAAGTTCCTCACCAACCACTTCATCGAGGTCCGATAAGGGCCTTGTCAAGGTGCCAAAAAATTCAAATTTTCATTTCAAAATTTACCAAGTCATTTTCATAAATATCCATAATTAAATCAAACAAAAAAACAAACGATAACATCAAAGAGACAAGAACCATAATGCTAAACCTAGCATACACATTATGAAAACCAATAATGACACAAAAGACCATAGGACTTACATGCTCCCTCATTGCCTTTCCATGTCATAACACTACACAACTAAAAATAGAGGCAGATTAATGGGGATATGATCATGAAGATGACCTAAAGATTTTGATTCTTAGGAACAAAACATTGATGCACATCAAACACCCAGAAACACACATTGTCTAAGTACATCAATCTTATGCACTCTATTCATCTTCTTAGATTAACTGATCCATACTATGCCACCTTGAAACATGATGACTTAAATCTACACTTGTAACCTGAACACACGAAACTAACACATACCCCATGAACATATCATGAAGAAATAGTATATAGTCTATCCAAATACTATAATGTTACCGCTACATAGGTATAGATCGATAGGCTAAATAAAGTTAACAAGTAGCATAAACAAATGCAATCTACATCCAATATATATGCAGACTACCCATAAACATATGCAACACTCCCCCTAAGTGTATACAAATCAAGTAACATAGATGTAGTCCAAAATACACCCACCATCCCATACAGGATGTAGCATGTTAACAAATAATGCACAAAAAAACACAAGTTGTGCATACTTTTCCTCCTATTTCACATGGAAATCAAACAAAGCACACACACAATATGTAGCATATCACATCCCTATATGAACACCAGAAGTCAGATATAAATGCAATAATCTTAATACTCTTGCAACACAGAAGAGAAGTTTAGAGCATACACAATAAAGAGCAACATATGTAGTCATAGAAACACACTAAGGCACTACGAAGGTAAAAAGCATGCAACATACAATAAAGTGAATGCATATACAAGCCAATAGAAGTGCAAATACAAAACATCTCCTTAATGCAATACATTGCACGGAGCCCTACGTCTCTACATCTTGAAGGAGGGCACAAAGGACTTAGCAATGTGCTTACAACACTTTGATAGATGGGTGATCAAACACTAATGTAACATAAATATGCTAGAGAATCCATAAGAATAAGTTGGTTAGGAATGCAACTATATTCCCCTAAAAACCAAAGCCACATAAATGTGTTAGTGAATCCCTAAGAAGAATTTGACTAGGAGTCCAACTATTTTTCAAGTTGACTACTCTTGGTGACTCATCTATCTTCCCCTAACAACACCTAGGTGGATTCAATCCTACAATCTCACCCCATACTATGCACACATATACAAAAAGACATCTTGATCTACTAAAGAATACAGTTTTCTTGCATTCTAACAACAAATATCTAGCAAACAACTATATGTAAGAAACATGCACCAAATTACTATAGAAGAAGAATATTGGTAAACATATTAGATGACATGTGAAGCAATAGAATACATACTATGTATTCTACAAGTCATACTAATAGTTCTATTTATGCATAGTTAACATAAAGTGAAGTCAAGAAGAAGGAAGCATTACCATAACAAGAGCATAGCATAAACTTATAATCAGGAAAAACACCAAGAATGCAAAAAAAACAAAGCACTATCCATAACAAACACGCACCTTCCCCCCTAAAAGGTCCATGTTAAGCAATAAACATGTTATGCATTCTACACTCTTAAAAATCTCCCAAAGCAAAATCAACTACACAGATTTGAAAAAAAAAATAATTCAGAAGTATGGAAGCAAACTAAACATGTTAAGAAAACCTCACAAAAGAGAAACATACTAGAAAGAGAGTAACATAGTCAATCCTAAGAAACACAACAACAAAAAACAAGTGAGATGACAAATGATGGCCCCAAAGAAGATCATAGGCCAAAATGACAAGAATATGCCTCAAGAGATATCATCGGCATAAACCTTACATTGTTGCCTTAAGAGAGAAAAATGGTAACAAAGATAGAAAAATGGCAACAAACTGCACACTGTTGCCTCAAAAGAGATCATTGGTAACACTCATATACTAAAGCTTGTGACACCCCATAGTTTTCGCTAAATAGAAAATTAAAGCACAAGACAAGGAAGAGCAGGTAGAGAAGAACATTAAACAAAAGGAGATAGACAAAGAACAAACACTGAACATACAAGGAACAAGAGAGAGAAACTTAGTAAAAGAGACGAGATGCATTCTATATGACATGGCATATGAATAAAAAGACTATAAGAAGAAAAATACTATTACTCTAACACTATAGGCTGAGCCTATGTGAAATGATACTCATATGAAAAACTATAGAAAAAGCAATTAGTAAGCAAGACAAACACATATAAAGAGTATGTTAAAGAAACTAGCAAAGGAAAATGCTAGTAAAGGATAAAACACTTCAAGCATACCATCAAATAAGATAACTAACAAACTATATAAGAGAAAGAAGTAGTGAGAAAGAGATATACATGTATAAGTGAATAGGAAACATACAAGCAACTAAGGTTTATGGAGAAAAACAACCTTATAGAATAACAACAGCCCACATCATTAGTGACAAAGGCACAAACATATAAGGTATATATATGTGTAGATAGAGCTCAATGATTGAGCACCAAAACAGTTAATCCTAAATAGGGGTGACCTGCTATGATACCAACATAGAATTCCATATGTAGAAAAAGTTGTACAAGGGTTAATTGTTCTTTCAATCCAAATAAGCACCTGGGACCTAGCTGAGGGTTGGTAATTCCAACCATGGAATTCAAAGGACAAGCAAGTTTATTTCATAATTATTATCACATTTTAATTAAGAAATAAAATTATCCTCTAATGATGAATCCACATCCAAATCTGAGTCAGAATCTAACACTTCATACGCAGCCAATTTAGTAAGTGGTCAAGAAACTAAACTGAAAAATCTTCAGATACTCATAAAAAACCTAAAGAACCACTAAAAGAATTCTTCAACCAAGACAAATTTGAAGAATACTTAAAAAGAATTCAAGATGAGGACTTTATTGATATGAATGAAACTTCATCTAATGGAACAAAACAAGAAGAACCAACCCTTTCTTATACTAGGAGAGATGATTTAGGTAAACAACCAATAGCTAAACATGGTACTTATTTAAACCTTTCTAATGTACCTTTTAAAGATCAACAAAAAACTATAGAGAACAAAATTTATTCTTATTGTCAAATTTTATTGAACATGATGATATATTAAGACAATTTACGAAAATAATTAAAGACAATTTACGAAAATAATTAAAGAAAATTTGATAGGAGAAGAAAGAGAACCAATAGTTCAAGAAGATGCTAACAATGCTATATCAAAACTAGAATTATGCAATATTTGTCAATTTGAAGATTATGTAAAATTATTTTAAAAAATATTACTTTCTTCTTGAACCTCCCTAAGACATATATAGATTAGATCAATTTTTTCCAAAAACTACCAAATCCTTGGGATGAATTCACTATTAAAAGATATCCTGATTGGTTAAAAAGATAAATAAAGTAGACAGTATAGGTTTTAGGATCCCTTAGACTGATAAATGAACAATACTTATCAATTAGAGAAAAAAAAGCGAGGTAAAAACCAAATCAGTTGTACAAAATATGGTCAATAATGTTGTGATAAAATATTAAAAGAAAATTGGAAAATAGGATGTTATATACCAGGAAATAGAAAAACTTACAAGAAAAAAAATTAGAAACAAATGAATTAGAGATTCTATATAAGGAATAAATCTCTAGTATAGAAGAAATAATATATGAAGTAAAAAGTGAAAAGGAATCATCTAAAGAAGAAACTGAAAGGATATTTATGATGCAAGAACAATCAAGTTCTACAATAAACAAAACTCCTATTGAAGAACTACAAAATGTAAAACTAAAAGATATGATGGGAGAAGAATTAACTTATACTCAAAAATAACTTGAAGAAATAGAACGAACTAAACAAAAGGATAAAAAAGAATATATATATATATATAACAACTGATGCTAAATGTACAAAAGATGAAACAATTGAAATAAAACTGTTGGATATAAAGAAAAAAGAGAGATAGAAGAAGAAATATATAGAAATCAAATACATTCACATAAGTCTAATACATATCTCAATTACAGGTTTGTTTAGACAAGGAATAAACACTCATTTAATTTCAGTAATTTTAGATGGAAGAATAAAATATCCATTAAAATCAGTAGTAGGTGGCATTCAATCAAACTTGGTAATTGAAATTGTTTGGTTTAACATAATACCAAATCTCTTTATATCTATAACATATCATAATATAAATAATTCAATAAAAATGAATATTCAACTTAAAAATTTAAGTATAGATGATCAATCTCAAGGTTTAGCTATTCAATGGAAAATCATCCATGAATTGGGAAAATTTCCTCAAAACTTTAACAAAAGAAGATAAAACTTTTATAGGATTATTCAAACCGAGACCTTATGAAACAAAAATTCAACCCCAACTTATTAATTGGATAGAATTAGAAATACCAAAATAATGGTTATTTACAAATCTCATAGATAATCCTAAACACAAAAATCCTTCAATAGTAGAAATGCAAGTTTCAGGATATCAAGTATATTTTAGAAATAAAAATTCAATGATTAAAGATTGGTAAACCTTATATCTTGAGAAAGATTGGAAAAAATTTAAACAAAAGGCAAAAGCTAGCGAATCATCATCTAAACCTGAAGATAATCATGGTAAAAGTATTGCTATTAAAAATATTCAAGTTCCAATATTACTCGGAACTAACCAAAAAAGAAGAAATCCTTCAATCATAGATTTATCATATCCAAGTAGGTAAAGAACAAAAATATTCTCATCAAGTTATGGTAAAACATTTTATAATTATGTTTTAGGTTATTTTAGTTTTGTAGGCTATAAACCATATATCTTATGTACTTTAATTGATACCGGAGCAACAATATGTTCTTGTAGACCCAATAGTGGATACTTAGGAAAAATCCTTTTCTAGTTAGAGGAATAGATGAAAAATTCATTATTCCCAAATTCATTATTCCTAATATGCATGGAGATTTTGTCATATAAAATAATTTTATGACAACTTATTATCCAATTAAAATAAATCATAATTCCATGTCTTTTACTTTAGATAAAGAATTTGTAGAAATTCCATTGCTACAACAACATAAGTATTAGTGTGATAAAGAATTCACTACTGTCAAGCATGGTGATCATACACTATCTATCAACCAATTAGAAGAAACACATGTGTTATATAAAATTTTGGAAGAAAATTTTAGTGAAGACCTACTTAAACTTTGGTCTAGAGGTCCTTGATATTGTACTTTAAAATTATGTGATCCTAATGTTATTATTTGAGTCAAACCAATGATCTAGACTAGACAAGATATAAATGAATTTGATATACAAATAAATGAATTATTAAATAAAAAATTAATTGAAGAAACTAAAAGTCTACATTCCAGTCCAGCTTTCATGGTATGAAACCATAATGAAATAAAAGGGGAAAAGCCCGAATGGATATTAATTACAAAATATTAAATGAGCATTTAGAGTTTGATGGATATTTTATTCCTAGAAAAGATATATTAGTTAATCAAACTAAAGAAGCCAAAAAATTTAGTAAACTTGATTATAAATCTAGATTCTGGCAAATTAAATTAATAGAGGAGTCAAAACTATTGACAGCTTTTAGTACACCCAAAGGACATTATCAATGGAATGAAATATCTTTTGGATTAAATATAGCTCCACTATTTATCAAAGATGGATGGACAACATATTTAAAGATCTTAAATAATTTTGAGTGGTATATATTGGTGACATTCTTGTTTTCTCTAAAAGAGTTGAAGAACATAAGAAACACTTAAAAATACTATGTGAAAAATTTCGAAAATATGGAATAGTTTTATCTAAAAATATAGAAATAGAAAAAAACATCTATTGAATTTTTAGGGATAATTTTAAATCAAATTAGGAATAAAATTTCAAGAACATATTATATAAAAAGTGAGAAGTTTTAGAAGAAATTTGTGACAAAAAAAATACAAGGATTGTTAGGAATTCTTAATTATGGAAGGAATTTAATAAAAAAATTATCTCGAAAAGAGATTCCTCCTATCAATAAATTAAAGAAATATTCTAAATTCTCATGGAATGAAAAAGACATGCCAAGTTTTGTAAATGGTATTAGAGTTAGAAAAACTCATCTATCTAAAAAACTTCAAAAAAAAAAAAGAATTAATGTATGGATATAATTATGATAAATTTAAGGAAAATGAAATTAATTATATTATATTTGAAAAATAATTATTAGCAATAAAACATGCTATTAAATGTTTTCATATTTATTTAGCTCTAGAAAATTTTATTGTTAGAATTGATAACCAAGTAGTTGGAGATTTTCTGTGTAGCATAAGAAATAATATTTAAGGAAGAAGATTAAAATGGTATAACCAAATTGCCATATATAGTAGAACATTTAAAAGGCACTAACAACTTTATTGGAGATTATATAAGCATAAATGTTTATGAAGAACATTAACCAGATGGAAATTTAGTTTTGTAGATGGAAAACCCTTTAGGAGATTGGATTATCATTATTAAGAAAGCAAAAATGGTGGAACAAATAAATGTTCCAAAAAGAAAACATTATGTCGTAAAGAGATAGCTAAAGAAATAGCAATACTATAAAATCATAAAGAAATTTATTATCAAATCATTAAACAGATGAATTTGGATGAAGATATTAATTTTGAAAAAATAAATTTTTCTTTAATTATCAGATATACTTAAAAGTGAAATTCTTGATCCAATTTATGAAAAAATCACAATGATCTATTAATTTGAAAAATCTAAAACATTATTAGAATCTCGATATAAAGAAATATACTAGAATATCAAAAATAGAATTGAAGATTATAAACTTAAATAAAATAAATGTTTCAAAGAAGTTGTTCATCAATTAATCTTAATGATGGATTTTCTAAATTAACTATACTTGTTAATCATGATTTATGCCATATTGAAGATATTGAATGGGGAATTACTAATTAATTAATTTTGTAGTCTTAATATGATGGAATTAATATAGATTCTAATGATGATCAAACCAATGATTTATCATTATGCAAACAATTATAAATGGTCCAAATATTTAACATTCTAGATTGCCAGTACAATTTGATGGCATGAAAGAGAAAAATGCTTTCAACCTTACAAAATATAGTTGTTCGCAACAACTGAAGAAAAATAATTTGAAGCAAAACCCCTTAATGATTCTAAAGATTTAATTCAAACCATGATAATAGAAGAAAATTTCACGCAAAATTTCATCAATACATTTCAAATTGCAAAAGAAATCTTATCTAAGAAAGAAGATAAAAGACCATTTGTAGTAACATATGTCAAAAGGCTCTTTGTTATAGAACTCCCATAAATTATGATAGTTCTAAAGAAAAAACAAGGGAGTTAGAAAATATATTGGAGAATCTTACTAGATGAAAAAATTTAGATGTGCAATGTAAGTTGTCACTTTATGCTAAAGATATGGAATCTTTCTATCAAGATGTTCAGAGTCCAATAAGTGTTGCTGATGAAGAACTCTATAATATAATAAATACTATGGAAGCATAGTGGACCTAACAAAAAATGTGGCAGATAACCTTTAAATGACTACACTATTATCCAGCACATGCAAGGAATCTATCAAAACTAAAGAATTCAAATGGATTTGAAACCCATTGAAATATGAAATTTTCACCTATAAATAAGAGTATCTAGCAATTCACTAGAGGTATAAGCAAGAACAGAAAATCTTTTGTAATAGTTTTCTACAAAAAGTTTCTCTTTATAAAATACAGCTCTATTGTAATGGCAACTTTATCTTCCTAATAATAAGGTTAGTTTCTTCATCTTTATGCAAGTTCACTATTCTTATAACATTAGAGTTATATCTCCTAATTCTGGTATATCTTAATAGATATATATGTTTACTGTCCTCATGCTTTTTAAAAAGTTACAATTAATATCCACTTAGAAAATTTTGTATTAGGATGAATTAGCTATTAAAAGATATCTGAATTGGTTAAAAAAGATAAATAAAGTAGACATTATAGGTTTTAAGACAAACTATGTCCTTAAAGTGATAAATGAACAATCCTTATCAATTAGAGAAAACAAACAAGTTAAAAACAAAATCAATAGCATGAAATATGGTCAACAATGTTGTGATAAAATATTAAAAGAAAATTGGAAAATAGGCTGCCTTATACTAGGAAATAAAAAAACTTACAAGAAAAGAAAATTTTCGTGGGCTCTATTCCAACTAAACCAAGTAGACCTCACGATGTGAATTAAACAAGTAGTATAGTGAAAGTACAAGAAAATATACTTAATTCAACAAACAAGTAAAACAACCTGCAAATACAAAACAAAAGTTTGTGCTAAACACAATAGTGATGGTGTTCCTCACAGACTCCTCTCAAACTAACTATAAGCAAAAGCATAGCAAACAACAAATAACATGTGAAACAATAATGTATACTAGAAAAGTAACCAAGGATTTTTAAATACTTTAAGACTTCATATGTGGGAGCATATTTGCTAAATGATGATTGTATTCTCCCAACATACAATTAAACAAAATACAATACATATTATGATAAAGAGTCTCACACCCAGTATATAACCAAGGTAAGCAGTTACAGACTCGTTAAAGGCTCACACCAAATTCATATACAGGCATATTAAATTAAATCAATTGAAGTAATAATTAGATAGTTATAGGTATCTTACACGTAAAGGAAAGAAAACATGAAACAACATAAATCAAAAAAATTTCCAATTAGCCCAGATCTAGTATGTAAGTATACATATGGTGAAAGCTTAGATTACACTAACAGAAGAGATTAAGTAAAACACTTAGCAAAAACCAATGCATGCAATGAACATTAATCATGGACAACTAGAAATAAGCAACATATATATTATATAGTAATTAGAAAGTAAGTAATAAATAATAAAATCTTTCTAATTAGAGTTTAGACTCCAATATGTAGAAGCATACATAATTTAAACTCTAATTGTAATAGCCAAACATTAGAGCAAGCACAACATTAGATATAATAAGATAAACCTACATAGAACCTCTGCTGATATGGTAACATCCTCAGGTTGCTTATTGCAACCACTCGACTCTAAACAAATCTACTAAGAAAGAAAAATAAATACAATAATGACAAAAATAAAACCACCAATACCTTTATCAGTTAGAGGCCACATTTCCCTAACTGCCTATTATTTCCCCCACTTGCTACCTCTATAAAAACTTTGGTCAAAACATCAACCAAACTTTCTCCAAAGCCAACACTACTTAATGTAGTGTGATTAGTAACCGAAGATAAGTAAAGTGAATAGAAAGTGAACCACCAATTATGGGTACTACACTCAACCACAAACCACTAATAATCAATGTGGGAAATTGATTCAACCATGCATACTGACAACCTTCAACCGATCACATGACTAACCACTACATAAGCTCCTCACCTTTGAAAAATGTTACATCCTTGGAACTACCAATCGACACATGGCTCACCATTTCACAGGCTCCCCACTTAAAAAGGTTACATCCTAGCAACTACCAGCCAACACATAGCTTCCTACCACACAATCTTCTCATCAAAAACCAATTTGCAAGCACCAATTAGAGTACTCACCTCTTAATAGCACAATTTTGTTTATGCAATCTTGAATCACTAATATCAAGCAACACTTAAGGTAATAGTGATCTAAAAATAGAAAAATGAGATGTCAATTTGATAGAGCTCTGCTACATTTTTTTGGATATGAAATAGGAAGAGAAGAGGTATTTATAAAACTTACCCAAACTCAATGGCCAACCTCGCTAAGGCCTCACCGACCATCTTATTAGGGGTCTAACGATAGCCTTATCAAGGTGCCAAAAAAAATTAAATTTTTTTTTCCAAAATTGTCGAGTAATTTTCATAAATACCTATACCCAAAATGAAACAAAGACATGAGTGATAGGTTCAATGAGATAAGAACCACAATGCTCAACCTAGCATGCATACTACGAAACCCAACTTTGTGGTGTGTGTAAGCATGCTCTCATACAAAGTGTATCTAACTATGTTCGTGTGAGCATTACTGATCATCAGTAACTAACCTTACACAAGGGAAGATAAATACACTAAGTACTCCATATTTTTCACTTGAGAAGCCAACAATGACACAAAAGACCACAAGTTTGTTTATTTCTTATTTAAGATGTTATTATGTAATCACTAATATTCTTATACGAGGTGTTACCTTGTGGCTACTGTCATAAGTAGGATTGAATACTACATTAATGGTCCAAAAATGATTTTAATAATGCCTGTATTTAGTTATCATCTTTTTAGATCTTAATGTGATGAATAAATTAAATCTAGTAAGCATACCTCTAGGTTTTCTAGGATTTAAATTAATTAGCGATTGTATCATTAATCAATTAAATAGTAATAAAAGGTGGGAAGTCTTAAGTAAACCTAGACTTCTAAAGCTAAAGTTAAGAATTCAAGAAGAATTTTACATTAGGAAAATGATTTAGAACCTAAGAAACCAATTTTCATTCATGTCATACTTAATGAAATTATAGTCTAGTGGTGAGGATAGTCCTATAATAGCATATCTCTTATAAATATTGTGCAATGCACTTTTATTACTTTATGTCATTTTCTTCAAAAACTATCAAATCCCATTTTAGTAACTTTAACTAACTTACTAATGAACTATAATTAGGAATAGACATCATTACCAATCCTTATGGGTATGATAACCCTTTATTCATAAATTACTTATCACTTATACTTCGCCAAATATTCTTGCGTGTTCTCAATCATGTCAATGTCTATCCACTAGATTTCTCCCCCTTTTTTCTTGATGCTTTATCAATTTAATTCTCTTTCACATGCTTATTTTCATCCCTATCTTTATGCTCCTCTTTCCCATGGTTTTCCAAATCAATCCTAACTATAATACCCATTCTTGACCTGATTATAGTGTATTGTTCCTTAGTGAGTCTAATAGGATTCACTTAGGTGTCATTTGACAGGTTGCCTTAGGGTATTTTACTAATAGCTTGAGCTAGTTCCCCATTCGTACCTCTAGGTTTTGAATATAACTCCATGTTTAGCTTCTAAATGATCCACTTTGGCATTCATTGATTGCAAAAAATCCTTCATCATCTCATCAACTATGTTATCCTCAATAGTATGTTTCTTTTCTTGATTTTGCTGCTACTATGATTATTGGAAACCTTATGATGAAAATTGTTGTGATTAAATTAATTACCAACTTGAATGGATCCATTGAAATAATAACACATAATGAATGGAATTTGCACTATGTTTAACCCCATTAGCCCAATATCTAAATTCTTAGATAGTTCTAATAACAAAGCATTTGTATGAGCTTGGAAAGTTATGAGGTTGTCTACATGCAATACTCTAGCTATTTTCTTTAGGTTAAGCCTATCCATAGGCCATTAATAGTTATTAGAAGCCTTATCTTTAAGTAAGGAAAAAGGTTCCTCATCAGTCTTACTTGATAACACACCTCTAGATGCAAAATCTATTATGGTCCTTGGTTGATTCATTAATCAATTGTAGAATGTTTTTACTTATAACCATATAGGAAGACTACAATATGGGAACCTCCTTAATAGCCATTTGAAACATTCCACGCTTCATAAGAAATATCATGATCAAATTTCTAAAAAGATGTGTTATTCCTAAGCTTGGTTGTCTTTGAAATTGAAAAGTATTTTAACCAAAATTTTAAGCCATTTTCTCCAAGGTAGCTATGGATCCTACTGGTAGTGATTGTTGTTAAGACTTAGCTTTGTCCCTTAGGGAGAAAAGTAAAAAACAAAGGCTTATTGCATTATCAGAAATACCATTCATCTTGAAGATGTCACAAATATCCAAGAATGAATCCAAATGAAGATTAGGATTATCTTTCATTAATCCTCCAAACTAATTTTCATGTTCCATTTGAATATAACCTGGATTGAGTTTAAAGTTGTTAGCATTGACGTCTGGCCTACTAATAAAATATTGGACTCCATCCACTTCTGGGACAATGAAGTCTCTTAAAGTTTTGGGGACCACAACTACCTCTTAATCAACATTTTTTTCCATAATTCTCTATTGATGATTTGGTAATCTTTATCTTCATCATCGGTGTAATTTATTTGTATCTCTAGATCAAAAGGTTCAAGACTATCACCTATCAACTTGGGCATATAACAACAATATAACAAAAATTAAAAAGCCCAAATTAGTTTAGTAATATCCATTCCTTTACAAAGTAGTTAAAACTCCCGATAAGGCCACCAAAAACTTGACATTACGTAGTGTACTTAACTATAAATGTTGATCCCATAGAGATTTTGGTTTCTTGGTAATTGCATACTAATTTGAATATCACTAATACTATTTGAATTATGGAAAGTTTGATATAATGCAAAAAATAATAAAGTAATAGTTGAAATTATAAAATCCCTAAATAAAGTAATATGTGTTGAGAGCGAGTAAAAGGCTACTTAGGCACACTTAAGCATGGTGGTCCAACTGATTTTGTTATAGACTTATATAATATCTTTAGTTATAAACTGTTGATTTAGTTTTACTAGTGAATTAATTGATGTCACATGGTTGTTTTAAATAACTAGAGGTTGTTACCACATAAGAGCTGAATCATATATGCGTTTACCTTCATACATGATGTGTTATGTTGATCACACTTTTACATTCACATATAAGAGGTATTAAAGTGATTGAAACTCTTTTATAGTTTTCCAATATGTTTTCATTAGTCACATACTTTATCTTCTTTACCTTGTTAATGCATGTTACTAATCTGAACAGGAGCATGTAAAGCCCACAATAACTAATGTATTTACTATATATTATTATTTCTTATCAAGTAGTTGTATTTATAGTGTATTAAATTAAACATGTTGTTTTTTTTAATATTTTTTATGTGTTATTTTCTTAATTCACAATTTGAAGCTTACTTGACTGAGCTGGATAAGAGCTCGTGAAGATATTTCATAGGTTGGCATACCCACCTTTCATCTAGGTCCCAGCTGTTATTTGGGTCAAAAGCTCAATTCAACTACATGCAATTGTTCCAATGGATGAAACTTCAATATGTATGGGTTCTAATTATTGTACTGCATGGAAAATAAGGGTGAAAAATTGGATCAAATAGTTCATGTTTAGATTAGCTTAATAATGACCTGACATGATAATAGGTGATCCAAAAGCTACATGATAAGAATTCGTGTCAAAGTTTCATAACCTAACCTAAAGCTTTAACTATACTGGTTGACAAGATACAACTCATTTAACAAGTTTAGTATATAAATTATATAATGAATCCTTACTCAAGCTTAACCTAATAAATATTTTTTATTTATCTATCTTATTAGAAAACATCACTCAAAGCTTAAATCAAAATCCAAAATAAGTAAAAACTTTGCAACTAAAGAATAAAAACAATAGAATTTATAAATATAATGTTCACACTAAAATTGATGTTCATAATGAGACATTTACCATGGAGTTTGATGGGGAGTCTATACGCTTTAACATCTATGAAGTGATGAGGTATCCCAATGATATTAACTCTTATTATTTCATTAATATTATAGAATCTTCTGTAGAAAATGTGTTTGAGATAGGACAAGAGGACACCTAGAAAGTGGTCTTGATACATAGCTTGGAAAGAATTTGGAGATTATAGTGGAATCAATGGAATCCCTTCCCGAAGCACCACAAAGGTATGACTCAAACTTCATTTCTCTACCCATTAAAATTGAGAAATTGTTATCATCTATTATGCATGTTTCCATATTGGAATTGAAGATTCTTCCATCTCACTTGAAATGCATATATAGGGGAGACAATGACACACTACCATTCATCATTGTGAACCATTTGTCTTATGCACAAGGAGATAAGATTTTGAGAGCATTAAGAGATCACAAGATTTCTATAGGAAGGAACATTATTGATATCACAAGTATAAGTCCCTCCTTCTGCATGCATAGGATATTACTTGAGGATGAAGCTTAACCAACAAGACAGGTGATGAGCGAAAACCGGCATCGCCGATCCTGCCAATACTTTGGTTTTATATTTATAAAACTCTCGCAAGTGCACGAATCATTTCCTAGAAAATGATAAGTATACTCCCAAGGTCGATCTAAGGAAGGAATGTATGTGGTTTTTAATTTATTATTCAAACTATTAAAAACGAAATTAAATCCTAAACATCCTGTCATGATATTTTGGGTTTTGTGTTTTTAATCTACTTACATAAAAATAAACATAGATTCAATAAACATTTATGCAAATTTTATCTTTTATAATAGTGGAGTATTTATGGATATAATAACTAAGTTAATTATGCTTGCTCATATTATTTAGGTTATTAAAGATATGAATTGATATTTATTGATTCTCCCTTTTTTGTATGAATACCACCTTTGGTGGGGTTAGATATTCTTTGTTAACTAAACAAATCAATTAACACCTATGGGTGGGGTTGATAACTAATTTGGTTAATTAAATTAATTCCTTTTTCTAAGATATTGAAAATGAACCATTTAAATGCCACCTTTGGTTGGGTTAGACAGTTTAAACTTTATTCAAGGTGTCCAAATTAAACATAAGAATTTAATTATCCGAGTACTAACTTTCAAGTTTTAAAACCACTATTGAAAACATGTTGTCAATACATTTTCACATAATAATTCTTATAAAAACTTTTGAAATAGAGTTTACTCTAACTACCGGGCGATTGTACCAACAAATAAAAGAGCACTACTCTAAATTAGACCGGATAACTAAACCGTAAAATCTAATTTTCAGATTTAAGTTTGTAATGAAAAATAATATATTTCTCTCTAACATCCTTAATATAAAATCTTGAATAAAAATAAAATCAATTTATTTTAGAAATTTTCACCTATTTAATATTTCGCAAGCATAACAACGTTATTATTACATCATAATTATAAACAGCTAGCACAGTTAAATTTAATCACAGATAAATTAAATATAACATGTAAGAATAAAGCATAAAAAATAACTTCAAAGAAAATAAAATCCTTACAGTACTTCGATGCCATTCCCGTTGCTAGAAAACCTCCAAGCGGAATTGGCACTCCTATTTATTGAATAGAAAAGCAAATAAATTACAAAATCATAACTAGTTCTTCCCAAAAAGGGAAGAACTCTAAAACTAAGCAAAACTAACTAAGAAAAGCTAAAAACTAAGAAAACTAAGAAAAAAACTAAAAAAACTAAGAAATGAAAGAAAGAAAGAGAGACGAGAATGTGTTTTGAGGTGTTTATTGAAGTGAAGAGAAGGGGGGTATTTATAGGTGAGGATGGTGAGTTCATTGATGACGTCAGCATGACGTCATGGGGCGACTGCACGTGAAAAATGGGGCAAAATGCCGTCGGCGCGCGCGGAGGGCAATTGGGGCGTGCACAGGCGCGCGCGTGAACAATGACAGCGCGCTGCGTTGCGCATGGAACTGGAGGAAGGCGCGCGCGGACGTGTGCCGTGCTGCGTGCGCGGCTTGGCGCGGCTGAGCGCTGGCACGTGCGGGATGGGCTGCTCCGGGTGCGATTTTCTCCTTTTTGACATTTTTGACCTTTTCGACCCATTTTGTCCAATTTTTCCATATTTGTTGACCTTTCCCCGTTTATTGATTAATATATTTGTGATGTATTGCTTCCAGTATTACTTTTTGAGTCTTTAAGTGACGTTTTTAAGCGAAAATACCTGAAAAACAATAAAAATACCCGTGATTCTGAAAAAGACAAATTTATATAAATATATGATAAAACATATAAATATATATATATATATATTTAATCAATTAATGTGCATAAAATCATGGTAATTTTAGTGCTTTTTGAGCACTCATCAACAGGCATAACATAGATTAAATCTATTAATGATAGAGGTAGTGAAGGAAAATATCGTTCAAAGGCTAGATGTGAGGGGTTATCTACCCTATCTGAAACAATAAGCGGATAACTCCAGTACTCGTGGTGCCAAAGAAATATGGTATAACTCTGGTAAAAAATGACGAGAATGCATTAGTACTTACAATAATTCAAATAGATTGGACATTATACATAGACTTCAAGAAAGTAAATATCAATACACAAAAAATCATTTTCCTATTGCCTTCATTCATTAAATGGTAGAAAGGTTGGCAGGCCACTCTTATTATTATTTTCTTAATTTTTATTAAGGTTACAACTAGATTCTATAGCATATGAAGACCAACAAAAGGCTACATTTATATGCCCATTTCCTTTCAACCCATTGCATTTAGGAGAAGGTTATTCAAATTTTTTAATGCACCCACAACCTTTCAAAGGTATGGTAAGAATTTTTTAGAATATATTGAGAACATTATAGAAGTCTTTATATATTATTTCTCAATTTATAGGGATACTTTTGACATTGCTACATAATCTAACACTTATCCTTGAAAGATGCATGGAAACACACTTATTATTAAATTGAGAAAATTGTCATTTTAGTAGACCATGGGATTTTCTTGAGGCATGTAATCTCTTCTAAAGGAATAGAGTAGATAAAGCTAAAATTGATAAAGTTAATACAATGTTAATATGGTTTCAAAGGGATAGGGTTATTATTATATCACTATGATGTCAATGTGGTAATCTCTTTTACTAATATTTTAACATATATAAGTTATTTTTGTGAATTCATAATATTACATTCTTATTTTGAATTTAATTACATATAGTTCTTTGGTTGGAACAAGTCGAGTTATGATATGCAAATTTTTGATGATTTACAAGAAGAATGGACATAACACATGGTTCAAATTATAACATAACAAGAAGAATCAGGAGAAGAATTTGATGATCTTGAATAACATAGGATAACACCATGGTAATTTTTATAATGATTTAATTTCTCAATTCCTATGTCTCTGAAGTTTTGGCTATTTGTTTGATTGAAGCTTATATGCTCATGTATTTAGGAGAATAAATTGTTATATGTACCAGCTATTTTTTACCCAAACTCCATCTCATCTCTCTTGCCTAATTTCCTAGTCACTATGCTAGTGATTCTAACAAACCAAGCTTCCTCTCCTTGAAATAAAGTAGGAATATCACAAAATCAATGACAAAAGAGACGATATCATTTTATTTGTAATTTAAGTTATATATATATGTATTGTATATAAATTATTTTTTTGTAATAAATTTAATTCTCAAGTAATTAATTAATATTTAACTTTTCAATTATTTGTATTATTTAAACTTTGTTAAATAGATTTTAGTTTTTTCTACTACTGTGTGATCGAATACAGGTTCTGAGTATAGTAGAAAATGAGTAAAATGTGTGTGCAATGGCGCTGAGACCCTCATGTTTTAGAGTGACAGAGTAGATGAGTTGATACATGAAGATGGATGAAGTGCACAAGTTGGATGCACTTGGCTTAGGTGTATGTTTGGGTTTAAGTATGCATTGATCTTTTGTTCATGGGAACAAACATCATTACGTTATATTTATTATCATCAATAGATGTGTGTTTGTAGGTAATTGTGCAGTATTTTGACACAAAAATCCAAATGGAAAAAATGTATGTCCTATAGGACTTTGTGTCGTTGTTGGCTTTTCATGTGCAAAACACAATGTCTATTTTATTTTACTCAAGTGCTATGTCATCCTCTTTGTAAGGTTGGTTACTATAGATCAGTAATGCACACACAAAGAGTTAGGTACATTTTTGCATATGAGCACTTTTATACATACCACAGGGGGTTAGTTGTCAAAATGTGTGCTTAGGTTTGATCTGAGTGCAGAGAAAGAACTTAAAGAGAAGTTAAGATATATGACTAAATACATGGATTCCATAAAAGGCTCCTCTATTCATAGGACATTATACATACAGGTGTTGATTACACAACAGGTACACATATATGAGTATTAGAAGGACACAACTGGTATAAAAATACAACATTTTATACATCGAGCTCCACCTTAGGTCGAGCTAGTGGTCAAACCTATAGGGGAAGCATCCTTTAGGATAAACCTCCTACTTTTTGTACAAAGTCATATACATTATTCAGGGTATTACTTCTCATGACTTGGTCATCTTCCAAAGGAGACCTCTGATGACACGAGCTCAGGCAGCTTTTTTTTCATAGGATCGACCAACAGGTTGATCCTTAGTCTCAGGCTAGGCTACGGGTCTTGGTCTTCCATCTCAAACCAGGCTACAGGTCGATCCATATGTCTACATATCAAGTCCCCTTACTCTTTCACCTTGAGTTATGGACTGAGGTGGAATGGTAAATTCTAAGCAGAGGATACCAATAGTTCAACTCCCTTAATAAATGCATAAGAATTGATTGAAGAGAGAAACTATGTATCTCTATATAAAGAGACGCTTGGGCTGGGAGTTATCATCATTTCATGTGCAGTAAGAAAAAATACTTTGTCGTGTCAGCACGAGCCATAAAATATTTTATGTCCGGTGGTAAGATTTCAGCATGGAAAAGTTTATTTTAATCAAGTTTTATTGTAGAAAACTTTGAGAACCTAATGCTTTTCTACTTAATTTTTAGGTTTTTTTAAGAGAATCACTTCCTTTTATTTTCAAACTCAACCCTAGGTAATCCTTTTCTTCTCGCGCCTTACTCATCATTTTTCTTTTTTTAGCTCTTTTATAGAAAGGCATAGAGAAAAGACCTTAACCTCATGCTTAGGCTCCTAGGAAAGCCCTCAATATCCTCATGCTAGTGAAGACTCAGGGCCTTCTAGATCATACCCTTCTAGCAAGGCAATTTGATCTCACCTCATCCCTCTACGTCTACCACACACCCTCAAACCATTCCAACTGTTAGATTAAGTATGCCTCAGACCCAAATCTCAGTGGCTAGGACATAGAGGAAGAAAACAAGGAATATAGTATTTAGGGAACCAATAGATTGCACAAGGGGTTGGACATACGTGCCTATGACTTACCCTCTCATTAGGGTATTCTTATTAGGATGTAACTCACGTTGGGATAGTTGATGAATAATGGTGGAGGTATTTGCTCTTCCTAATTGTAATATGTCAAGAACTCGAGGTGGACTTAGAGATGTCTGAGTTTAATACGGCTTACATTCTGAAGTAGAACCCGACATATCCAAAGAGGGTATATATATCTATGAAGCAGGATCAGGGTATGAACGTGTCATTCCCTGAGAAAGAGAAAAACTGGAAAGAGTATTTTTTATATGTTCAAGCTAGTGAGAGTCTCTTACCATTGACACCATATTAATAAAGAGCACTTGGAATAATACTAAGGTCATGATAAGGAACATAGGTTCCTTAATCACGACCTTAATTCTTGACACAAAGCAATGGTTGGCTGTTATCCAAAACTATCTTCCTGAAAAAACCAATTTGAGGCACTTATTGAACACCCCGCACTTTGTTACATATGGGTTGATGAGAAATGGTACGGTGGAGCCCCCCTTAGGATCATTCATAAAATCCAGGCTCTTCCTAAACCTTAGGTTCTTCCTAAAATCAAAACCCCTCCCATAGACTAAGGGGGTTGATTCGAGGTGGTGGCTAATGATGGTGAATTAGTCCTAAGATTTGCTCTCATATTTTTTAAGTTAAACACGATGTGAATAACATAACATCTCCTTGCTTTTATTTTATAGATCCTATGGAAGTTGCAATCACCTAACTCTTATCCCATTCGAATAGCAATTTCGCTTCTACAAGGGCGAGCTCCTAGATAGTTACACCTCCTACTCTTGAAGAGAGATCTTCTATAGGTAAGAAAAGGGGTAATTCCTTTATTCATGAAGGTTTCCTCATATCCCTAAAGAAGAAGAAGAATGTGGTGGATAATGAACCCGTACTCAACCCAAAGCCATTGAATGTCTTTGTACCTCTATCCTCCCTATATGAGGAACATGTGACTCCACCCCTTGCTCAAGTTCTAAAGAATCTGGTGATCCTATCAAGGAGTCATGGAAGAGGAAGGCCGTTCATAATGGATGGTGTAGTTTTAAATCAAGGCTTGGCCCCAAAGCGCCTTGATAATTGTCTGAGCCACACTTATGTTGGTATATATGAGAAGTACCTCGAGGCTATCTATGAGGATGTAGATTCTGACAAGGTCATCTGTTGCCAATTGTGTCAAGTAAGCTACCTTGTATTCTGTGTTTAGTTATGACTATTGTTTATACAATTTTTAAGCTCGAGACTTATTTGTTTAACCACTTAACTTTCTTTTGTTTTATCGTATGCTGCTTTATGATTTTAAAAGCGCTTAAAGCGTGGGTCATTTAAAAGCCAAATTGGTGCAGGAGAAGCAGAGTCATCCTTATACTCATTCAAGATACACCATGCTACTTGTGAGAGAAAATAAGTAGGAAGGCAAGGTATTGACAAGGAGGAGAAGTTGAAAAGGGGCACCACTGAGTTCAATAAGTATGCTTAATACATTATTGAGCTCGAGGAGGATCAAAGGCAAGCTGAGGAGGGGACCAGGGAAGCCCAAAGAAGAGTTGAGGCTTCTGCTGAGGAGCCCCATAAGGCAAAGTCCGATGTTGATGCCATGGCTCAGAAGCTTGAGTCGAGCGTAGATAGATGGTATGAGCAGGCCATACAATCCTTTAAGATGAAGGCCAAGCAGAGGGATCTAGGAAAGTATTATTATCACATTCTGGATATCCTAGTCACTCCTCCTTATATGCATGCTTCATTTGTGAAGGAGGGAGAAAGAGAAGAATCGGGCTCTAGTGAGGGTGATGAAGGTCTTGAGGCATCGGGTGAAGGGGTAGATAAGGAAATAAGATCGGCATGCAATGTCGATCTTGCAAAATACTTTGGTTTTATATTTTTAAAACTCTCGGAAGTTCACGAATCGTTTTATAGAAAATGATAAGTATACTCCCAAGTTCGATTTAAGGAAGGAATATATGTGGTTTTTAATTTATTATTCATTTTTTTAAAACAAAATTAAATCCTAAACATCTTGTCACGATATTTTGGTTTTTATGTTCTAATCTAAATAATTAAGGATATAGTAATTAAGTTAATTATGCTTGCTCATATTATTTAGATTATTAAAGATATAAATTGATATTTGTTGATTTTCTCTTTTTGGTATAAAGTGTCCTTAGGTGGGGCCCAAATTCTTTTATTTAATATTAATTAAAAAATATCCTTAGGTGAGCCCTATTAATTAATTAAATATTAAATTTCATCTTTATTTCTAAGAAAATGGAAAACTATCTAATCACAGCTTTAGGCAGAGTCAGTTAATTAGACTTTATTCAAGGTGTCCAAATTAAACCTAAGAATTTAATTATCCGAGTACTAATTTTTAAGTTTTAAAACCATTACTGAAAATATGTCGTCAATACATTTTCGAATAATAATTCTTATAAAAAACTTTTGAAATAGCGATTCACTCTAACTACCGGACGATTGTACCAATAAAGAAAATAGCACTACTCTAAATCAGACTGGATAATTAAACCTTAAAATCTAATTTTCAGATTTAAGTTTGTAATGAAAAATTATATATTTCTATCTAACATCCTAAATATAAAATCTTGAATAAACAAAATTTAATTTATTTTATAGAAGTATTTTACCTATTTTATATTTCGTAAGCATAACAACATTTTTATTATATCATATTTACAAACAACCATCCATGTTAAATTCAATCATAAACAAATTAAACATAACATCTAAGAATAATCATAAAAAAAACTGTAAAGAATTCATTTTAAGATTATACCGCAAAAGAGCCCTTATAGAACTTTGATGCTAATTCAAATGCTGGAAACCCTCTAAAAGGATTTTCATTTCCGCTTATTGAATCAAAAATTAAAAATCCATAAAAACATAGCTAGTTCTTCTCAAAAAGAGAAGAACTTTAAAACTAAAAACTAAAAAAACTAAGAAAGCTTTCTACAAAGAGAAAGGTAGAGAGAAAAAGAGTTGAGAAAATTATGTGTTTTACAATGGGGAGAGAGATTCCTTTTATAGGTGAGGAAAAGGCCAAAGAAGAGGGGAAAATATTTCAAAAATTATGGTAGACGGGCATTTAGTGCACACGGGACATGGAGCAGACGTATGCTGGCGTGCATGAAAATCGGTACGACGTGTGCTAGCGTGGGTGAAAATCGGTATGGCGTGTGCTACGCATGTGTCAGGCAGGTGTTGGATATGTGTTGGGTGTGTGTTCACTGCGTGCAGGGGTGTGTTGGGCATGCGTGGATGGGCGACTGCGTGCGTGATTTTAGCCTTTAGACATTTTTGACCATTTTAACCCATTTTGTCCAATTTTTCCTTCTTTTTTACTTTTCCTCATTTTGTTTCTCAACATATTTGTGATGTATTGCCACCAATATTTTTCTTAAAGTCTTTAAGTTATTTTTGAACAAAAATACCTATGATTCCGATAAGATAAATTTATATAAAAATATGACAAAATTATAAAAATTTGAATCTATTTAATTAATTAAATTACATTAAATCATGGTAATTTTAGTTATTTTTAAGCACTCATTAGCAGAGCATAAGGATCATTGAATTTTAAGGACTCGATCCCTTTTTGTGTTTTCAAGCTTAATGCCACTTCTGTTTGTGTGGTCGCGAGCTTAAACTTGTAACACAATTCTTTTTGAAATGCAAAAGTCAATTTTGTTTATTAAGGAAAAGTGAATTTGCCTGAATTATTGTGTATTTATTATATTGACCTACCCACTTGTCTTTTGGGAACTTGTGTCATTTTCCTTTTCCTCAATCATCAACTTTCATCACCTATAAAAGGGGGCAAAAACATGCTTAATTCGTGTGTTTGGGGATTTTTGACAGTTCCTCCAACCTTTTTGGTCATTCTTCATATATTCTGATCGAACCAATAGGCACTCATTTTAAGCTTTGAGAGTTGAAAATGGTAGGCATAAGGACGAGGTTAGGGTGCTTAAAGCTGAGGTGGTTAAACATGAGAGTAAGGTCAAAGAGAGCAAGTGTGAGCTCATTTCTTGTAAGGAGTAGTTAATCCAAAATGAATCTTGAGAGAGGATGATTGATAAATTGCATAATTTATCATAATTTAACACTTCTCAACTTTAAACTTTAGTCTAATTTTATTTAATTTTTATTAATTTTAGACTTAATTATTATTATTTAAATTTTATTGTGGATTTGAAGAAAATGAAGTTCCAAAATTTTAGAAGCATATTGTCTAAGGACTCTTATAATTTAAATGAATATTTATTTAAATCAAATTTAAATTAAGATTTATATGTATATATATGCATATATAAAAGAAAGAAATGATAAGTAGTGGAGATTTAGGTTAGGAAGGATTTATATATATATCAAAAGCGAGCAAAAACAACGAGTTGTAGAGGAGAAGTAAGAACCAGAACAGCCATAAGAATGAAACAAAAAAGGGAAACATAGAAGAGAAATAGAATGGAGGTGAAGAAAAAAAAGAAACAGTAGTGCAAAAACAAAAAGAAAAAAAAGAAGAAAGAAAAGGGGAACGCTAGAATAAGGAAACGCAAAAGCATATTCTTTTTGCGATTCAATTTACTTTCAATTCCTCTCAAAAAACTATGGTGAATTCGTTTATGTTAAATTTAATTTTTAGCATGAACTAAATTTTTGTTATTCTAGGAAAAATATGTAATTTAATTATGAACTATGCTTGATTTTTTATGTTAATTTTAATTGATTTTCTTCATGTTTTCTGATTTATTCTGAGTTTATTACTTCTAGTTAAGTAGTCATTAGTTAGATTATTTTAGTCTTGTGATTTACTATCAAAAGAGGGAATTATAGGATAGATCTGGAATATTTCGGCATAGGTAAATATAAAGATTGAAAGACTTGTATGAACACGTGTAGTATTAAAATCATTGATCTTAATGCTTTATTACTTTATTAAATTGCATACTCTTGTGTAAATTAATGAACAAGAATATTTCTAATTGACTATCGAAAGGGCTTTTGGATTTTTTTTAGAGATTCGTAACAAATAAAGAGAATTAAATTCAATTAGCTAGATGAGTAAAGCATAGTGAGGGATTAGGTGAAATCGATTTCCTAGAAGTTTTCTTCCTATTGATTTGATTTCCAAACAACATCTTGTTTTATTTTGCATATTTTCTTTAATTTTATTTTATTTTAAATTCCAATTATGACAACCTTAGTGACTTCTCTAGATAAAATTGAGATTAGTATAATTTTGGTATTTTTCAAAAATAATTTACCAATCCTAGAGGACGATACTCTTCTTATCACTTTACTATAAAACTACGATACTGTGCACTTGTAATTTTGCACTAATCAATGACCTTGACTAGTATGGCCACTCTCGTAGATATGGAGTCTTATTGGGTGAGCTTATATATGAAGTGAGCTAAAAGTGCATTCCTTAGGGTGATAGAGGTTACTGAAGAATTGGAGTGAGGAATGCTCATAATGAGGTCAGCTCACTCTAAGCCTGTGAACCATGAACTGAAGAAAATTATTGAGATTTTGGACAAGTTATTACCCTTAGTGGAAGAAATTGGCGATTCAAACAATAGTCGTGTGTGCAAGCATTTAAATAGTTTTTAACCTCCTGAGAGGGCTACACTTTGTATTAATAAGTATCAAAAGATTTGCAATTTCAAATAATGAAAGTATTTTTTATGGCATGTAATTATGATACTCTATCATTATATATTTATTTCTTTTACTCAAGCAAGAGGCCCATAATTATTAAGATTAAGCTTGTGACATATAGTTAAGAGAGAGGGAGCTTTACCTAGTTCCTAACTGAGGTGGAAAACTTTGTGACTTTTGCATGTGTTAGGGCGTTCTATTTGGTTCTTAATTGAGGTGATCAGCTCGTGATGTATAATAGTGGAAGAGGGAGCCTTACCTAGTTCCTGATCGAGGTTTTCATCTCTCCCTTCAATGTCAGAGTGTCGACCTAATTCCTGACCGAGGCGAAAAACTTCATGACTTTTGCAAGTGTTAGGAAACTCTACCTATTTTTTAACTAAAGTGATCAGTCCATGATGTATAATGGTGGGAGAGAGAGCCTTATCTGGTTCTTGACCGAGGTTTTCATCTCTCCCTTTAATGTTAGAATGTCCATTTGGTTCCTAACCAAGGCAGAAAACTTTATGACTTTTGCATGTGTCAGGGCCTTCTACCTGGTTCTTAACCAAGGTGATCAGCCCATGACGTATAATAATGGGAGAGGGAGCCTTACCTAGTTCCTGATCGAGGTTCTCATATCTCCCTTCATTGTTAGAGTGTCGACCTGGTTCTTGACTGAGGTGAAACAATTCATGACTTTTGCAAGTGTTAGGGCACTCTACCTAGTTTTTAACTGATGTGATCAACCTATGATGAATAATGGTGGGAGAGGGAGCCTTACCTGGTTCCTAACCGAGATGCTCATCTCTCCCTTTAATGTTAGAATGTCGATTTGGTTCCTAACTGAGGTGGACAACTTTTTGACTTTTATATGCGTTTGAGCATTCTACCTGGTTCTTAACCTTGGTGATTAACCAATGACATATAATGGTGGGAGAGGGAGCCTTATCTGGTTCCTTACCGAGGTTCTCATCTCTCCCTTCAATATCAGAGCGCCGACGTGATGATCACCCTATGATGTATAATAGTAGAGGACTTCAAAGAAAGATTCATTTGTAAAGGGTGATGCAATTCCATTGATATGCCTGTGCCAATATTACATAAGAATGGTAAATTATTATACATTGGAAGTGATATTTTTCAAGTGCCTAGCATTCCAACTTGTGCCCTCTTTAATTCCTTCTATGTTTTTCAATAGATAGGCCCATCTTGGTGTTGCTTCAATTATTTAGTAAGTTCCTTCCCAATTAGTGCCCATTTTTCTAGGTTCTGTGTCTCTCTAAGCCACTCTCACTTCTTTGTTAACCGATTTTGATAGTCTACCCGCGTGAGTTCCTACCATTTTAATGTGTCACAAATGGTTGAGGTGAATATTTTTTTAACAGACCATGATAGATTTCCCAAGCTTATCTCAAGACTTGGAATAAATCTCAAGTACAGGGTTTGAAACTTAAGCTTGACCTAAAAATATGAGCCCCACGATAGGTGCCAAATTTTTTGGGTTTGATCTGAGTTAAGAGAGAGAAGTTAAGATATTTGACTAAATATATGGATTCCAAGAGAGGTTGCTCTATTTATAGGACATTATATGTACAAGTGTTGATTATACGTGAGTGTCAGAGGACTCAATTGGTATAAAAATACAACATTTTATGTATCGAGCTCGATCTTAGGCTGAGTTGGTGGTCAACCCTATAAGGGAAGCGTCCTCTGGGATAGAAAAAAAAATTGGGTTTAATCTGAGTGTACAGAGAGAACTTAGAGAGAAGTAAAGATATTTGACTAAATATATGGATTCCATAATAGGCTCCTCTATTTATAGTACATTATACATACATGTGTCAATTACATAATGGGTACACATATATAAGTGTCAGATGGACATAATTGGTATAAAAATACAACATTTTATGTATCGAGCTCAACCTTAGGCCGAGTTGGTGGTCGACCCTATAGGGGAAGCGTCCTTTGGGATAGACCTCCTATTTTGCTAGTGTATTTAAAATGTACAAAGTCAGATACATCATTCAGGGTATTCTTTCTCGTGACTAAGTCATCTTCCAAAGGCATGGTCTGATGACACAAGCTTAGGCTGCTTGTTTTGCATCGGACCAACCTACAAGATGATCCTTAATCTCAAGCTAAGCTATAGGTCTTGGTCCTTCATCTCGAGATGGGCTACATGTCGATCCATATGTCCAAACAGTATGCAAGCTATGTTGAGAGCTATGATTTCTAACAAGCCAGCATGAGAGCAAGATGATGTTTTTGCTCGTGTTTTTGGTTAGTTTTAGGTGTGAAATTTTGTGAAATTTACTCCAAAATTTTGGAAACGAAAAAATATCTTTTAAGCATCTCGCCACCATCTTTGGTAAGATGGTTGGTGAGGTAACTGGCAAGGTAGCTTGCGAGGTAACCGTCTTAGACTCTATAAATACCCCCACCTCTCTCAGTTCTTTACCTATTGTTTTAGTATTAAAACTCTGCAAAAATTTGCACTAAGATTTATATATGTTATTTAAATTATTTTGGAGAGATTATATTTGAGTGTGGGTCATTTTGAGCTTAGTTATCAAACTATTTTTTATGTGGGTACGTGGTTTTATTATGTGTCTCTCATACACAATTTGAGCTCTATAGTGGATTATGTGTCCCTCGAAGTCGTTACTGGTCTAGGTTTACCCATCACATCGCATTGGGTGGTGTTAGTTGCGGAGAAATGTCGAGTTCTTATGTTGAGCTAAGTAGTTGCAGAAGTAGCAAGTAAAAGCAACAATGGATAGTTCTAACAAATATTCTAGGTGATAGAGGTATTAGTGGTTTTATTATCTATCAAAGTTATAATTTGTTTATTGTTTAATAAATTATTTATTGTTAAGTGGTTACCTTAACCAATTCGAGGACATTACCACATAGATATGGTCTTTATGTAGATTTACCTCGATATATCATGGTATTTTTTTATTGTGCAAGTGTAATCTAAGTTTAAATTGTATATGTTAAAACATATTAACATTTAAAGTCTCATTAAAACGCTATTATATTCCTTATTTGCTTTCCAATTTTCATATAATATCTATTATTGAATATTATCTAGTGATTCGATATTATATTGGTACTACTACTTCTAAGTCTTTTGTTTTAAGTTGTTATCTTTTCTGGTGTTTACGAGGACGAGTCCATTAAGAGTCTGTATCTCCTTAACTTAGTTGTCTATTAGGTTGTGGACTTTTTTAAACCAAGGTTTATATCTTCTTTTAAAGACATATTTTCATTTTCATGTACAAAACCAAAAGAAATATACTTATAACATAGTAGTTCTTTCAAAAATATATTTTAAATAAACGCATTTGTTGGCCAAATAACACAATTTATATTCAAATATTTTATCAAAATGTATTAGTCAACGGTGGTTTTGTAATATTGATTCAAACGCAATGCTTTAAAGCCGATGGTAATATAAAAGCATTATAAACAAATAAATAATTAAAACTAACGTGTAATTAATAAAATAAATATTTATTTTGCAATACATAAAAAAATAAATATATTTTTCTAACATATTATACCAATCTGCCGCATTAGTTGCGTTTATATTAAATTTTTGAAATATAGCAGTGTTATTTTCAAAAAACCATCACTCAATTTTCTATCACATTGAAAAGAAAAGAAAAAAAAGTATTTCGTTCCATTTTCCCTTCCTAAACTAGCCTCTAGCTAATGAACTTTATATTCAGAGGCTAATGGTGAGGATGGGTACTGTGTAATGCCACACGGTTTCGAGGATTTTTTTTTTCTTTCTTTTTAAATCATTACAAACAGCACCTTACAACAAAGAGTAAGAAATCACATTGCATCGCGAAGGATGTAAAACCATATAGAAACTGAACTGCAGAATCTTTTATTTTACTTTTTTTTTCATTTTAATTAAACAAATGAAACATTGGGATTTGATCAGCTTGGATTCATAGTAATAGAGTATAACTCATACCAAGTGTACATCAAGTCAATTACAAATAAAACATTATATTTGATAGTTTCATGCATGCATGGCCTTTTTAAGAACTCCGGCCAGAACTTTGATAACACCAAACGTTGATACTTTGATTTTCAATCCTGGTCATGAACTTGGAAACAATAACAACAAACTTAATTTGATAAGTGATGAGCATAAACATAATCAATGTACACAACAAAAATATTTACAAAAAGTTTCACATAAAATATGTGCCTTATAGTAATTTTATTCCTCATAAAATTTAACCACCTGTAACTTGTTTTTACTAATATATTATATTTT
Source organism: Hippophae rhamnoides (assembly GCA_033030585.1). Taxonomy (NCBI): domain Eukaryota; kingdom Viridiplantae; phylum Streptophyta; class Magnoliopsida; order Rosales; family Elaeagnaceae; genus Hippophae; species Hippophae rhamnoides. Next base: position 22,746,299 of record CM065431.1, read on the forward strand.
TGGCTATTGAGGTCGGGGTTAGCTCATCGCTAATGATTAATTGAAGAGGACTTTTATCTAGTAAGTTCTTAATAATTACAAACTACAATTTTAGTTGGATGCGTAATGTGCATGGTTATGTGGACTAATTATAAAACAAATTGAGAATTAGATGATAAGTACCTTAGTTGGTAAAGTCCATCCCTATCAAACTAGAGAGAGTAATCTTACCAATAATGTCTTATTCTCTCACACCTAAAATATGTTTATTAATTTAACTAAAAATGATTATAAAACAAATTAACTCGTTATTTTTAATTATTAGGGATAAATAAACTTTTCTTCAATTAAATAATATAATACTTTATGCATGCAAATAAAAGGTCAATATATGTGATATTAAGTAATAAAGTTAAAATGTCCCCATTTCATGTATTACTTGTATTTTTATTATTTATAATTTATAACCACGCTTGGCCCTTTCGCTAGTACAAATTAAACAAAAAGGAATATAAATAGACAACAAATTCACCATTCACCAATCTCTCACTCCCTCTCATTTTTGTTTAATGCCCGTATTATTTGCTCATCCCTCCGCTTAAATCTCTATTTAACATCTCACTTAGATTCCAAAAAAACAAATAAGTGGATGAGTCTCTATTAATCCACTGATCCAAATTTCAAGGGAATCCTTCTCACAATATTACTATTATATATAAATAAACAAGAGAGATTAGTAATTAGAATAAACCAAATTTTTTCCACTAAATCTTTGGCCTAATCTCTTCATCAATCTATCCTCTCAAATGGGTTATCTTCATTTTTGTGTTTAGAGCTGAAGAGAATCAAAAAATAACCAACCTTTCAGTTTTACATAACTATCACTACTATCTTCGACTGTTTGTTCTGTTTCAAAATTGTCTACTAATGGAGTTTCACGACTACAAAGAAATACAAGGAAAACAAACCCATGATCCTATTTTCATTGACAAAATTACCAAATTTTCCTCCTCTTCTTCAAAATGTGTTTATGTTCCAGGACCAGTTATTGTTGGAGCAGGGCCTTCAGGACTTGCTATAGCGGCTTGTCTCAAACAAAAAGGAGTCCCAATTATGATTCTAGAAAGATCTAATTGTATTGCTTCTTTATGGAAGCTCAAAACTTATGATCGTCTTAGTCTTCATTTACCTAAGCAATTTTGTGAGCTTCCTTTCATGGGTTTTCCTAAACATTTCCCTACTTATCCTACAAAGCAACAATTCATTCAATATTTACATGATTATGCTACCAAGTTTGATATTAAACCTAGATTTAATGAAAGTGTTAAACTAGCTGAGTATGATTCTAATGTTGGGTTTTGGATGGTTAAGACTGTAAATGAAACAAAGGGTAATGGTTTTGTTGAAACAGAGTATGTTTGCCGGTGGTTGATTGCGGCCACCGGAGAAAATGCCGACGTTGTGGTACCGAAGATTGAAGGAATGAGTAAGTTTGGAAAGACTGTAAAGCATACAAGTTTCTACAAGAGTGGGTTGGAGTTTAGAGGGAAAAAAGTTTTGGTTGTTGGGTGTGGTAATTCTGGTATGGAGGTTTGCTTGGATCTTTGTAATTATAATGCTCTGCCTTCTCTTGTGGTTAGAGACACTGTAAGTCCTCTTTTATCCCTTTTTTTTTTCTCAATTCGTCTTGCCATAATACTCGCCCGTTATTATTGTTTTTTTTAATCAAATTATATTTTAATATGATTTGAAATTATGATTCAAAAAGAGAGTAAACCTAATAGCAAACATATTTCAACTTCGTTTATTCCTTTGAATCGTAAGAGCCGTGTTTGATCTAAAAAATAATAATATTTATTTTTCTCTCCATTTCATTGTGATATTGGGACATTTCTAGAGTGAAAAACCCATTAAACCTTTTTTATCATTCTTGTTTCTCCAAATATAGAAATCTTGATTCGGTAAAGGAGGAAAATTTATGTGTTTTTTTTTTCTTTTTCTTTTTTATCCTTTGACGTTATGACAATGTTTTTGGTCTCTATTTCATTTTTAACTATAATAAGTATTGACATTAAAGGCTCAAATGCTTGACATTTCTCAAAGAATTTTAATAATAATAATAATAACAGTAGTAGTAGTAAACTGAGAAGTAAAGATATGAGCAAACACAATTCATATTAAAATGAGGAGTAGTAGTAGTAAAATAAAAAGTAAAGATATGAGCAAACACAATTCATATTAAAATGAGGAGTAGTAGTAAAATAAAAAGTAAAGATATGAGCAAACACAATTCATATTTTGACGGGCAATGTGAAACATTTAATTGTTTCATCATAGTTCTATAATAACTTTTAAATGTTAAAAAGCAGTTGACTTCAAATTCAACTATTTCTTTCAAATTATAGATTATAAAACTCGATTTTAATGCACAAAATATATAATTAATTAAAAAAATATAGTTTCTTGGGACTCCTATATGTAAATATTGGAGAGTCATTGTAGATATAATACCACGATAAAATATTTATTATTTATGAAAAATGTGAATATGTGTTATTATAGGTCGTTAAAGAAGATCGCACAAAATAAAGAATCAATATTGTGAATTGATATTTAGTTATTAACTTTTTTATTTTGTATTTAATCAATCGTAATTATAAGCAATAGAATATGTTCGTGATTTATAATTCTAATATAAAGTTGTAACACTTGTTTTGTGAAAATGTAATGAAATCAATTCTTTCACATTTTTTTCTTTACGGTATCAGAGCAACGATCTAAATAAACCTAACCAAACACAAACATCACCCTAACAACATAGCCATAGGTTACAACACTGTAAAGAAGTCAACTGACACACGTATGCCTTCAAAGCCAAAATGGGAAAACCTCAACCACCCTCTCTACCTTCATCATGCAGACCAACCCGACATAATTCTTGTCCCGTAGCCTTTAGTAGAAGATAACTACAACACATGGGTTCAATCTATGAGTATGGCCTTAATGGTCAAAAATAAGATTGACTTCGTTGATGGGTCGATCAAAGAACCAAGTGGGGATAAACTTGATGAATTGCAACAATGGAAGCATTGCAACAACTTAGTCAAGACATGGTTATTGGGGTCAATGTCGAAGGAAATTGCTATAAACGTCATTCATTACAAAGATGTGCGTAAGATGTGGCTTGATCTCCGAGAGCGATTCTCTCATATGAATACATTCAATGTTTTTATATCGAGAACGAAATCCATGATTGCATACAAGACAGTATGACTGTGAGTTCCTATTTTACAAAACTTAAGAGCCTTTGGGATGAACGGGACACATTGTGCTCAATTTTGGCGTGTAGTTATGGGACAATCAAGGAGATTTCTTCATATATAGAGACTCAAAAAATAATGAAATTTCTCTTGGGTATAAACAAATCATATGCTATAGTTCATCGTAATATGCTCTTATTGGAACCATTGCCCACGGTAAACAAAGCATATTTGTTGGTCCTTCGACATGTAAGGTAGGCGGAGATTTCAAATGGGAAAACTTCTACCCAACCAAAAGCAGTCACTTTTTCCTTAAAGAACTTGAGTCATGATTATGGTTGGAAAGGTCATACATTTGATTATTGGCGTAAAAGAGTGGCAATATTAGGGGTTGAACAAGGTAGTCTCTCAAAGGGAAACTAGGTTGCAACATATGCATCTGACAAGAAGGCAAAAACGTCCAATTCTCTTTTTCACATGAGTAATGTAAATAGATTCTTGACATGTTAAGCAAGAACAAATCCTCCATGGCCAATCAAGTTGGTAATTCTTTAAATCATGAAGAACTTTCAGGTAAAGCTTTTTCCCTCACTTATAATGGCAAGACAAACACATGGATCTTGTATAGTGGTGCTACAGATCATATGGTTTGTAGCTCTGATTTTCTTACAAATTCAAAAATGATTGAAAATCATACTATTGAATCACCAAATGGTTCATTTGCTCAAGTCACTTATATTAAATATATTTTTTTGTCTCCCAATTTCATCCTCAATAATTTTTTATGTGTACCAATTTTTTGACTCAATCTAATTTCCATTAGCAAGTTGGCTTTAGATTCCTCTTGTATCACTATATTTCTAAGCCAATTCTATGTCATATAGGATTTGTGCTCAAGGAAGATGATTGGGAAGGGATTTGAGTGGGAGAGACTCTACAATCTCGTTCAACAAAATAAAGGAACATGCAACTCCATTCAAACTCTAGCCTTTGGTCTTTGGCATGAACACCTTGGACATTCATCAAACAAAGTTTTTCAATTATATCCCTTTTCCAAAAATAAATCTTGTAATACAGATAAGTGTCTAATTTTCCCATTGGCCAAACAAACAAGGTCACCATTTCCATTGAGTTTCATTTCCAATAAAGCATGTTTTGATTTGATACATGTTGACATTTGGGGTAGTTATAAAGTTGCTTCTCTTTCTACTACAAAATATGATACAAGGGATCTTCTAGTTAAATTCATTCACATGGTTAAAAATCAATTCAATTCTAAGGTCAAAATATTGCATAGTGACAATGGTCCTGTGTTCAAATTTGAAAATTTTTATGCCCTTAAAGGCATTATTCATCAATCTAGTTGCGTTAATACACCTCAACAAAATGGTGTTGCTGAGCGCAAGCATAAACATTTTCTCAATATGGCACAAGCCTTGCTTATTCAAGCCAAGCTACCTAAACAATTTTGGGGAGATACAATTCTTGCTTCAGCATATCTCATAAATAGAACACCAACTCCTCTTCTTCATAGTAAAACGCCATATGCGAAATTGTTTCATCAAGCTCCTAATTATTCTCACTTAAGGGTATTTAGTTGTTTATATTTTGTCTCCACCCACGCACAAAAGCCTTCAAAATTTGAAACTCATACAACTCGTTACATTTTTATTGGATACCCTTATGGTTAGAAAAGGGTATCGTGTTTTTGATCCCATCCTCAAAAAGGTTTTTGTCTCACAAGATATTACTTTCTTTGAAGAACAATTCCTTTTTCAAAATCATGCTTATTCCGCTACACCACATCCATTTATACAACCTCATCCCCCCTTTTTACGTTAGATATTGATTCTTTTCCAAAGCCAAGAGCTTAAGCCCACATATCAAAAGAAACTACTTCTTGCCTAACATCACAAGAAGACATAATTCCCACCTCACTTTCTACAACCCCATCATCTGCTCCTACACATAGTACCATTACTCCATCTCCATTGTCACCCTCATCTTATTCTACTTCAACACCACCACCATTATGACGTGGTGCATATCAAACCAAGCCACCACCATTTTTACAGGGCTTTCATGTTGAGGCAGCCCTCCCATTGAGACTTGCATCTTCATCTTCCACGAACATGGTCAAGTCTTCAGGTACTTCTCATTCTCATTCAAAAAAAATTTCCTATGATCGCCTTTCTTCTACTCATAAAGCCTTCACCACTCACCTCACTCTTCTCAAAGAACCCACAAGTTTTTCATAGAAAATTATAGATCCAAAGTGGGGAGATGCCATTCAACATGAAATTGTAACCCTCTAAGCCAATAAAATGTGAATTCTCTTGCTCTTGCCTTCTCATAAACGCCCCATCCAATACAAGTGGGTTTACAAAATCATGTTAAAACAAGACGGGACTATGAGCATTACAAAGCTTGGTCAGTGGCAAAATGGTACAGTCAAATAGAAGGTGTTGATTATAGGGAAAATATTTCCCCTATGGAAAAATTGGTAACCATTTGTGTGCTTCTTAGCATTGCAGCCTTACAAGAATGGAACTTGCACTAGCTCGACATGGATAATGCATTCTTTCATAGTGATCTTGATGAGGATATATACATGACCTTGCCTCCTAGTTTCGAACGAAAGGGGGAGACTCATGTGTGCAAGTTAAATAAATCTTTGTATGAATTGAAGCAGGCCTCGAGACAATGGTTTCTCAAACTATCAAAGGCTCTCAAAATTGTTGGATTTCATCAATCATTGTCAAACTCCTCGTTGTTCATCTGAAATCATCAAGGTAGTTTCATAGCGTTACTTGTCTATGTTGATAGTGTGATATTGGTAGGAAACAACTTATAGGACATTAAGGAGACTAAGCAATTTCTTTCCAAGAGATTTAAGCTCAAAAACCTAGGTCAACTTAAATATTTCTTAAGGATAGAGGTTGTAAGGTCAAAATATGGTATTACTTTGTGTCAATGAAAATATACGCTTGAAATATTGGATGATGTCAAGTTCCTAGGTGCTAAACCTTCACGGTTCCCAGTGGAATAAAATTTGTCACTCACACAGACAAATGGGTTGCTACTAAATGATCCATCTTCACACAGACAGCTTATAGGTAGGTTAATTTATTTGACCATCACAAGACCTCATCTAACTTATGCAATTCATATATTGAGTCAATTTATGGATAAATTTCAGAGCCACACCTTGAAACATCGTATAAGGTTCTCAAATACACCAAGAAAACACCTAGGCAAGGAAATTTCTTACCTTCCATAGGTTCATTACAATTATGGGCATTTTATGATGTTGATTGGGCTTGATGTGTTGATACAAGAAGGTCGATAACTGGTTATTGCATGCTACTCGGCCAAGCACCAATTTCTTGGAAAACGAAGAAGCAAAGCACTATATCTCGATCAAGTGCAAAGACAGAGTATCGTTCTATGATTACTACTTGTTGTGAGATTACATGGCTAAACATCTTGAAAGATTTGAGAGTAAATCACACACAATCAGTTACACTCTTCTACAACAATTAAGTCGTTATGCATATTACTTCAAATCCGGTATTCCACAAATGAAGAAAGCACATAGAGATAGATTATCATCTAGTACGCGAAAAGATTCAAGAAGGGATGATACAAACAGTTTACATACGAACCATAAATCAACGTGTTGATGTTTTTACTAAGCAATTGAGTTCGACACAATTTGAAGTATTGCTCAGCAAGTTAGATGTCATAAACATCCACTCCAATTTGAGGGGGAGTATTAAAGAAGATCACACAAAATAAGAAGTCAATATTGTGGATTGATACTTAGTTATTTACTTTTTTTATTTTGTATTTGATCTATCGTAATTATAGACAATAAAATCGGATCGTGATTTACATTTCTAGTATAAAGCTGTAACTCTTGTTTTGTGAATATGTAATGAAATCAATTCTTTCATATTTGGTTTTCTATATTGGTCAAAAAAATGAAAGATATAGTCACTTTATATTTGAAAAAAAATAAATATTAATACTTGATAAAGAAAAAAAGTAATATAATCAGTGAAAAGCATGTAACTCAATTTTATATTAAGTAAATTGTAGTGTCATTAAACGTAGGATTTCTTTGTATATTAAACATATAGTACCAAATTATTTCTATTTTCACATATACAGGAGCATGTAATTTATTGAATAATGATATGGTAAAAAAATATAAATTTTATATTATACATTATATTTAATTTATAATTAAATTTTTAATTTATAAATTATATTTAATTTATACATTATAAAAAAAATATAAATTTTTAATTTATTATATTTGAGTGTGATTATAATTAAACAAATTTATTGCCAAAATAATTATCACTGCCCAATTTATTTTCTCTTAATAAAACATCCCTTTTAATTTCTTATAAATTTGTTAAATTAGTTATTAACATTATTTCTCCTAAAAGTAAACAACTACTTATCATTTTGTTAATAAACTTAGATGGAGTAATGCCTGGAAGCAATTACATAACTAGCCCATGCTCTCTAGTATATTAAACAAGTTGTAACAACAATTGATATGATTTTTTTTAGCATGTTATTATGTACCACATAACTTGTTGTAATACAACAAGACTTATTGTAAATAGATTTTTTTCTTTCTTTCATCTTTACCTCTCTCAGTTTGCAATTTTTTTGTTTTTCTTTACGATATGGTGATTTTGTGGAGGCCTTAATTTTGAAGGTACACATCCTACCAAGAGAGATGCTAGGAAGATCAACTTTCGGACTGTCCATGTGGTTACTGAAATGGTTGCCCATAAGCCTTGTCGATTACCTTTTGCTGATGGTGTCCAAGCTAATGCTCGGCGATACCTCTCAAATCGGATTAGACCGGCCAAAATTGGGTCCCCTTCAACTCAAAAACTTGTCCGGAAAGACCCCGGTATTAGACGTTGGCACACTTGCTAAGATCAAAAGTGGAGACATTAAGGTACCAATATAAGCCTTTCAATACTCACTACTTTACTTTTGTTTTCCCACACTTTTTTCCACTTTTCTCTTGGCAACTATGTTCATATGCGTCCCATAAATCCCATTTGATTCTTTGGGTTTTTTTTTTAAAGTTAAAATGATAATTACATATTTGAGTGTGGAGTGTGGGAGTTGGAATTGAACCATGGTAGACCTTTTGCCAAACATATAAGAGCCTCAGCTATCAAGACATGTGCTAAATTGTATTGGTTGGTGATAAAATTGTCATGCTTATAATATATATTGTTTAAAAAAAATCATAATTTATTGAATAGTGAATTATGTCTTTCATATATAAGCAAGTATATTAAATTTATAAATTTTATAAGTTTAACTAGATGCATTATCTAAGCTAATTCATTCTTGTCACCAAATATATGAAAAATATCTAATTATGTAATATTTTTATGAAAATGATCACTTTAATTTTGTTATTTTTAGTGTAGACACTTTTAATCTCTAATGAGTTACTTATATATGATACACCTAAATTATGAAAAATTATTATTTTAATTTAAAATTTATTAAAAATAGGTATTTTAATCATAATATTTAATGATAAATTTACCAATTTTTATATTAGTGAAGTGCTGATGATGTGCCTATCTATGCAACTATAACCCAAACTACAAATAACGAGATTAACCTATTTATTTTAAAAATAAATTAGAACTCTAATCAAGGCGGGTCCAAGGCCAAGATTACGTAGGTAGCTGCATAGGCCCCGATCAAATAGATTTCTTTTTAACATTTGAAATATAATGATAAAAAATTTCTTTTTCATTAAAATGTAAGAGTCACGATGTTGACATGACATGCCAAAAGTATTATTATTTAATAACTAAAGTACATTCACGTTACAATTTATCCTTAATTACTTAATAAAATTAAACTATTATTATTTTTAATATTTTAAAAAATTGTATAAATTTTTTATTACGTTATAAGATGCAAATTAATAAGTGAATGTAATAAAACATAATTTTCAAAATTAACATAATATACTAGGATAAAATATTAAATATTTTTAAGTAATATATCTATACCATTTAATAAAAAATAAATTTTGACAAATGATAAAACTTTATTTCTCCTTAGATATGGACCTATTACCCAAATTTGATGTGAGACTTCATCTTAATTAATTTTATATTTATAATATTATTTTTATAGATAAATTATTCTATTAATTATTTATTTTATGTTATTTAAATATTTTGATCGTTAATTTTTGCATAAGATACACACGTCTTTAAAAATTTAAAAATAAGATACATAATTCACTTTAACTCTTTCAACCTTATTTAAATTGATTAATAATATATTTTTAAGAGTGAAGTTCATACGTATAAAAGTTTAAGGGTAGAATTGATATTTTTTAAAAATTAAACAATAAAAATGAAACAATATCACAACACGATTTGAAGCCGGTTCTAAAAGAATGATAAATCTCTTCTTCTTTTTTGCCTTAATAGTTACCCAAGAACAGAAAGAAAATAAACCAAAATAGGTGTTGATGATATTTAGGAAGAACAAGAAAAAAAAACAGATTATATACTTATGATATTCAGCAAGAATAGTTATTTACTTTAAAAATGGAGTAACCTCTAATAACAACTTGTTATAATAAAAGGAAACATGTTAAAATACATTTTAACACCATTTAAATATGCACATTGAAATGTCTAGAGATTTTAATAATATAATATTTCTTAACTATTAACAAATGAGTTGTGTGACCTAATTTAAAATTTTTAGTGACTTGCACAAAATAAGTTTCCAAGAACTTTTTAATTAATAAACACTTAATTATTTTCCAACAATATTTCAATCGTGATTTTTTTTATTATATATGTACAATAAAATGTGTATGTATCACCATTGTATAAAATATATTTATCTAACTATTTTAATTTAAAAAATTTATTACTTGTTGAAATAAAACATATATGTTAAATTTATTAAAGTATTTGTAAGAGTAATGGAAGTAGACACTTAAAAAATATTTTAAAAACATAAATTATTAAATTTTAAAAATTGTACTTATTATTTAAAAATATAAAATTAATGAAAATGATAATGAACACCTATTTTTTCAAAGTGAATAAGTTAAAATTTTAATTCCATTTTAGAAATTTTATAATTTATATCACACTTTTAATTTTGTTAGTCATGTAAATTGTGAGAAAAAAAATCACCGTATCCATAAAATAAATTTTATAAATAAACTTAAATTTGTTAATTTTTAAGATTAACTAATTTATTAAGATTTTTTGTTATATTTGATAAAAAAAAGTATATAATATTTGTACTTCCTTCTTTTTTTTTAGGTATGTCCATCCATCAAGAGATTAAAAGAACATGATGTGGAATTTGTTAATGGAAAAACGGAGAATTTTGATGCAATAATCTTAGCAACAGGTTACAAAAGTAATGTGCCTGCTTGGTTAAAGGTGCTTTTCTTCAACTTCCAATAGTACTCATCTTTTTATCTTTTTTTCAAATAGAAGTTTCTTGAATCTTAAGTAAAATCATCCTTTAGTTAGATGTTTAATTTAATATAATGGGTTTGAATTTAATTGTACCTCAGGAAGAAGAAATGTTTTCAAAAGAAGATGGGTTGCCTAGAAAGCCATTTCCAAATGGATGGAAAGGGCAAAATGGGCTTTATGCAGTGGGCTTCACCAAACGTGGGTTGCTTGGTGCTTCAATGGATGCAAAAAGAATTGCAAAAGACATTGAAGTATCTTGGAAAGTTGAGGCAAACAACTACTCTTATACCCTCTAATTAAACCTAATTTAAGAGAGCTCTAGCTATTGAATTTGACCAAATTAAGCAAGTATAGAGAGAGTGAGAGAACTTAGATAGTCATGTTTTATGTAGAGAATATTTTTAATTTATTATTAAGTGATATCATTGTGTGTTTTTTTTAAACATGGGATTGGGGGGTTATTAATTAGAAATTAAAGAAAATATATGCTTATATATTACACGAATATTTTGTTCTTCTGTATTTAGGATTAATTTTTTAACTTCAACCCCGTCAATTTATCACAATCGCAAGATGATTGTGATTTACATTCACACTCTATCGAATCATTTGAGACACATGTTTTCGTTAAACTTAATGTATGAATGAGTTTTTGTTGTAATCATAATTATTAATAATCTATTCTATTCTATTATAAAATAGCAAGTTAATTTCTTATGTGAAAAGGAAAAAAAATAAAGATCCAGAAGATGAACTTTTGCATCCCAGATTACATAGTAACAGAAAATATCATTGATGTTATTGTTGAGACTTGATATCTTATAGAAAGAGATTAGAGAAAAATGTATGTAAATGGCTCAATATATGTATCTTCACGAGTGGTCTATTTATTTATAACATATTTATGAGTATAAGTGTCAACTATACAATGTGCACGTGACTATACGTCAGGAGACATAATTAACCTAAAGTATAATGTGTCAGAGATCTAAATCGAGTATTACTCGTGTTGTCAATGAATTTGTGTTATACTCGAATTCGAACAATATGTCAACAAGTTCGTGTTATACTCGAATTCGTGTTGTTTTTGGACTTAGTCTGTCTAAGACTCGATATGATATTGGGTTTGATCTGTCTAAAGTTTGATCTGATATCGGACTTGGATAGATTATAAAGTCCGATCTTTGGGTCGATCTGAATGTTCAAATAGTTTTCTAATCAATTAAATTTATGATAATTGGAAATTCATTGTAGTATTGAATAAAAAAAGAAGTTACATTTATGAATTGATGTCAAAAGGTTGAAATAAAGAGCTAATACAATTAAGCTGATTAGGTTCGTTCTTGCAAATTCAAAATAAAGACTAGAGAAACAAAGGTTCTGTTAGAGTAGTGTGAGCTTGCATATGCCAAAAACAAAGGTGTGATCTGCATATCGTTTTCAAAGTAATAAGCATCCACTTAAAGGAAAATGAAAGAGCAACATTCAAGAAGATGAACTTTTGCATCCCATTTTTCGTAGTAATGTCCATTATATTTATAAAAAATAAAAAAAATATATAATTACCATAAATTTTAATATTAACACTTACGTTTTTTTTTCGGTACAAATATTCACATTAGCTCCCTTTAAACTCTCACTCATACATAAGCCTTTGTCTTTATGTAATTTATCCTTAAAAAATGCAAGAATCCAGCTTTAGATCTTCACATACTATGATGAAGACAAATATACTATCGAGAACTTTTAATTCCATTTGTTTATAAAAAATATATTAGATAAGAATAAAATTAACTTTACATCCGATTAACAGAATAATAAATGAGACACATAATGTTTTTATTTTTAAAAATTTAGTTAAACATTTTAACAATCATTCTATTTGTTTAAGATTTATTGTAAATTTTGTTTAGTTATGAAGGAAAAATATTCTTAAAAAGTTTTAGTAATTTTTTAATTAAATATTAATCTTTTAAGTATACAGTTATAACAAAATATCAACATATATATGACATATGTATTATTTTATTATATTTAACAAAAAAAGAAGTTAAATTTATCCTTACTTGAAACATCTTTCACAAATAAAAAGACTAAATTGAACATATTTAACTTAAATAAAATAATCATTTAAATATTTTAACATATATATATAGGAATACATAAATTGAATTTATAAAAATATACTAAAAGATATTTAACTTCCTATTTTCTTGTTTCTCATATTACTTTACATTATTTTCATTATTAAGATGGATGATTATTTTTAAGATACTTAGTTCTCGAAGTTATTTTGTTTATATCGTTATAATATTTTAATCAAATAATTTTTACATTGTATATATAATTCATTAAAAATTTAAAATTGAGACACATAACTCACTTTTTTAAGAATTAGCGAATATTCTATTATTAAAATCAACAATCCATTGCATGAACATATTTAATTGAGAGTAAATCTTTTATGATGGTTTGCATCGGTCTAATCTGTTCTTTTTCTTGCTTTTTTTTTTCCTGCACGACCTTCAACTTCTTTTCTTTTTTCTGTTCTTGTTTAAAACCATTAGCTTTCATACTTAAATGAGTAAAACTCTCTTTTAACATGTTTTCCTCTATTATTCCTTCTGTCTATATTGGTTTCCTCCATTTTTTATTATACCCACGGGTCTGGACTACTATTTTTCTTACTTTCTTTCTACATGCCCTTCACCTTCTTCTTTTTCATGTTCTTGCTGGAAATCATCAACTTTCGTTTTTCTAAAATTTTACTTGTTGAATTCTTTCTTGCTGAAAATCATCAGCTACTATTTTTTCTAGAATTCTAATGTTACTTTTTCTAAAACACAAAAATACTCCCTTAGCTTTTACAAGCTTTAACTTTACATATTAAAAATATATTATTTTAATTAGTTTATATTAAGATTTAAAAAAATAAGTGATTTATTTGTTCTATTTTGAAAATTTTAGAGACTTATGCTTCCATACAAAAACTAGGTGATGAAAGTGTTCAAATGATATAAAATAAATGAATTTGACAATAATTTTTTTTTAAATATATTTACTATTGACCATTTATATATGAAAATTTAAATGACGTTTATGACAAACTATGAAGTTACTATCTTAAAAACGTTATAAGAAAACTTTGTAAGGGCACTAATTAGCTATATATTGTGGGGGCAATATTGCCATAATAATAATGTATAAATTGTTTATTTTGATTTTACAATTAATTATAGGGTCTTTATTCATTGTTATTAATATATATTAATTATGTTAATAACAATTTAAATTGCGTAAAATATTACCGATGTATTTATTTTCTATTTTTTTCTCAATCAAATAAATATTTTGAGAATTAAAAATTCATTGCAGTACTAAATAAAAAAGGCAACGATTAGTAAGAGATGAAAAAAAGGCTAAAATAAAATCTAATACAATTGCAGATAGCTTAGTTATTTCTTCTCTAAAATTTATAATAAAGACTAGAGAAACAAGCGTCCCTTAGGCTATTTATTTATTTTTATAACAGTCTCTGAGTTTGATATATTTGTTTAATACATTGAATTAAAAAAACTTAAATTATTTAGGTTTATCAATTAATAAGGAATTTTTTGTTTGTTTTGTCACAAAGAAAATATGACAGTGTGTCATGGGAAAAAACCAAATCAAATTTCTCAAGAAAAAATGAAATATAAAATAATGTTATAGTTTAATTAAGCCTATTAAAATTTTTATTTTTATAAAAAGTGTAGTTATTTAAAAATACTGTTTTCTCCTTTATTAAAATCTTAAGCATCTATAGTTTTGCATCAATGAATTAATTGCAAATATACAAGCATAATAACTAATCTGATAATATTTTATGATACAACTAAGTATAAGTACAATTAACTACATCTAATATTTATATCGTTATAATAACGTTTGTTGTCTGTGTGTATATATTATTGATACAAATTTTCATCGACACCAGATAAGGAGAATTTAGATAGGTTTATTCTTCGTATAATCTATCAAATGAATAAATTGTTAGGATGTTAGATTACATTGTGAGAGTGTTGTCTTTGACCTATGATTCTTAAGAGTAACCATAAGATGTAAGATAGATGAGATATCACTCTCGTTCTAATAATTATATAAAAAAAGAGTATTTAGTTAAAATTCTATGCCATGAGATGTATGATATTTGATATTTGATATTATATTATGCATCTGTGACTATATATAGGAAAAAGAATAAACATGATATTTTATCCTTATGTGATTAGGATTGAGGTGTTGTAGCTTTATGAATAGATATTTATTGTAGATAATTATTTGTTAGACAGTTATCTATTGTAGAGATCTATTTTTTGTAGATATCTATTCTTTATTATTTACTAAATTATCCTTTAAAATAAATAAGAATAATATTTGGGTATTTATCTTTTTAAGATAACTAAAGGATAATTATTGGATCTCTATCCTCTTAATATAATTATATTACTTTCACACTTGTACGATTATTAGACACTTATTGAACTTGACCCATAAGGCTATTTGCTAATTAGGAACATTATTTGACTGCCATATAGGAGAACAAAATTACCCAAACCATTAGCCCCTCAGATTTTCTAGCCTATGGGTTTGTCAATACTTGTGTTAAATATTTCTTTTAATTTTCTTAATGATTTTGAGCATGCATTTGAGTGATTTTTTACTCACCCAAGTAAAAATATTTACATTATTTCTAGCCACTCGAAACTTGCACAACAATGTTATGATATTGGCGATGTCTTCAAATTTCTAATGAGACTTTCGATTAGAAAGTTACATTGAAGTCAAACCTTCGTTTATTTTTGTAGGAAGCTCAAAACCCAAACACTAAGCCTAATCCCGCTAGGATTAGCTAAGAGATCTTGTCAATTGATTTTTCTTCATGTAGTGTAGGATAATTATTTTTCATTTGACTGGCAGTCTTTTTAGCAATTGCCCCATAGATGATGAAGTCTTGGAAAATGAAGTTCTGGCCAACTAAGTCATGGCAAACAAAGTTATGGCAATAAAGTTATGGCTAACCAATTCCTGACCAACAAATTTCTGACCAGCCAAGTTGTGGCTAACAAAGTTCTGGCCAACTAAGTCTCGGCCACCATCAAAGCTCTACCCAACCAAGTTCTGGCAACCAAAGTTTTGGCTAGCCAAGTTCTATCCATCGAAGTTCTAGCAAACTAGCTCATGTCCATTAAAGTTTTGGTTAACCAAATCCTGGCCACCAAATTTCTAGCTAACTAAGTCCTAGCCATCTAAGTTCTAGCTAACCAAGTCCTAGCCACCAATGTTTTGGCCAATGAAATCCTGGTCACCCAAGTTCTAGCCAACCAAGTCTTGGCTGATAATGTCCTGACAAGTGACGTCTTAAGTTATGACATTCTGGTTTACCCATTCCTGGCTAGTAGTCCTCTGGCTTGTGATGTTCTAGTCAAAATGTCCATATCGATTGATAGGTTTGGTATTTCTGGTCAATGCAATATTATTTGGCTATATCCATGAAGATACATCTAGGATCCTGGCAAGATTCATCAATAAGACATCTTCCCTCTTTCTAGAAGAATTTGCAAAAGTCTAGGTATCCCTGATATTGTTCTCGTGGGTAACCTTACTATCCAACACTTAGAATTTTCTTTGTAACTCTTTTCTCAAAAAAGGATAGACACCTTTATGAAGTCCAGGAAATAGAGGCCATATTTTAACCACCTCAAATTCTCTAGAACTAGTATATCAAGATACTTTAATAAATTATCACCTTGACTTGTGTCTAGACTTTTTCCTGACTGTAGACAATAGTTGAACCTTTAACAAGGTACTCGATAAAGATTGATGCATTAAGATGTGTCCTAATGGGTATATGTTCCCTAGGAGGACATATATTTTAGCATGGCCTAGAAAGGTGGTGATTTCTGTGGCCTTGGCTCTAAAATACTTTATACAATTTATCTTACTTATACTCGTAAAATTATTTATGGACCCGACTATCACCTCATATCTTTGGAAGGCCATAGACCTTTGAGTTGACATACGAGTGTGGAAAGATGTACTGGCATAAAATGAAACACGGATCATAGACCCAAGGTGCATGAAGATGAGGAATGCTTTATTAGATATGGCTGGATGAATACCTATGGAATCTAGTAGACCAGCCACACTCATGGGTGATTGTGATAGGCCACTTCTTAGCCAGTCACACTATCGACAGGCCATATTTCTAGTCGATCATAATCTTGGTTGATTATACCCCTGGCTAGCCGATGGCGTTCTTATTTGGTGATATCTCCTAGTCCTAGCCTATCTAGACGAATTTTCATTTGATCTTTGGACCACATGTTGGATCCATTGAGAGACCAATGGCATTGAAGTTTAGGTGACATTTTACTTGTACTTGTGGCCTTACTTTTGTGTTTGGACCTGGTTGTGTTTGTTTGAAATATTTCCAAGTTGAGGGTGACTTTTTGACCCAAGTGTGGCTTAGTTAAGCCCCTCAATCTATCAGTCCTTTTGCATGGAGTAATTGAACTTGTTCAAGTGGTCCAAGTATAAGATAGTTCTTAATTTAGAAACTTTTTAATTATCGCTTTTTTAGAGACTTATCATCTTGCTTACTAAAGCCTTGTAGGCCTAAGTATGATGCAGGAATTTAAATATAATTTCTAAAGCTGACGAGGTATGGCTTGTGAGTGATGGCTCTTTTTCAAGATCTATGGCCAACTCTAAGGCGATAAAAAACCTAGTAGGTCATTCTTAGTGTTAACTATAACCTAGATCATATTACTAACATATTGATCTTCTGAAAACAATTTTATAACCCAGCCCTAAAAGTGCAAAGCTCATATATTGAGATACTTCTTACTCACTACCTTGGTAGGGGTGTATAGCCTGGCTCGATATTAAGGATTTTATTGTGCTTTGTTCTATTGTGTGTTGTGTGGTAGTCTAGAAGCGGGTGCACATGAATTATCAATTGAAATGATTATTCACGTTAGTTTTAACTTGGATGGCAGTACCTATAATTAGGGTACATCATTTAGGGTTACTAAACATGTTCATCTTTCATTGATCTTTTGATGGTCTAGATTCTAAGGCATAGTATTTACTCGTGGTACACTTAAGGCTATAGACTCTCTATGTTCAAAAGTAGCTTTGGCCTATTCATAAGGTTGTTTCTTATTCACTAAACATGCTAGAGGTATATTCTTGACGAGATATTGAGGGATACTCAGTACTAGGTTTAAATTTGATTAGTTGGCTGTTAGACAAAGTTAAGATGCTTTTTGTGTAATCTTGGACCCAAATGGTACTGCTTAAGAATAGGGTACATCCTTCGTGGTTAATTAGTCACCTAGATTCTATAGTCTGTTTGGTGGTCTAGGCCCTAAGACATAGTACTCACCTATAGATTTTCTTTTTATTCACTACTTAAGCAGAGGTACAATCCTTGGTGGGTGCAAGCCACTAAGGGATCTCGGTTGTTTCAAGCCCGCCCTTCATTTGATTGTGAATTTTTTTTTCTTATTGAGTCTTCTAAGTATGGTCATATGTGACCTAGGTACCTACAAACATAATTTTATTAGAATAAAAGTGTTGGTAAAGCATTTTATGTCCTTCTGCTATAGTAGGCATTTATTTCTAACCCATATAGGTTCTTTATACGTAGAATCATATGTTAATTTCTATCATTCCATAACTACCATTATATATGGAGCCTTAGGAAGAGACAATAAATAGGGTGATAGCCCTGGCCATGTATATGGATGACCTTTCTGAACTTCTATTATGAGGCCTTCTTTGCCCACATTCACCTTTTGGGTGTACATCTCTTAGGCATTGTATGAATATCTATAGCTTAGGAGGATTATGAATGCATTCTTGACTTTTGGGCAATTTTTTTATCTCCATGGCTTAAAAGGGATCGGAACATGTTTTAGACTTAATGTATCTTTCCTACCCAAGTGCTCTTATAAGGGACTTTGGTAGATCTCTAGAGTACACTCATGGAGTACTCTTACATACACCCTTGAATAATACTCTCACAAAGAGATGCAGACTTCATTTCTTGCATCGACATTCTGGATGAACACATTTAAGATATATATATATATATATATATATATATATGACACTTCTTTACTAAGGCTACACTGATAACTATTTATGAGGCTTCCAAGTATAGAGTAAGGACATCACCTAGTTGTGGACTAACCAGTAGCTGTGGATAGCTCAAATAATTCTTTAACTTATAAAATGCTTTCTCATAATTCTAGTTATAGGAAAATTTGGATTTCCCAAGTAATACTTTGAAGAGATGTGTATACTTGTTAGTTACATGTGAGATAAAATGGTTTAAAGTAGCCACTCTTCTTGTCAATATCTACATTTCCTTGATAGTCTTAGGAAGTTGATATCTATTAGATGTGGTAACATTCTCTTAGTGGGGGTCAAGTTCTTAGTCAAGCATAATAAAGGATAGCACTATGTGGGATGGAAGCAACTTGGGTCCATCTCGCACAATTAGAGGGTCGTTGGTGGGTAAAGGCCATAAAACAATTACACCATGGTTAGTAACAACTATCTTGGACGACTCTCCTTAGCCAACCATGTTTTGTCCAATAGTGCTGGTCTTAGGAAAAAATGTTTGGCTTACCAAATCCTAGGAAATAATACTCAACTTGGGTCATGTCTCGAAAGTTCATCTTGCCAGCCAAGCCCTCGATGGCTATGGGTCTAACCTTATGCACTTTAGGCATTGGAGTATTCCATAGAGACACTCTCTAGGATGATGATTGGTCTTGAAGCCAATGGATCTAGTAAGTGCTCTATTATGGCCTAGAATGCATTTTCCACCATCTCATAAGTGTAGCACTAATATTTCTGTCAAGCTACGGTGGAGCTGAAAGGATAGCCTATTGGTTAGCAAGTTGGACCTCTCATAGGTGCTTAAAAGCCCAAAATATTACGTTATCTATATAAACCTTAATGTCAAAAATAGATTTTATTTGCATAATTTTATTATTACTTTAATAAATCTATGTTTTTAGAATTATGGATATGTTTTGTTACTTTTAGGTATTTTTAACTTCAAAATGATTCAATTGATAAACACTTGAAAAATTGTACCTGAAAGCAATTAATTACAACCAAGAAGAATAAAAAAACAACATAGGTGAGCCTTACATATGTTCTAACCAAATGTAAAGGGTTGAAATATAAAGAAATTTGGAAACACACAGTTTAACACTGACCCATGGAGGTGATTAATTTGTGACACAACGGGAGACAATTGGATTGCAATTTAAACCCATGCTAAATCAACACATGTCACGATGGGGATAAAAGTGTGCCACGATGCCTGATAAATTCTCTTATGGTCCATTTTTTTCCTCCATTTTTTCTTCAAGTCCCTCGCCTATAAATACCTCTCTCACTCTCATATTCTTCATCCCTCAAACAACAAACCTCTTATTTTATTTAGTTTTTAGTTTCAATTTTCTTTAGCAACTTAGAATTTAGTTTAGCTGCAATTTTTATGTAGTAATTTTCAATCCAATAACCATTATTTGTTTGGAGCTTTTTCAGATATAGATTGATATTAAAATTTTATATTTTAAAATATATGCTTGAGGTCTAAGTTTTTAATGTTTTTTTTATTTTAGAATTAATTTATATATCTTTCTAAATGCTATATTTAATGTACTAATCATTTATTAAATATAAGTATCATTGATTGAAAATACTATGTGATTTTAGTTATGTTGTTATACTTGTAAAATTTTAACTTAGATAAATCTTTTTATAAAATAAATTGATTTTTATTTCTTCATTCAAGACTTATATAAAGTTTATTATAGAAAAATATATTAGTGACATATTTTTCATAGTAAATTTAAAATATGAAAGTTAGATTTATGATTTGATTATCTAGATTTAATTTAAAATATATATTTTATTTCAAAGATTTTAATAAGATTTATTATTGAAAAATGTATAGAAAAAAGTTAGTTTTCAAATACATCA
Source organism: Hippophae rhamnoides (assembly GCA_033030585.1). NCBI lineage: Eukaryota > Viridiplantae > Streptophyta > Magnoliopsida > Rosales > Elaeagnaceae > Hippophae > Hippophae rhamnoides. The sequence goes on from CM065431.1 coordinate 22,767,105, forward strand.
ATCTTAAATTCAACTTTAGCACCTTGAATGCGAGTCTAAATTATGTACTCCATCTAAAGTAGTGATTTAGATGATTTGCTATTTCTTTAAAAAAAATCATAATTTAATATTAATAAATTGGTAAGTGTTGCCTAAGGATATTAATTGATTTTATTAACAAAGAATTTGGGCCTTGTTCAAGTACATTTTTATACAAAAAAGGAAAATAATTAGTAATATTAATTTATATCTTTAATAACATAATTAATATGAACAAACACAATTAATTAATTAATATCCCATAAATTTTACATTGATTATTAAATGTTTATTTGCCAAATATTTGTTGAATTGATTTTTTTTAATTTTACGTAAATAGAATATATTTTTCAAAATCCCAACAATTGTAATAAGATATTTAAATTTATTTTTTCGCTTTCAAGAATTTTATTGAATTTATTAAAACTACGTAGTTTCTCTTTAGACTAACATTGGAAGTATACTTATATTTTACAACATGATTCGTGCACTTACAATATATTTATCAAATACAAAATTTATACATCAAATATTTGCACATCTTGACTAATTGTTGGGGTTTGAGAGATGAAACTAGCTGTATGATTGATGAATCTTTTTATGAGTCCATAAAAGATTAAAAGAGTATATCATAAGATTTTGATGTTCTCTTTTCATAAAACAATATTGGTAAGATTTACGGTCTCTCTTCTTTCAAATATCTTTGTTTTTTTATTTATTTATTAACAAATCAAGAACATAGAAATGTTTTTAAGAGTCCTATAATTTTAATTTTTTTCAACTAAATAGAGCACACTTCTTTTCCATAGATAACACCAGATGTTAATACCTATTTTGTTAACACTAAGTAGAACTATTCTTTATAGAATCTACAAGATCAATAAATTATTAGGACTTTAGACCATCTTGTTGATTGAGATAATCTTTGACTGTTATGTGAGTTATTGTGTGATATCTTATAAATTAATCAATAACATTTTAAAAAATAATAATATTAATCATAGAATAATTTAATTTTATATTATAGATGATATCACAATTTAAAATTTAAAATAAATTAATAATTTTAAAAAATTAAGAAACACAAACATACATTCATCGCTAGTAATCCAACGATTAAATATCATATTTTAAATTTATATGTTAATATTATTGATCTATTACTAGCGATTAAATATCATATTTTAAATTTATATGTTAATATTATTGATATTCAATATTTGTTAATAACTTCATTTATATGTTACTTTTTATATTTTTTTTAAGAATATTATTGTTTGTATTAATAACAGGATTGCATATCAAATTAGGAATATATTAAAAAGTACATACACTATGCAAAATAACAACAACCGAAGAAAGTGAAGTTGACTTTAGAGTAAATCGAGGTTGTGTAGCACATACGGAACCTTTAAGATAAATTTTTACTCATTCTGAGTTTTAGTCAATACTAGAAAATTATCTCACAATATTACTACCGTATACATGTTAGCAAAACACGCTTTTTTGTCTTCTCCTGCTAACTTGAACTATGTCAGAAGCCTATCACATATAATCTATTTTTAGAATTTTGGCATGAGAAAACTAAGGAAACACTTACTTCTATTCTTCTTTTTTATTTCCTATACTAAGTTGTGTGACATATTATTTGAGAACAATTCCATTGTAAATTAATGTTTATAGTAATAATAAATTAATTAAAAATATATTTTCAGATAAAGATATAAATTTCTCTCTCTTGTGGCCCAGGTCACAAATTTAAAATAGTCAAAAATAAAACACTTCTAATTAAATTTATAAATCATAATATCTAAACATATTAGATAAATTAAATAAATTTTAAAAATATAATATATTTAAAATTTATAACAAAAAAATAATATTATAACAATATTAAATAAGATTTAATTAAACGATGATCAATTGATTTTGATGTAATAAATATTAAGAATTCTTATTCTAACAAAGAAATAATTGTAATTACAATTACATTTTATATATATTTATTTTATCTTAGTTTGTGTATTTTATTTGTAGAAATAAAATTTCTCTTACGGTGTTAAGATGTTGTGTCATAAAATAAATTGCTTTGACCTTAACCCCCATATATAGTATACAACCTCAATACATACTTGCACGTTAATTTTCAATATAATTAATGGAATTAAAATTGAATCCCAAGCATTGAAATATCATTTGTATTTGTGCTAATTAACCAGCTTTTTTGAGAAATCTTTAAAAAAAAAAATTTACCTTGTACGTACTTGTAAATTATAAATTTATAATAACACATAAACTTAACGTAATATAAAGAATAAGGTAAAGGATGCAAAACATTCCAATGATTTGGAAATTGTCTGGGGTGACTTGTCCATTTGGTAGATGTGGCGGTTGCTCTAGGCCCGATTTGATAGGGATTCAGTAACAATTATTTTATTTTATTTTTTTAAAATAATTTATTCAAATAAAAAAAAAGTTACAATCATATTAATTTAAAAATATTATTACGTATATATTATTAAGATGGAAATATTAACGCGATATAATTTTTTATTTTTATAAAAATAATATATGAATTGATTTTTTAATTACAAATAATTACATTTTAATGTTATTCTTGTTGGATAAAGTTAATTAATATTATTATTATCTCCATATATTAAATAAAAAAGATTTGTAGGATTGATGCAATCCAACATAATTCAGACATTAATCTAACAATAAGACTCAATCGTCTCCTGTGTTTCAAGTAGTAATTTTAAATTACAAAATGCATTGTTTAATTTAAAAGAGAATATTAAATATATATGAACAATAATTTATATATTATTAACTAATAATAAGAAAGATAAAATTATTGATTCTTATTTTTATTATTTAAGAAAAATTTCATAGATTTTTAAAATGATTAAATCAATGTATTTGAACCCTTTAATAATCTTCATTTATTTTCTCTATTAATTAATATTATACAAAATAATAGCAAATAAATATTATAGAAATAACTCTTTTATTGTTTTTTTTCTTCTTAAAAGTTAATGTATTTATTTAATAACTTAAGATCCAATAAAAATAATAGCAAATAAATGTTGGGGTAAAACAGAAACATAAATATAATTTGGGATGCCTAATTAGTTACAAAAATATTATTTAAGTCTCTAGGTATCTAAGAATCATAAATCATATTAAACTTATTTAAAAAAAAAAGTCTTACTTGAGTAATTTAATTATATGCCTCCCAATAGATAATAAAAGATTCATACATTTGAGTCTTTATGACTTTTTTGTTTTCTCCTTCTAAGTAAATAATTTGGAAATTGTTTTCAAATTCCAATTGTAATGAAAAATAATAATGCACTGGCTTTGTTTTCTTCGGTTGAATTTTTATAATATGATTTTAATGGTTATACTGGCTATTATTAGATTTGAATTGAGAATTTTATGTATCAAAATTGATTTTAACTTCCTTTTTTAAAAGGTTTATTACAAGTAGTAGAAAAAGGGGTGAAAACTATGTATCATTGCAATAATTCATTGAGATACCGAAATTAGACTTAAGAACTCTTCAAAACTCAATAAATCACTACTCGAACTTTGAAATTAATAAACTGATGTTTGGAACAATTGAATTGAAAACGTTTTTAGCCAATTTTTATATAGTCATCTCTTCTTTCTTTTTTTTTTACGTGTTTTTTCTTTTTCTTAAATTTCAAAACTTATCTTATTTATATATTTGTTTTATTTATATTTTAAAGAGAAAAATAAAGTTTTGTAGAAAATTTTACTTTTTATTTTATTTCAAAGTTTCCTTGTTCAAAATAAATTTATAATTTCTCATTATTTATTAAATAAGAAAGTTAATTTTTACATCTTTATTTATTTATTTTTTAATTTTTTAATTTATATTAGGTAAAAAATTGTTATAAATCAATTTTTACCCACTAATAAAATTTATATTTATAAAAAATATATTTATGTATATAAATGAACTAATTATTTATATAGTTTTATTTTTAATATTTTTAATAAAAAAATATATGTTTATTTACGTTATAAAAAAAAAGTATATATATATTTTTGAGTGATGTTAAAAATATTGAATGTTTCGTTTTTGTATGTATTTCGTGATATATCACAAAAGTCATCCAAATGCCCTCAGAAATTTTCAATCGGCGATTTTCACATCAATTGCACTAAACTAGTCAAGAAGAGAAAAGTACAGTATCCTATTAAGACAAATTATAATCATGATTAAATGGTTATTCTAGTCTTAGTTACTTTTTTAACTGACGTTATTCATCAGAGATCTGGTTGATAATGTCAACGAAATGGAAATTAGTCCTACTAATTACTATCCTTTGAGATTTGATGAACATTTGTAAGATTGAGTTTTAATTATTATGATTACTAGCAGTATTCCATTGTTTTCTTCTCGTCCATGATTTTATTTTATTTTTATCTTTTTAAAAAAATACATTTTTTTCATGTTATATATATATATATATATATTATGAAAATGTAAAAAAAAAATATATTTTTAAATTATATAAAAAAAATAATATATACTTACTATAAGAAGTGACAAATTAAACTAAATTTATTAACTTGGGATATATGTAATGCAATTTAACCCTTTTAAAAACAATATGAAGTATAGGAATGCAACAATTCTTATAGATATTATCCCATAATTAGCGCCTAAATTACTGTAAAATGTCAATACTAACACTTTTGCAATCTTATTTGAATTAAACGTGATCTTCTCACTGAACACGTGATGGGTTGCCCTTTCCACTTAGTCGAGTTGAGCCTTACATTAAAGAAATCATATATTAAAGTTCTAGGAGAGAGATAATTTGTTAATTGTTTAGTTAGGTTATAATTATTATAAAAAAAATGTTTTTATTTATATATAAAAATGATTATCTTAATTTTAAAATAATATGATATATTTTGATCGATGAGATTTACTATAAATATCAATATATTTTTCATATATTAAATATATCACAACTTTTTACCTTATATAAAATATCAATTAGTTGAAAAAATATTATTAATTACTTTTAACCTTCTCTAAAATTTAAATTAATTTTAAAAATTAATTTTGACTATACATGAATGAATTATGTAATTCTTAACTCAAAAACAATATGTCAAAAATTTTTGTTAACGTGTACTTTAACAATTATAATATTTTCTCGTATGATTTCATTCAATTATAATATATATATATATATATATTCTAACATTCTAATTAATTATAAAAATATAATTAATTATTGTTATACATTTTATGATATAATTAAATTTTGATTTATTATATTATTAATTATCATATTAGTTTATTATTAGGGAAGAAACTTATAAAACAAAATACAAAAATTTTACCATTGAAATTATAATATTAAAGTTTTTAAGGTTCTTACACAGTTTTTAAAAAAAGTTTAATAATATAATTTGTTTTGTATTTGATATCTAATTTATTTTGATGTTATGTTATTCATAAATTTTTTAAGTTACTTATTTCTTTCATAATTTTTATTATTATTCACAATATTGAATTATTTCTCATATTTTTATTACAAGATATAATATACTACAACATATTTATTGACATTGATCTTATAACTATTTTAAACGTATGAGTTCGTAAGTACAGTGGAAAAATGTTATAATATTTTTAAAAATTTTATTTGATTTTCCTAAATCCTAAAAGAATAATGTATCACAAAATTATTTATGGTTTTTTATTCTAAATTTTTTATTTGTATATTTTATGTGTCATACTTCTTTTAAATTTTTATGGTTGTAGTAAAAATTATTATTTGGGAGATAATAAATAGCAAACATAACTAATGTTAAAAATATTACAAAAATAAGTCTTTTATTATATCAATATAAATATTCACATTATCATAATTACTTTTATATTATTGTTTGACACGTAAGATAGAGGATTCTAAGTTTTTTAATTTTGATTTCCCAACAATGAAGACCCTTTTGGACATTGTTTTTTTAAATTTCACCCTATAATTCTATAAGACTTCAAGTGTGATTATTTAATCACCTCTTTCTTATATATTTTTATATTTTTAATTAAAGTTAATTTGTTGGGAGAATATACGTTGAATTTGGTTTCTGTATCTACTGTGTTAACCATTACACTAATGATCTTGATCTTGGAATGGATGAATAAATACTCATAAGGAATAAAATGTCCAATTCATTTTGATGCATAAAAGATTTTTAAGTGAAATAATTTTAGATATTAGAGAAGGTGTATAGAAAGCGTAACTTATAATTGCACATAAATTGATATTGATAAGCTATAATTATATATATATATTTCTTAATAATTAATAATTTATTTATTAGATAATTATCTTATAAAGGGAATATATTTTGGATATGCTTATGTTGAAATTCAAACATATTAACAGATTGTGTAGTATGATAGTGCGTTCATTATATTCCTTTTAACCAATCAAAGGTGACATGGATCAATTAGAGGGCACCACATCTACTTGATAAAACGTTTCCTTAACATTAGCCTCCCGTGCCTCATGAGCTATCACTCGCAGGCTAGGTGGTCTAGCTACTTTATCTTGTTATAGTAGTGTAGTTACATCATGATAATGACATCTTAATTGTCTAGGCAGTTGATATCCCTAATATTTTTACAAAATTGCATTATTGACACCTTAAGCTTTTCAATGGCTATTTTTGTGTGTAAAATAGAGTATCAATTGAAAACTTGTGAACGATCAAAGTTTTTAATAGAAAAGTCAACATGGGCACTACGACTTTTGATTCCCAAATCCTGATAGCTATCTAACTTGATTCTTAATTATCTCCCACAATTTGAGCCCTTGTATCATAGTTCAAATGGATGGCTAAGATTGAGCTTGTGAACCTATATATATGTTAAGCCCTTATTCGTCTCATCTAGTCAATTATTGTAGTATAATATGTTAGGGTCTAGCTTAATGACCATATTTGAAGGGGTGACTAGGATATTTGGATGCAAAAATCTACGAGTAGATGGATCCTTGATCTTCTCAATGATAAGGATATACCTGGTGCTCAAGTGAATGTTTGAACAAAACATCTAAGGAAGACTAAGTGAAATTACTTGTACAACTTCAATTCAACTAAAAGACCAAGTGAAATGATTGGTGCAACTTTGACGGAACTAGATGACCATAAATAACTTGGTGATTTTTTATGGGATTCTCGTGCTTGCCCAGTTTCTACCTAAAATGGCATATTGTTATAGAAATTGTCTTGGTAGGGAGGTTACTAAGAAGACTTGTGAGTGCTTGAAAATCACTATTATTTTATGATTTATTTTCACTTAAATGAAATAAATAAATTTAAATTTGCACAATTTTATCATTATTTAAGAAAATTTATGTTTTTGGAATCATAAGTATGTTCTGTTATTTTTCAAGTATTTTTGGCTTCAAAATTGATTCAAAAGATAAATACTTGAAAAATCATACTTGAATCACTCATTTTCAACTTAAAAGAATAAAAGAATAATACATTTAAAGTTTGCATGTGATTCAATCAATTTTAAGGGGTGAAACAATAAAGACAATGGAGAAAAAAAAATTGACTTGATTTGCGGCGTGCATAACTACTATACGTGGCACAGTCTTTTCTGGATAGATCGAGGCTAACCAAAACGAGATGAGGGCCACAACAGTGGAAAATGTGGACTCTTTTTCTCTCTCACACAATCCACTTTTCTCTCATATTTTCAATTGTAAATATGACTCTTTTTCTATTGTTTCAACACACCAGAATGATAGAAAAATATAGAATGGTTTTATAGTTTACACTTTTTTCTCTCTCGTAGAAGTAGTTTTGGGATAGATTTTAGGTTAGTGATAACTCTATGATAACTCTATGAAAGTAGAGTTATTTAGGAACTTTTCAACTACTTATTTGCTTGTTGTGTTAAAATATGATAAAAAGTTTAATTTATGTTTAATTGTTTCAATGTGAAAATGAGTAAAAAATGGGAAAAATCAACACCATGTCGTGGCAGGCATTTTTCTATACCACAATATGCTTTTTTTTTTGGCTATGACATGTGATCTATGGCTGGACATCCATTGGTGATCAAAAGATACCATGTTGAGGAATAATTTTTTTTTGCACTGCGACACGCTTTCATTGTTGAAAAAAATTATATTCCTAATTAAGCATTGGTTTTCAGCTTTAATAATCAACCCTTGGATCATTTTAAGAGATAATTTAATGGTCCATATTATGTCATTTTTTCTTTAAATAAATACCATTCTTTCACAAATAAAAATAAAAAACCCTAGTAGCTGCTAAGAAGGGAGAAAATTGAGAAAAAGTTTAAGAAAATATTAAAGAAGACATAATTTTGTGAAGGATTCAAAAGAATATTAATGGAACAAATAAAGAGATTAAGTGTAGATCTTCTTCGTTTCCATTTTTTATTAGTTTTTATGTATTTTTATGAAAAATACAAGCTTTATGAACATAATTATATCTAACTAATTTATTAATCTAGAGGTCTTATGAACCAATTTTCTACATGAAATCTATTTGACATGAGAGTGTGATTAGGTTAATTGTTATATGAAGTGTAGTTTACTTGAGAGAAGAATGCATGCTATGTTAGATTTAATTGATCATGTAATTGGTTGATAATTAATTTGGGGTAAATTTTAGTGATTTACATGCTTAGGAAATTAGGAGATTAAGATTCATAGGTAATTTTCTCATATATCTTCGTAGTTGTTGAGAGTTGTGATTTAAAATTAGTTGTCATTTATTTTTTAGTTTTTATAATTTGCTATTATCCAAATAGTATTCATCATAATTATATTGGTAGTGAATTATAAGATACACAACTCCCTGTGGGAAAAATATCTGTACTTAGGTACGTTAAATTACTCGCACGACCCGTATACTTTCGATTAGCATGTCAAGTTTTTTGTTCCATTGCAAGATAGTTTAGTACTTGTAACAGATATCAATAACGATTATTATTATACTAATTGGAACCTTTCAATTTTTGTTTTAGTGTTTCTGTTGTATGCACATGTCGATAGGTAAAAATCTTGATCATTTTAATAAAAAAATAGAAAGAACCTTACTTCCCTTAAGAAAAGAATCATTAATACAAGATCAATCATGGGTTATGGCAAAATAAGGGGATCAACAAGCAATAGTGGTCCCCAAACCTTTAAGTGATTTTGCAATCCCACAAGTAGATGTATCCTAATCATCTATCAATAGATTGGGTATAAATTCTAACAATTTTGAACTTAAGCCAAGTGTCATTCAAATGGTATAGGAATCTCAGTTTGGATGGTTAGTCAACGACTACCCAAATCTTCACTTGACTTCATTCTTCGAAATACGTGACATCTTTAAGATAAATGGTGTATCAGATGATGCAATTCTCCTTCGCTTGTTTCCTTTCTCATTACGAGACAAAGATATGGCTTGGTTACAATCATTATCTATTAGGTCAAGAATTTCATGAGGTCAATTGGCTCAGAAATTCTTAGTAAAATACTTCCCACCTTCAAAGATAGCTAAGCTTAGAAGCAATATCACCTCTTTTTAGTAATTTGAAGCAGAATCACTTTATAAAACTTGGGAATGCTACAAAGAGCTGTTAAGAAGATGCTCACACCATGGTCTTCTTACTTGGTTTCATGTATAAACATTCTATAATTGATTAATGGGGTAACTAAGGACCATAAAAGATGATGCAGTTGGGGGAGCTTTAATGAGTAAAATTGAAGAGGAAGCTTTTACATTACTTGATGAGATGGCATCTAATAACTGCCAATGGCTTGTGGGGAGGCTTATACCTAGAAGTCTGATTGGAGCAGTAGATGTAGACACAATAGAAGCATTGCAAGCTCAAACAAATGATATACTATTAGGTTTAACTAAGAAGCTAGATGGTGGTACTGTAAGGATAAATATGGTACAAAATCCATTCGTGGTATGTGATTATTGTAGTGGATCCTATTGTACTGAGACATGTGGAAACCTTCTTAAAGTAGTAAACTTTGCCAACAATAAAAATCGCCAAGGAAATCCATACTCAAACACATACAACACAGGATGGAGAAACCACCCAAATTTATCTTGGAATAATAATAACAATCAAGGTGGTAATTAATTTCAATATTAACCCTTCCCACCACTAGGTTTTCAATAACCACAACATTCATAAGCCTAAGAGAATAAGCCACCTAGTAAGGATAAACACTAGTGCTTTAATGGGAATGATGAAGACTTCATCCATTCAGTAAATACGAAGCATAGATTCCACTCATGAGGCTTTTATTCAAAATTTGGAGATCCAAATGAGAAAATTGACCTAAACCATAAGTCAAAGGCCTTAAGGTAACCTTCCAAGCAATACAAAAGTTAATCCAAAAAGAGAAGGTAAGGAACATTATAAAGTAACAGCCTTGAGGTGTGGTAAAAATTAAAAAAAGAGAAAGAGGAAACTGAAAAGAATGAAGAGGAAAAAATGGATACATAGAGTACTAAAAGAGAAGTGATTCAACCAAAAAAGAGTAACCTTTATAAATCCAATATTCCTTTCCCTCAAAGATTCCAAAAGAAAAATTAGACAATCAAGTTTCAAAATTTTTGGATGTCTTCAAGAAGTTGTATATAAACATACCATTTATAGATGCACTTGAATAGATGCCTTCATATGCCAAAATCATGAAGAACATCATGTCTATGAAAAGAAGCCTTAGAGATGATGAAATGATGAGATAATAACCCTGAGTGAAGATTGTATTTCCATCCTTGATACAAAACTACCACAAAAACTAAAATATCCACGTAGCTTCGACATCTCTTGCACTATTAGGAATACACGCTTTGGTAAGTCACTATGTGACTTGGGTGCTAGTATTAACCTTCTAATGCCTATATTGATTTTCAAGTGACTGGGGGTTGGTAAAGCCAAATCTTTATCAATAACATTCCAAGAGGTAGATTGGTCAATCAAGTGACCCTAATGTCACGACCTTAATTTCTCAAGTAGCGATCGTGCGGCACTTAGCTCGGTCCGTTGCACTAAGCCTGCCTTTGAATCCGAAATGTAACTCCAAAGAGAATAGAAAGAGTTTGCAAAGAATGCTTTGTATTGCTCTAGAGAGAGTTTATGATACAATTGCTAAGAATTCCCAAGGATGATTACAAATGAAGACCAAGTGGTCTATTTATAGTGTGGCAACAAGCCTAAGAGTATGCCACATTTCTCTAGATCCTTCTAGCTCTAGAATATACAAGAGAGTTCTATGTACAAGCTGCCACAAGGTTCTAGGATCTTCTAGCCAACTCTAGAGTCTTCTAGGTTTGTCTAGCTCCTTCATGCACCTTCCGGGATGTTCCGTAAGCTTCCAGCGGCTTCTACATCCTTCCCGAACCATCCAGCGCATTCTAGAATATTCCAGCCCATTCTAGCACCCTCCAGTGTGCTCTAGAACATTCTAGGGTTTTCTAGCTTGAGTTGAGTCCGTCCAACTCCAGCCCTTTCTAGACTTCTCTAGGCAACTCTAGAACTTTCCATGTCTTAGATCCTTTAGGCAGCCAACATTTGGATTTTTAGGGGCAGTTTGGGCGGGACGTGACACCCTCCCCCACTCAAGTTCGCGACGCCCTCGTCGCGCCTTCAAGTTGAAACCTCTCTATAGCATCTTTGAATTGCCACAAGGAATCCTCAGGTTCCCAACTTGTCTCTACATCTGGGGCGTTTTTCCATTTGACCAAGTATTCCTTATAACTTGGTATGCCCCTTCGTCGGATCAAGCGGTCCGCCAAAATCGAGTCCACTTCCCTGTCAAAGGAGGTTACCACTGCGGTAGGCGCCCTCTTGGATTCTCCCCGAATCATGTCTTCCTTGTCTCCATGAAAGGGTTTCAGCATACTTACATGAAAGACCGGATAGATTTTAAGCTTTGGAGGGAGTTGCAGTTTGTATGACACCTTTCTGACTTTCTTAAGGACAGGAAATGGTCCTTCGTACTTCCGCACCAACCCCTTATGAACCTTCTGCAAGGACTTGAATTGTTGGGGTAATAATTTGACAAGGACCAAGTCACCTTCCTGAAATTCTACCATCCTCCTCTTCTTGTCAGCCCATTTCTTCATCTTTTTAGACGCCTTATTCAGATAGGCTCGGGCCAACTCAGTTTGTTCATGCCAAGCCTTAGCAAACTTGAAAGCAGCTGGGCTCTTTCCTTCGTAACTTGTGGCCAAGGCATGAGGGGTCATGGGCTGCTGCCCCATGACAATTTCGAAGGGACTCTTAGTAGTGGATTCGCTTCTTTGTAGATTATACGAGAATTGGGCTACATCCAACAGCTTTGCCCAATCCCGCTGATTGGCACTCACAAAGTGCCTGAGATACAACTCCAGCAATGCATTGGCACGCTCCGTCTTTCCATCGCTTTGAGGATGAAAGCTTGTAGAGAAGTTCAAGTCTGATCCCAACAGCTTGAACAATTCCGTCCAAAATTTTCCTGTGAACCGTGGGTCTCGATCACTTACTATATTGGATGGAATCCCCCAATGCTTCACAACGTGTTTAAGGAATGAACGTGCCGTCTCATCTGCCGTGCAGTCCGTTGAGGCAGGTATGAATGTTGCATATTTGCTGAAGCGGTCGATGACGACAATTATGCTGCCAAAGCCCTCAGATTTTGGCAGACAAGTAATGAAGTCCATAGAGACACTCTCCCATGGTCTCTCTGGAATAGGCAACGGTTCTAGCAATCCTCCGGGTGCATGCTGCTCTATCTTGTCTTGTTGGCATACAAGGCAAGTCTTCACATAAGCTTCGACATCATCCCGAAGTTGAGGCCAATAGTAGATGGATTTGATCAAAGCAAGGGTGCGCCTCATTCCTGGGTGTCCAGCCCATAAGGAATCATGGCATTCCTTGATAAGCTCTTTCCTTAAGCTCCCCCATTTTGGCACAAAGATACGACTCTGCTTGGCATAGAGTAGTCCGTCACTCAGCCAAAATCGTCTTGTCTTCCCTTCCTTGATGAGGGCAAGGAGGTTTTGAGCAAGGGCATCATGCTCTAACCCTTCTTTGATCCTTTCTAACAAAGGACTATTTGGCCTGCTTAAAGCTGCTAGTTCCGTCTTCCGGCTCAGCGCATCAGCCACCACATTAGCTATTAGGGGTCTTTGGGGCGCTCTGCATTGCTGATGAGTGCTCAAAAAGCACTAAAATAACCATGATTTTATGCACATTAATTGATTAAAAATATATATATTTATATGTTTTATCATATATTTATATAAATTTGTCTTTTTCGGAATCACGGGTATTTTTATTGTTTTTCAGGTATTTTGGCTTAAAAACGCAATTTAAAGACTCAAAGAAGAATACTTGAAGCAATACATCACAAATAAATTAATAAATAAGTGGAAAAAGGTCAACAAACATGGAAAAATTGGACAAAATGGGTCGAGAAGGTCAAAAATGTCAAAAGACGGAAAATCGCGTGCCGCACCACTCACAATTCACGCCCAGCGCCACACAAGGCCAGCCAGAGGCCATACAAGGCGCGTTGACGCCGCGCTCACACACAGCTACAGGCGGCATCGTTCACGCCACGCGCGCACTGCTTAGCACAGCAAGAAGAATGCTACCAACGCGTTTTTGACCCATTTTTCACGTGCAACATCCCTATGACGTCATGCTGACGTCATTGATGACCTCAGCATGTCCACTACACGTTTTTTATTTTTTTTATATTTTTTTTAACATTTTTTACTCATTTTTTCTCTCCATCCTCACCTATAAATACCCCTCTTCCATTCACTTCAAAACACACCTCAAAACCACACTTCTCTCTTCTTTCTTTCTCTCATTTCTTAGTTTTTGAGTTTTTCTTAGTTTCTAAGCTTTTCTTAGTTTTTCTCTTAGTTTTTAGTTCAATTCTCTTAGGTTTAGAGTTCTTCTCTTTTTGAGAGGAACTTGTAATGTTTTTGTAATAATTTAGATTTTTGATTCAATAAATGGAAGTGCAAATTCCGCTTGGAGGTTTTCTAGCAACGGGAATAGCGTCGAAGTTCTGTAAGGATTTTATTTTCTTTACAGTTATTTTTATGTTTTATTCTTACATGTTATATTTAATTTGTCTGTGATTAAATTTAACTGTGCTAGCTGCTCATACTCATGGTAAAATAATAACGTTGTTATGCGTGCGAAAAATTAAATAAGTGAAAATTTCTAAAATGAATTGATTTTATTTTTATTCAAGATTTTATATTAAGGATGTTAGAGAGAAATATATTACTTTTCATTACAAACTTAAATCTGAAGATTAGACTTTAAGGTTTAGTTATCCGGTCTAATTTAGAGTAGTGTTCTTTTATTTGTTGGTACAATCGCCCGGTAGTTAGAGTGAAGCTCTATTTCAAAAGTTTTTATAAGAATTATTATGTGAAAATGTATTGACAACATGTTTTCAGTAGTGGTTTTAAAACTTGAAAGTTAGTACTCGGATAACTAAATTCTTAGGTTTAATTTGGACACCTTGAATAAAGTTTAAACTGTCTAACCCCACCAAAGGTGGCATTTAAATGGTTCATTTTCAATCTCTTAGAAAAAGGAATTAATTTAATTAACCAAATTAGTTATCAACCCCACCCATAGGTGTTAATTGATTTGTTTAGTTAACAAAGAATATCTAACCCCACCAAAGGTGGTATTCATACAAAAAAGAGAGAATCAATAAAATATCAATTTATATCTTTAATAACCTAGATAATATGAGCAAGCATAATTAATTTAGTTATTATATCCATAAATACTCCACTAATATAAATGATAAAATTTGCATGAATATTTATTGAATCTATATTTATATTTATTTATTGAATTTGTATCTATGTTTATTTTTTTATTATATTTAATTAATCTGTATATATGTTTATTTTATGTTATTAGATTAGGAACACAAAACCCAAAATATCGTGACAGGATGTTTAGGATTTAATTTCGTTTTTAAAAGTTTGAATAATAAATTAAAAACCACATACATTCCTTCCTTAGATCGACCTTGGGAGTATACTTATCATTTTCTACGAAATGATTCGTGCACTTGCGAGAGTTTTATAAATATAAAACCAAAGTATTTGCGAGAATTGGCTATGCCGGTTTTCGCTCATCAATTGCACCAAGTAGGCGCAAAGAACCCATCTTCGCACCTTCGTCCGATTCACCTCCATCTTGACCATGTGTGGAGGCAACTAAGGCACTCAAGGCCTTCCTCTTCGGACATTCACGTGCCCAATGCGGTCCGTCGCAAATGAAGCACGTAACACGGGGCTTTGAGGCATTCCGATCCTCCTTCTCCTTCCCTTTGTCCCGTGGCTTGAATGAGGAGTTGCCTTTATGATTTTTGGAACCCTGACTTTTGGCATGGCCTCCATTACTCTTCTCTCCACCAAACTTCTTATCTGTGGCTTTGGAGCCCTCCTTGTTTGTGGAGTAGTCAATAAAGCTTTCTGCGGTCGCAATGGCCGAAGATAAGTCTTGGACACCACGTCGCTTGAGCTCAAGGTTAGCCCACGATTGGAGACCGTCCATGAACAAGAATAGGGCATCCTTGTCAGATGTGTCGGGGACTTCAAGCAGCAAGGTTGTGAACTCCTTCACATAATCCCTTATGCTACCCGTTTGCTTCAATCGTCGCAATCGGCCCCTTGCCTCCTCCTCAGCATTTACGGGGAAGAACTGCGTCTTGAACTCCCTTTTGAAATCTTCAAAGGTGTCAATTGTGCAAACCCCTCGTTGCACATCTCCATGTCTCCGCCTCCACCACAGCATAGCAGTGTCGGACAAATACATAGCAGCAGTTCGGATCTTGCTGGCATGGTCCGTTATGCCAGTAGCCTCGTAGTATTGTTCTAGCCCCCATAGGAAGTTCTCCACTTCCCTAGCGTTCCTAACGCCATTGAAGGTCTTGGGCTTGGGAACATCCACCCTCTTAGCCTCAATTACAGTGGTTGTGCTAGTTCCCGCGGCCATAGCCCGCTTACAAAGAGCTAGATCACCACCCATATCCTCAACTCTAAGCAAGACATTTGCGAGTTCTCTTTGGACAAGATCTCTTACCTTGACAAGTTCAGCTTTCAACCCATCAATCTCTTGCCTTAGCCCACCATCTAGCTCGTTGAGTGACATCTTAACCGCTGCATGGATCTCCACATCCTCGGCCTCCAAGCCATTGCAACGCTCCTCTAAGTTGTCCACTCGGTCAAACAGCTCCCCCAAGCTGTCCTGCGCACTCCCAACTCGTGCCTCCAAGCTAGAAAGTATGTCTTTCGACTTGGCTCGGGCTTCTTTTGATGGTTTCCGGGTTTCCTCACGTCCACGTTCCATAGGTGGAACATCAACGCTTGGAGTAGATGGACCAACGTTCTTCATTATGCCAAGAGTAAGATTGCTTCAACCTAATGCTCTGATACCAACTGTCACGACCTTAATTTCTCAAGTAGCGATCGTGCGGCACTTAGCTCGGTCCGTTGCACTAAGCCTGCCTTTGAATCCGAAATGTAACTCCAAAGAGAATAGAAAGAGTTTGCAAAGAATGCTTTGTATTGCTCTAGAGAGAGTTTATGATACAATTGCTAAGAATTCCCAAGGATGATTACAAATGAAGACCAAGTGGTCTATTTATAGTGTGGCAACAAGCCTAAGAGTATGCCACATTTCTCTAGATCCTTCTAGCTCTAGAATATACAAGAGAGTTCTATGTACAAGCTGCCACAAGGTTCTAGGATCTTCTAGCCAACTCTAGAGTCTTCTAGGTTTGTCTAGCTCCTTCATGCACCTTCCGGGATGTTCCGTAAGCTTCCAGCGGCTTCTACATCCTTCCCGAACCATCCAGCGCATTCTAGAATATTCCAGCCCATTCTAGCACCCTCCAGTGTGCTCTAGAACATTCTAGGGTTTTCTAGCTTGAGTTGAGTCCGTCCAACTCCAGCCCTTTCTAGACTTCTCTAGGCAACTCTAGAACTTTCCATGTCTTAGATCCTTTAGGCAGCCAACATTTGGATTTTTAGGGGCAGTTTGGGCGGGACGTGACACTAAGGTATGATGGAAAATGTGTTAATAGAATTGGACAAGTATATATTTTTGGTAGATTACATTGTAATAGACATAGTAAATGATCGTCACGTTCCTATCATACTTGGTCATCCATTTTTAGCAAAAGGAAAAGTACTCATTGATGTAGAAAAAAAGTGAGCTTATAATGAGAATACAGGATAAACATGTAATAATTAATGTTCTTAAAGCAATTAAATTTCCTAATATTGATAATACTAGTGATTGCTTTAGGATAAATATTACTGAGTGCTATGCATTGATGTGTTTCATAACATGTGCCTTAGTGATGCTTTAGAATATGTACTTGTTAATTCTATGAACACACATGTTGATGAGTAGCATGACACTCACTTAAGCATACACACTCATGATGAAAATTTAACTACATCTGTTGAACCACCCATACTTAAAACTTTAACATGAAGCTATGAATGATGAAGTAGATTCACCATAAGACAACTCAACTTATTTTAATTCTAAAATCATAGAATCTCTGATGGAAGTTGATATTGTTGACTATGTAAAATATTTTGAGGTATGCCTCCCATGTGTGCATCTAATGCTGTTTTGGAATGTCACGAGATAGCCACCAAATTTAGAATTCAAACCTTTTCCCTACCATCCCCAATCAAGTAGACAAACAAAAGTGTTCAATAGAGAGTTCAAAAGGATGCTACAAATAAATAAATTGAATGAGCTACAGTAGAGTGCTTATGATGAACAAAATCGGCAATGTTGATTTTAAAAATACTTTAGGTTTATATTTGTAAAACTCTCGCAAGTGCATGAATCATTTTATAGAAAATGACAAGTATACTCCAAAGGTCGCTCTAAGGAAGAAATATATGTAGTTTTTAATTTATTATTCAAACTTTTAAAAACAAAATTAAATCCTATACAACCTGTCACGATATTTTGATTTTTGTTTTCTAATATAATGACATAAAAAAATAAACATAGATATGTTTCAATAAACAATTATGCAAATTTTTATCATTCATAACAGTAGAGTATTTATGGATTTAATAATTAAGTTAATTATGGTTGCTCATATTATTTAGGTTATTAAAGATATAAATTGATATTTGTTGATTTTCTCTTTTTGGTATGAAAGTGTCCTCAGGCGGGACGTAAATTCTTTTGTTTAATATTAATTAAAAAATATCCTTAGGTAAGGCCTATTAATTAATTAAGTATTAAATTTTAGCTTTATTTTTAAGAAAATAGAAAAACATCTAATCACAGCTTTAGGTTGAGTCAATTAATTATACTTCATTTAAGGTGTCCAAATTAAACATAAGAATTTAATTATCCGAGTACTAACTTTCAAGTTTTAAAACCATTATTGAAAATATGTCGTCAATACATTTTTGAATAATTGCTCTTATGAAATTTTGAAATAGAGTTCCACTCTAACTACCGGGTTATGGTACCAATAAATAAAAGAGCACTACTCTAAATGAAATCGGATAATTAAACCTTCTAATCTAATTTTTAGATTTAAGTTTGTAATGAAAAATAATATATTTCTCTCTAACATCCTTAATATAAAATTTTGAATGAAAACAAAATCAATTTATTTTATAGAAATGTTTTACCTTTTTAATATTTCGCAAGCATAACAACATTATTATTATATCATATTTATAAACAGCCAACCATGTTAAATTAAATCAAAGATAAATTAAACATAACATATAAGAATAAAACATAAAAAATAACTATAAAGAATTCATTTTAAAATTATACTTAAAAAGAATCCTTATAGAACTTTGATGCTAATTCTATTGTTGGAAAACCTCCAAACGGAATTGCATTTCCGTTTATTGAATCAAAAACTAAAAATCTATAAAAGAATAACTAGTTCTTCTCAAAAAAGAACTTTAAAACTAAAAAAAACTAAAAACTAGGGAGACAAAGCTATAGAGAGAGAGCTAAGAAAATTGTGTGTTTTTTTACAATTGGGGAGATGGTTCTTTTATAGGTGAGGAAAAGGTCAAAAAAAGTGGAAAAATATCTCAAAAATTTGATATTGGATATGTTTGGATAGGCTAGCACGCGTGTGGGGGGTAATATTTGCGATAGACGGGTGTGGGTGGAAAGTGCGGGACTCGGCACGGATGTGTGTTGGCTGCATGGAGGCGTATGTTTGTTGTTTTTGATATTTTTGACCTTTTTGATCAATTTTGTCCAATTTTTCTATCTTTTTGACTTTTACTCATTTTTCTCTCAACGTATTTGTGATATATTACCTCCAGTATTTTTTTTCGAGTCTTTAAGTTATTTTTGAAAAACAATACCTAAAAAGTAATAAAAATATCCGTGATTCCAAAAAAAATAAATTTATATAAAAATATGATAAAATCATACAAATATAAATCTATTTAATCAATTAAAGTACATTAAATCATGGTAATTTTATTACTTTTTAAGCACTCATCAGCTTATGAGAATGCAAAGCTATGCAAAAAGAAAACAAAATGATGGCTTGATAAGAAAGTGGTCCATTGTACTTTTGAACCATGGGAGCAAGTATTACTGAAAAATTCAAGACTTAACTTGTTTCCAAGCGAACTCAATAGTAGATGGTAATGTATTTTCACCATTACTTAGGTAACCAACTATGGAGCCATTGGATTAGAGAACAAAAACAAGGAGTAGGTCAGTATCAAATATGGTGGTTAGCAACAATTGAAGAAAAAGAATTCAAAGAAGAGCCCTTAAATGACTCTAAAGATTTAATTCAAACTATGAGTATAGAATAATATTGGATGCAAAACTTCATCCATACATATCATATTACCAAATAAATTTTATCTAAACCAGAGGATATAAGGCCATTTATGATAATAGATGGCAGAAGACTCTTTCTCACAAAATTCCCCATCGATTATGAAAGGTTTTAAGATTACACAAAGGAGTTAGAAAGGATTTTGGGAAATTTTGCGAGAAGAAATAATTTAGATGCAATATGAGTTGTCACTCTATGCTGAATATATGAAATCTTTATGTCAAGATGCCCAGAGTCCTCTAAGTGTTGTTGACGAAGAGTTCTATAATATAATAAATACTATGAAAGCATAGTGGGCCCAATAATAATAATCATAAAAAGAGGAAAAAAAGTGGAAAAAATCAAGAGAGCGTATTAAGATATAGATCAAGTTACTATCAAAGCTAGAAAAATGTGGCAAGATAAGGACGAATTGATGAGTTCTTAAAAAGCACTAAAATTACTATGATTTTTTGTACTTTAATTAATTAATTTTTTTATATTTATATGATTTTATCATATTTTTATATAAGTCCGTCTTCTCAGAATCACGAGTATTTTTATCGTTTTTTTAGGTATTTTTGCTTAAAAAATAACTTAAAGATTGGAAGAAAATACTAGAGGCAATACATCACAAATATATTGAGAAAATAAATGAGGAAAAGTAAAAAAGAGGGAAAAATTGGACAAAATGGGTCAAAAATGTCAAAAAAGACAAAATCACATGCGCGGATGCCCAATCGGGCCGAGAAACATGCGCAGCATGCCCAGTCGAGTCAAACAACTCATGCAGCCCACCCAGTCGTGTAGAGAAATGCGCGTAGTGCACCACAGCCATGTCGAACAAATGTTGAAGTCTGCACGCATCACCTGAAAAACACCAAAGTTTGTGCGCGCATATGCATACACAGCTCGAACAATGCTGAACTCGCGTGCCTATCTGTGCGCATTTGGCCAAATGCATGTGCGCTGTTGCGATCATCAGTGCCTATCCATGCCCCACATGCTGAATTCGTGCACCCCACATGTCAAATTCATGCGCCCCACATGTTGAATTCGTGAGTCCCACTGCGTGCGTTAGCTCCTGTCCTTTCTACGTCAACAATAACGTCATAATCCACCAATTATGCATTTTTCCAATTTGTTTTTTATCATTTTCCCACTTTTTCACTATCTTTTCATCTATAAATATTCCCATCTCCTCCATTACAAAACACATCTCAAAAACATCTTCTTATTTCTTTCTTTCTCTTTATTTCTTAGTTTTTTTAGTTTTTAGTTTTAATGTTCATTTTTTAGAACTTGTTATGTTTTTTTTGTAAATTTCTACCTTTTTTATTAAATAAACGAAAATTCAAAACCGTTTAGAGGTTTTCTAGAAACGAAATTAGCATCAAGGTTCTGTAAGGATTTTTATTCTTTATAGTTATTTTTATGTTTTATTCTTATATGTTATATTTAATTTATTTGTGATTAAATTTAACATGATTGAATGTTTGTAAAAATGATATAATAATAATGTTGTTATGCTTGTAAAATATTAAATAGGTAAAAATATTTATAGAATGAATTGATTTTTTTATTCAAGATTTTATATTAAAATGTTAGAGAGAAATATATTATTTTTCATTACAAACTTAAATATGAAAATTAGATTTTAAGGTTTAGTTATCCCGTCTAATTTAGAGTAGTGCTTTTTTATTTGTTGGTACAATCACCTCATTGTTAGAGTGAAGCTCTATTTCAAAAGTTTTTATAAGAGTTATTATTTGAAAATGTATTGACAACATATTTTCAGTAATGGTTTTAAAACTTGAAAGTTAGTAATTGGATAATTAAATGCTTAAGTTTAATTTGAACACTTTGAATAAAGTTTAAATTGCCTAACCCTACCAAAGGTGTCATTTAAATGGTTCATTTTTAATATCTTAGAAAAAAAAATTAATTTAATTAACCGAATTGATTATCGACCCCACCCATAAGTGTTAATTGATTTTTTTAATTAACGAAAAATATCTAACCCCACCAAATGTGGTATTCATATAAAAAAGAAAGAATCAATAAATATCAATTTATATCTTTAATAATCTAAATAATATGAGCATGCATAATTAACTTAGTTATTATATCCATAAATACTCCACTATTATAAATGATAAAATTTGTATAATTGTTTATTGAATCCATATCTATGTTTATTTTTATGTTATTAGATTAGAAAACACTCAAAACCCAAACTATCGTGACATGATTCTAAGGATTTAATTTCATTTTTAAAAGTTTAAATAATAAATTAAAAACCACACATATTCCTTCCTTAGATCGACCTTGAGAGTGTACTTATAATTTTCTATGAAATGATTCACGCGCTTGCGAGAATTTTATAAATATAAAACCAAAGTATTAGTAGGATCGGTGATGCTAGTTTTTCTCATCAAGTTTTTGGTGCCGTTATCTGGGAAGCAATAACGTTTTTAAATTATTTATCAAAATTTTAAAAACTTTTTGTATCGTAAATAATTGTGATTTTTTATTTATATTTAGTAAAAAAAACAGCTCGTGAATAGTAATAGTCACCGTTCATGAATAGTAAAAACAATTAAAAAATAAATTTATAAAAAAATAATATTAAAAAAAATAAAATAAATAAAAAAACGAAAAAAATAAAATAAATTTTTAAAAAAATAATTTAACTTTAATTTATTTAAAAAATTTATAAAAAAAATTTAATTTGAAAAAAAATTACTTTCATTTATTAATTTTTTTAAATTAAGCTTAGAAAATAAACAAATAATAAGTGTGAGATAGTATGAAAAGTAAAGATCTAAGAGAGTTTTGTCTATAAGACTAGTTCATGGAAGCCGTTGTGCCACTAGTCTTTCCTCAGAATGTTGTTCTGTCTAGTAGGATGGTTTTTAAGAAGGCTTTATCCCACCATTTTTTCTTGGGAACACTCTTGGTTAATACTAATTATGTTATTTAACTTAGGGTTTAACTTGTTTGTTTAGTGTTTTTGTATTCTATGTAAATTTTCTCTAAATTTTGGTATGGTTATTTTATTAATTTTCTTAAGAGGTGTTTTAAATTTACGCTTTCAATAGTCTTTGTGTGGTAAGAAATCCTTAGGAAACCCTCTTACACCATATATATATAATATTCATAAATTTAAACAACTGTCCACAAGGATGGATTTTAACCAACAACTTATTTTTGAGCCAAACACAGAACCAAGCCTTAATCCTTTACCAAAACTAAAAGAAATGGGAGAAAGCCCACATGTTAGGGAAACCACCATGAAGGAGTTTGCAGGACCAGTGATTGGCAAGGCAACTGTCACTATCCAGCTAGGTGAGGCTGCTCGAAATTATGAACTGAAAAATATTCACTTTTCTATGGTTCTTTCTTTTTATGGGCTGCCTAATGAAGATTCTCTTTCCTTTATTAGAGACTTCTATGCCACAGTCGAAACCTTCCCCCTCGGTATTCTAAACAAGGATCAACTTAGAATGAGATGTTTCCCCTACACCTTTAAGGACAAGGCCAAAGCTTGGTTGATGTCGCACTCCCCCCAGGTTCTCTGATGAAATGGGAGGATATTTACAACAAATTTATGGGAAAATTCTATTCCCACCAAAAAACATTAGAGCTAAGAGGAAAGATTGCTACTTTCTCTTATAGATGGAAAGAGAACCATTCCATGAAGCTTGGGATAGGTTCAAAATGTTTCTCACTCAATGCCCCCATCATAAATTTCCCTTATAGTTGCAGAACCAATTCTTTTACGATGGACTTACGCATCAATGCCAGTTCATGAAATCGATTCTAGTAACGAAGTTCAACAACAACTTGTTCAATTGACTAAGCAAGTTTCCCTTCTCAGTACGCAAACCAACACCAAAAATGAACATTATGGTTTGTGTAGCAACATGGGACATGGTATTGAAGCCTGTCCATATCAAGGAGAAACAATAGTTTGACCTGAACATGTTAATGTATTTTGAGTATATCAATAGATACCAAGGTTCGACCCTAATTCAAATACCTACAATCCTGGGTGGAGAAATCATCCTAACTTCTCATGGAGGCAAAACAACCTTCCTTTCGCCTAGAGCTCAAATCAGTGAGGCTAGCAATTCCACTAGCCCATTAAAAGAAGCATTCCTAGTAAATCAATCTTGGAGGATAACTTGAATTCTTTTATTCAAGTTTGCAAATATAATCAGTCTAAAACCAATTAAAGGTTGGACTTTATGGAATCTTCTATCAAAAAGGTGGAAGTTCCAGTGGAATAGTTAGTTGAGCATTTGCAAAAACAAAGCAAAGACTAACTGAATGGTCAAATGGGATCAAATAAATTCAATGAAGAGGAGACATTGAGTTTGTCATTTTGCAATCTCCAAGCAACATCTTACTAGAAGACGATAAATTTTAGTCTTACGTGGGAGGTCACCCATTATTGTATTTTCCTTTGTTTTAGTTTATTTTGTTTTAAGAATGTGGGTAATAAAATTCAAATGAAATAATATAAATTCGTTTGTTTCAAAAATTGTGTCCATTCTTTAAATTTAGCATTAAAAAAAATTTACCTTAGATTTTGTCTTAACTTAATTAATTTAGATTTTCACTCTAAAAAAATTCAAAAAAATAAAAAAAAATAAAAAAAAATAAAAAAATAAGTTTTTTTAGGTTCCTTGCATCTTTCTACTTTAAGCCTATACATTTTGTCAAGTGAGAAATCTTTCTTAGAGACTTCTATTATTTTTTAGGAGCTAAATGTTGATACACAAGAGGAGAAGGATCAATTTCAACTACAACAAGCCATGGGAGATGCTAAAGATAGGCGGAAAATGATGAAAGACTATGTAATGCCAATCATTGGTAGTGTAACTTTCGACATACAATTACAAGAGGCTGCAAGGAACTATGAATTGAAAAAGATTCATTATTCTTTGTTGCCTTCCTTTTACAGTGTCCCTAATGAAAACCCTTTGCATTTCATTCGAGAATTCTATGCTATTGTCCAAACCTTTCCACTACAGGCAATTAAAGAAGATTAGCTTAGAATGGGGTGTTTTCCTTACACCTTCAAGAATAAATCTTGGTCATGGTTCATTACTCTACATTCGGGTTCTCTAATAACTTGGGAGGCAGTTTATGAAAAGTTTATGGGTAAGTTCTATTCCCATCAAAAGACTGCTGATCTAAGGACGAAAATAGCAACATTTTCTCAAATGGATGAAGAGCCTTTTCATAAAGCTTGGGAACAATTTAGACTTCTTTGCATTTAATGTCCTCATCATAGCTTTCCATTATAGCTACATAACCAATTCTTTTATTATGGATTGACACTGTAGAGTCAATACATGGTTGATAATGTTGTTGGAGGTGCTATGGCAGAAAAGACCGCAGAGGAAACCTATAATCTTTATGAGATGTTAGGTTATAATTCCCAACAAAGAAGTACTACAAGGAGAATAAAAGTCAATGAAGTTACGATAATGAGGTGACCTTGCAACTTGCTGAATTGACTAAGCAAGTACGACTTATCACTATCCACCAAATTCCAAATCAAGAGATGTGTGAAGTGTGTTTTTCAATTGGGAATGATGCTTATAATTTTTTATATACTTGTGATTCTAGTATCAATGCCATTGAAGAAGTCAAATCCTTTCAAAGGTATCATCCAAACACCTATAATCACCCTAACCATTATTGGACAAAAAAAAAATTACCTAGCCTACACCCAACGTCAAACACTAAGGCCAAATAAAAACCACCCTTACCCACCAAGTCAATCTTTAAGCCAACCTTAGAAGATAGCTTGAATGCTTTTATTCAAGTTAGTCACGACAACCAATTGATGAATAATCAAAGGGTGAATACCATGGAGGCTTCAATTAGAAGGATTGAATCTAAAGTTGGGCAACTAGCTGAACAAATGAAAAAGAAAGAACGAGAAAAGTTTCCTAATCAAACAGAAAAAGTGAAGGATGTAAGAACCCTTCAAAGTGGTAAGTTAGTCAATACCAGTTTACCTAAAATCTATAAAGATCTACCTTGTAGTTCAGGTAACAAAGAAGGTGATATTCTAGTCTCACAAAAAGGAGAGACAAGTGTTAAACTTAACAATCCTTCTGAAAAATCATTGGGGAGTCATCTGACATCCCCAAAATTCAAAAGACAACAAAACCACACCAGCTGAAAGAATCCAAACAAGATAAGCAATTCTATGATCATTTTAATATGCTTTCTAAAGTAAATATTAATTTACTATTATTAGAAGTGATCATGAATGTGCCCTCCTATGCTAAGTTTTTCAAAGAGTTGAACACTAAGAAAAGGAGGTATGAACTGAATGAACGAGTAGTAGTATCAAACATTTCTAGCACTATACTTCTACAAAACTACTCCTAAGTTGAAAGACCCTAGAATTTTTATCATAAATATAACTATGGGGGATAAGAAGGTAGCTAAAGAAATGCTTGATTTCGATGCTAGTATAAATTTGATGCCCTACTCTATATTCTTACAGCTTGATTTAGGAGATTTAAAATCCACTACTATGTCCTTTCAACTTACAGATATATCTCTTAAGTATCCAAAGGGAATAGTTGAGGATGTGCTGGTAAAAGTAGACAAACTTATAATACCTGTTGACTTTGTGGTTCTGGATATGCAAGAAAATCCAACCTTGGAAAGATAGCACACAATACTGCTTGGTAGACCATTTATAGGAACTACTAAGACTATTATTAATGTCCAAGATGGAAATTTGACAATGACAGTCTTAGGGGAGATTATTCGTTTTAAAGTTTTTGATTCTTCACCTTTTCCTTCTATTTCTGCCATCGATGAAATATTCGATGTTGACCCTTTGGATAATCTTTTCCAAAGCACCTTTCCCCGAACTAGAATAGAAAACTGTTCTTACACTTGAAGAGGTCGAAGAAGATTTAGATGAGGAAATTAAGGGGTACCTTGAATTACTAGACAATGATGAACTAATGACAAAATCTAGTACACTTTTAAATCTACCCAGTTCTCCATCTAGTAAAGAGGCCAATTCACCTAAACTTGAACTCAAAGACTTACCTAAGCACTTAAAATATGTGTTTTTAGGAGAAGGAGAAACTTATCTAGTGATAATTTCTTCAATCTTGACCAAAACCCAAGAGAAGGAACTTATAAAAGTTCTTAAATAGTTTAAGAAAGCTATTGGTTAGAGTATTGGGAATATAAGAGGCATTAGTCCTGCAATGTGTATGCATAAGATCAACTTGAAGGATGGTGCTAAACCTGTACGATAGGCCCAAAGAAGATTTAACCCACACATGCAAGAGGTAGTTAAGAAAGAAATTCTTAAATTGTTAGAAGAAGGAATTATCTACCCTATTGCTGATAGTGAGTGGGTTAGTCCAATGTATGTGGTACCTAAGAAATCTGGGATAATAGTTGTTAAAAATGAAAAAAAGTGAATTAGTGCTCACTAGAATAATCATTGGATGGAGAATGTGTATAGATTTCAGGAAATTGAATTTATATACTAAAAAGGATTACTTTCCTCTTCCATTAATTGATCAAATGTTGGAAAGATTCGCTGGGCACACATTTTACTATTTTCTAGATGGATTTTCCAGATATTATCAAGTACCCATAGCACCAAAAGATCAAGAAAAGACCACTTTTACATGTCCTTTTAGGAAATTCGCTTTTCGAAGAATGCCATTTGGGTTATGCACTGCCCCTGCCACTTTCTAGAGATGCGTGATGTCTATTTTCTCGATCATAATGGAAAAATTCATTGAGATTTTCATGGACGATTTCTCTGTCTTTGGGAACTCATTTGATGATTGCTTACATAAATTGACTTTGGTTTTAGAAAGATGCATTGAATGCAATCTAACCCTTAGTTGGGAGAAAAGTCATTTTATGGTTCAACAAGGGATAGTGTTAGGACATATAATTTCAAATAAGGGTATTGAAGTTGATAAGGAAAAAGTTGAATTGATTTCCAAACTACCTCCCCCTACATCTGTGAAGGGGATAAGAAGATTCTTAAGAAATGTAGAATTTTATAGGCTATTTGTTAAAGATTTCTCTAAAATAAGTCATCCCTTATGTAACTTGTTAACATAAGATGTTTATTTTAATGTGTGACTCTTTTGATTATGCTATCGGAGCAGCCTTGGGACAGAGAGTGGATAAGTGTTTGCATGTCATCTACTATGCTAGCAAAACACTCAATGATGCCCAAATGAATTATACCACCACTGAAAAGGAATTCTTGGCTATATTGTTTTCTTTAGACAAATTTGGATCTTATTTAGTAGAATCTAAAGTGATTGTGCATTTTGATCATACTATTTTAAGATACCCATTAAGTAAACTGAATGCCAAGCGAAGAGTAATTAGGTGGGTTTTAATCTTACAAGAATTTGACCTAGAAATCAAGGATGAGAAAGGTAGTGAAAACTTAGTAGTTGACCATTTGTCTAGGTTGATTTTTGACTTCAATTCTCTTAAAGATGAAGTAATGAAGATATAGTTGAAACCTTTCCTGATGAATAGTTATTTTCAAGAAGTTCAAACCCATGGTATGCTGATATTGTAAACTCTCTTGCCATTTGTGTTTTTCTCCAATTTCCCCTGCCATTCAAGTTCTTTACCACTCCTCAATGTGATAGCCTTTACATGCTCTTTGGGATTTATTGTGTCACTAGGCAATGATCCTTGAGACCTTTCTGCAATCTGCTTTGGAAGCTGTCCTAGTTAGTTTTGGATGTCCCTATTGATTGCCTCTTGATTTTTTGAAATTTGTTCTTGTCTCCTCAATGAACTTTCCCAAAATTCCTTCCAAATCTGTTTGTTTCTTTTCTTGGGGTTGGTAGGAAGATGATGACGGTTTGAATCCCCCTTGGTTATTTCCCCATGACAAATTTGGATGATTTCTCCAACCTAGATTGTAGGTGTTCAAATATGGGTTATGTTGAGGTTTTTGGAAATTTGAAACATAATTTGCTTGCTCAGCATTTGGTGAAGCAAATGGATTTCCAACTTGGCACTCGATACTAGCATGATTTCCACCACATAAATCACATTGTGCAGTTGGTTTGGATTCAAACTTGGATGACAAAGAATCCATCTTTCTTGAAAGAGCAGCAACTTGAGCTGACCAAGCATTCACTGAATCAATTTCATGCACTACTGCTGGTATTTTTGCAATTACTCCCTCTGAAAGATGTGATTTGCATTCACTGATTCTTGTTTTCTACCATAATCTCTAACAATTCATGAGCATCCTATAGTGTTTTTCCCATTAAAGACCCTCCAGTTGCAGCATCAATCATTGCCCGATAGTTTGAAACCAACCCATTATAAAATGTAGAGACTTGTAGCCAAATCGGTATACCATGATGTGGGCACTTCCTCAACATTTCTTTGAATATTTCCCAAGCTTCATAAAATGATTCTTGGTCATACTATGTAAAAGATGTGATTTCATTCCTCAATTTTGCCGTCTTAGCAGGAGGAAAGAACTTGGACAAGAATTTCTGAACCAACTCATTCCATGTTGTAATTGATCCCGGTGGTAATGAGTTTAGCCACTCCTTGGCTTTATCCCGAAGTGAAAAAGGAAAAATCCTCAATCGTATAGCATCTTCAGACACACCATTTATCTTGTAAAGATCACACACCTCTAGAAAATAAGCAATATGTGCATTTGGATCATCCTTTGACATTCCTCCAAACTAATTTGATTGAACCATTTGGATAAAGGATGGTTTTATCTCAAAGTTATTGGCTTGAACAGTTGGCCTCCTTATACCCGAAATAGTTCCAGCAACATTAGGCGCAGCATAATCCCTCAAAGCTCTACGATTTCCACCTCCCTCAACAAATGGTGGATCTATGGCTGATTGTCTATTAGGAGGTGAGGTTGAATGCCTTTTCTCTCAGTTTAGACGCCCATATGTTCTATCAATCTCCGGATCAAATGGAAAAAGGTTAAGGCTTCTTGTACGTCTCATACAACAATCCTACAACCAGAAAATTAACTAGCATAAAAACAACACAAAGTCACCTTCTTCTTTTTTATGATAAATAAAATAAAAGATCAAAATAAACAAAATTAAAAATGAAACAATGATAAAGTAAATTAACTTCAAATTAAAACCAAGATTAGGTAGTATCGATATTAATAAAATCAAACCATTCCCTGGTAACGACGCCAAAAACTTGATGCGTATTTTTGCAAGTGTACGAATCGTTCAAGTAATAAAGTGTACAAAAGTACGGATATCAAACCCATAAGGAATGGCGTTACTAAGTACCGAAATTGACTAATCCTAATTTTATTTGAAAACCGAATTGTTGAAATTGTTTAAGAAGAAAATTAACTTAAAACTAAATGCAAATAACACAATTGAATGTTGTTTACAAATGATTAAAAATGCTAAGGCATTTGATTTCGCTAAATCAATTCAATCCGATTTCAAGTCATGTTATATGAGAATCAAAGTTAAAAGTGATGGTTGAAAAACCCAAATTTATCTAATGCTCTCTCTCAAGTTATATTAGAATTACTTATCTAGGAAAACCAACTATATTTCTATGAAGATTTAATCACAAACAAGCACATTACGATTTATGGAATTTCTAGGATAACCACATACATCGTGCATTAGGTCTCACACTCGCATTCAACATACGGTATTTATCACAAGAAGCATTCATTACACATCTCCTCTCGGTCTCAATATAATGCGACAAATCATCTAAATCTTGGCCAGCAATTTAAAAGCATTAAGCATGGAAATAAATACTCAACTTGCAAACAATGAATTCATATAACGATAACACAAGAAATCAGATTTTCTTGATTTAACTACATCATAGCCTTAGCAAAAATAAATTAGTTCATAATGGAAATAAGGACAAGCATTATCTCAATTGAATCCATGAATAACAAATCTGAATAAAATGCAGAAAATAAAAGCTAAGCAGAAGAGATGAAAAACTCTTGAAGATAAACACTTGGTAGCAACAATGGTGATAATCCTTCAAGCTTCTCCAACCTTTCTCTCCAAAATTTCCTTCTCTCCTCCAAAATGTCTCAAATCTACTCCTCTCTGCCGTGGTCTCTTTCTCCATCATATTGTATATATAGATCTAGGGTTTTGGGGGTAATTTTGGAACAAAAGAACATAAAAAATGTGTTTTCGGACGAAACTCGCCGGCGGCTACATTATTCTCGCCGCGGCGAGATTTCTGGAAAAGTGACAATTTTGGTTCCACTGATTCTCGCCGGTGATGAGATGAATGCGGCCGGCGGCGAGATTATGTTGGCCGGCGGCTAGTTTTATTTGGCTGGCGGTGAGATGCATTTGCCAAAATCTGTGCTCTTGGGAAGAATTTCGCCGTGCTCTAGGTAATATTTTCGCCGGCGGTGATAATATTCTCAATGGCGGCGGGATTTCTAAATTTTGAAACTTTGTTTTCTTTTTATTTTCACTCAATCCCGATTATTGTACTTTGTCCCAAACTTCTCCAAAATCATGATTTTACCTGAAATTGCACTTTAAACACGAAATACCCGTGAAATGACATTTGTGGATTAAATAATCAAATAAACACAATTTTCACACAAATATCAACATTTAAATCATAACAAAAATGCAATAAATTGGCTCTTATGAGTAAGTAATAAGCAAATCAAGGGAATATTGGAATGCACTGTGCATCCTTCAAGGAAGGATTAGGAATTTAAGTTGAATGATGCCTTATGGGTATACTACACAGCTTACAAAACACCCATTGAGATGAACCCTTACCGATTAATCTTTGGGAAAGTATGCCACCTTCCTGTTGAACTCGAACATAAGGCTTACTGGGCCATTAAAGAGTTAAACATGGATTTAGTTCCTAAGACTCTAAACCCTGGAATGAAAGTTCTTTTATTTAACTCTCATTTGAGTTTATATCTAGGAATATTGAGATCAAGATGGGATGGACAATTGAAAATAGTCCAAGTATTTGCATATGAAGCAGTAGAACTATTGGATTCCAAGACATAAACAACATTCAAAGTTAATGGGCATCGTGTGAAGCCTTATTTGGAAGAACCACACAACATTGTTGAAATGGATTTCATTTGGCTAAGTAATCCTTAATACCATAAAGATGCATCTTGCTAAGACGTTAAACTAAGTACTGGATGTGAGGCAACCCGTCATGGAAAATTTATTTTATTTTAAGCAATTTAGTTTGTTTTATTAATTTAATTTGTATTATATTTATGAGCACTTACTTTATTTTGTTGCATAAAATAATTACTTATTAAAATGTGTTAGAGTACTTGTTTGTATGATTCAAATATGATGTTAGATGCAACTAGCATTATACATCAAAATCCTTAACACATAAAGCAATTTGGTAACTTTCATATCCTTTCTCTTTTTACAATTTGTATTTTTTACATTGAGGACAATGTAAATTTTAAGTTGGGGTGATAGGATTTAAAAGTTACACAAATTAGGAAAAATTTAAATTTTTTTTATAAACAATTTGCCCTTATTTTGTTTATTAAGTTGTGTATTTTCATATTAATTATTTCCTTTAATTCATTTGTTTTCTTTTATATATGTGTTATTTTTTTTATTTGCATTATTAGATTAATTTTTAAAAACATATCATGAAGTAATATGATAATTAGTACGTTGTGTCATAATTGATATTTTATGATAAAATGTTGAAATGAAATGAACCCAAAATCGATGTTTAGGAATCAAATAGTAGAGACTACCCTTGTGAGATATTATTTGAGCCTTAATTTCCTTTATTCTATGTGAAATAGTTTTTTTTCTACTCAAAACACTTATTCTATTTCTTCAAAATTTTAGATAATCTCTATAGGTATTAGCATTGAATGTATGAATTTGCTCATCTTAATAGAATGTTGTATATTTATTTTCTTTTCTTAGATTAAATGATTTGAAATCGATAGTATATGCCTTTATCTCATTCATGCATGACTTATACCAAAAAAAGACATATATGGGGTTACCTAAACCAAAATCAAACAAAAAATCCACAAAATTACCCACTCAGAAAAGAAGATATAGAAAGATAAATAATATATAGTATAATATATATACTATGACACACATAGCCTACAAAGTTGTGAGAAAATGCTAAATATCAAAGAAAGTTATTGGAAATAAATGTTGGGATTTCATGTGTATGCCTATATGGTGAGAATTTAAAATTTTCCTATCATCATTAGACTCATTACACAAAGGATCTAATTTGTATGACATTTGCAAACAAGATTTTCTCTAAAGCATTTCAACAAACACCTAATGTGTACTAAATAAAATAAACAAATCTCATCTACCTTATTTCTAGAGATGAAGAAGATTATTTTTACCAAAATAGATTGTCAAATCTCTTTAGTAGAGGGAAGTCGATTTCCCTTATAGATCTCTTGGAAACCACCTCTCTTTTGGGAGCACCTCTTGGTTCATCTTGAACCTAAACAAAAAACTACCACACCTCTTAGATAGATGGATGTAGAGTTCAAGGCTTAAATCTAACCACCTAGAAAAAAGAGATGAGAGAAGAGACTTTTGGCCTAGTGGTGAACCACCTAGGTTTTGGCCTTGAGCAAGCCTTTCCATGTTTTGGCCTAGGAGAAGGAAAAATGTGGCTGCTGAATAATGCAGATTTTGGCTAGGGTTAGAGGCATTAAATTGGATCCCATTTTCCTTAATTATGCCTCCTTAAATAGGCAAGGGTTAGGGCAACTCTTTGTGTAAGGTTTGAATCAATTACACAAATGCCACTAGCCTTGTTTAGCCATCTCATGCTCTCTTTAATCTCAACTTGTGATTGGTTTAATAAATTAATTTATGAAAAAATAATATTATTTATATTATTCTATTATACAATGTCTTTATTATTCTTATAATGCATAAAAACATTATACCAAATAATTTTTGCATAACTTCCCAAATTTATTTATGGTCTAAGCATTTCATAATATGACATTTTATTTTAGCATTTTATCTCATGTATTTTATCTTATACATCATTATGAATGTAAAATACTCATTGTTTCTCTTCAGTTTGTGTGACCGTATAGAGGATCTGTATCATCTTGGCAATAATATAAAACTTTATATTATTGACTATAAGGGGTTCTATCATTACATTATAGTTTTCCAAATGACTTAGTAATTATTTACTTGATCCACTAATTTTGTGTCTATCCTTATCACATGATATTATGAATAATATGCAAAATAGGATCGTGTCACTTTTGCATTATATTCATTTTCTTGGTCTCTTAAGTGAATTATAATTATAACTACATTAGTTATATTGCATGTGATATAATTCCACTTTACCAAGGGCCCAGTAATATCATAACTCAAAATCGAGGGACAATGATAATATTAACATATAGATTTCTCCCGTACAGGTTGTACAAAACGAACTATTATTTTATTGCTATCATAAGATAGTATTTAAATAACAATCACATTATATACTTATTATGTGAAAAACCTACACATCTCATATCTAAGATTCTAAAGTCATAATGGAAACATTAATGACACAAAACACAATCCATATAATGTTTCATATAGTTAGGTCATGTTCAATATATAAAATGCACATTTTATCAACATTTATAAAATTAAAATGTACTTTTAATCGGCATGACAATCTTTCACGGTAATAATGTTCCTCCTTAATTACCACAATTGTGAAAATATTTAGGGTTACATGTTTCTCATTTTAAGAGTTCTATGGTTCAAGTCCAAGTGCATCTTCTTGAACACTTCCAAAATATAACATGTTAATCTCAAGGAATAAGAATACATAATATTCAAAATCATGAACAATACATAAATCTTTATCAAAAAGAATAACTTTTAAAACACACATCCTTCAGTCTTCCACTTGTTTTTAAAGTTTCTCATATACAAAACAAATGCGAAAAATCTAGAACTAGAATTCCTTTTTAGTCTTCAAGCCACTCCCCATGGTCTTGTAGACCTATGGAATCTAAATGAATTTTGCTTTTGGCTTGCGATAAGGGCTTAGTGAGGGGATCAACTATGTTGTTTTTGGTGTCAACCTTTAACAATGAAAAATTTCCTTCTTCGATGAAGTCACGAGTTACAAAGTACTTTCTATCCATGTTAGTTTTCTTGTGATATGACTTTAGCTCCTTAATTTACGAAATAGATTCACTATTATCACAAAATAGCTCCAAAGGCCCTTCATTGGATGAAATGATGCCCAATTATTCAAGGAATTTCTTTATCTAGACTCTCTCTTTGCTTGCCTTTGTTGCTATCATGACTTCTGCTGTGGTGGTTGAGTCATCCATAGTTGATTGCTTCCAACTATGCCAGCTCACAACTCTACCATTTAGAAGAAATATGTACCCAGACTGATATCTTCTATCATCTAGGTCTTTTAATAAACTAGTATCACTGTAGCCCTTTACAATAAGCTCTCTCTGACCACCATAGACAAGAAACTTGTTCTTGGTCCTTTTCAGGTACCTAAGAATATTCTTGACCGTAGTCCAATGATCAGGACCAGGTGAAGCTTAATGATGACTTGTCATGCTCAGAGCATACATAACATCGGGTCTCGTGCTAATCATATCATACATGATGGAACCTATAGTTGAAACATAGGGAACATTCTTCATGTATTCAATGTCTTTGTGTGTTGTGGCACACTACGACTTGCTAAATTGCACGGACACCCTCATTGGTAGATTTCCTTTCTTGGACTTTTCCATATGGAACCTTTCCAAGATTTTGTCAATATACACATTTTGACTTAGACCAATGAGCCTACGAGACCTATCTCTATATATCTTAATCCCTAAGAAATATTGAGCCTCTCCCATGTCTTTCATTGAAAAGATTGCTTTCAATGTGTTCTTAGTTTGCTCCATCAAAGATTTTTTATTACCCATCAACAATATGTCATTGACATATAAGACCAAGAACATAATGTGGCTCCCACTGACCTTCTTGTATACATAAGGTTCTTCCTTGCTTTGAATGAATCTAAAGGTTTTAACCTCTTCATCAAAGCACTTTTTCCATCTCCTTGATGCTTTCTTGAAGCCATAAATGGCTCTTTGAAACTTGTACACTTTTCCGTTATTTTTTTTATCTTCAAAACCTTGAGGTTGTACCATGTATACATCCTCATCTAGCTTCCTGTTTAGGAAAGCTGTTTTGACATCCAATTTCCATATTTCATAATCATCAAATGCAAAAATAGCTAGCATAATCCGAATAGATTTAAACATAGAAACTGGCGAAAAGGTTTCATCATAGTCAATCCCTTGGATTTGACTAAAACCTTTTGCTACAAGCCTTGCCTTGTAGGTTGTCATGTTACCATTCATATCCATCTTCCTCTTGAAAACCCATTTTTTGAATAGCTTTCGATCCTTCAAGAAGATCTACCAAGTTCCATACTTGTAGTCATACATGGATTGTACTTTGGATCCCTTGGCTTCCTACCATTCTTTGGAGTCTTTTCTTTTCATTGCTTCTTCGTAGGTCAATGGGTCATCGATATCCATTACCAAGACCTCATGAAGACCCATGTAAAATTTGGGTCTTCTCCTTTCCCTTGTTGAGCTTCTAAGCTCTCTTTTTTCTTGTGACTCATCTTGAGCTTCCGAAACTTCTTCCACAATTTCTTGCAAAATAGATTCATGCTCAATTCGAGTTAGACGAATGCTAGGTGGAGAAGTGTGAGTTTCTTCAACAATTCTTTGTGAAGTTTGACTGCTTGTACTCCCACTAATTAAAGGAGTTTAATGAGGTATTTCACGATCATCTTGAATTTCATCATTCATCTCATGATCATTTTCTAGTAGGTCCTCTTGAGTTTCCTCAAGTGTCATCCTTCTCCCACTAATTTTGTTTTTTTCGAGAAACTCCTCTAAGAATATTGCACCCTTCTTAACGAATATAGTATTCATTGACTTGTGCCAAAAGCTATACCCTTTTGTTTCTCTTGGGTATCCAATGAAAAAGCACTTATATGCTTTGGGTTCAAGTTTTGTTGACATCATACTCTTGACGTATGCCTCACAACCCCAAACTTTGAGAAAAGATATGTTAGGTGGTTTGCCCATCCACAACTCATGTGAAGTTTTCTCAATGGATTTTGATGGAACAATGTTTAGTGTGTGAGTCGTAGTTTGGAGTGCATGACTCCAAAAATATAAAGGTAGTTTCGTTTGATACATCATTGAACAAACCATATAAAGTAAGGTTTGATTTATCTTCTCGAAAACATCATTCCATTGTGGTGTCTCGGGTGGAGTGAGTTTTGGTATGATGCCACACTTTTTCAAGTATTTGTTAACCTCATTGCTTAAGTATTCTCTTCCACGATCAGTTTGTAGAGCCTTAATTCTCTTGTAAAGTTGCTTCTCTACTTCATTCTTGTATTCTTTGAATTTCTCAAAAGAATCACTCTTGTTCTTCATAAGATACACATAGCTATATCGACTATATTTGTCTATGAAGGTAATGAAGTATCTATAACCATCTATTGCACTTGTACTCATTGGATGACATACATCGGAATGTATCAATTCCAATATGCCACTTGCTCTTTCACCTTTCTACTTGAATGGTGATTTGGTCATCTTTCCAATTAAACAAGATTCACATGTCCCAATTGCTTCACCATCAAGTGAATCTAAAATATTTTCTTGCTGCAATTTCTTTATGCGTTTCTCGTTTATGTGACCAAGGTGATAGTGCCACAAGAGTGTCTCATTTGTATGATAAATCTTGAGTCTCTTGTTACTGATATTCAATACATGTTTATCCTCATCTAAATCAAGAAAATATAATCCATTTGAAATGACAACATTCACATAAAATAGACCATCCTTCTTAATAACCATACATGAGTTATCTATTACAAAAC
The DNA here is from genome assembly GCA_033030585.1 of Hippophae rhamnoides. Classification (NCBI taxonomy): domain Eukaryota; kingdom Viridiplantae; phylum Streptophyta; class Magnoliopsida; order Rosales; family Elaeagnaceae; genus Hippophae; species Hippophae rhamnoides. The sequence goes on from CM065431.1 coordinate 22,805,039, forward strand.
AGAAGCTTTCTACATCCAAGCATGATACATAAATAATGTTTCTAAATATAGAAGGAACATGATAAATATCCTTTAAACTTAAACATAAACCACTAGATAAGTGAAGATTAATGGTGCCAACAGTGACCGTAGGGACACTTACACCATTTCCAACTTTCAACACAACGTCTCCTTTCGAGAAAGGTCTCCTATCCCTTAGTACTTGCACATTAGAGACTAAGTGAGCACATGATCTGGTGTCCATTACCCAATCTTGGATAGTTAAATTTAAATTTAGTTCAATAACAAGTATAACTTTTGGACGCTTTCTTTTAACCTTGCCTTCATCCAAGTCACGTTTATACTTGGGGCAATTCATTTTGAAATGTCCCTTCTCGTGGAAATAGAAGCACTCTGTGTCAAAGTTAAGAGAATTTCCTTTCTTGCTTCCTTTGGAGGTGCTTACAGGAGCCCCTCCATTCTTGCCCTTGAGAGAGGAATGTGCCTTACTAGTCTTTCTCTTTGCCTTGCCTTTATTCTTCGAAATCTTCTTGCTATTTGGTGATGGCAAGGAAATATTTCTCCTTTGCCTTTCCCATGTCAACCTCAGCAGTCTTAAGTGCACTGTAGAGCTCATTCAATGTTTTCTTATTTTCACGCATGTGATAATGTATGATAAAATCCTTGTTGGAATGTGAAAGAGACCTAAGAATGATAACCTCATCAATGTCCTCGGGTATTGAAGAATTCAATTTATTCAATTTCTATAGATAACCATGTATTTTGAGAAAGTGCATTGAGATAGATTCATTCTCCATCATCTTACACCTTGTAAGTGGGATGGTGGACTTATAGCACTCGTTGTGAGCACTATCAGTGAACATCTTCTCCAGTTGTGCCACAATTTCCTTGGCTAGAATATCAAGGAAATTTCTTTGCAATTGATCGCCAATACTGGCCAAGATCAATGTCTGCACAACTCGCTGCTGATCTTTTCATTTCTTTTGTTCCTCCCTTTCTGCATCAGTTGGCTTACCTTTCTCTTTCTCTTCTGGGCAACTACCATCCAAAATGTGTGAGGGATCCTCTAAGCACAACATGATGTTTAGTTTGAGGATCCAATCAGAATAGTTTGACCCATCATTAGCAAGGGGTGCTTTTCGACCATAGAACACAGAAAATTGGGAAGTGTAGATATAACTATAAAATTCATTTAAGGATACGTTAGTGTTCATGTATTTAAAATTTGTACTAACAAAAATTAAAGTTTGTCCATTTTGTTGATCACATCAGACCCTTTTCAAATTAATAGACTCATCTAAAATATTTTTTATTGAGGTATCATTTACCAATCATAACTTTTAGTAAAACTTAACTTTATAACTCTTGTCACTTTCATTAAGAAAGAATAATCCAATTTCTTAATAAAACTCTCTTTCCCAAAACCCAAGCCTAAATCTTGGTGATTTGTTTAAGAAAACTCATTTTATTGGTCAACAAGTATGAATAAGTCATTCTCACATAATGAGTAAGAAGATGTGCCACACACAACTCCCACTCACTTATGGCTTAACAACAAATTCATGCAAGTTCCACAATTTCTAGTAATTCAGATCACACTCATGCATATTCCTAGTTACTAGCTTAAAATGGATAAAATGAGAAGGAAAGATACTCTTAAATTTTTCATGGACAAAGCAAATATATGATGACTCTGATAATTTTGGTAATTTTGATAGGTCATGTATTGATACAACAATACCTTATCCTAACCATTAAAATTATTTCATATATTCTTAAGCTTCATAGGTTGTATGGCTTTCGCTTGCATTCTTGTAGCTCTATCAATCACCTTCATGAAAGATACAATTCTAAGCTACAAACACCCACACAATTCTCATTCTATCTTTAGAACTAAGCTAAAATAAAATGAAAATTACATTTAGAATCACCCAATCTTAAATCCTATGTGGCATGCAAGCTATGAATGGCAACCTAGCATCTCTACTATAATTTAATTATTCTAATTAATTTTCAGTGGAACCTTAGGCCGCATTACAAACATTCATACACATCATTCCTTACAATACACAAGGCATTGATAATCTTGAGCCATACTAACCCACAATCCTCCTACATAGCAAAATTAGTACACATATGCAATCTTGCCGCACTGTTCAATATTATTTAGTTAAGCCTATATTTCTTAAGTTCTCAATCCATCGAAATCATTTTAAATCCAAAAAATGATTTCTATTTCTAATATTTATATACCCCATTTCAAATTTTGAAACTTATATGAAACGTTTAGAAAACATAAAATTATTTCTTAATTGTCATTATGCCTAATTAAAATTAGCATTCATATAAGTAAAAATAATCTTAACTACTTATCACTTTTAACATATTTGCATGAGCTCCTTTTACAATAGATTTTACAAAAAAATCCCTTTTGCAAAAATTAATTATTATTGTGGTGAGATCAAAAATTGGCTCGTCGTCGAATTTTGGTCTACTGCGCACTAGTCATTGTTTTCTATGCCCAAGAGTGTGTGTTATGAATAAAACTTCAAGTCATATATTTATGAAAACTAGAATTTAACACCATTTTGGATATATAAATAAATTACGAAAATATTAAGCAGTTTTCAAGAAAATTATATTTGAATTGCTGGTTCCAGTACTGGAGACCTGATCGTAGTACTTCTGTAATTTTAATTTTCACACAAAATCTGTAATATTTTTATATTGAAAAATATAGTTTTTCAGAAACTAGACTTCATTATATTTCCAATGATAGATGGCTCACAAAAATGCATTGATCCAAACTCAAGTTATGCTATTTTGAATCTATGCTAAATAGAAAACTAGACAGAGCAATTTACAACGCTCTACCCGTTTTCCCATTTTTGGTTTACCTTAATAAAACAGCCTAAACTCCCTGTTTTATTTTAGAATATTCATCAACACATCATAAACTAATGTATGAAGTTTTAGATCCACAAAATCGTAATTCAAAAATTACTAAAGTGACCAAATACCCTAAGGATCCAAAATGACAGATTTACGAACCATGAACTTGAGAGATAGTTAACAAAACACTTAAGCATTTAATCAAGCACAAATTAAATAGTCTAATTGTCACAAAATCAAGACATAGCTCTAATACCATTGTTGGTATTTCATGTGTATGCCTATATGGTGAGAATTTAAAATTTTGCTATCATCATTTGACTCAACACACAAAGGACCTAATTTGTATGACAATTGCAAGCAAAATTTTCTCTTAAGCATTTCAACAAACATATAATGTGTACTAAATAAAATAAACAAATCTCATCTACCTTATTGCTAGAGATGAAGAATATTATTTTTACCTAAAGAGATTGTCAAATATCTTGAGTAGAGGGAAGTCGATTTCCCTTCTAGATGTCTTGGAAACCACCTCTCTTTTGAGAGCACCTTTTGGTTAACCTTGAACCTAAAAAACTAACTACCACACCTCTTAGATAGATGGACGTAGAGTTCAAGGCTTAAATCTAACCACCTAGCAAGAAGAGATGAGAGAATAGACTTTTGGCCTAGGGTTGAACCACCTAAGTTTTGGCCTAGGAGAAGGAAAAATGTAGCTGCTGAATAATGCAGATTTCGGCTAGGGTTAGAGACAGAAAATTAGATCCCATTTTCCTTAATTATGCCTCCTTAAATAGGCAAGGGTTAGGGAAACTCTTTTTGTAAGGTTTGAATCAATTACACAAATGCCACTAGCCTTGTTTAGCCATCTCATGCTCTCTTTAATCTCAACTTGTGATTGGTTTAATAAATTAATTTATGAACAAATAATATTATTCATATTATTCTATTATACAATGTCTCTATTATTCTTATAATGCATTCAAACATTATACCAAATAATATTTGCATAACTTCACAAATTTATTTATGGTCTAAGCATGTCATATTATGACATTTTATTTTAGCATTTCATCTCATGTATTTTATCTTATACATCATTATGAAATGTAAAATACTCGTTGTTTCTCTTCAGTTGGTGTGATCGTATAGAGGATCTATATCATCTTGGAAATAATATAAAACTTTATATTATTGACTATAAGAGGTTCTATAATTACATTATAGTTTTCCAAATGACATAGTAATTATTTATTTGATCCACTAATTTTGTGTCTATCCTTGTCACATGATATTATGAATAATATGCAAAATAGGATCGTGTCACTTTTGCATTATATTTATTTTATTGGTCTCTCTAGTGAATTATAATTATAACTAAATCAGTAATATTGCATGTAATATAATTCCATTTTACCAAGAGGCCCAGTAATATCATAATTTAAAATCGAGGGACAATGATAATATTAACATATAGAATTCTCCCGCATAGGTTGTACACAACAAACTATTATTTTATTTCTATCATAAGATAATATTTAAATAGCAATCACATTATATACTTCTCATATGAAAAATAGACACAACTCATATCTAAGATTCTAAAGACACAATGGAAACATTAATGACACAAAACACAATCCATATAATGTTTCATCTAGTTGGAGTGTTGATAACTGTATTTTATATAGTTATTTTCATCTATTTTATCAATTATAATTGCTATGTTCTTTACATTTTTGGTTAATTTTAGTTAAATAAATTAATATTCACCTTTTATAGGTTATGGAATACATTTTTAAGAAAATTAAATAATTTGTATCAAAAATGTACTTTATTGCAAGTTTTTGTCCAAAAATATAATTTCAAATAAATGAGTGCTTAATTGCAATTTTTAAAAGTCAAAAATACAATTGAAATTAAAATTGGGCTTGATTGTAATTTAAGAAAGATTAAAATCTAATTTGAAATATATTTGTGGGTGAAAATGAAATTAATAAAAATTGAATTTTCTGCACAGGAGAAGAATGTCACTCGCATCACTTAACGCGCCCATCACCCACCGTTAGATCATCAAATCAACGGTCCAGATTTGGCGAGTACATTCCAGACGAGACAATCGCGTGTAAATGTCTTGCACGGCCTGGCGTGCTCGTGGGGCCTACCTGCCGCGCAGGCCGGCGTGCAGAGTGGGACCCACATGTCGGCTGGGCAGAATTCCTCCGATGCGCATCGCTGACCGTTGGATCAGATGAACGGTCCAGATTGAAGTGCGTGGAACCAAGCTGTCGCGCACCGAACCGTTCGACCAAAATTCGTGTGCGACGCAGTTCATCCAAGCGGCGTGCACCCTCGAGGTTTACTGAATACGAAGAAGCCACGTGTCTACTTGATCTATAAGCCAATAATATTCTGACAAGTGGCATGTTACAATGAGCCTGACCGCGCTGGATCACGCCTGTGTTGTAGCCGTTGTCTCCCGTGCGACAATCCATCGTGCGCCCTTTCCCGCAGCGAATGAAATGCTGCCACGTGTCCGCATTAATCCTTACAGCGAATCAGAGGTGGACACGTGGCATGCACTTTGAATTTAAATAAAATCCGAATGGCGCCTATCTACGCGTGATTTTTAAGTTTTTTGATATCGAATTTCGAAACGCGTCGATTTTAGTTTCGAGGGAATATTTTTTTTCGCGTTTCTGAAAAGTAAAAAATGTATTATTTTAGATGTATTTTTGTAGCTATAAATAGGTGATAAGATGATAGAGTTTAGGAGTTTTTTTTCGGTTGAGTTTTTTTGGGTTTTTATAATTTTTGTGTTGTTTGGTTTTGGACTGTAGAACACGCAGAAGCCATTTTTTGGCTTTTGTTGTGTTCTGCGTGTGCCAAATATTTTCCATTTGAGATGTTTTAATTTTCTTTCTTCTTCTTCTAATTTTTCTGAATATGTTGTAATTTTTATTTTAATTTAATGAAGTAATTTAATTTTTCTAGGGTTGCCTTTGATCTAAATTTATGAAGCTTTAATTTTAATTATTTTTTTTATAGATTTATAAGACGTTCGATTTGTTCGTTCTATTTTGTGCTTAATGCTTTTTGGTTATTTACGAATCTTATCAAAACGATCCGTGGCACATAAATAAACTTGAGAAAGGCATTTGTGTGTGTATTGCTCGTAAATAGAATGACATGTATGATGAAGGATAGGAATATACCCTAATTGTATGTGTGACCTTTTGAAAACTTAGAACGTAATGAATCTTGGTGAATTTAATTCTCATAGAGATATAGTGAATTAATTTAACGAGGTGTGTCTATACGGAGCTCGGAAGAGATGTATGGATAAAAATAGAAGTTTTCGGTTGACAAATTAAATGTACTAAAAAATATAAATCAAAAGAAAATAATATGATTGGAGTGGATTAGTTTGGTGAAAAATTGCAATCCTAGATTTCTTTTATTTTATTTTTAAACCTTTTCTTAATCAACGATTGTTTTGGATAAAATCAGAGAGATACAATTTTAGTACTCAACAAACTATAGTAACAAATCTCCGTGGGAACGATACTTTACTTACAAATCTTTATTACTTGTGACCGTGTATGCTTGCACGATTTTATGTTCTCCAAAAGAGACAACAGTCATGTTCAATATATAAAATACACATTTTATATACTTATGTCATTAAATGCCGGTCTTACGACTCATGTCATTAAATGATTCTCCCGTATAGGTTGACAATCAGATACTAACATGCCAAATTAAGTTTTCCATTGAGAATGTTATTAATGAATATCTTGATTTAGCAAACTTTGCAACTAACACTAGTTTGGCTTGGGCCCATGGGTTTGAGTCCGCTAAGAGTAGAGTCAGGAAAGTGTATGCTAAACTTCTCCTCCCATTTCCTCATTTTTTTAACTTCTAAAGAGCTATAGATAGGCATAGATAGTATAATGACAACTCTAATGATAAAAAGGGTGAGGTTTTGGTCAAGGTGGAACCATAAGTTCCCATGAAAGCTGAGAATACTATGAAGCCCTGCCTAGTTGACTTATGAGACTTAAGAGGTGGATCTTATTACTATTATGATCCTAGATGACATCAAGGAGGATGCGCTTCATTGACCTTAGTAATTCTTTTTCTTTAGACTTTAATTTCTTGTAGCTCAAGAAGTACTTTATCAATAATAAAGACTTTATGTTTCTTTCTATAAGTTATGTAGTAATTTGAGTCCTTGTTGGCATTCCCATATGCAAAATATTTTGTTTATTTATTTCACATAGTGTATTTGTCTTTCTCTATGTACGATTGGTTACTAACGATTAGTAATGCATACATGCATTTTGTTAGGTACCTATTCGGATGTATAGAATGTCCTTGGCCAAGTGATAGCCTGGGTGATAAGAGCTAAATTATTGCATTTTTGTTATGATTTAAATGTTGATATTTGTGTGAAAATTGTGTTTATTTGATTATTTAATCCACAAATGTCATTTCATGGGTATTTCGTGTTTAAAGTGAAATTTCAGGTAAAATCATAATTTTGGAGAAGTTTGGGAGAAATTTCAATGAACAGGATTGAGTGCAAATAAAAAGAAAAAAAATTTCAAAATGTGGAATTTCGTCGCCGGCGAGAATATTCTCGCTGCCGGCGAAAACCTTACGGAGAAAATGTTGAAAATCATGTAGGGAGCACGGATTTTGGAAAAGCAATCTCGCTATCGGCCAAATCAATCTCGTCGCTGGCCATAATTATCTCGTCGCCAGCCAAGTGCATCTCGGCGTGACGAGAATAATGTCACCGCCGATTAGTTTCGTCCGAAAACACATTTTTTATGTTGTTTTGTTCCAAAATTTCCCCCCAAACCCTAGATCTATATATACATTATGATGGAGAAAAAGGGGGACGACAGAGAGAGAAAAATTGAGTTATTTTTGGGGCAGAAAAGGCAATTTGGGAGAGAAAGGTTGGAGAAGCTTGATGGATCATCACCATTGTTGCTACCAAGTCTTCATCTTCAAGAGTTTTTCATCTCTTCTCCTTAGCTTTTATTTTCTGCATTTTATTCAGATTGTTTGTTCATGGATTTAATTGAGAATATGTTTGTTTTTATTTTCGTTATGAACTAATTCGTTTTTGTTAAGGCTATAATGTAGTTGAATCAAGAAAATCTGATTTCTTGTGTTATCGTTATATGAATTCATTGTTTTCAAGTTGAGTATTTATTTCCACGCTTAATTCTTTTAAATTTCTGATCAAGATTTAAATGATTTGTTGCATTATATTGAGACCGAGAGGAGATGTGTAATGAACGCTTCTTGTGATAAATACCGTATGTTGAATGCGAGTGTGAGAACTAATGCATGATGTATGTGGTTATTCTAGAAATTTCATAAATCGTAATGTGCTTGTTTGTGATTAAATCTTCATAGAAATATAGTCGGTTTTCATAGATAAGTAATTCTAATATAACTCGAGAGAGAGTATTAGGTAAATTTGGGTTTTTCAACCATCACTTTTAACTTTGATTCTCATATAACATGACTTGAAATCGGATTGAATTGATTTAGCGAAATCAAATGCCTTAGCGTTTTTAATCATTTGTGAAAAACAGTAAATTTTTTTAATTGCGCTTAGTTTTAAGTTAATTTACTTTTTAAACAAATTCAACAATTCGGTTTTCAAATAAAATTAGCATTAGTCAATTTCGGTACTTAATAACGCTATTCCTTATGGGTTCGATATCCGTACTTTTGTACACTTTATTACTTGAACGATTCGTACACTTACGAAAATACGCATCACTGGGCCATAACAACAACTTAAGACAAGACGCTAGCTTGAACTAAGATGACAACTCAAGCTGGATGACAACCTGAGCACAACAACAACTCAAGCTGGATGACAACCTGAGCACAACAACAACTCAAGCTGGATGACAACCTGAGCACAACAACAACTTGAGCTCGAGAGATAGTCCTATCCTCTATTGCATATATGGGGTTGTTTTCCTGACTGAGCCTTAGTTGGTCTACCCTTATCCATAATTGTACTTTTAATTTTATGCCCTTTTTAACGTATTCCCATGTATCCATCCTATGTAATCGAAACCTATTCATGTAAAGCCCTATAAATATGTGGGTACCCTAAGGAATCTACACATTCCATCATTTGCTTCAACTTCTCTCTAGGTTATCTCTCTAGAATTCGGACAATCCCAACAGTACCCTTTGTATGTGAGCATGTTTATGCATACCATGGGGTTGGTTTTCATTGTATGCTTGCTAGGTTGAGTGTTGTGGTTTGTGTTTTGTTGCATTCAAGTGTATTTGTCAAAAATTACTCCGTAATTTTTAAAACAAAAAATTTCTTTTTTTGGTTACCTTGACGAGCTCCTTAACGAACCCCTTGATGACCCCATCGGTATGTCCTCGATAAGTGGTTGATGAGTTTCAACAAGGGTGACCAAAATTGATGGATTTTTCCATAAATGCCCTTTTTTCTCTTTTTTAGTTAAGAAAAATACATCAAAGTTCTCCAAAAGTTTTATTGATTTTTTATTTTGTTTCACACATTACTTTTAGTGTATTTCAATGTTTGTACTACATTTTTGTAAGTGTAAAATAGTTTTCTTAAGTTTGGAGGGCTTAAGAATATTTTGCTACTCATTTATGAGAAAAATTTCCTTTTTAGGTTGGTCTTAGCAATATCTTAAGATTCCCAATATAATGTTTGTTGATTGTTGTGGTTGAGGCGTTTTCCATAATTCTATACAAGTTACTAATCATTAATTACCGATGACACTACTATATATCGTGTTGGCTTTGGAGAGATTTGGATCCGTATGTTAGATCAAGTAGTTATGGAGGTAGAGAGAGGGTATCAATAGGCAGTAAAGGCAATATGGCCCCAACTCATAGAGGTATTTACATTTATACATTTTTCAAGTTGTATCTATTTATTGTTTATTGAATTATTTGTTGTTGATTAGTTATTATAAGAAACCCAATGATTATACCATATATGCAATGGTTTTATATGTGTTTACCCTATTACTTGACTGTGTTTGTATGATTAGTCCTAGTATGAGTACAACTTAGTCTTAATCATGTATGTTATGATAAATAGGATTTTGGCTCTGATTGGAAAGCTTTTTACTTTATGTATTTGCATGCTTTCTTTCCTGATTGTATAGTATGTTTATTATTTCCTGATTACGGTGAATATTACTTTCGTTATGTTGTTTCACTAGCTACTTATGGAGTTAAGCCTTTAAGGAGTCTATATCTCCTTACCCTAGTAGTGTATAGGGTGAAAAACTCTTTCAATTGGTATTAGAGTGGGTTAGGCCAATTAGACCTAATTGCTCTGGTGTTGATTCTAATAAACATTTTTTACACTCACACACACACACACACTTCTGTTTAATAGATTTTGGAGAATGGTACAATATAGATAGGTATTTACTTTTCAAGGCTAAGTTACACATATTAGAAGTCCCATATTTGGGTCTTTTGTGGTCGCTAGGGACCCTATCTAGTTTTGTTTTATTGAAAATGACTGGATGTATCCAACCAAGACCCTTCCTTACAATGTTGTCAATCCAAAGCCGATGATAGAGTGGACTAAAGAAGAAGATAAGGAATTTAAACAGAATAGAAAAGGGTTATATGTAATAATCAGACTTGTTACTTCAGATCAATATAGAACAATTCAAAGTCCTAGCATATCCCAAAAATCTTGGGACATATTAGAGATAATTCATATGGTACCTATAAAGTAAAAAGTTCTAGGGTTTGGAAGCTGAATAAGATTTCGAGCTCTATATAATGGAAGAAGATAAGATGAGTTTTATGTTCGCTTTTTGAGCATGATCAATTGCTCCTATAATATGATGAGATTAATAAGTAAAGAGAAATAAATTGAGAACAAAATTGCTAGTCTTCCATATTATTTCTATGTTAAGGTCACGTTGATTGAATCAATGTATAAGTCGAGAGAACTCACCATGGAAGAGTTGGTAGGTGGCCTACAAGTCTTTGAAGTTCATCACCTACTCCTCAAATAAAATCCAAACAATGCTAGTAAAGGAAAGAATATTGCTCTAAAAACAACTAAAGGAAGTGGAACCAGCAAGGATGCAAAAATTACTATTATCAATGATGAAGATTCTAGTCCTAATGAAGAAGAGATGACATTTCTCACCAAGAAGTTTGCTAGATTCTTTCAAAATAAGAAGAGCTTTTCTAATGGAAAAGGAAGAGTCATCTTGAGTTCTAAAGGCTCATGATCTATGAAGAATGACAAGGACTTTGAGAATGATTTTGAGAAACATATGAGTTATATCAGCAAAATTAAATACTTCAAATGTGAGAGGCTTGGACACATTATAGCAAATTTATCTTCTAGGAAAAAATGATGAACAAGCATGTGATGAAGGTTGGGGTTACTATTTCAAATAGTACTAATAGTGATGATGAGCATGATACTAACTTTTTTGCCTTCATGGCTTTAAGAATTGTTGAAGATCCTTCGATTTCTACCTCAAGGGTCAAAGAGGTGAGTGTTACTGATGATGATGATAAGGAAGATGACTTGCTCATTACCTACAATGAGCTCTTTTTATAGCACATCAAGTTCAAAAAAATAAATAAAAAGGCTTTGAAAAACTTTGAAGAGAAAAAGCAAGAGATAGAATCCTAAAGGCTACTATTAAAGATATGAGGTCCTCAATCAACAGTGAATAAAGTGATCTCATTAGCAACTGAGAAGAAAGTAGAACATGAGTAGTTACTTTCCAAAGTCAATATTCTCAACAATTCCAATATGTATCTAGATTCTTTCCTTCAAGAGAAGGAAGATTTCATTAGATCTTTAAAGGATAAGCTCTCTCTAGTTAACAAGTTGATTATTGGCTCTTTGAAGCTTAATGAGATAATCAATAGCACCAAGTCCTTTAGTGATAAAAGGGGAATTGGTTATGAAGAAGGGGTTTCTACTTTTATGGGTGTTGTTCCAAAGTTTGGTAAGTCTACAACACAAGAACCCAAGTTGAAGTCTACTGTAGCCATTCCTAAAGGTAAGTCAGTTTCTATATCCTAGCCTCTTTCCTCTAGCAAAGTTAACTTTTCACCTAATGCTAGTTCTTTCTATAATTCCAGTAGCAATCTCTTACCCTTACCTACTTCTTCTCCTGCTTGTCAAATGTGATGAATGTAGGCACCCGAGTCCTAATTGTGGGAAATTAAATTTCCATCCTTATATGAGAGTTAATAATCGTGCTTCTTTCTCTTCTTTTCCTCTACTTGATACTCTATGAAGTTAGAGACTTAGATACTCTCACTCTTCTACACTTATGATCCATTTATATGGTACTACTATCCACCTTACTAGGTTTTTTCCTTGATATATGTGGAGTACCTCTCAAAGCTCTCCATCTCACTCTTCCTTATCCTTTCCATCAGGATGTAGCTACTGTGGTTCTTTTGAGCATATTCAAGCTGGATGAATTATGCATGTAATACATAATGTGAAAAGAAATAAAAATTCTTTTAAGATTCTACCTGGCCATGTGTATGGGTATCACTTGAATGGTTTTTTAAGGATTTAAAAAAAATGTACCTCAAATGCCACATACACCACATGCTCATATGACCTAGACCACACTTTCACTCTATTGTCTTTCATAAATTCTTTAAATGGAGGGATGTATTTTGATCTCTATTTCTTGTTATTTGTGTGGGGTTAAGTTCACTTTTTCCTTCTCTCTCTATTGTCTTGTAGCTTCTCTATATGTGGTATATATGCTTCACTTTGTTTTCTGATATTTATTTGTGCTATTTTTTGCACTTTAAATTTTTGAAAAATAAAAAAAATACTTATTTTGTGGTTTGGAACTCTTTTTATCTCTTTAATTATCTCTCTTCATGGGATGCATTGTGTGTTTATCAGTGAGCCTTTCCACTCCCTCACCAAGGAGCTCGACGAGGTGTATTTTTACGCACTTGTTGAGGGTCACACTGAGCACCCCTAAAAAGGTGTCCAGTGAGGTAGTTAATGAACTATGCATGTTCTTATATAAATGACCCATATTGTTTATTTCTTCATACCATATACTTGTTAGCCTTTTCTCTTTGCTATACTTATACCTATTACCCTTTATCTCTTACAAAAATGGTAATCTAAGTCTGCTGGTGCATCTATATAGGAATCCATCCTTTGATTGACCTATTTTTTTCCATAAATTTTTGGCTATCCTAGAAAGGCTTACCTATTTCCTTGGTTTTTTATTCATATGATGAGGATTTTTTTAGGGGGTTTTATGCTTCCCTACCCCTTTTATTGCTACTAATGTTTTTATCAACCTTGTCCTCAAAGGGTGAAGTTTTCTTTTTTCTAGAGATGATGTTAGGTTATTATTCTTATTGATATTGAGGAACCTTATTTCCCCATCATCCTCTTCGTATTTGAGAACCTTTCTTTTCCTCATCTTCATCATGTTTTTTCTCTGGTGATTGAGCATGACCTTTTTGAGATGGAAAACCAGTTGGTATGGCTTGGCTATACCTATGGTGGAAGTGCTTACAATTAATAAAGATGAGTCTATTTGTCACCTCAATAATGTTACTAGTTTATCCATTCATCATCATCTTCATAATTACACTATCACTGCGTGTAAAGGACACTTCCTTTGCACAATCCTTAATAATAAGACTATAGATTTTGCAAGTATGATTTATAGGATCATCGTCTTTTGATCTGTTACCCTTGCTCTTTCTTCTCTTCACTAACCTTTGTTGGTTTCTAGATGGGCTACTCCTTAGTATTTCCTTTTCTTATCATAGGTAAGTTCCCCTTTCATGTGCACTATTTCCTTGTAGTAGAGGCTCACAATCTTCTTTAGCTACACATTCCTTTTCTTCTTCTTAGAATGCTACTCAGTCCACTCATTGTACTTCTACTCCAATTTCTAATCACTCTCCTTTTCTTCCTTTGAATGGGGTGATATTATGGTTTCCATCATTAATCCCACTGAGGAGTTGCATACCTTTAATCGAAATGACATACATATCCAAAGGGCACAAGCTCAGCCTACTTCTTATCACCCTACTTCCTTACCACATGCTAATGGTTCTATTTACTCTTTAACCTCTATTAGACCACCATTTTCTAGCTCCAGAGGCCTTTCTTCTCTTTCTAGGGCCTTTTTAATTGGTTCACTTTCTCCTTGTTCCAACATTTTTATGGAGATGAACCTAACCCTTCTTTTAACTAGTTTCTTTCCTTATACTTCCACCATCAATCTTCTACACCACTTACTATCTTTTTTTATCACAAAAAATCTTGACGTAGTGCTATCCACTATGATGATGATGTTAGAGAGGGCGATAGAGAGTACTGAACTTGTTTTATAATGTTTTTATTGTATTTTATTTTTTAGCTTTTGAAATAAAATTGCAAAAAAAGTTTGTTTAATGAGAATGACTTGGTTCTTTGTCTTCTGTTTCTGTTTTCTCTTCTTAGATGTGTTAAATTTTTTTATGTTTGCTTTAATATTCTCTACTATATTGCATGAGTGTTAGATTATTGCATACTTATTTGTCTTCTTTCCCTAATGTAGGGGTTCTTTTGACTTGCTAAGTCAAAAAGGGAGAGAAGTTAGTATGCATAATTAGTCTTTGTTACAATGTTGTGTGTTGTATGGAATGTAAATGTAGGATTCCATTTGAATTTTTATTGCCTAAATTACATTCACTTAGGGGCAGTGTTACATGATCTCAAGAGGAGTTGTGTATTTTGCATGTGTTTTTGTTGAATGTTTGATGGTACATAGCCTATACATTATTTTTACATGATACATTCATGGGATATGTTTTTATTTCATGTGTGTAGGTTACAAGTGTAAATTGACGCCTTTGAGTTTCAAACTTGCTTAGAGTACATGAGTTAACACCTTTGTATTTTAGATTGGCAGAGTGTAGATGAGTTAATCCTAGATGGATGGAGCAAATTAGATGGATGCACTTGGTATAGGTGTGTTTTTGGATGTTGGGTTTGCATTGATGTTTTATTCATAGGAACAAACATCTATAGGTGATCTTTATAATCATCTCATGATTGGTGTGCATCTATTCTTAGTTATGCAACGAAGTCTGTTTATTTTAATCAGTATGTTTTATTTCTTTGTGTAAGATTAGATACTGATGATCAATAATGCATGTATGCACATAATTAGGTACACTTTTTATTAAAGCATGTTTACACATATCACGGGGTTGGTTTTCATTGTATGCTTGCTAGGTTGAGTGTTAAGGTTTGTATTTCCTTGTGTTTATAGGTATTTTTGGAACATTCCTTGGATATTTTTAAAACAAAAAATCAAATTTTTTGGTACCTCAATAAGCCCCTTGGCGAGCCTATCCTTTCTCATCTAGGGCCGATGAGGGTGACCAACATGGCTATATTTTTCTATAAATACCCCTATCCTTTCTCATCTTTAATCATGAAAAATATAACAAAATTCTACCAAAATTTTCACTGATTTCTAATTCTGTTCCACAAATCACTTTGAGTGTATTTCAGTATTTTTAATATGTTTTTATGTATAAAATATCATTCTTTGTTGGTAAGGGCTTAAGACTATTTTACTATTCATTTGGGTAGGGCTTATAAATCTCTTAAGATTCCTAAGAAATTTTTTGTTGATTGTTGTGGTTGAGGTGTTTTCCATATTACTATAACGTTATTGATTGTTAGTTACCAATCAAATTGTTGTGTGCATTTGGCTCAAGAGGAGAGTTGGATCCTTGTGTCGGATCAACTAGTTATGGAGGTAGTGAGCAAGGAAAACAATAGAAAGTTAGGGTCATATGGTCCTAACCGATAGAGGTATTTGGGTTTATACTTTTTGTCAAGTTGTATATGTTTATTGTTTAGTGAATTGTCTACTATTGGGTGGTTGGTATATGCAACTTGATGATTTTACCACATAGATAGGGGTTCTTTGTGCATTTACCATGGTACCTGATTGTGTTTATATGATCATCTCTAGTATGAGTACAAACTATCTTAAATATGTAATTTACAACTAATGAGATTTGGACTCTGATTGGATAGCTTTTTACTTTTTGTATTTGCATGCTTTCTTTCTTGATTTTGTAGCATGTTTATTATTTCTTGATTGTGATGTATATTACTTTCCTTGTGAAATTTTGCTGCTTATAGAGGTGAGATTTTAAGGATTCTGTAAATCCTTACCTTAGCAGTATACCAGATGCTTGACTTTTTCCATTTCTTCATTGTTCCCTTGACACTTTGCACCCAAGAAGTTCTTATACTATTTTTCATTCATTATTGTTGATGTCTTGCATGTATTGCACTTGTTACTTGTATACTTGACAACATTAGACATAAAGTCAAAGCTTTGCAAATTACTATGCAAACTTGGAGTAGAATTATGACAAGACCTTTCACCTAGTTGAGAGCTAGTAACTTAGAGGTTACTTAGTGAATGCTTAACGGATTTAGTGAATGCTTAACGGATTTTGTGATTTTTCAGAGAACAAGGTGGTGATCCATAATTAGAGTATCCCTAGTGGCCTAAAAAATATATAGTATTGCATCTTGGTGCATACATAGAAAGATTCTAGAAAGCATCAAGTGCGATGGATGGAAGCACAGTTGAAACCCAAAAATGGTGATGTGGGATGACACCAAGGAAGGGCAGACCAACATAGAACCAATGGTGGTTGGTTAGTTGATCGACTGGTGGTGGACTGGTATATCAACCAATCAATGATAATAGTCTAGTAGTGAATATTAGGCTGGTTAGTTAGGCAATTAAGTGGTTGTGAAGTTGGTTAGTTGGTCGGTTGAGTGGCTAGGCAGTTGGTCAATTGGTTGGTTATATGGATGGTCGATTGATGGGCCAAGGGTTGGAAAACCATGGTCTAAGTAAATAGGGATTAGCTGGCCATAACCCATGATGTAGAATATGGTATTGCTCATTCTGTTGACATTGTGAAACGCACCTGCGATGACTTCAAATTTGAACTATGACTCTTGATTCTCAACTTCCTTGATACACTATTCCATTCCAACTTCTCTTTTTCCTGTTAAAGAAGGTGTTTAGTGGTGTTCCGAAGTTGTGTTTAAGTCTTGAAAATCTTGATATTTGTTTTTATGTGATCAAGTTTTGAGGTTATAGTTCGTAGAGCTCCTTAGTCTCTCGGTCCCTTACTCACCATACTTCTTGAATGTGGAAAGAAACAAAATAAGTATGAACTCCAACTTGTAATAATTTTGTTCATCAACTTTATTTATGGGGATTGTATGGTTGAAAGGAACTTAATACAAATCCCATTTTTTTGAGGATGTCGTGTGCTTTAACTGGTCCAATGCGAGTTATGAGTATCAAGGGATAAGTTTCCAGGCTAAACCCCCAAACTTAGCATCTTGCTTGTCCTCACACAAGTAAATTGTAAAGAACTATCTAAATACCACAAAAGAAACAATAAAAGTTGAAACAATTAAAAATACTTACTAAAAACTAAAATGCAAAATAATAAACAAACTAAACTTTTCTTTTATGGTTAGAAAGAAAGAACCTTGCATTCATGATCCAAATAATTTTTTTTCTCAAGTGCTAGCCAAAACCCTCTTAAACTCATCCAAAATACTTCCTCATGTGTATGATGTTCATAGTTGGTCATTTAAGATCCCCTAAATCAAGTCATCCCATGATCCTAAAGCTTAAATACTTGTCTCTATCGATTGATCTTTTGACCTCCTCTCTACAAATGTATATAATCAATTACCCAAATATCAAAATGAATTTTTTAAGATTGTAATGTAAAGCTTGGTTAAGGTAGGATATAAGATATGTTTATGCTCAATAATCCACAAGCATAAATATCAATCAAGGACCTCTTTAAAGCTTTGAATACAACAAAGTTTGACACCCGAAACTTTTCTCTTATTCCCTTTTATGACCACAATTTACTATCAAACCTCTAGTTATTATTTTAATACTTATTTTTATATTCAAACTTTCTTGACGTAACTCAAAGTAAAAGAAACTACAATCAAGTTTGTAGTGATTTTTTTCAATTTTTTTAATAAAGTAGACTTGTATATCTCTTTTTATCTATTCTTTTCTTGTTTTTTTATATAAATAAGCATACAATTTAACAATAACATGAACTAAATGCAAAAGAACAAAAACAATTACAAACTAATAAAGTCTCAACTATACAAAGCTCGTCCAATCTTCCCAAACTCCTCAATATTTCTCAAAATGTCAAATTTAGCTATAAATAAATTATTAAAGTGATATTAAGATTGTGAGGTAAAGAGAGGATATAAATAAAAGGCTAAGCTATAAAGTAGGTTATCAAAGAAAAAAATGGATTTAATTAGGCTAAAAGAGGTACTAAGGGTAAAATGTGAATAAAGGTTGGTTAGAAAGGCACAATCAATACAATGAATGCCTAAATAATCTCATTACCTAATATTCATCTAGGATTTCGCCTTGTGAGTTCTCCAAACAAAATCTAGAGACTTAAGCTCTCCCATAAGCATAACTCTCTCTAGGTTCACATTAAAATCAAACCGTGATTAGTGCTCAAATTTTTATGATGTTAGCATTCTAAAACAAGTTTTTGAAAGTTTTTACCATCACCTAATCAAATTAATTCTTTACACAAAAAAAGGTGCTTATTCTAACAAATTTAAAAAATAAACTTGAAATAAATATGATCAAACATTAACAACATTATATTTTTAAAACATCACAACATCTCATTTTAACAAGATAAAACAAACCATAACAAACAAGGTAAAACTTCAAAATAACATCGCCAAACAAACTTAATTATAACAAAAAATACTTGACCCACCAAACTTAAACCAGGTAGTGCCTTCACTGCTAATGATTCAAAACTACACCACAAAAATAGAGAAAATTCAACAAAATGAGAAAGAGTAAAGAGAAAGAACCTGTTTTACACTACAAAAGCTGTAGCAATGGCCTTATACCCTTCTTAATTGAATTTAGAGGCACTTTGTAGCCTTTTCCTCCTTGAGGCTAATGCTTTGGCTATGCTTGATAGCTCAAAGTTACCCTTCTTTTTAGGGTATTCTAGTTGCTTAATTATCTGCACCTCTTCTAAAATATTTTATTCTTCATCTTCAGCCTCCATGGGTGGGGTATGGTGCTCAGGTTGGGGTTCCTCTTATTCTCCAATTTATTCCTCTTCCTCTTCCTCCTCAATGATGTTCTTTGAAAATTTTGGAAATGAGAAAAACCTCTTGGAGTTACATCGGATGTTCTTTTGAAGTTCCATGTCTCTCATATTGATATTTCAAAAATTGCTCTTGTTGTTGCATGAACTGAAATTGTTGTACTTCCAAATCGCTTAAACACTTTTCCATTTGAATCATTGAGCTAAAAGGAAATATGGGCTATTTTTGAATGGGTGCCTTAGGCTTACTCTTTTTTTCGAAAATCTTAGCAATGGAAACTTGTATGATTACACCTTATATTTTACGCTTTTCTTCTTCTTCAACAATAGTCATATCAAAGGCCTTACATATAGATGTGATAATTGAAGGAAACATCAAGTTGCCTTTTTTTTCTCTTGTAGCACAAATTCTTATTTGCTCATATAATCATTACAATATTGAATTGCCTTACTAACAAGAATGAATTAAGGAGGGCATCAATCTAGTCTCTACAAAATTATACCAAATTTTGGTAACTGATAGCAATGTTGTCCTATTAATGGTAAGGACTCTTTGAGTTTATTTGTTCCATGTTGTTTCAGGTTCACAAACCTTGAATAACATTTCTTCCTAACCATACTCATCAAGTGATTGAATATACTCATAATGGCCATCTTCATGTGTTTCTAACTTGAAGATGTTATTGATATCGACCTCTTGAATAGAGACCTATACTCTTCCGAGTAGTACCCGTTCTTGGTCATCATCTAGAAAGTTGGTATAAAATTTGTAGAACATTGGTACCACGCTATTTTCTGGTTTCTTAGCAAACTCATTCTAATTGTTTCTTTCAACAATTTCGTGCACATGGATAGGTACCCCTAAAATTTTCCCAGTTTTAAATATGAATCCTTTTTCGACACACATTGTCCTTTTGCTAACAATTTCATCATAATTGGGCCTTGCTTTCTCACTAATATTTGTTTTATAGTAGTAGCCCTCTTGTATGTACTTTTTGTTCTTTCCATTATCACTTATCTCACTTACAAACTTAGAAATTATAAATTCATAGATTGAAAATCAAAATAAATTTACATATTGGATCTCAAAAACTTTGCAAACTTTAGTCCAATTTTTTTAATAAATTCAACCCACAAAGCTTAAAATAAGGTAAATTTTTAGAGCTTATTGTGATATCCAAACCAATTTATATTGAGCATACACCTAAACTAACGTGATTGTAACTTTTTGAGAGTGATTTTGAGTTGCATAGATTTATGGACCAGTTCATGTCGAGTTTACCACTACCAGGCTTCTAAAATCATGTTTCTACAAGCTTGAGTGTGAAAATATTAGCCAAAGCTTGGGAGTGAAAATGAAAATGAAGAGATTTAATTGCAAAAACTTGTGGGAAGAGAATGCCACAGTGTAGAAAGGAGTTGTGAGAGTAAGAGTGAGTTA
Source organism: Hippophae rhamnoides (assembly GCA_033030585.1). Taxonomy (NCBI): domain Eukaryota; kingdom Viridiplantae; phylum Streptophyta; class Magnoliopsida; order Rosales; family Elaeagnaceae; genus Hippophae; species Hippophae rhamnoides. Next base: position 22,825,614 of record CM065431.1, read on the forward strand.
GTGGGTGGGGTAGGGAAAAAAACTAAATTCCTACATTGAACTTGGTGGGCCAAAAGTTGGTTTTATCCATTTTAGTTAAAAAATTTATTTTCATGGGCCTTTTTGTTCTCTGCCAAAATTAATAACTTTCATGAGAGCCTTTCTCATTGAAATTAACTTTTCATTCAACCTAGATCACTATTCACTACTTATTCCGATGAATAAAAATTGGAAATTTTTTGCTATAGTATTGCTGCAATAATGTCACGACAATTTTCCCCACATTTGTTTAATTTTCCTTTTTCGAATATTTGGTGTTATTTTATCGAAAATTCTTTGCTCTAAAATCAATGTTTATAAAAAATAATAAACGAACTAAATTAAAATGAAAAATATCAAAACACAATTGTAAATGGAATTGAAAAACACAATTTATTAGAAAACATAGATTTCATCCCATGAGCGCTTGTTTTAGAGTCAATAGCTAGGCTTTCTATTTTTGCCATGCTTCAGTGGTTGGAATAGAGGTTTTTCGGTTATCTACATTGCCTCTCTGATAGTGCTTGATTCGTTGGAATCACATTGAAAGTGCTTCTTTCTTTTTCTTCAATTAATTCCACAGTCCTAAATGAAAAAATATAAGTTATTTAGAATAGACATAACTATATCTTCCCGAGAAAGAATTTCAATCCTATTGTCCAACTTCAAAGGTTTTAGTAGCTATCCTTTTATCATGCCATTGTTTGGTCTTCTCTTTGTAAATCTTGGCATTTTCATAACTTGGTTTCTAAATTCTTCTAATTCATATAGTTATAAAAACTCTTATATCCAACAACTAGAAAATCAAAATTTAATTTCTTGATAGCCTAATATGCACAGTGCTCAAGCTCCACTAGTAAATGAAAATCTTTTCCAAACTTAAGCTTGTTAGGATACATTCCTAAATGTGTTTTGAATTCCATCCTATAGGCTTATAGTGTGTCATCCAACCATGTTGACTAATCTTTATGGTTTGGACCAACTATTTTCTCCAAGATCTTCTTGATTTCTTGATTAATGATTTTTACTTGGCCTCTAGTTTATGGATGGTAAGGTGTTGTAACCTTATGATTAACTCCATATTTGGCCCACAATGTCTCATATTGTTTGTTGTAAAAGTGAGTTCCTCTATCACTTACACTGGCTCGGGAAGTACTAAAGTAAGGGAAAATGTTTTTCTGAGAAATCTGACCACCACCATGGCATCATTGGTAGGAAGTATGTTGGCTTCCACTCATAGCTTGAAGGAAATGACCCCATAAAGTCTATACTCCAAACATCAAACAATTTAACCTCCAAGATTTTGTTTAGAGGTAGTTTTTGATTCCTAGAGATGTTTCCAACCCCTTGGGATATTTCACATTGAAGAACAAAGTTATGATCATCCTTGCACAAGTAAGGCTAATAAAATCCAGATTGTAAACCTTGGAGGCTATTCTAGTTCCCCCAAAATGGCCTCTATAAGGTCAGGGATGACATTGTTACAATATATTCACCATTGCTTCTTCAGGAATACACCTTCTAATCATTTGGTCCATACATTTCTTGAATAAGAATAGCTCACCCCAATAGTATAACTTCACATTTTGGAAAAATTTCCTCTTTTGTTGACAATTTAAATCAGGAAACAATAATCCATTAACCTAGAAATTGACAAGAATCTGCATACCAAAGCACTTGAACTTGAGAAATTGTAAAGAGCTACTTATTGATGAATTCTTTGAAAGCACTGAATATTACTTGATTTATTTCCACTTTAATGTCAAAAGTAGATTTGTATTTGCATAATTTTATCCTTATTTTAGCGAATATAATTTTTTATAATCATGGGTATATTTTGTTATTTTTCCAATATTTCTTACTATAGATAAACACTTCTAAAATCGTATATGAAAGTACCAAATTGCAACCTAGAAGAATAAAAGAATAACATATGTAAACTTCACATATGTAACAACCAAATATAGGAGGAAGAATCAAAAAGAAATTGGAAAAATTCAGTTTAATGCATGCCATGATGAGGATATATGTGTGTTGCGATGCGACCTTCTCAGATCGTAATTGAACGCATACTAGAATCCATATGGGTCACGGTGGTGGAAAACGTTTGTAGTAGTGTGCAACCTTACTATTCACTATTTTCTCCTTTTCTTGGCATTTTTCCAACTATAATTAACCCTCCTTTAGTTTTAGAACACAAAAAATGAGAGAAACATTTGATTTCAAGATAGTTTTTGTAGCTTTTTATTTTCTTAACTATGTAGTAGGTGTTTTCGATTCAATAAGTAGTATAGAAAAATTTATTTGGAGGGTTTTTAGATAACATATAAGTACTAAAGTTATGTACATTGAATGATACAATTGAAATATTAATTTTAATTGTATTATGTTATTTTCAAAATTCAGTTAATGTTTCTTCAATGCTATTTTTAATTTGATGCTCATTTATTAAATCTAGGCATGTTTGAGTGAAAATACTATGAGATATTATTTATGTTGTTATGCTGTGAAATATTAACTTAGTTAAATATTTTTATAAAATAAATTGATTTGGATTTCTTCATTCAAAATTTCTTCAGAGTTTATTACAAAAACATATATTAACAACATAATTTTTTGTAATAGATCTAAAATAGGAAAGTTAAATTTATGGTTTCATTATCTAGATCTAATATAGAATTTATGTACTATTTCAAAGATTTTTATAATATTTATTTTTTAAAAAATATATTGAGAATATATTTTTCATAATAGATTTAAAATCTAAAAGTTCGTTCTCAAATATATCAATCTTAAATCCAACATTGACACCTTGAATGAGAGTCTAAATTATGTGTTATGACTGAAGTAGTGATTGAGATGATTTTTTATTTCCTTAGAATAAATCATAATTTAATATTAATCAATTAGTGATTCGCCCTTAGGATATTAATTATTTTTTTATTAATAAGGAATCTAATCATTGCATTAGGATATTTTCTTACAAACAAATTAGTAATATTAATGTATATATTTAATAACTTAATTAATATTGAGAAATTTTGTAATAGCCATGGTATGGCCCTATTAGGATAAAATTGGGTTGAAAAAAACTTTTGGCACTACGACGTGAATCTTTTTTGCACTGTGTTGAACGAGTTCCTACTCGAATACATTGAGTTATATGTTTGTTTGTGCTGCATTGTGAAACTAAGTGTGCCATGGCTATGGATGAATTTTCACACTAAAAACATCAGAAAATGTGTTTTAAATCAAATCCATACAAAATTTTTCATCTTCTTTCTCAACCCCAATTTTCTCTTTCCCAAAATACTACTATCCAAGTTTTAAAAAGAACCTAAGGACATGAAGAACTAACCTCTGACCGTTGTTCTGGCTCTAAGTTTTATGTACTTTTATTTTATTTTTATTATGTTTTCCATTATTTTAGTTTTGATGTAATTTGTTTTATTTTACTACATTTTATTTCCTATTTATGTGAAATCATGTTTATTTTATTTAAAATTATTAAAATTATACTTGTTTGTTGAGATGTGATGTATAAGGAGAACACATCAAGAAGTCTGGGTGGTTAAATGTTTTGAAATGATAGACCATATCACTATTTTATCACATTGAGCTAAGGTAAATGGGTAAATTTTCTTTATCTTTAATTTACATTTGTTACATTGAGGATAATGTATATTCTAGGTTAAGGGTGGAGGAAAAGTTACATAAATTTAGGCATTTTTGTAATTTTTAAACCTGTGTTCATATTTGTTTACATTTCTTTAGTTTATTTATTGGTTTAGGAATGGTGAGGTTCAATTTTACAATTTTTTGTCAAATTATCATGCTTTTAGTTAATTTTAAGTGAATGATTGAGTCTTTTGCACTATTGAATTAATGTCTTAAACATGTCATGAAGTAATGTGATAATTAGTTCTTTTTTTCATTGATGATTACTCAAAGAGCACTAAAATTGCCATAATTTTATGCACTTTAATTGATTAAAAAGATATATATTTATATGATTTTATCATATTTTTATATAAATCTATCTTTTCAGAATCACGGGTATTTTTATAGTTTTTTAGGTATTTTTTCTTAAAAAAGTAATTTAAAAATAAAAAAAACTGGTAGCAATACATCACAAATATATTGATAAAATAAATGAGGAAAAATAAAAATAATGGAAAAATTGCACAAAATCGATCAAAAATGTCAAAAATGACGAAATCGTCCACCTAGTTGCCCAACCATGCCAACAAACACGCGTAGTAGTGCACAACATATTGAGCACCAGCCGAAGAAATGCCGAAGAATGCGCGCAAACAAAGCCGAAGTCGCTTGCGCATCTGCCCCATTTTGCGTGCGCCACTACGCCAATGTGCCCCATCCGCACACACTACTACCCCCTATATGCCGAATACGTTGGTGATGACATCATCATTCACCTAATACGCATTTTTCCCATTTTTATCATTTTTTCTCCACTTTTTCATCCTCTCCTCACCTATAAATACAACATTACCTCCACACCGAAAGATACCTAAAAAAGATCTTCTTTTATCTTTCTTTCTCTCCATTTCTTAGTTTTAGAGTTCTTCTCTTTTTGAGAAGAATTAATTATGTTTTTGTAATTTATTAGCCTTTGGATTCAATAAATTAAAATGCAATTCCGTTTAGAGGATTTCCAGCAACAGAATGAACATCAAAGTATTGTAAGGATTTTATTTTCTTTATACTTATTTTTTATATTTTGTTCTTATATGTTATATTTAATTTGTTTATAATTAAATTTAACATTACTGGATGTTTGTAACATGATATATATTAACATTGTTATGCTTACGAAATATTAAATAGGTAAAAATCTCTAAAATGAATTGATTTTTTTTATTCAAGATTTTATATTAAGAATGTTAGAGAGAAATATATTATTTTTCATTACAAACTTAAATCTAAAAATTAGATTTTAAGGTTTAGTTATCTGGTCTCATTTAGAGTAGTGCTCTTTTATTTGTTGGTACAATCGCCTGATAGTTAGAGTGAAGCTCTATTTCAAAAGTTTTTATAAGAATTATTATTTGTAAATGTATTCACAACATGTTTTCAATAGTGGTTTTAAAACTTGAAAGTTAGTACTGGGATAATTAGATTCTTGGGTTTAATTTGGACACCTTGAATAAAGTTTAAACTATCTAATCCCACCAAATGTGGCATTTAAATGGTTCATTTTCAATTTCTTAGAAAAAATGAATTATTTTAATTAACCAAATTAATTATCGACCTTACCCATAGGTGTAAATTGATTTGTTTAATTAACAATGAATATCTAACCTCATCAAATGCGGGTTTTATATAAAAAAGAGAGAATCAATAAATATCAATTTATATCTTTAATAACCTAAATAATATGAGCAAGCATAATTAACTTAGTTATTATATCCATAAATACTCCACTATTATAAATGATAAAATTTGCATAAATATTTATTGAATCCGTATCTTTGTTTATTTTTATGTCATTAGATTAGAAACACAAAAACTCAAACTATTGTGACAAGATGTTTAGGATTTAATTTCGTTAAAAGTTTGAATAATAAATTAAAAACCACATATATTCCTTACTTAGATCGACATTGGGAGTATATTTATAATTTTCTATGAAATGATTCATGCACTTGCGAGAGTTTTATAAATATAAAACCAAAGTATTGGTAGGATCGGCGATGCCAATTTTGCTCATCAATCATACCTTGTGTTTCATGATAAAATATTAAAATTAAGGTAAACCCAAAATTTGTATTTAGGAATTAACTAGTAGGGACTATCTTGTGAGAATATTTTGAGCTTCTTGTCATTCTATTTTGAGAGATAATATTTTTTTCTAATCTTTTAAATACTCTTCTTAATATTTCAAATTGTTAGATGATTTCTATAGGGTTTACATTGAATGTTAAGATTTTTAACATCTAATGAAGAATTATATACTTATTTTTATTGCTTATATTGAATGATTTGATTAAAATTGAAAGTGTATGCCTATTTCATTCATACATGACTTCCAAACAAGAGATATATCTGGGGTTCTCTTAAACTAATACCAAAAGATCAAAATAGCAACTTGCCAAATCATATAAATATGTACAAATGTGCATGGGTCCACTTTAAAAAAAAGAATATATATGTATATATATATTATATTATATTGATTACATATGTTAGAAATTATACTTGTTTCTATATACTATTTATAATCTAGTTATGCTATAATTAAATTGTACTAAGTTACAAAGGGTATGTGAAGATGTGAAGTAGTATTAGCTCTAATTAACTATATTATTTTGTTTAGCTACTGTGTTTTTAATTTAATATGGTATAAAACCCAAAGTGTAAGTGAAGATATTTCATATTATAGTCTTGTTAATTATATTAGTATGATTGACTTATGAGTTGTACGTTGTTACTTAGTATTAAATCAATGGGTATGTGAAGCCCTTAGAGTATGATACTTACTTACTTGGTGTCTAAAACTAAGGGGTATGTGAGGTATTTATAGCATAGCATATTATATCACTATAGAAATTTTATATGTTCTATATCTGTACTGATTCACAAAATTGGTGGGTGGTAGCAAGTCCCGAGGATGAGGTAGTAAAACCATAATATATCGATCTTTTATTGATAAGTATGGATAGAAATATGGATAAAATTATATGATGAGAATATTAGTTTTAGTTTCTATAAAACATCAACCCATTTACGGTTGGTCAAATGATCAAAGTATGTACGAACCACTAATTCCTTCAACCTAATAGTTCGGTGAAATGGACAAATTACAAGTATGATCCATTAGTTGAATGAAACTATATAGTTTTTACAAAATGAGTCATAATACTTATGAATTCCTTCAACCCAATAGATTGGTAAAACGATCAAAGTACAAGTGGATATAGATTCGAATAGTATAAACAATGAGTTCTATCTTCTATAGAACTACTTCATATTCTCTTCTTGATTTTCGATGTCAAAATTTACAATTAAGTATCTAGATAGTTGATTAAAGAATGTAGTATTAAATATTAAGAATTCGTTATTAAAGAATAAGGATGTTATATTGTTGGTTAGTTTTTAACATAAGTTTTTACAAGTTAAAATTTTATTTTGTTTAAAATTTTAAATTATGGCTTTCAGTAGAACTTCTTCATTTTCTAGTTTAGCTTATTTTGATAATAATTTTTTAGATTTTGCTTCTTTTTCTTATTATCAAAACAATGAATCAGTTTATGATTCTTTTCAAAACAACGAAAGAGATAACCAACTCTCTTTTGAACAAAATCATTTTGATATTCAAAACTACTCTTTGAAGGAAACTCAAAACTCTTTTGAATACCAAAATCCTTTAAAAATATTTGTAGCACAAAAGCTTATATTAAAAAATATAAATATCCAAAAAAAGATTATTCTGTCAAAACCATAGAAACAGATCAAAAGTATTTTCTCATTTATCAAACAACATAGATATTTTTAAAACTCTGCTAAAAAATAGCTAGAAGCTACAAACTCTAAAATTGGTGCTAAACAAACACCAAACAAAAAGAAAGAAAACATTTCAAAAAATATTTCTAACCAAAACAAGGAAAGAGATATCCAAACATCTCTACCTTATCAAAATCAACCTAGGAATTCTACCTTAGAAATACCTAATTCAAAACTCAAAGGAGTAGAACAAAACCAATAGATGAATCAATCACTTCCATCAACACCTTTCAACATAACCTATGAAAAAGAGTTTAAATTACTAAACATAGAAACCCTACGTTTAGCTATTGACCTCCTATATAATAGCCATTTCAAAACTTGGTTTTTTACATCATACTCTAAAGCTCAACAAGAGAGCTTCAAGAGAAAACATAACCGGTACATTAACCAGTACCAAAAAAACATATCATTCTTTGAATGGCTTGAAACAAATATCACAAAGAAAGGTGGTGTATGGAAATTCCAATCTCATAAAACCAAAACCTTTGAACTAGTTAAAAAAATTGTCATGGTCAACACTAAAGGGAAAACACCTATTTAGGAAACCCAAGTTGATACAATCGAGGTTGAAAACCCTCCATTGAAACCTATCAGTATCCCTTATAGCAAAACCCAAAATGTAGAGGCTTCACCTCTTCAAAACCCCTACGAAGATTCCACTATCTTCCAAGAAGAGCCTACCAACCACAACACTGGTCCAATGCTTCTAGAGATTCCTCAAACAAAACCAATGGATGTTAGTATCTTACCTTTAGGTGATAATACTCCAATGTCACTTAAAACATCACAGAGTATCCATATCTTACACAAAGATGCCAATACCTCTAATAAAAAGGCATCCTAGGAACCATCTCCTAAGATTACAACACGAACAACACCTTAAGATCTTAACATCTTGTAGTTAGATGTTAGCACCTCTGAGAAAGGAGTATTTCAGGAACCATCTCCTAAAATTGCTCCATTAAGTTGTCAAAACCTGATGGCTATAGCATCTACTACATCCTAATGCTTAGAAATAGGAACCCATTTATTCCAAAACATTCAAAAAAAAAATATAATTCTTCATCCATCTATCAATGGAAGATTGATAGTATGAATGATGAACAAATATTAAACACATTACAGCAAATGACCATGGGTCTAATGCTTACAAAACCCAGTCCGAAACATCGGAAAAAATAGTTGCTGAACTCCTCATAATTGGCTTATCAAGCCAACTAAAAGGATGGTGGGATTTCCATGTTACCAAGAAACAATGGTTGGCTATCTTAAGTGCTATCCAAACTGGAGAGGATAGTGAACCACTTTTTGATCATCACTAAGAATTTATTCAAGATGCAGTATCAACTTTGATAATGATAAGATCACTACATTATCAAAACACTGAGCTCATTTCAAACTTTCAGTGTTCAAAACTCAATGATGACAAAAAACTGTTCATCAAATAGTAACGACATCTTTTATAGTATAAAGTTGGCGACAGAACATTATCCACAACTAGTGCAAGCATCTCCAACATTGCCAAATTTTGGCTATAAAAGGAGAGCTCCTAATTTAGATAGAGTTTCACATCAAGTTGGTATTCCCAATTGCAAATCAAGTTAAAGTTCCCAAATATTCTTAAGATCTTTTGCAAGGAATTGGCGGTCCAATGACTAGGGATAGATTTGGAAGATCAAGTTGATGCAAGGATTACTTTAGGAAATAATTTTTGTTTTAATTAATTATGGGTCATTTATGTTTAGTAATTTTTTGTTTATTAATTATGGGCCTTTTATGTTTTGGCAATTTTTATTTTAGTGAATTGTGGGCTTTTTATTTTAAATCTTTTAGTCTTTTATTTTTAAGATTAGATTAGGCCCAATCTATAACTAAATAGGCCCATTAGGCCCATTCCATTTAGGGTTTTTTTCTTTTAGGGGTTCTTGCTTCTATAGAAGAAGATTTATGTAATTTGGAGGTAAGAACACATATCATTAATGAAAATTATATTTCAGAAAGCTTTTACTTTGCCTTCTTGTGTTCTTGATTTAATGCTTGAATTGGAATTATCAAGAAGAGTGATCATCCTTTGTAGCATCTCAAGATTGGATTTTTAAGGACTTTCTTTCCTTAAGTTTCTAATCTGATCATATTTAGCACGTTCTAAGCAAATCAATCATTTTGATTCCTTTAAGTTTGTCGGTTCCTAGGTTGTTTGCCAAAAGGGTCCATTTCATTTGGTATCAGAGCCTTAGTTGCTAAAAACAGGTTATCTATATTCACCTCTTTTTGTTTTGAATTTTAGATTTAAAAAAAAGAAAGAAAGAGAAATTTGGTCTTTTTGAGTCTTGTGTTTTCTTTCAATTTTGTTGTCATTGTTTTCGTATTTGGATTTTTTTCGTACTTTTCTTTGAATTATTTGTATCTTTTTCTTGATTCTTTATTTATATGTTCAATATATATCTTTTTTCTTCAAAAAAAATGAAAAAATAAGAAAAGAAGAGGGCTACTGTTCAGTTTCAAACAATAAAAGTTGATAAAACAGAGTTGCAACTTTAAATGGCCATAACTTTTGACTTAGGTAATGAAACAAATATTATAATATATCAAATGGAAGCTTGTTTCGATTTTTACAAGAAAAGCTATGCTTCATTGCCGTTCTTACAATTTTCAAGTCCAAATTCCATCATTTACACTACTAATCAAGCGGTTAAAGATTTGTCCCACCTTTTTGCGTTGTTTTCGATTCTTGTTCATTAGGGTTGCAATTTGTTTTTTGTGAATTTTCTATTCATAGAAGTAGAAGTAAAAAAGAAAAAAATGATAGAAAGGAAAGAAAAAAGAAGAAGAAAAGGAGAACATAGTAGTAGATCGTTCAAAAATCTAATTCTTGTTTTTTTGCTCTTGTTGAAATTGATTTCCTTTATTTTGTTCTTACTTCCCAAGAATGATTTAATAAAAAAGGGAATCATAGTTGATTAAGAGTCTTTCTTTAGAGTTCTATTTGGTCAATAGTCTTCCTTGACTCTCTTTGGTCAATGTCTTTCTTTAGAGTCTTCTTTGGTCAAGTGTCTTTCTTAGAGTCCTCCCTGGTCAAGAGTCTTTCTTTAGAGTCCTTTTTGATCAAGAGTCATTCTTTAGAATCCTCTTTGAAATTTATTTCTTTAGAGTCCTCATTGGACTTTCCTTTTGTCATATTTTTCCATTAAGTTTTTCAAAATTCTGAATTTTGAGATTGTTACCAATAAAACGGTTACTTCTTGAGATTAGTTGGATTATTTGATTTTGTTAAGAATACAAAGGAGGTTAGTGTGAGATTCGATTCATAAAAAGAGAAAAAGAGAGAGATAAAATAGTGTAAAAAAGGAAAAATAAAAAAGAGCAAAATAGTGTGAAAAGAAAAGGAGTATTAAAAATCTTATTTTAGAGCAAACCCTTGAGGGTGTGCATAGATTATCTCATTTTATTTTACAGGTTGACAACATGAGTAAGGAAGGAAGGGAACCATAAGAGGTTGACTTGAAATTCTTCATCAAATCTATTCATGACCAATGTAATAGGACGAATGCAAGGTTGGATGATTTAGAATTCTCTTTCAATTCTCAATCACATAGAAGAAGACGTATAAGACATGAGTTTTAGGAATAAGAAGCTAATTCCATTGTGGAAGAGAGAACGAGTAATAAATGGGACAAAAAGACTAACTACAAAGAAGATAGCAATATAGGCAGTATAAAGATGAAAATTCTACCCTTTCAAGGAATTATGATCTTGAGTTATACTTGAAGTGGGAAAGAAAGGTTGAACATGTATTTGAGTTTTATAATTACTTTGATGAGAAGAAAGTAAAGCTAGTAGCCATAGAATTTACAGATTATGCTGGTATATGGTGGGATCAATTGGTGGTCAATAGGCAAAGAAATGGTGAGAGACCTATTCGATCATGGGAAGAGATGAATTGGTGATGCATAAGAGGTTCATACATAGCCATTACTATAGGGATCTATATAGAAAGTTACAAGGGCTAGTCCAAGGTTCCATGAGTGTAGAATATTATTATAAGGAGATGGAAGTTTCCAGGTTTAGAGTAAACATAGAGGAGGATAGAGAAGCAAAAATGGCCATATTCATTATTAGGTTAAACAGGGAAATTGTTGATGTGGTTGAATTGCAACCTTAGATATAAATGGAAGAACTATTGCACAAAGGCATTAAAGTGGAGAAGTATATCTAGTCTAAAAGTTTCAGATCTAGTTTGTCCTTTAGTTTTCCATGGAAATCAACTTGGAAGGAAAACAAAGCTTCCTTTAGAACAAAAGGTGAAGTGAAGTCAAACAATTCAGTTGTTATACCTGAAGGTAAATTTGAAACAAAAACTCCTACTAAGTCATGTGATATTAAGTGTTTTAGGTGCCAAGGACTCGAACATATTGCTTTTGAATGCCCAAACAAAAGAGTTATGGTTGTACATGATAATGGAGAAATTGAGAGTGTTAGTTCAAGTGACGATGAAATGCCACAATTGGAGGATTATTTTGATGTATAATTGTAAGAACCTATGCATGGGGAATTAGTTGTCACAAGAAGAGCCCTCAATATACAACCTTAGAGTGAAAGATAAAGTATGCACGGATATTATTAATAATGGGATATGAACTTATGTAGCTAGTATGTGTTTGGTAGAAAAGTTGAATTTGAAGTGACAAAAGTATCCTAAATCATTTAAAATATAATGGCTGAATGATTGTGGAGTAGTTGATGATTGCTCAAAAAGCACTAAAATTACCATGATTTTATGCACATTAATTGATTAAAAATATATCTATTTATATGATTTTATCATATATTTATATAAATTTGTCTTTTTCGGAATTACGGGTATTTTTATTGGTTTTTAGGTATTTTCTCTTAAAAACGTAACTTAAAGACTCAAATAGGAATACTGGAGGCAATAAATCACAAATATATTAATAAATAAATGAGGAAAGGTCAATAAATATGGAAAAATTGGACAAAATGGGTCAAAAATGTCAAAAAGGAGGAAATCGCGTCGCCACGCGCCTGTGCGCGCCACTGGTGCCTTCCACGCGCGCCGCTTCCATCTGCACCCCAATCCACTCGCAACCACCCCCACGTCATACTGACATCATCAATTTCACTACTCCAAGTTTCCACCATTTTTTATCATTTTTTCACCCACTTTTTCTTCCCATCCTCACCTATAAATACCCACATTCTCTTCACAACTAAACACACCTCAAAACACCTCTTCTCCTTCTTTCTCTCATTTCTTAGTTTTTTTAGTTTTTTTAGTTTTTCTATTTTTTTCTTAGTTTTTAGCTTTTCTTAGTTAGTTTCTCTTAGTTTTAGAGTTCTTCTATTTTTGAGAAGAAATAGTTATGTTTTTGTAATTTATTTTCTTTTTGATTCAATAAATGGGAGTGCAAATTCCGTTTGGAGGTTTTCCAGCAACAGGAATAACATCAAACTACTGTAAGGATTTTATTTTCTTTCCAGTTATTTTTTATGCTTTATTCTTACATGTTATATTTAATTTGTCTATGATTAAATTTAACTTTGCTGGCTGTTTGTAAACATGATATAATAATAAAATTGTTATGCTTGCGAAATATTAAATAGGTAAAAATCTCTAAAATGAATTGATTTTATTTTTATTCAAGATTTTATATTAAGAATATTAGAGAGAAATATATTATTTTTCATTACAAACTTAAATCTAAAAATTAGATTTTAAGGTTTAGTTATCTGGTCTAATTTAGAGTAATGCTCTTTTATTTGTTGGTACATTCGCCCGATAGTTAGAGTGAAGCTCTATTTCAAAAGTTTTTATAAGAATTATTTTTGAAAATGTATTGATAACATATTTTCAGTAATGGTTTTAAAACTTGAAAGTTAGTACTCGGATAATTAAATTCTTAGGTTTAATTTGAACACCTAGAATAAAGTTTAAACTATCTAACCCCACCAAAGGTGGCATTTAAATAGTTCATTTTCAATCTCGTAGAAGAAAGAATTAATTTAATTAACCAAATTAGTTATCAACCCCACCCATAGGTGTTAATTGATTTGTTTAGTTAACAAAGAATATCTAACCCCGCCAAAGGTGGTATTCATACAAAAAAGGGAGAATCAATAAATATCAATTTCTATCTTTAATAACCTAAATAATATGAGCAAGGATAATTACCTAGTTATTATATCCATAAATACTCCAATATTATAAATGATAAAATTTTCATCAATGTTTATTGAATATGTATCTATGCTTATTTTTATGTTATTAGGTTAAAAAAAACACAAAAATCCAAATATTGTGATAGGATGTTTAGGATTTAATTTCATTTTTAAAAGTTTGAATAATAAATTAAAAACCACATACATTCCTTCCTTAGATCGACCTTGGGAGTATACTTATCATTTTCTATGAAATGATTCGTGCACTTGCAAGAGTTTTATAAATATAAAACCAAAGTATTGGCAGGATCGGTGATGCCGGTTTTGCCTCATCAGTAGTGAATGTCAACAAACAAGTTTGGGTTCCTTTTTTAATTGGCAAGTATGAGGATGAGGTTCTTTGTAATGTGACACCAATGTATGCTGCTCATATTTTTCTTGTACGATTGTGGCAGTTTGATAGAAGGGTGGTGCATAATGGGTATAAAAATTGGTACTCTTTTGAAATGAACAACTGAAAATGGTTATTAGCCCCTCTCAAACCTTTGCAAAATTTTGAGGACCAGATTATGATAGCAAGAGAGGGAAAATTGTGAGCAAGAGGAAAATAAAAAGAGAGAAAGTGAGGTTGAACGGAAAAAGGGAGAGAAAAGTGAGCAAAAAGGAGAGAAAAAGAGTGAAAAAAAGTAAGCAAACATGAGAAAAACATAAGCAAAAGAGAGGAAAAAGTAAGCAAACAGGAAAGAAAAGTGAGCAAACAAGAGAGGAAAATAAAAATATTAGTGTAATTGCTAATAAAACTTGAGATTAAGAGTGCAATGATGGCAAGGCAACAAGTACTTTTACTTATGTACAAGGATGTTTATCTTTTCACAAACGATCTTAACTCATCTTTTCCTAGTGTCATTGTATCATTATTGCAAGAATTTGAGGATCAACTTTCGGAAGAGATTCCCCATGGATTACATCCTTTGAGATGATTTTTGCATCAAATAGACTTTACACATGAATCCATTATACCAAATCGACCTTCTTATAGAGCTAAGATTCAAGGACGAATCTTTTCAAAGAGGAGGGGAATAATGGAGATCGAGTTGCTCATCAAGTTGATGTTCCCAAGTGCTGATCAAGTTGATGTTTCCAAATATTCTCAAAATCTTTTGCAAGGAATTAGCGGTCCAATGACTAGGGATAGATTTGGAAGATCAAGTTGGGTGCAAGGGTTACTTTAGGAAACAATTTTTTAATTAATTGTGGGCCATTTATGTTTAGCAATTTTTTGTTTATTAATTATGTTCCTTTTATGTTTAGTAATTTTTATTTTAGTGAATTGTGGGATTTTTATTTAAGTCTTTTAGTCTTTTATTTTTTTAAGGTTGGATTAGGTCCATAACATCTAGGGTTTTTTCTTTTAGGGTTTCTTATTTATATAGAAGAAGAGTTATGTAATTTGGAGACAAGAACAAATATCATTAATGAAAAGTATATTTCAAAAAGCTTTTGCTTTCCCTTCTTGTGTTCTTGATTGAATACGTGAATTTGACTTATCAAGGGGAGTGATCATCCTTTGTGGCGTCTCAAGATTGGGGTTTTAAGGACTTTTTTTCCTTAGGGTTCTAATCTGATCATCTTCAGCACATTCTTAGCAAATCAATCATTTATATTCCTTTGAGTTCATGGATTCCTACGTTGTTTTCCTAAAGAGTCTGCATTAGCTTCTCTACATTCAAAACTAAGTCTTGTTTCAACCATTACAAGTAATTCTCTCGCAAAACCTTCTATGCACCTCTCTTCATTTACCTTCAACTAACCTTCTTGTATATTCTCCAATTTATGTAAGTTTAAGCCATAAGTTTGTAGTTTAAGTTTGTTTTCTTATTTCTTCTTTATTTTTATTATTTTAATACTTTATATTTTATTTGTAAGAGTTATGACCAGCTAAGACGCCTAACCTAATCAATATAATATGTTTATTAATCTTGGTATCTTATTCTTTAGTGTTACCTCTTTAATCAACTCCCTAGATCCTTGGGGAACTTATCGTATCAGAGGTAAGGGGGATGTTGAATGAGCTATTACAAATTGTAGATACTCATTTCTATATACTATTTATAATCTAGTTATGCTATAATTAAAATATACTGAGTTAGGAAGGGTATGTGAAGATGTGAAGTAGTAATAGTTCCAATTAACTATATTATTCTATTTAGCAACTGCATTTGTACTTTAATTTGGTATAAAACCCAAAGGGTATATGATGATATTGCATATTATAGTCTTGTTAATTATATTAGTATGTTTGACTTATGAGTTTGTAGTGACTTACTTGGGAATAAACCAAGGGGTTTGTGAAGCCCTTAGAGTATGATACTTACTATATTATTAAGTATAGCTACTTCGTTTGTATAGAGTTACTTGGTTCCTAAAACCAAGGGGTATGTGAGGTATTTATAGCATAGCTTATTGTATCACTATAGAAATTTTATTTGTTCTATATCTGTATTGATTCAAAAAATCAATAGGTGGTAGTAAGTCTCGAGGATGAGGTAGTAAAACCATAAGATACCGATCTTTTGTTGATAGGTATGGATAGAAAGATGGATAAAATTATATGGTGAGAAGATGAGTTTTAGTTTCTATAAAGCTTCAACCCATTTATGGTTGTTCAAATAATCAATGTATGTAAGAACCACTAGCTAGACTAAATCATAAAGTAATCAATTATTACCTACGAAGCTTCAACCCATTTATGGCCGGTAAAATGATTAAAGTAAGTATGAACCATTAGTTGAATATAATGATATAATTCTCACACAATAAGACTTAGTATGAATTCTTTCAACCCAATAGTTCAGTAAAACGGAAAAAGTACAAGTATGAGCCATTAGTTGAATGAAACTATATAGTTCTTACAAAATGAGTCCTATTACTTATGAATTCCTTCAACCCAATAGATTGAAAAAAAAATCAAAGTATAAGTGGATATAGATTCGAACAGTATAAATGATGAGTTCTATCTTCTATAGAACAACTTCATATTCTCTTCTTGATTTCCATTGTCAAAAGTTACAATTAAGTATCTCAATAGTTGATTAAAGAATGTAGTATTAAAGATTAAGAATTCATTATTCAAAAATAAGGATATTATATTGATGGTTAGTTTTTAACATAAGTTTTTACAAGTTAAATTTTATTTTGTTTAAAATTTTAAATTATGGCTTATAGTAAAACTTCTTCATTTTCTAGTTTAGCTTCTTTTGATAATAATTTTTCAGATTTTGCTTCTTTATCTTCTATAGAATCCTTTTCTTATTATCAAAACAATGAATCAATTTATGATACTTTTCAAAACAATGAAAGAGATAACCAACTCTCTTTTGAAAAAAATCATTTTGATACTCAAAACTTCTCTTTGGAAGAAACTCAAAACTCTTTTGAATACCAAAAACTTTTAAAAAGAATTGGTAGCACAAAAGATTATATTAAAAAAATAGAAATCTCCTAAAAAAGATAATTTTGTCCAAACCACAGAAAGAGATCAAAAAGACTTGATTTATCAAACAAAATAGACTTTTTTAAAATTCTACTCAAAAAATAGCTAGAAGCTGTAAACTATAAAATTGGTACTAAACCAATACCAAACAAAAAAAAAGAAAACATTTCAAAAAATATTTCTAACCAAAACAAGGAAAGAGATAATAAAACATCTCTACCTTCTCAAAATGAACATGGGTATTCTACCTTAGAAATACCTAATTCAAAACTCAAAGGAATAGAACAAAACTAGCAGATGAATCAATCACCTCTATCAGCATTTTCTGACATAACCTATGAAAAGGAGTTTAAATTACTAAACATAGAAACCCTATGTTTAGATATTGACCTCCCATATATTATCCATATCAAAACTTGGTTTATTACATCATACTTTAAAGCTCAATAAGAGAGCTTCAAGAGAAAACATCAAAGGTTCATTAACCAATATCAACAAAGCATAACATTCTTTGAATGGCTTCAAACATATATCCCTAAGAAAGGTGGTGTATAGAAATTCCTTTCTCATAAAACCAAAACTATTAAACCAGTTAAAACAATTGACATTGTCAACACTAAATAGAAAACACCTATTTGGGAAACCCAAGTTGAGACAATAGGGGTTGAAAACCCTCCAATGAAACCTATCAGTGCCCTTATATCCAAACCCAAAATATTGATGCTTCTCCTCTTCAAAACACCCAAGAAGATTCCACTATCTACTAAGAAGAGACTACTAGCCACAACACTGGTCCAATGCTTCTAGAGATTCCTCAAACAAAACCATAAGATGTTAGTATCTTACCTTTAGGTGATAATACTCAAATATCACTTAAAAAATCACAGAGAAAGGAGTATTTAAGGAACCGTCTCTTAAGATTGCTCCATTAAGTTGTCAAAACCTGATGGCTATAACACATACTCTAGGTCCTCAGACTTAGAAATAGGAACCCATCCATTCAAAAACATTCAATAAAAATATAATTCTTCATACATCTATCAATGGAAGATTGATGGAATGAATAATGAACAAATATTAAACACATTACAGTAGATGACCATGTCATCTAATGCTTACAAAATCCTTGTATGAAACATCAAACAAAACAGTACTTACCAAGAAACAATGGTTGGATATCTTAAGTGTTATCAAACTAGAGAGGATGGTGAACCAATTCTTGATCATCACAAAGAATTTATTCTATTTGAAGGATCAACTTTGATATTGACAATATCACTACATTTTATGGGTGAATTCTCACATATAAATGATTAAAACACCGAGCTCATTTCAAACCTTCAGTGTTCAAAACTCAGTGATTTTCACTGGTATAAATCTACCTTCCTTAGCAGAGTTTTGTTATGAGAAGACTCTAACCAACTCTACTGAAAAGAGAAGTTTCTTGTAGGAATTACTAAACTCCTAGGAGAGAAAGTTAGAAACAAAATCCTTGAAACATTTCAGAAATACATAATCCCTTATGATCGACTCACTTATGATGAATTGATTAGTTTCACCCAAAACCAAGGAATTTAAACCTGCAAAGATTTGAAGTTACAAAACCAACTTAAAAGGGAAATGTGTGAAAGACAAGAAGAATTGAATTCTTACTATAAAAAATTTGACGTTTCTCTTCCTAAAATCAATTACTGCAATGCACTCTATAATAGCAAAACGTCTTTAAAACCATATGAGAGATCTCACAAATATCTAGGAGTCTCTAAGTCTGAAACATGTTCTAAAGACTCTTCTAATAATCAAAACTATTAAATTAGTAAATTAGTCATAACTAATCCTAATTCTAATAAGCCAAAACAAGGAAACTATGTAAAGCAAAAAAAATTCAAATATAAAAACTTTTTCCAAGAGAAATATATAAAACTCCAACTGCATTCTCCATGCATGTTTTCAAAACATAAGTTTTGGTAGATTCAGTTTGAACCAAAACACCAATGTATAACAACATTTATTGTACCATTTGGAAAGTATGAATAGACTGATATACTCTTTAATTTAAAATATTCACCTTCTGAGTTTCAAAAAACGATTTTAAAAATATCCTTAGAACTTTGCATTATTTATATCGATGATATAAAACATTTCATAAAATTCATTCATGCCAGTAAAAGAAATCATTTTTACCTGAGAGAGAAAGAGTTGATTGCCCAGTATACCTCTGGCCACAAGATTTCTCACAAAGATTGTTCAACAATGATCTTATATATTACCAAACTCCAATCCAGTACATTGTTTTCATTAAGGATTGAAGTTTTACAAAGTATTTTACAAAACCTTACCTTTCAGCACGTTTTTTCTTTATGGAAAAACATATTAAGTATCCTTAGATACTAATTCATTACCAGAATTCCAAACCTAGGATCTCTTATAAAACTCATCTAGTAGGTCTTTTTTAAATCATGATATATTTTTATGCTTATAGGATGTGTCGTGAATTTTGACTTGTGTTGTTCTCTCATGGTCTTTTATCTTAAATAATTGTCTACAAGTACTAATTTCCTTCCATGGAAACCATATGTTCCATCACTATATGTCCATCCTTCTATTGTCTCTCCTTCAGTCATCCTACACCATACTTCACAAATTTCAGTATCATTTGGTTAGGTTTCCTTGACGTTCTACAATAATGTATGACTAGTTTCTAGGTTGTAAAAAAATACTTGTCTTCCATCATCATACAAGTTGAGCTCATAACCTTCCACAGTTCGAATGTTTTGCTAGGGTTCCAACATCATTCTTGCAATAAAGTTGACTTTTCACTCAAAGCATAGGCTATTACATTAGTCTCGCCAAGACGATATGAAATACTGAAGTTATAGTCATGAAGATACTATACCCACCTTCTTTGTCTCAATCTAAGATCTTTTTGAATAAAAAGATATTTGAGACTTTTGTGATCCGAGAAGATCTAGAATTTACCATATAGAGGTAGCATCTCAACATCTTCAGTACAAAAACCACAATTGCTAACTCCAAGTTATATGTTGGGTAGTTTCAATCGTGAACATTGTGTTGTCATGATGTATAGGAAATTACTCAGTAATTTTGTATTAAGATGTTCCCAAGGTCTTATAGTGAAGCATCAATAAATACCACATAAGGTTTCATACTGTTTAGCATTGTGAGAATTGGTACAGTTGTAAGTCGTGCCTATAACTCTTGAAATGCATCTTCACAAGATTCATCCCAAAAAATCTAACTCATTTTCATTTAAGCTTTGTCAATGGTGAAGGAATACGATAATACAAAATTAGGCAAGTTTTTATGGCTATTGCCAGCTCTTTGGCAACAGTGCCAAAAACATTATGCATAAAATTATTGCGTATAAATTTTGTATGATTCATAAAATAGCTTGTAAGTGCATGAATCACTTATATAAAATGATAATTATACTTCCAATATTGGTCTAAATAAAAATAATATGGTTTTTAAATTATTCAACAAATTCTTTAAAAATAAAATTAAATAACCTAAACATCCTGTTATGATTGTTTTAGGTTGAGTTTCTTAACTAATAACATAATAATAAAGATAGATCATTTGGAAATTTATCATATAGTGGAGAATTTATGAGATATATTAATTAGTTAATTATGCTTGTTTAATATTAAGTAGGATATTAAAGATACGAATTAAGATTATTGATTCTCTCTTGTATTTAAAATAGAAGATTAATTAAGTCTGCCTTTAATTATTAATTACTATCACTTACCGCCTTTGGTTGGATTGAGTAGTTAATTGTAATTAAATTGTGTTTCATTTCTAAGAGATAGTGAACCATTTAATTGTCGCTTACGATCAGGTCTAGCAATTTAAACTCACACAAGGTGTCTAATTTAAGTTTATAATTTAAGTGTGTTGAATTAACTTTTAGATTTTAAAACTATTATGAACGATATGTCATCAATATATCCTTAATAATAATTCCTTTAAAAATCTTTGAAATATAGCCCACTCTAACTATACAGTTGATATAGACAAAAAGATTTAAGAGTACAATGCTAAATTAGATTTAGATCATTTAAATCCTACATTGAACTCTCTTATTTATTATAAAAAAACACTTCGTCAATATATTTTTCATTTTCAAACTTTGGGTTAAATCTTGATGATGAAATAAAACTTAATTAATTTTATAAAAAATTTTAATCTACTTTAATATTTCATAAGCGTAATAACATTACTAATATCTCATACTATTTATAGCTAGAAATACATAATATAATAAATGATCAATAAATTAAATATATAGCATGTAAAACAATACCTATAAATATTTTGAAAGGACTACATTTTAAATATACCTCAACAAAATCCTTAGGATTGCTTCTGAAAAACTTCTACATAGAATTGCATCATTGTTTATTGAATTGAACTAAAAGCTATTATATTAACTAAATTTTTTCAAATCTTGAATGAGAGAAGAACATTAAACTACTAAAAGAAATAAAAAGACTAAAGAAAGCTAAGAAATCAACTACTAAGAGAGCTATGTAATTCTAGGATATATTTTTATAATAAAAATAGGGTCCTATTTTTAGGATAAAGAAAGGAGAAAAAGTGAAATTTTTAACTTGGCATCATGGCATACATTTTGTTCAAGCTACGACATTGGATTTTTACACATTCCTTTGGCATCCTGCCGTGACTTACAATGATTTCACACTACGGCACATTTTAAACTACATCACATTGAAACACTAGTTTTCATGTATTTTCTTTTCCAATTTTTAAACATATTCAATGTTTTACAAATGTTTTCTTTTAATCTTCCTAGTTGTAATGGAGTGTTCTAGTATAATTCTTCAAGTTGATTTATTTTAATACAAGAAAGACCTAAAAAATAACAAAATATGACCCTCATTCTGAAAAGATAAATTTGCATAAATTGATTGTAAAACAAGCAAATAAAAATTTATCAAATAAAAATACAAGTAATGCCTTTTTAGGAGATAAAGAAAATGCAAATGACTTTTTGAAGAATTATTTCCTATATTTTTTCTTTTGTATTTAGCTAATTCTCATAACTTTGAGGGATAATGTGTTAGAATATACAATTTATAATATTAATTTTTCTCTTTTTTATTTCTTTTATCTCTTTTTTTAGAGAAATGATCCTTGTACAAATTATACATATATTGTATGATAAGTGAGTAGCTAATTTGTGATATTTTATTTTATTGATTTACATAACCTTATATATGTCTCTCTTTTAGAAATCATGCATGAATAAATAGATAGGTGGATCCTTTCAATTTCCATTTCACTTAATCATTTAAGCAATAAAAATAAATATATGACACTTTATTAGATGTAAAAATCCTATCATTCAATGCAAAGACCTATAAACATCATCTAATAATTAAAATTGATAAAATGAATATTTAAATAGTAGAAAAATATTATCATTTGGAATGGAAAGATAATGGCTCAAAATATATTCTCATAAGAATAGTCTCACTATTTGACTCGCAAACACGAATTTTGAGATCATCATAATTTCTATATTTTATCATGAAATACTAATTATGACCAAAACTAATTAATTAATTATTACATTACTCTACAAATTTTTTTTGAAATTAATCTAACAACACAAAGATTTTATCATTTTAGTAAAATTAACTTTAGAAAACATGCTAATTTTGTAGGAAAAATTAAAAAATAAACCAAAAGTTTGTAATTCAATAAAAATAAATAAGAGCACACAAAAATGTAAACAAAAAAAATCAAAAAAACTAAACATGTGTACCTAAAATTTTAAATTTAACACAATTTTATAAATATTTAACTCTTCATACTCCAAGCCTAGAATTTACATTACCCTCAATATAACAATTATAAATTAAAGATAAAGAGTAAAGAGAGGAAAACTACCTATTTGTGTGAAAGTGTTCAAGAGTTGTTAAGGAATTGCAAGTGCTTCCATCAATCCAAACATATTAAAATTACACAAATATTCACTTATCACAAATTCAACAAACATTTATAAAATTAACATTTCTAAATAATGTTCACAAAACAAATGTATCGGTTCATTTCATAAATGTATCTATTCCAAGATGAATTAATTGTATCAGTTCATTTCATAAATTAACTAGGTATGTTCCACTTGATCATAATGTTGGTATTATTCCATGTAGGTCAGTCTCTAACCAAAGTTATGAAATTGATCTTTCATATACAATCTTGATAGAGAAATGGCTCTCTATTATCTTGGGATGATGCTCATACCAAAAGTAACTTCCTCAAAGTAAGTCATATTCAATAATTCACTATGTTATATAACAATCTCACCTTTTGAAAAGGGTACCCTTGCTTTCTTACAAAAAGTAGTTATTACTTGGTGGAAAATACACCTATATGATGACTATTTACATATAACTTTATTCATTGGTGAATTATTGGTTCAACATCCATAGGCATCTTACATGCAATTTGCTGATGAACGAAATCGGGGATAATACTGATTTCGTAAATACTTATCCATTTTAAATTTTATTAATTCTCGCAAGTGTATGAATCATTTATAGAAATAACATGTATACTCCAAAGGACAATTCAAGGAATTAATATTGTGTGGTTTTTAAATATTATTCAAATTTTAAAAACAAAATTAAACCTAAAAATTTTGTCACAATGATTTGGTTTTTGAAAAAAAACTAATCTAATGCATAAAGATAAAGATAGACATAGATTCAACAAATACTCATGCAATTTAATACATTCCTAAACAATGGATAATAATAGATATAATAATTTACTAATTATGTTTTCTCGTATTGTTTAGGTTATTAAATAAATAAATTGATATTTATTGATTTTCTCTTTTTGGTATGAAAGTATCCTTAGGAAAGCACCAAATTATTTTGTTTGATATTAATTAACTAATATTCTTAGGGGTCTACTAATTAATTAAGTATTAAATTTCAGCTTTATTGTAAGAAAATAATAAACCATCTAATCACAACTTTAGGCAGAGTCATTAATTATAATTTCTTCAAGATATCAAAATTAAACTTAAGAATTTAATTATCTAAAAAATAACTTTCAGGTTTTAAAACTATTTAAGAAAATATATTGTCAATACGTTTTCAAATAATAATTTTTTGTAAAAAAATCTTTGAACTAGAGTTTTGTTCTAAATATCCAAATAATTAAATCTAAAATAAAAGTGTATTAATCCAAATTAATTCCAAGTACTAATTCAAATAAAATTATTTATAAAAATCTCGAATAAAAATAAAATAAATTTATTTTAATAAAATATTTTACCTATTCAATATTTTGCTAGCATAATAGCGTTATTTTCATATCCTATTCATTATCATTCAAATAAGTTATAATTGATCATAGACAAATCAAGAATGACACAGAAGAAGCAACATAGATATATGGACTACAAAAAGGAATATAATTAATACCTTAATAATATCTTACAGAACTTTGAAGAGTTGATTCTAAGATTGGAAAAAACTTCAATAGTAATTGCACTCTAGATTTTAACGAATTGAAAACTAGAAAATCCTAAAACATAAGCATGTTCTTCATCAAAATTGAAGGAAGAACTAAATAAATTCAAAAAGCTAAAAATATAAAATTCTATAGGAAAAAGAGAGAAAGTTGTTGAAAACACAACTTCAAAGCTTATTTTCTTGGTACACAGGGGTACCTATTTATAGGAAAGAATATGACAAAAACTTGTCTTTTCACTGCAGCGTGATCGGATTCCAACCAGATTTTTGACCAGTTCAAACCTCCTTTTTTCGCGGCATACAAAATGTTTTTTCTTTATTTTCCATTATCTCTTTTATTCACTTTTGATAATATCAAATAAATGATATTCATTTAAGCTCCAAAAAGTGTGATAAACATGCTTCAAGTATTTTTCTTTATTTTAATATTTATATATTAAAATACCTGCAAAACACTACAATATACCCATTAATATGAACAAATAGATTTGTCTAAAATATAACAGAATAAATAAAATACAAATCCATTTTATTAATTAAATGACATTAAAACATGGTATATTTAGTGCTTTTTAAGCACTCATCACAACCTCAACCAGCTTCTTGCTAGTCTCTTAGCAAGAGAAGAGGGTAAAAGGAAAAAAAACTAAAAATTAAATTAACCTAAATCCCTTCCGTGGATTGACACGGTTGCATTTAGCATATGCAACAAGATGTTAAATCACTAGGTGCCCTAATGGATAAGTTTAAGTCTCTTGAGGGTTTTCAGTAATGATATCCACAAACATTAATAAAAAATGAAAATAAAATAAAACAAATCAAATAAGAATTTAAATAAAATTTAAAATAAAGTATAACGACTAAAATAAAATAAAAAAATGAAATACAAAATATCTCATGCTTATAATTACTTTTAAATTTCATAATTAAAATCTTAATCATAGATTATTTCAACTTCCCAAAAATTAATGATTTATTATAATAATTAGTATAAAATCATTTTCATATTTCATATAAAAATGTATCAATTTAATTTCACCCAAACTTAGTGTCAGGAATTCGAATTCACTTCGACTATATTCCTCACAAGTCAATACTCTCAAAAACACTGAATCATATAGGTTCAAACACTCATACTAATTTATATGCGAAAAAGTTAATGTATAGAAATGAACTAATATGTTCACATAAGTATAAAGAAGAAAGGCTCAAAGTGCTATTTTAACATTGATCTCATGAAAGGAATCAAATGTAAGGATTTATAAAATATTATACATTACTTTCATTCATCAATCAAATTCATCAAATAAAAATATAAAGTAATATGCCTTCTAGAAAATGTAGGAAAATGCAATAACTTCTTAGGGAATTACTTCCTTTATTTTCTTTTGCATTAAACTATTTTTCACAACTGTTTAGGCTTTTTGGGTCATATTATATAGATTATACTATTAATTTTCCTCTCTTTCTTTCTATTTTTTTCTTTCTCTTATATTCTTTTTTTATTATTATAAAAGAATAATTGTTTTTAGAGAATGGACCCATGTATAGATTGTACATTTTTTATATAGTAATGTGAGTGGTTAATATTTGGCTTTTATGTTTGTATTTGTTTAGGTAACCCTAGATATATCACTTTTTTTAAAAGAAGTCACGCATGAATGAAGAAAGGCATATATTATCAATTTATACTTAAATCATTTAATATAAGAAAATGAAAAATAAATATATAACACTTCCTTAAGATGTAAAAATCCAGACATTCAATGCTAAGTCCTATAGTGATCATCTAATAATGCTGAAGAAATAAGAAAAGTGTTTAGAGTAGAAAAATAATATTTATCACTTAGAATAAAGGATACTAGGTTCAAAATATTTCTCACAAGGTTTGTCTCCACTATTTGATTCCTAAACACTCATTTTGGGTTTAATATAATTTCGAAACCTTATCAAGAAATATTAATCATAACAAAAACTAACTAATTATAAAATTACTTCATGATATGATTTTGGATATTAATCTAATAGTGCAAAAGACTTAATCATCATTTAAATTTAATTCTAAGACATGATCAATTTTTGTAATTTTTTTTTAAATTACTATAAAAAACTAAAAATTACTAAACATATAAATTACAAATAAAAGAAATAAATAAAATTATGGGAATTATTTAAATTATCTAAGAATAAAGAAGTTTAATTTTTATATACTCACCCCAAACCTAGAATCTACATTGTCCTCAATGTTTAGGAAATTTAAATTGCAAGAATAGAGATTGAAAAATTATTGATATGTTTGACATGTTACTGATTTGATGTGGAAAACAAGGTGCAACTAACATCATCTCGAAATAATTATGCTCACAGACAAAATAGTGTAAATTCTAACACTTTTCAAAGCATTAATTATATTAATGCTTAGAATAAAATAAAGAAACTAATTCAATAAAATTGCATAAAAGAAAAATTACTTACACTGATGGGTTGCCTCTCATTCAACGCTTGTTTTAACATCTCAACAAGACGCATCTTCCTGGTGCTAAGGATAAATTTATAAATATGGAATCAATGTTATCCATGTTGTATTCTTCTTCTAAATAAGGATTTACATGGTGCCTATTGACTTGGAAAGTTATTTGTGTCTTTGGATTCAATAACTCAGCTATTCCATGTGAAAAAACTTGGACAATTGTGTAAGGTCCATCCCATCTTGATCTCAATTTTCTTGGAAAAAAATCTCAAACGAAAGTTAAATAAATGAACTTTCCTTCCATGAAGAGAAGACATAAGAACTACCCTCTTCTCATGATAGCATTTAGTACACTTTTTGTATAATTTTGCATTTTCATAGGCCTTATCCCTAATCTCTTCCAACTCATTAAGATGGAGCAGCTATATTTCTCCTACTTTATCTGAATCCATGTTTAGCTCTTTCATTGCCCAATAAGCCATATGTTCGATTTCAACGAGAAGGTGGCACGCTTTCCTAAAGATTAATCAATAAATGCTCATCCCAATGGGTATTTTGTAGGTTTGTGTGGTATACCCATAAGGCATCATTCAACTTGATTGCCCAATCCTTTCTTGAAGGACACACAGTGTGTTCCAAAATTCCCTTGGTTTGACTATTACCTATTTCCACTTGACTGGGAATTTGAGGATGATAAGGAGTTGCCACTCTATATGAAACAATGTAATTCTTCAGTACTCTATCAAAGAGTCTATTGCAAAAATGGCTACCTCCATCACTTATTATTGCTCTAGGCCTCTTGAATCTACTAAATATCAAATCCTTAATGAATTTCACAACAACATTTGAATAATTGGTTTTAGTGGGTATAGCTCCAACCCACATACATCAAAGAGTTAAAAAACTAAATTAGATGTCAAAGGCATTTCAGCTCTTTTACTTAAATTTCCTATTCTTTGACATCGATTACATTATGCACAAAAGATATTAGCATCTTTGAAAAGAGTTGGCCATTATAATCCAAACTGCGATACCTTTAGGGAAATTTTCTTATCACTGAAATGGCCTCTACAATGAAGTTCATGACAAAATGTCAAAATTATCTTATGTTATTCTTCAGGCACACACCTCCAGATGACTTGATATATACCAATTCAGAATAATAAAGGTCATCCCAAAAGTATTGCCTAAAAGAAGTTAGAAACCTTTTCTTTTCTTGAGAATCTCAAAACACTATGATTAGATAGTTAGCGATATCTGCATACCAAGGGTTTGGACCTACTAAAAAATAATTGTTCATCGGGAAATATTTTCATTATATCTTCTTTACTCTCGCATTAAAGATAATTGAAGTTAGAAATTAACCTAGATAAATGGTCAGCTACAAATTTTTCACTGCCCTTCCTATCTTTGATTTATAAGTCAAATTCATGTAAGAGTAAGATCTACCTGATTAATCTGGGCTTTGTATTAGGTTTACTTAATATGTATCTTAAAGTAGTGTGATTAGAATTCACAATTACTTTCAAACCTACTACGTAAGACCTAAATTTGTCTAAAGAAAACACAATAGCCAAGAATTCTTTCTCAGTTGTAGAATAATTAATTTTGGTCTCATTCATTATTTTACACAAAAATAGTCTGATGGTTAGAATCCAACCTTGTGGACAGTTCTTTTAAATTTATGAATATTATCTATGTATGGTAAGAGGGTTTCTTAAGGATCTCCTACAATGCATAGATTATTGAAATTGTAAATTTAAACACGTATCAATCAAAAACAATAAGAATAATAAAATAACTATACAAAAATTTAGAGAAAATATACATAGTATTTAGTACAAAAATACTAAACAAATAAGTTAAAATACTAAACAAATAAGTTAAGTTAATCTCTAAGTTAAATAACATAATCAATATTAACCAAGACTGCTCTTCGGAATGAATGGTGGGGTAAAGCCTCCTTAAAAACCATCCTTCTAGATAGAGCAACATTTCTAGGAAAGACTAGTGGCACAAAGCTAAGCTTCCAAGAGCTAGTCTCTTGATGAATCTATGAAAGTAGAGTCATTATCATATTTTTTTACTTAAAATTCACTTTATTTTATTCAATAAATAGTATTTTTAGGGCCAAAAATATTAAAATATGAAATTTTTAGTGAAAAGGGATGAAAATATAATTTTTGGAATTGTTATGAATATTTAACACAATGCCAATTAGGAGCTGCCATATGGCATGCCATGCAAGCAAAGGATTTGATTGGGCAAGCCACAAACCACATTCCATGTGTCAGCACAACGTTTAATCCGAGTTAAGAGTTTGGTTAACCGTGCTACCACGTGTCACCATGCGATTACTCCCTGCGTTCTACCCGTGCACCATCCCATCCATTCCAGTGAATCACGTTGAGTTGGATGGTGTTGAAATAGTGAGTGTTGACTTTAATTGGTCTCCACTGGCATGTGTCGCTCTCTGATTGAAAAACGTTGTCAATTTTGCTTATTTTGATCTCAACCCTTGATCTGAAGCTAATCTAATGGTTCAGATTACAATTAAGCTATATTTAGGCCCCTTATCAACCTATAAACCTTAAAAGGCCATTATTAGAATAATTTTGGTTAGTTTTTGGAGTTAAAAAGAGAGAAAAATATAGAAAAAATCAAGAGATGACACAATTTTGGTACATATTCAAGGGAATATTAACACTACAATTCAAGAGATTGATTATATTTCTTCTTTTACTCTTTTCTTATCAATTTTTATGTCATTATTTATGATAAATATGAGCTTTATGAACACAAATATGTGTAGTTAATTTATTAATCTAGGGATCTTATGAACCCAATTTTCACCATGTGATGATCTAATATTTTATCCTAATTATAATTATAATTTAATTATATTATTTAATCTTATTTTTATGCTATTAATTATTTGGCCAACAATTTATCTATAAAGGCAATTAAATATATTTGAGAGACTTATTTAATTATTTGTCATAATTAAATACCATGCATAGTTTTTAAGCAGAGATATATGATTCTTCTGTATGTGATCTATAATTGATGAACTTAATGAGTAGTATGCAATTTAATTGGCATGAGAGTATGATTAAATTAATTACTATATGGTGTTACGTTTACTTGAGAGAGAAATAGATGCTAGGTTAAATTCAATTGATCATGTAATTAATTGCTAATTATATTCGGGTGATTTTAGTAATTCGCATGTTTAGAAAATTGGGAGATAAAGTATTCCTAGATATTTTCTCATATATATTATTAGTTACCAAAACTAATTTATTTAATTATTACTATTTACTTTTAGTTATTTTAGTTTTGCTTCTTTAAAATATAAAAACACAAAAAACATTGCTTTTTTTATTTTGTTTTAGTTTTAAAAATTAGTTTCTTATAAAATAATCTCATTGGGAATTATTTTTTCTTATCATTATATTACTTATTACGATACATATACTTGCATATTCATTATATTCACAATTTGTATGGCGATCAAGTTTTTGGCGCCATTACTGGGGATTATAAATATTAGAAATTAATTTTTATCATATTTTTTTATTTTAGTTATTTTTCTTAATTTATTTTTATTTTCTTTAATTTAAATTTAAATTTACCTATTTTCTTTTATTGACTTATTTATTTATTTATTTTAGTTAATTTATTTTATTTATTATTATTTTTTAAAAATTTAAGTGCTATTAGAAGCATATAGTAGAAAAATGGTTAGCAATAATTATCAATGTTCAATGGACATAATGACAACTACGAGAAGAGTATCCATAGTGCATTGGGTAAATGATATCATAACACTTACAGCTCAAGTGTCATATTTGGTTAATCTTTTGAAGGCTCAAAACTTGACAGCGAGTATAAACCAAGCCCAAAATTCAGGACTGTCGTGTGTGTTTTGTAGAGGAGCTCATTTTTTTGAAAATTGTCCAAATAATTATGAATTCATATGCTATATAGGTGATGTGAATTGAAATAATAATCCATACTCAAACACATAAAACCCAGGATGGAGACAATATCCAAATTTCTCTTGGAGTAATAACAACAGTCAAGGTGGTAATCAATTCAACCATCAATCATTTCCACCACCTAGTTTCCAACAATAACAACAATTACAAACCCAAAAAAGAAGCCACCTACTAAGGAAAATACAAATGCCTTAATAGGAATGATGAAAGACTTCATCCAATAATTTAATACAAAAGTGTTAACTCAAGAGACTTGAATTTAAAATTTGGAAAACCAAATGCGGCAACTTACAAAAGCAATAAATCACAGGCCTTAAGGAAACCTTCCAAGTGACACAATTGTAAACCCAAGAAGAGAAGGTAAGGACCATTGCAATGTCATACCCTTGAGGAGTGGTAAAACTTTAGAACAGGAATGTAAGACAAAAAAGGATGACGAGAAATAGGAAATTAACAAGGATGAAGAGGAACTAGTGGATAAAAAAGCACTGAAAAATAAATAATTCAGCCAAAGAAAAACAACCTTTACAAACCCACTATTCCTTTCCCTCAAAGACTTGCAAAATCAAAAGTTAGATATGCAGTTTTCAAAACTTCTAGAAGTCTTCAAGAAGCTGCACATAAGTATACCATTTGTAGAGGCACTTGAACAAATATCATCTTATGCCAAATTCATAAAGGATATACTATCAAAGAAAATGAGGCTTGGAGATCATGAAATAATAACCTTGATTGAAGGTTTTAGTGCCATTCTTGATATAAAACTACCATAAACATTGAAATATCCAGGTAGTTTTGACATCCCTTGCACTATTGGGAATGTCTGTTTTGGCAACGCACTATGTGACTTAGGTTCTAGCATTAACTTCATGCCAAACCCACTTTAGTAACAATACAAATGGTAGATCAATTAAGAGACCTCAGGGTGTGGTAGAAGATTTGCTAGTAAAAGTAGACAAATTAATCTTTCTGGCAGACTTCATTGTGTTAGACATGGACAAGGACTGTGACATTCCTATCATACTTGGTCGTCCATTCTTAGCAACCAAAAGATCACTCATTGATGTACAAAAAAGGGAACTTACAATGAGAGTGCATGATGAACAAGTAATGTTTAAAGTTTTTAAAGCATTTGAACCCCCTAACATTGATTGTGTGAATGTAAGGATAAATGTAACTGAATATGGGGAAAACTTAATAGAATCTATTGAGTCACCCACACTTAATAATTTAACACATTGATGAGCGAAAACCGGCATCGCCGATTCTCGCAAATACTTTGGTTTTCATATTTGTAAAACTCTCGCAAGTGCACGAATCATTTCGTAGAAAATGATAAGTATACTCCCAAGGTCGATTTAAGGAAGGAATGTATGTGGTTTTAATTTATTATTCAAACTTTTAAAAACGAAATTAAATCCTAAATATCCTGTCACGATAGTTTGGTTTTTGTGTTCCTAATCTAATAACATAAAATAAACATATATACAGATTAATTAAATATAATAAAAAAAATAAACATAGATACAAATTCAATAAATAAATATAAATACAGATTCAATAAATATTCATGCAAATTTTATCATTTATATTAGTGGAGTATTTATGGATATAATAACTAAATTAATTATGCTTGCTCATATTATCTAGGTTATTAAAGATATAAATTGATATTTTATTGGTTCTCTCTTTTTTGTATGAATACCACCTTTGGTGGGGTTAGATATTCTTTGTTAACTAAACAAATCAATTAACACCTATGGGTGGGGTTGATAACTAATTTGGTTAATTAAATTAATTCCTTTTTCTAAGAGATTGAAAATGAACCATTTAAATGCCACCTTTGGTGGGGTTAGACAGTTTAAACTTTATTCAAGGTGTCCAAATTAAACCCAAGAATTTAGTTATCCGAGTACTAACTTTCACATAATAATTCTTATAAAAACTTTTGAAATAGAGCTTCACTCTAACTACCGGGCGATTGTACCAACAAATAAAAGAGCACTACTCTAAATTAGACCGGATAACTAAACCTTAAAGTCTAATCTTCAGATTTAAGTTTGTAATGAAAAATAATATATTTCTCTCTAACATCCTTAATATAAAATCTTGAATAAAAATAAAATCAATTCATTTTAGAAATTTTCAACTATTTAATATTTCGCAAGCATAACAACGTTATTATTATATCATGATTATAAACAGCTAGCACAGTTAAATTTAATCACACAAATTAAACATAACATGTAAGAATAAAGCAAAAAGATAACTGAAAAGAAAATAAAATCCTTACAGAACTTCGACGCTATTCCCGTTGCTAGAAAACCTCCAAGCGGAATTTGCACTTCCATTTATTGAATCAAAAATCTAAATTATTACAAAAACATTACAAGTTCCTCTCAAAAAGAGAAGAACTCTAAACCTAAGAGAATTGAACTAAAAACTAAGAGAAAAACTAAGAAAAGCTTAGAAACTAAGAAAGAAACTAAGAAAACTCAAAAACTAAGAAATGAGAGAAAGAAAGAAGAGAGAAGTGTGGTTTTGAGGTGTGCTTTGAAGTGAATGGATGGGGGGTATTTATAGGTGAGGATGGAGAGAAAAAATGAGTAAAAAATATTAAAAAAAAAATAAAAAAATAAAAAACGTGTAGTGGACATCTTTGAGGTCATCAATGACGTCATCATGACGTCATAGGCTGCTGCACGTGAAAAATGGGTCAAAAACGCGTTGGCGCGCGGCGCTGGCGCTTGGCAGCGCGGCCAGCGTGAACGAGTGCCCGCGCAGCAGCGGCATCAACCCGCCTTGGGCGCTCTGGGCCGGGGCGTGTAGCGATTTTCCGTCTTTTGACATTTTTGACCTTTTCGACCCATTTTGTCCAATTTTTCCATGTTTGTTGACCTTTTTCCACTTATTTATTAATTTATTTGTGATGTATTGCTTCAAATATTCTTCTTTGAGTCTTTACATTGCGTTTTTAGGCCAAAATTCCTGAAAAACAATAAAAATACCCGTGATTCCGAAAAAGACAAATTTATATAAATATATGATAAAACATATAAATATATATATTTTTAATCAATTAATGTGCATAAAATCATGATTATTTTAGTGCTTTTTGAGCACTCATCACAACCCCCAACCAGGCTCTTGCTAGTCCCTTAGCAAGAGAAGCGATAAAAACTAAAAATTAAACTATCCTAAATCACTTCCGTGGATTGACACGGTTGCATTTAGCCTATGCAACAAGCCTTTAAACCACTAGGTTGCCCTAGTGGACGAGTTTGAGTCTCGTGAGGGTTTTCAGTAATGATACCCACAAACATTGTACTAAATGTAAAAACAAAAGAAACAATAAAAACAAACAACTTAAAAATTAAATTTACAACAAAATCACAAATTAACAACATCTCACAAAAATGTCTCATACTATTTAATCTCCTTTAAGATCATAATTAAAATCCCAAGCATAAGTTATCTTAATCTCTTTAAACAATCATGATTTATTATAATAATTAGTCGAAAATCATTTTCATATTTCATATCAAAAATGTATCAATTTAATTTCACCCAATCTCATTGCCATGAATCGACTCGCTTCGACTCTATTCCTCACAAGTCAATACTCTCAAAACACTGAATCCTATGGGTTCAAACACTCATACTAATTTATATGCGAAAGAGTTGATGTATAGAAATGAACTAATATGTTCGCATATGTATAAAGAATAAAGGCTCAAAGTGTTATTTTAACATTGATCTCATGAAAGGAATCAAATGTATAAATTATAAAGATATCATATATAAAAATTATTTTCATGCGTAAATCAAACTCATTAAGAAAGAATTTCAAGATATATGCCTTTTACAAATGAAGAAATTGCAATGACTTTTTAGGGAATTACTTCTTATATCTTTCTTTTGTAATTAGCCTTTACTCACAACTTTGTAGGCAATGCGGTTATAGTATGTAGATGATACTATTTTTATCTCTCTTTTTTTTTGTAGATATTTTTCAATATGTGTATTTTTTAGAAAATCAACCCAAGTACGCATTGTACATTTCTTTGGATTTTGAAGTAGTTGGTTAATTTTGTGGCTTTTTCTGCTTGATCTTGGTTTAGGTAACCCCGTATATGTCTTTTTGTTTTTGTAGTAGTCATGCATAAATGAGATATAAGCATATACTATCAATTTCTACTCAAATCATTTAATCTAAGCAAAAATAATAATCAAAAATATATGATACTCTATTAAGATGAGAAAAAAAATCCATACATTCAATGCTAATACCTAAAGAGATCATCTAAAAATTTGAAGAAATAAGAAATGTGGTTGGAGTAGAAAAAATATATATTTCACTCTGAATAAAGGAAATTAGGCTCAAATTATATCTCACAAATGTAGTCTCCACTAAAAAAAACTCATAAACACCGATTTTGGGTTTGATATAATTTCTACATCTTATCAAGAAATATTAATTATGACAAAAACTAACTAATTATCAAAAATAATTACAAAATATTTCATGATATGTTTTCAAAAATTAATCTAACAGTACAAAAGACTTAACTATTTACTTAAATTTGATTTAAAGAAATGATAAATTTTTGTGAGAAAAGTTTTTTTTTTATTATTTTTTTAATTAAGTATGGTAACTTTTCACCACCCCCAACCTAGAACTTACATTGTCCTCAATGTAACAATCAGAAATTAAAGATAAAGAGAGAAGAGAAGAAAGATTACCTATTTCCCGAGAATGTGCAAGTAGTAATGGAAAATGCAAGTGCATCCATCATATTCATCATTAAAGTGTATACGTATGCATCAACTTCTAACATCTCAACAAATATTTTTAGTTTTAACAATTTAAAAATTATTCACATGTAATTAAAATGAAATAAACAATAAAATTAAGTAAATAAAACAAATAACAAATAAAAATTTTTTATTTTTTTTTATTTATTTTTTTATTTATTTTTATTTATTTTTTTGTTTTTTTTTATTTATTTTTATTTATTTTTTATTTATTGTTTTTTTTACCTAAAATGATGGGTTGCCTCCCATCCAGCGCTTAGTTTAACGTCTTAGCAAGACGTATCTTTTTGGTGCTAAGGGTTACTCACCAAATGCAATCCATTTCAAAGAATGTTGTTTGGTTCTTCTAAATAAGGCTCGACACGACGGCCATTGACTTTGAACGCTTTGTGTCTTCGAGTCCAATAGTTCCACTACTCCATGTTCAAATACTTGAACTATTTTGAATGGTCCATCCCATCTTGATCTCAAATTTTCCCGAAACAATCTCAAACGAGAGTTAAATAAAAGAACTTTCATTCCAGGGTGAAGAGTCTTAGGAACTAGCCTCTTGTCATGATAGCGCTTAGTACGCTCCTTGTATAATTTGGCATTCTCATAGGCTTCATTCCTAATTTCTTCCAACTCATGAAGTCGAGTAATCGTTTTTCACCGCTTTATCTAAATCCATGTTTAACTCTTTAATTGCCCAATAAGCTTTGTGTTCAAGTTCAACTGAAGGTGGCACGCTTTCCCAAAAATTAACCTAGTGGCTCATCCCAATAGGTGTTTTGTAAGCGGTGCGGTATGCCCATAAGGCATCATTTAGCTTAAATGCCCAATCCTTCCTTGACGGACGCACGCGGCTCCAAAGATTCCCCTTAATTTGCCTATTACTCACTTCCACTAAACCTAAGTTCGAGGATGATATGGAGAGTTACTTTATGTGTGATGTTGTACTTGTTTAGTACTCCATCAAAGAGTTTGTTACAAAAATGGCTACCTCCATCACTTATTATAGCTCTAGGCGTTCCGAACCTACCGAATATGAAATCTTTCAAGAATTTCACAACAACATTAGCATCATTGGTTTTGAAGGGATAGCTTCTACCCACTTGGACACATAATCCACAAAGAACCAAAATGTATTGAAAACCATTAGATTGGGAAAAGGACCCATGAAGTCAATCCCCCATACATCAAAGAGTTCAACAACTAAATTAGATGTCAAAGGCATTTCATCTCTTTTGCTTATGTTTCTCGTTTCTTGACATCTATCACATCAGGCACAAAACATACGAGCATCTTTAAAAAGAGCTGGCCAAAAGAATCCAGATCGTAATATCTTACTTCTGTCTTTTTCACCTCCAAAATGACCCCACAATGAAGTTCATGACAAAAAGTCGAATGCTCTTATGTTCTTCTTCTCCGTACACATCTCCTGATGACTTGATCTTGACCAATCTTGTATAAATAAGTGGTCATCCTGCAAATAGTCCTTAATAGTTTTAAAAACCTTTTCTTGTCCTCGATATGAAGTGTTAGGTCGCAAAACACCAAAGTGGCAAGATAGTTTACAATATCAAGATACCACGGGTTCTGACCTATGAAAAATAACTGCTCATCAGAAAGGTTTCAACTATATCGTCATTACTCTCATCTTTAAGAGAATTGAAGTCGAAATCAACCTAGACAAATGGTCACTACTAAGTTTTCACCGCTTTCTTATCCTTGATTTCTAGGTCAAATTCTTGTAAGAGTAAGACCCACCGATTAATCTTGGCTTGGCATTTGGTTTACTTAATAGGTATCTTAAAGCAAAGATGATCGTAATGTACAATCACTTTAGATCCTACTAAATAAGACCGAAATTTGTCTAAAGAGAATACTATAGCCAAGAATTCCTTTTCGGTGGTGGTGTAATTCATTTGGGCATCATTGAGTGTTTTGCTAGCATAGTAGATGACATGTAAACGCTTATCCACTCTTTGTCCCAGGATCGCTCCTATTGCATAATCAAGCGTCACACATTATCTCAAAAGGTAAAGACCATTGGTGCCATTATAACAGGGGTAGATGTTAGTTTCTCTTTCAAGGTATTAAAGGAAATAAGGCAGTCATTGTTGAAGTCAAATTCAAAGCATCTTTGGATAGTAAGTTACATAAAGGACGACTTATTTTAGAGAAATCTTTAATAAATCGTCTGTAAAATCTTGCATGTCCCAAGAAGCTTCTTATCCCCTTTACGTATGTAGGGAGGTAGTTTGGATATCAATTCAACTTTTGCCTTATCAACTTCAATACCCTTGTTTGAAATTATATGTCCTAAAACTATCCTCATTGAACCATAAAATGACTTTTCTCCCAACTAAGGGTTAGATTGCATTCAATGCATCTTTCTAAAACCAAAGTCAATTTATGTAAGCAATCATCAAATGAGTTCCCAAAGACAGAGAAATCTTCCATGAAAATTTCAATGAATTTCTCCACCATGTCCGAGAAAATAGATATCATGCATCTCTGGAAAGTGGCAAGGGCATTGCATAACCCAAATGGCATTCTCATGAAAAGCAAATGTCCCAAAAGGACATGTAAACGTGGTCTTTTCCTGATCTTCCTGCTATGGGTACTTGATAATATCCGCATACCCATCCAAAAACAAGAAAATTCGTGTCACTAATCTTTCCAACATTTGATCAATGAATGGAAGAGGAAAGTGATCCTTTTTCGTATATAAATTTAGTTTCCTAAAATCTATACACATTCTCCATCCAAAGGATTATTCTAGTGGGCACTAATTCACTTTTATCATTTTTAACAACTCACATCCCGCATTTCTTTGGTACCACATGCACCGGACTAACCCACTTACTATCCGCAATAGGATAGATAATCCCTTCTTCTAATAATTTAAGGATTTCCTTTTAACTACCTCTTGCATGTTTGGGTTTAGTCTTCTTTGGGCCTCTCGCATGCGTTTAGCACCATCCTCCAAGTTGATCTTCAGGCATACACATTGTTCGACTAATGCCTCTTATATCCCCTATACTCCAACCTATAGATTTCTTAAACCTGCTTAAGCACTTTGATGAAGTTCTTTTTCTTGTGATTTGGTCAAGGTTGAAGAAATTATCACCGGATATGTTTCTCCTTCTCCCAAAAACACATATTTTAAGTGCTCGTGTAAGTCTTTGAGTTCAAGTTCGTGTGGATTGGCCTCTTTAACATGAAGGACTGGGTAGATTTAAAAGTGTACTAGATTTTGTCATCACTTCATTATTGTCTAGTTGTTCAAGGTACCCCTTAATTTCTTCATCTAAATCTTCTTCAACCTTTTCAAGTGTAAGAACGGTTTCAAGCTTGTCTTCTATTCTGGTTTGGAAAAAGGTGTTTTGGACAAGATTATCCAAAGGATCAACTTCGAATATTTCATCGATGGCGTAAATAGAAGGGAAAGGTGAAGAATCAAAAACTTTGAAATGAACAATTTCTCCTAAGACTGCCATTGTCAAATTTCCATCTTGGACATCAATAATAGTTTTAGTAGTTGCCATAAATGGTCTACCAAGCAATATTGTATGCTTCTCCGTCCAATGCCGGATTTTCTTGCATATCCGTAACCACAAAGTCAACATATTATCGCTTGTCTACCTGCACCAAAACATCCTCAACTATTCCCTCCGGATATTTAAGAGATCTATCCGCAAGTTGCGGGGACATAGTCATGGGTTTTAAATCCCCTAGATTGAAATGTGAGAATATGTAGTAGGGCATCAAATTTATACTAGCACCTAAATCAAGCATTGCTTTAGCAACCTTCCTATCCCCCATAGTTATGTTTATAATAAAACTTCCAGGGTCTTTCAACTTAGGGGGTAGTTTGTCAAGTACGCTAGAAATTTCTGATACTACTACTCGCTCATTCAGTTCATACCTCCTTTTCTTAGGGTTCAACTCTTTGAAAAACTTGGCATATGAGGGCACATTCATGGACACTTCTGATAATGGTAAATTGATATTTTCTTTAGAGAGCATATTAAAAAGATCATTGAATTGCTTATCTTGTTTGGATTCTTTCAAACTGGGGAAAAGGTACTTGCATCCGTGTGGTTCTCGTTGTCTTTTGAATTTTGGGAGTGTCGATGACCCCCAATGAGTTTTTCGTAAAGCTTGTGAAGTTTAACACTTGTTTCTCCTTTTTGTGAGATTAGAATGTCGCCTTCTTTGTTAAATGAACTACAAGGTAGTTTAGAGATTTCGTGCACACCGGTATTGACTACCTTACCACTTCAAGGGTTCTAACATCTTTTGCTTGTTCGTTGACCGGGCAACTTTCCGGTTCTTTCTTTTGCATTTGTTCAAAGCTGCCTAACTTTAGATTCAATTCTTTTAACCGAAGCCTCCATGGTGTTCAACCTTTGATTAGTCATCGCTTGGTTGTCACGACTAACTTGAATAAAAGCATTCAAGCTATCTTCTAAGGTTGGTTTAAAAGATTGGCTTGGTGGGTAAGGGTGGTTGTAGGTTGGGTGATCATAGGTGTTTGGATGATACTTTTGAAAATATTGGACTTCCTCTATGGCATCGACACTAGAATCACAAGTATTTGAATAATTATGAGTACCATGCCCAATTGAACAACACACTCCACATACCTCTTGATTTGAAA
The DNA here is from genome assembly GCA_033030585.1 of Hippophae rhamnoides. NCBI lineage: Eukaryota > Viridiplantae > Streptophyta > Magnoliopsida > Rosales > Elaeagnaceae > Hippophae > Hippophae rhamnoides. The sequence goes on from CM065431.1 coordinate 22,866,298, forward strand.
TTTGGTGAGACGTGAGGAATTTCACTTGTTTAGTCAATTCAAGAAGTTGCAAGGTTATCTCATTATCAAAGCCGACTTCATTGACCTTTGCTTTCCTTCTACCACCTCTTTGTTGGGAATTAGAACCCAATAGCTCATAGAGATTATAGGTTTCTCTGCGGTTTTTCTCCTACAAAGACCTCCAAGAAGATTATCAACCATGTATTGACTCAGTTGTCAATCCATCGTAAAAGAATTGGTTTTGTAGTCAGAAGGGAAAGCTATGATTTTGACATTGAATGAAAAGGAGTTTGAATCGCTCCCAAGCTTCATGAAAGGGCTCTTCATTCATTTGAGAAAATGTTGCTATCTTTGTTCTTAGATCAACAGTTTTGACGGGAATAGAACCTACCCATAAAAATTTCATAGATCGCCTCCCAAGTTTTAAGAGAACTCCGACCGTAGAGTAATGAACCATGACCAAGCTTTATCTTTGAGAGTGTAAGGAAAACACCTCATCCTAAGTTGATCTTCATTAATTGCATGTAGTGGAAAGGTTTGGACAATAGCATAGAATTCTCGAATGAAATGCAAAGTGGTCTTCATTAGGGATACCGTAAAAGGAAGGCAACAAAGAATAATGAATCTTTTTCAATTCATAATTCCTTGCAGCCTCTTGCAATTGGATGCCAGTTACATTGCCAATGATTGGCATTGTATAGTCTTTCATCTTTTTCCGCCTATCTTCAAAGATCTCCCATGGTTGTTTGTAGTTGAAAATGATCCTCCTCCTATCAGAATCAACATTTTGCTCTTAAAAACAATAGTAGATATCTCTAAAAATGCAAGGAACCTAAATTTTTTTTTTATTTTAATTTAAACGAAGGGACACAATTTTTGAACACAAGCAAATTTATTTCATTTGAATTTTTTTTTTTTTACACGCAAACTAAAACAAAGGAAAATACAATAATGGGTGACCTCCCATGTAGGACTAAAATTTATCGTCTTCTAGTAAGACGTTGCTCGGAGATTGCAGAATGAAAAACTCAATGTCTCCTCTTCATTGAATTCATTTAAGTTTCAATTTAGTCTTTGCCTTTTTGCAAATGTTCAACTAACTGTTCAACTTGAACTTCCACCTTTTTGATTGAAGCTTCCACAGAGTCCAACCGTTGATTGGTTTTAGATCGATTATCCCTACAAACTTGAATAAAAGAATTCAAGTTGTCCTCCAGGGTTGGTTTATTTGGAATGCTTCGAATAGGTGGGTGGAATTGCTGCCCGCCTGGTTTGTGCTTTGAGGGAAATGAGGGTTGTTTTGCCTCCAAGAGAAGTTTGGATGCCTTCTCCACCCAGGATTATAGGTATTTGAATTGGGATCAAACCTTGGTCTCGTTGATACGCTCCCAACACATTAACCTCGCCAGTGTCCAAATGATCTCCTCGATATGGACAAAGCTTCAAGATCTTGTCCCACGTTGCTATACAAACCATATTGTTCATTATTTCGTGTTTGCTCAGGTAAATGGTAAGCGGCAACTTGCTTAGTCATTGAACAAGTTGTTGTTGAACTTCATTACCGGAGTCGATTTCACGAACACCACTTTTCTCACTCTGGGAGCTTTTCTCGTCTGGGAATTAGCACCCAACATCTCAAAGAGGTTATACGTTCTCGATGCGCTTTTTCTCCTATCGCTCCTCCCGCAATAAGTTGTCGACAACGAACCGACATTGTCAGGTAAGTCCATCGTAAAAGAATTGGTTCTCGCAACCGTAGGGAAAGCTATGACGAGGACATTGAGCGAGAAACATTTTGAACCTATCCCAAGCTTCACGGAATGGTTCTTCCTTCCATCCGAGAGAAAGTAGCAATCTTTCCTCTCACTGATGTTTTTTGACGGGAATAGAATTTTCCCATGAATTTATTAGAATGTGACCCCATGTCATCGTAGAACCCTGGAAGTGACATCAACCAAGCTTTGGCCTTATCCTTTAAGGTGTAGGAAAACATCTCATTCTAAGTCGATCCTCGTTTAGAATACCGAGGGGAATGTTTGGACCGTAGCATAGAAATCTCTCATAAAGGAAAGAGAATCTTCATTAGGTAGCCCATGTATGAAAAAAGCATAGAAAAATGAATATTTTTAAGGTCATAATTCCGAGCAAATTTCTCCCAACCTGGATAATGCGGCTTGCCGTGCCAATCACCTGGCCTTGCAAACTCCTTCATCGTGGTTTACATGTTGGTTTTCTTCCATTTCTTTTGGTTCTAGTAAAGGATTAAGACTTGATTCTATGTTTGGCTCAAAATCGTGTTGATGGGTAGAATCCAAGTGTTGTTGACACTTGTTTAAATTTATGAATATTATTTACATACGGTCTTAAGGGGTTTCCTAAGCATTTCCTACCACGCATAGACTATTTTTAAACGAAAATTTAAAACTCCTGTCAACAAAAATAAAAGAAAATTAGAGAAATTTTCCATGGCATTTAATACAAAACACTAGACAAATTTTTTTTTTTTTTTTTTTTTTAAAAATTTTTTTTTTTTTTTATTTTTAAATTAAATTTTTTTTTTTAAATAACATAATCAGTATTAACCAAGAGTGTTCCCTGTGAAAGAATTCGGTATGGCTCCTTAAAAACCACTCTCCCTAGCCGTAACAACGCTCCCAGGAAAGACTACACAAAGCGCTTCAAAGAACTAGTCTCCTGTATTTAACTCCCTTAGATTTTTACTTTTCATGCCTTTTAGTTTTTTTTTTTTTTTTTTTTTTACGAACGGTAATTTTATTTTACTATTTACGCTAACTTATTTCTTATTAACTTAAAATTTTAATTTTAATTTTTTTTTTTTTACGAACGGTAATAACTTTTTACTTCAAATTTCAAATTTCTAAATTATTTACTTTTTATGCTATATAAAAATTTTTTTTTTTTTTATTTTTATTTTTTTTTTTATATTTTTTTATATTTTATTTTATTTTATTTTATTTTATTTATTTATTTTTTTTTATTTATTTTTTTATGAAATTTGAAATTTGATTAAAATTTTTTTATTTGAAAAAAAAAAATCACAATTATTTACAACACAAAAATATTTTTAAAATTTTGATAAATAAATTAAAAACGCTATTCCTTCACCCAAGAATCGGGCGCTAAAACTTGATGATAAAACTAAGATCGCCGATTCTCGCAAATACTTTGGTTTTAATATTTGTAAAACTCTCGCAGTGCATAATCATTTCGTAGAAAATGATAAGTATACTCCCAAGGTCGATCTAAGGAAGGAATGTACGTGGTTTTAATTTATTATTCAAACTTTTAAAAACGAAATTAAATCCTAAACATCCCGTCACGATAGTTTGGTTTTTGTGTTCCTAATCTAATAACATAAAATAAACATATATACATTAATTAAATATAATAAAAAAATAAACATAGATACAAATTCAATAAATAAATATAAATACATATTCAATAAATATTCATGCAAATTTTATCATTTATATTAGTGGAGTATTTATGGATATAATAACTAAATTAATTACGCTTACATATTATCTAGGTTATTAAAGATATAAATTGATATTTTATTGGTTCTCTCTTTTTGTATGAATACCACCTTTTGGTGGGTTAGATATTCTTTGTTAACTAAACAAATCAATTAACACCTACGGGTGGGGTTGATAACTAATTTGGTTAATTAAATTAATTCCTTTTTCTAAGAGATTGAAAATGAACCATTTAAATGACACCTTTGGTGGGTTAGACAAGCTTTAAACTTTATTCAAGGTGTCCAAATTAAACCCAATAATTTAGTTATCCGAGTACTAACTTTCAAGTTTTAAAACCACTACCGAAAACATGTTGTCAATACATTTTCACATAATAATTCTTATAAAAACTTTTGAAATAGAGCTTCACTCTAACTACCGGCGATTGTACCAACAAATAAAAGAAAGCACTACTCTAAATTAGACCTGATAACTAAACCTTAAAGTCTAATCTTCAGATTTAAGTTTGTAATGAAAAATAATATATTTCTCTCTAACATCCTTAATATAAAATCTTGAATAAAAATAAAATCAATTCATTTTAGAAATTTTCACCTATTTAATATTTCGCAAGCATAACAACGTTATTATTATATCATGATTATGAGCAATAGCACGCTTAAATTTAATCACGACAAATTAAATATAACATGTAAGAATAAAGCATAAAAATAATCGTAAAGAAAATAAAATCCTTACAGAACTTGACGCTATTCCCGTTGCTAGAAAACCTCCAAGCGGAATTTGCACTTCCATTTATTGAATCAAAAATCTAAATTATTACAAAAACATTACAAGTTCCTCTCAAAAAGAGAAGAACTCTAAACCTAAGAGAATTGAACTAAAAACTAAGAGAAAAACTAAGAAAAGCTTAGAAACTAAGAAAGAAACTAAGAAAAACTCAAAAACTAAGAAATGAGAGAAAGAAAGAAGAGAGAAGTGTGGTTTTGAGGTGTGTTTTGAAGTGAATGGAAGAGGGTATTTATAGGTGAGGATGGAGAGAAAAAATGAGTAACAAAATGTTAAAAAAAATATAAAAAAAATAAAAAACATGTAGTGGACATGTGAGGTCATCAATGACGTCATCATGACGTCATAGGGTGCACGTGAAAAATGGGTCAAAAATGCGTTGGCGCTACTGGCCACAACGCTATTGGCCGAACGCAGCTCGGCGCGCGTGAACAAGTGCGTGCCGCCGCGCGCGCGATTGCATCAACGCGCTGCGGCTCGGGCGCTGGGTCAATCGTGCGCGATTTTCCGTCTTTTGACATTTTTGACCTTTTCGACCCATTTTGTCCAATTTTTCCATGTTTGTTGACCTTTTTCCACTTATTTATTAATTTATTTGTGATGTATTGCTTCAAGTATTCTTCTTTGAGTCTTTACATTGCGTTTTTAGGCCAAAATTCCTGAAAAACAATAAAAATACCTGTGATTCCGAAAAAGATAAATTTATATAAATATATGATAAAACATATAAATATATATATTTTTAATCAATTAATGTGCATAAAATCATGGTTATTTTAGTGCTTTTTGAGCACTCATCACACATAATGCTATGAACAAGGACATAAACTCACCAGAAAACAACTCAACATGTTTTAACTTTGAAAGTATGGAATCAAAGGTTGATATTGTGGATTGTGTGAACTTTTTGGAGGATGAGCCTCTCTTGTATGTATCAAAGGAGATTATGGAAAATTTTGAGATAGGATCTAAGCTCAAACCATCAATTGAAGGACTAACAAGTTTAGACCTCACACTTTTACCCTGCCATCCCCAGTCAAGTATGAAAGTGAAAGAGTCCAATGGAGAGGTGAAAAAGATGCTGGAAATACATTAATTGGATGAGTCACGGTGGATTCTTTATAAGAATTCTAAAATGTTCAAAAGGAAAACAAAAATATGGCAGGAGAAGAGAAGTGAGCACCTTGTTTGTGAGCCAGAACATAAAGTATTATTGAACAAATCAAGACTCAAACTATTTTTGGTTAAACTCAAAAGTAAATGGACACAAAGGAATGTACCTTAGGAGTTGATATGATTGTCTAGTCAAGGATTTTACATGTAACACTGGTTGGGAGGAAACCTAATGCTATTTTACTTATATTTTCATTGTTTTTGTTTTGTAGGTGAATAAATATAGAGAGTAATGGTGCAACAAGATTGAGCATTTCAGTGACAGATGTGGTGTTCCAAGACTAAGGGAGTTTTCTTTCCTTTCACTTTTTCATATTTATATGTGCACATTAAGGAAAATGTGTAATTTAAGTTTAGGGGAGGGAACTTCATTTTCTACATTAATATTTAGTATGTATTTTAAATTTTTAAGGAATTGTTTTTTAAAATTTTAGGATATTTTTAATCATGATTTTGGTAGAAATTGATAAATATATGGAAAATAAATGCATGCATGCTTGATATGAAACATATGAACTCAATGATAAAAATTGGTTGTCATGACTAGGATAAGGAATGTAACATATTTGTGAAGATATTTACATTAATCATGTGATAGGCTCTTTAGTTTTGATTGAAATGATTCAAATATTTATACACATGTTCATGATTTATTTTGGTGTGCTTATTAAGAGAAATTTTATAGTGAGTTATGCAAGTTGATGAGATTTATCAGGTTTTAGAATCTTTTTTATTTTCCTTTAAGGCGAAATTATAAATAGTATTTAACAAGAGAAATGATTTAGGCTTTATTTGTATTGATTGAGCCTTTCAAGCTAACCATTGTTAATATCCATAGTCACCCATTTGAGCCTAACAAAGAACCATTCATATCTTTAAGCCACATTTTATGCATAACCAATAAGAATTACCTTTACCCTTGCACCTTTGGCTTATGTGAAAAAAAAATGCAATCATGTGTTATGCTATAGAGTAAGGTGAAACATAATATACCCTATAAGAAAAGAGAAAAAACACTCACAATACAATTACCCCTCTAAAGAAAAAGAAAATAGAATTGAAAATAAGTTTGAGAGTGTTATGAAGTTACAATAAAAATAAAGAGAAAAGAGATGTGGAATAAAAGAATGACAAAAGAGGGTGAACTAAAATATCAAGTAAAAGCTAAATTGTAGTTAAAAAGTGTATGATGAAAAGAAAGGTGTGGAAAGAGCCTAAATGTCTTCATTTATCGACCCTCCACCTAAGCCTTACATTACAACCATGTAAAGTCCTTATTTATCTTTTGCGAAGTGCATATTTATATTAGTGGAGAGGGATGTGAAAAATAGACTTATGAGACTTGTTCTAAGATTGAATTGATTGGAATGCTCATATAGGTTGATTTCATGAGTGCATTGGATGATATCATGTGTAGCACACACACACGAATCAATTTTTCAAAAACCTTGCACATCCTTGTATTGATGGAATGTTTATTGACGAATATGTGAACCTCCTTATCATAGGATTGTACGACTTTGGAAATGCATAGTTTTCGTGAAATATGTATGTACTTATAGAATTATATTTATGGATATGCTACCTATGTTATTTTATTTAGTTATACTTAGCTTTACTTGGAGACAAGAAAAAATTTAAGTTCGGGGTTGTGATGACTCTATGAAAATAAAGTCATTAGCACATTTTTTTACTTAATATTTACTTGTTTTATTCAATAAATAGACTTTTTGGGGCCAAAAATATGAAAATATGAAATTTTTAGTGAAAAGGGGTGAAAATATAATTTTTAGAATGTTTTGGGATTTTTTTGAAACTTTTATGGATTTTTTATAAATTTATAACGTAGGGCCAATCAGGAGTGACCGCATAAAATGCCATTCAAGCAAAGGAGTTGATTGGTCAAGCCACACGAATGCCATGCAAGCAGGGACATCAAATTATATTACGCTGCATGTGAGGAAGCCGAACCACATATCACGTGTCAACATGACGTTCAATACGAGTTCAAAGATCGGTTAACCGCACTGCCATGTGTCACCATGGGATTGCTCCTCACTTTCCACCCGTGCACCACGCCATCCATTCCAACGAATAATGTGTTGTTGTGTGGTGTTGACTCAATGATCGATGACTCTAACTTGTCTCCCCAGGCACACGTCATGCTCTGATTCGCCCAATGAATTTTGTGTGTCATGTGTTTTGTTATGATTGGCAAGCAATGCCAGTTTTGCTCTTTTGATATCAACCCTTGATTTGAAGCTGATATAACAATCTAGATCATACCTGAGCTATATTTAAGCTCATAATCACCCTATAAACCCTAAGGGGCCATCATTAGCATGGTTTTTGTCAGTTTTTGGAGCTAAAAAGAGAGAAAAATATAGAAAAACTCAAGAGATGACACAATTCCGGTGGAGATTCAAGAGAAGATTAACACTACAATTAAATAGATTGATTGTATTTATTCTTCTACTATTTTCCTTATTAATTTGTATGTCTTTATTTATGAATAATACGAGCTTATGAACACAATTATGTGTAGTTAATTTATTAATCTAGTGATCTTATGCACTCAATTTTCACCATGTGATGATCTAATATTTTACCCCAATTATAATTATAATTTAATTATATTATTTAATCTGATTTTTATGCTATTAATTCTTTGGCCAACAATTTATCTATTGAGACAATTAGATAGGTTTAAGAGAATTATTTAATTGTTTGTCTTGATTAAATAAAATGTATAATTTTTAGGCAAAGATGTATAATTCTTATGTATGTGATCCATAATTGATGAACTTAATGAGTAGTATGTAATTTAATTTGCATGAGAATATGATTATATTAATTACTAAATAGTGTGTAGTTTACTTAAGAGAGGAATACATACTAGGTTGGATTCAATTAATCATGTAACTAATAAATAATTATATTTTAGGCATTTTAGTGATTCACATGTTTAGAAAATTGGGGAATTATGTATTCCTAGATATTTTCTCATATATTTTCTTAGTTACCAAAACTGATATACTTAATTATTGCTATTTATTTTTAGTTATTTTTAATTTTGCCTCCTTAAAATATAAAAACACAAAAAAAATTGATTTTTTTAGTTTTAAAATTTAGTTTCCAATACAATAATTTATGTGAGAACAATCTTTTCTTATCACTATATTACTTATTGCGATACGTATACTTTCATATACATTGCACACATAATTTGTGTGGTGATCATCTCTTATACATAACTCCCTTACATATTTACTTTTCGTGCTAATACACAATTAGTTTTTTTTTTAATTTTTAATTTTTTTTCTTTAATAGTACTGTAGCGAACTTAAAAAACTAGGTTGAGTAAGAACTCCAGTCTTTTATAATTTTTTTATTTTTTTCATTAATTAATTAATGAAATATTATTTATTAAAATTTAATAATTAAATTAAAATTTATTTCAAATTTTAATTTAGTTAATTATTAATATGTTTTTATTTATATAATTAAATTAAAAATTAAAAATTAATTTTTATTTTATTTTATAAATTTTAAGTTGAAATTAAATTCAATTTTAAGTTGAAATTAAATTCAAATTTAAGATGTATTTTTTATTTTTGATTTTTTTAATGAAATTACTCTTCCCGGATTTACCTTTAATAGAACATTAGCTTTTTGTATTATTTATTTTTTCATAAATTAAAATTTTAGATTTTACTGTTCAAATTTCCCTAAATAGTCTATGAACTACTTTTTTATTTTATTTCGATTTTACTATTTATTTTGTTTTTAAAAAAATTGATTTAAATTTAAGATTTATTATTGTTTTTTATGAACCATAAATCACAAAGATTTATTCAAAAAAAAGTAGATTTTTAATTTTTTAAAGGTTTAAATTTTAATTTAAAATCGATATTTTATTTATGATTTTTTTAATATGTATGATAAAGAATTTAGATATTAATTTAAATTTTGTCTCGTATTTGATTTCTTTTATGTTTATGAACTTAATAATCAAATCTAATATATATTTTAGATTTTGTTATTTGATTTTTGATTTGACTTTAAATTTTAAAAATAAAAATCACAATATTTACATAACGTAAAGTTTTTAAAATTTGATAATGATATAAAAATCAATATTACTTCTTCAACAACGGTACCAAAAAATGATTTACGAATATCGGGGATAATACCAATTTCATAAATACTTATCTATTTTAAATTTTATTAATTCTCGCAAGTGTACGAATCATTTATAGAAATGATTAGTATACTCTCAAAGTTGATTCAAGGAAGTAATATTGTGTTATTTTTAAATATTATTCAATTTTTAAAAACAAAATTAAATCTAAACATTATCTTAGAATGATTTGGTTTTAAAAAAACTAATCTAATGCATAAAGATAAATATAGACATGGATTCAACAAGTACTCGTGTAATTTAATACATTCATAAAGAGTGAAGAATAATAAATATAATAATTCAATAATTATGATTACTCATATTATTTATATTATTAAAGATATAAATTGATATTTATTATTTTTTTCTTTATGGTATGAAAGTGTACTAAGGTAGAGCCCAAATTCTTTGATTAAATTTCAATTTAATTTATAAGAAAATAACAAATCATCTAATCACACCTTTAGGCGAAATCATTAATTAGACTTTATTCAAGGTGTCTAAATTAAACTTAAAAATTTAACTATCTGAAAAATAACTTTTAGGTTTTAAATATTTTTAAGAAAATATGTTTTCATTACATTTTCAAATAATAATTCTTTGTGAAACACCTTTGAAATAGAGCTTCGTTCTAAATATCCAAATAATTAAATCTGAAAATAAAAGAGTATTACTCCAAATTAAGTCTAGATAATTAAATCTTAATTTTAACTCTCATATTAAGTTTGTTATTAAAAGTAATGTACTCCTTCAAATAAAATTCTTTATAAAAATCTTGAAAAAAATGAAATCAATTTATTTTAAGAAAACGTTTTACTTATTCAATATTTTGCAAGCATAAAAACATTATTATTGCATCATATTCATTATCATTCATACATATTATAATTGATCATGGATAAATCAAGAATGACAAGAAGAAGCAACATAGATATATGAACTACAAAAGCGATATAATTAATACCTTAATAATATCCTTATCAAACTTTGAATAGTTGATTCTAAGATTGGAAAAACTCTGATAGTAATTGCACTCCAGACTTTGTGAAAATGAAAACTAGAAACTTCTAAAATATAAACATGTTCTTCCTTAAAATTGAGGGAAGAACTAAATAAATTCTAAAAGCTAAAAATATAAAAATCTAAAGAAAAGTTGGAGAGAAAGATGCTGAAAATGAAACTTGGAAGCTTATTTTCATGGTATGTAAGGGTTCCAATTTATAGGAAATAATATAAGAAAAACTTGTGTTTTTGCCATGGCGCGATCGGATGCAACCAGATATTTTGACATGTTCAAGCATACTCGTGTCACGGCATACATTTATTTTTCTTTATTTTCCATTATCTCTTTTCTTCACTTTGGATAATATCAAATAAATGATATTCATTGAAGCTCCAAAAAAGTGTGATATATATGCTTAAAGTAGTTTTCTTTATTTTAATATTTATATATTAAAATACTTGTAAAACACTACAATATACCCATTAATATAAACAAATAGATTTGTCTAAAATATAATAGAATAAAATAAATAAAAGTTCATTTTATTAATTAAATGACATTAAAACATGGTATATTTAATATTTTTTAAGCACTCATTAATTGCAAATAGCAAAATCTCTATCTCTCTCTATCAATAGTGTTGAATTTTTTTAACATTTATGCTTACCTCTAGCTATTATCCATTTTGCACCTTGTACAATCAGGGCTTCTAGTTCTACAGTATCATCTACATCACTAAGAAAATGCTCATACAGACCTTCTCCAATATGTACTAAATAAAAGCGAGCATTTGTATTATTTGGTCCTCATGGAACTAACGCATTCCCAACAAAAACTTTATCATCAACAATGTCCAGAAAATTTGGTAGAATTCCCATACTAAAGATTCGATAGCAACCTCTAGTTCCTTAATATACTTTCTCTAGCATACTATTACATTAGTAATCTCTTTTGGTCCATCATTAAATTCCATCCCCCTTTTTGGAATAAAACCTTTGTTAACTTATGTTGCTTTTTCAAAGCGAATTTTAGCATAAAAACTTGAAAATTTTGAACTATCAAAATCTTCCAAAGTTGAAACTTCCTCTCCTTTCCAAGACCTCTTAGGTTCCATTTTCACGTTTTTAACATAAAGTCTTAATAGGGGTTCACCAAAATTTTGAACTACACAATTTTATTTGAAATAATTCCTAGCCCTTTCTTGATCCTAAATAAGGTTCTAGACTCTTAATAAATATAAATACTCCACAAATTATAGAAAATTTAAATTTTAGAACTTAATTCTAAAATTTATGATTACTTACTTTTTTTGTTAAAGTTTTGAAGAAAAATTAAGAACACTCCTTGAAAGATGAAAATCTTGAAGGAACTTGAAGAATTTGAAGAATTTCTTAATAGAATGGTGGAAATTGGTATTTAGAAAGGACCTCTGAAATAAATTGAAGAAATATGGGATTTTTTAAAGTTAAGTTTGTTCGAGAAAAAAGAAAAATCAGGGTTTGAGAGAAAGTGCGAGAATTTGGACTTTTACCCATTACATAATTAATACTCCGTATGGAAACACACATAATTTTCATGATGCAACGCGCTTTTCTCTGTTTCACTTTTTTTTATATTTTCCCCATTTATAAATATATATATATATATATATAATTTAAAAGAATAAAAATCTAAATTAAGAACACATAAATTAAAATCACAATAAATAATTAAATTAAAGATATAAATAAATAATTAATGGGTTGCATCTTATCTAGGACTATTTTTATTATCTCTAGTATGACGTTGCTTTGGGGAATTTAAACATTTATGTAAACTCAATATCCTCTTGTTATTGAGTTCTTCTATTTTTGACCTTATAACTATTCCTTACCTTGCATTTGGAAGTGCTCGGTTAATTATTCCATCTGTATTTCCATCTTCCTAATAAAAATTTCTAAATGTCCAACCTTTGATTTGTCCTTGACTAGTTCTCTCTATTCACTAGAATAAACAAATTCAAGTTTTCCTCCAGATTCATCTTGTTGGGAGGATTCCTTTATAGTTGTTGGTGGAATTTCTAGTCTAATGGATTTGAACTTTGATTAAATATAGGGTTATTCTACTTCTAAGAGAAATTGGAATGATCCTTCCACCTAGGATTATAGGTATTACCATTAAGGTCATACCTTATTCTTCTTTAGAATCCCCCAATACATTTACCTGTTTAGATCCAATTGTAGCTTCTAATTGATAGGGATAGATATCAACACAATGTCTTAATATACTATAAATACCATATTTTTCTTTATTTATTGTGGCAGATTCAATTTCATGGACTGTGACTCTCTTCATTATGGGGCTCTTTTACTAGGAAGTAGCACCCAACATATCAAAGTCTCTAAGGCTGTTTTCTCTCCCATCACTCCACCAGTAACATTATAAATGGTAGATTGACACTGTTACGTCAATCTATAATATAAAAATTGGTTTTAAAGTTATAGTGGGTAGTTGTGATGAGTACATTCAGTTAAAAAAGTTTGAACCTATCCCATGATTCATGGAAAGGTTCTCCCTCCATCTAAGAGAAAGTGGTAATCTTTCCTCTTAGTTTTAATGTATTCTAATGGGAATATAATTTTCCTATAAATTTATTGTAAACTTCTTCCCAATTCATCTAAGAACTTGGAAAAAGTGATATTAACCATGACTTGGCCCTATCTTTAAGGGTGTATAGGAAGCACCTCATTATGAGTTGATTATCGGTATGTACATCGAGGGGAAAAATTAGAATAAAATTTCCCAAGGGGGTAAATACACTATAGAATAAAAGTCCCTAATGAAGAATAGTGAGTCTTTTGATGACTTTTATAATTTGTCATAATTTATCACTTCCCAATTAAAACTTTATTCTAATTTTATTTATCTTTTAATTGATTTTAGACTTTATTATTATTATTTAAATTTTATTACAGATTTAAAGAAAATGAATATCTAAAATTCTAGAAGCATATGGTGTAAAGACTCTAAAATTTGAATGAAGATTAATTGTGATCAAACTAAAAAAAATGTAATCACGTTGGAAAAGAAAAGGGGCTGAAATAGAGGACACAATTTTGTGATATATATAAGTGAGAGTTAAACTGAAAAAAAGGGTTGGGTTTTATATATATATATATATGTATATATATATATATATATGTATATATATATATGTATATATGTATATGTATATATATATATGTATATATATGTGTATGTGTGTGATAGAAACTAGGAACAGAGGATAGAAAAATAGAGAGACGGTGCAGAAGCGAAAAAGAAAAAAAAATAGAGAGCAGCACAACAAACAGAACAGGAGGAAAATAGAGGAATGGCATTACCGTCAGAAAAAAGAAAATAAATGCAGGAAAGAGAAAAGAGAAAGCAGATTAGAGCACAACAGATTAACATTAAAGAAAATTATTTTTGCGATTCATTTTCTTTTCAATTCTCCTCGGTTCCTTTCAATTCTTCTCGGATAAATTACGGTGAATTTTTTTATGTTAAATTTAGTTTTAACCATGAACTAATTTTTCTTTATTCTAAGAAAAAAATGTAATTTAATTCCAAATTATATTTGATTTTTCATGTTAATTTGAATTATTTCCCTTCATGTTTGTCTAATTTAATCTAAGTTTTTTGCTTCTAATTTATTGGCCATTAATTATAGATTTTAATCTTTTGATTTACTATCGAAATAGGAAATTATAGGATAAATCTCGAATATGTCAACATAGATAAATATAGAGATCAAAAGCCTTGTATGAACTTGTGTAGTATTAAAATCATTGGTCTTAATGCTTTCTTGGTTTAGTAAATTACATACTCTTGTGTAAATTAATGAACAAGAATGTTTCCAATTGACTTCCGAAATAGCCTTTTGGGTGTTTTCTTGGAGATTGATAACAAACAGAGAGAATAAAATTCAATGAGCTAGATGAGTAAAGCATTGTGAGAGATTAGGTGAAATCAATTTCTTAGAAAGTTTCTTCCCATTAATTTGGTATTTGAACAATATCTCTCTTTTATTTTGTGCATTTTATTTAAAATGATTTTATTTTAAATTCCAATTATGAAAACCTTATTGACTTTTCTAAATAAAATTGAGATTAGTAAAATTTTGATATTTGTCAAAAGTAAGTTACTAATTCCTAAGGACGATACTCTTCTTATCACTTTATATTAAAGTACGATACTGTGCACTTGTAGTTTTGCACCGATCAATTTTTTGGCACCATTGATGGGCATTGATTTCTTCTTATTTTTGCCAATATCGATACAAAGTAATCTTGTTTTTAATTTAGAATAATATTTTATTTCATTTATATTTTTTTTTATTTTTCTCTTGATGTGTTTTTGATATTGAATGCATTGTGCTAGAATTCTAAACGTTATTCCTTTTGATCTAGAGATTGAAAGAACCTTTAAATTATGCAGAAAGAAGAAAGTATTAGCCATGGCTGAAGGAGAATAAAATGTATAGCCACACACCTTGAAAGGATATGTAAGGCCAATTGTGAATGATAATTACTCAGGTGTAAGATGTCAGACCATTAATGCCAATAATTTTGAGCTCAAACCGGTGTTGATCAGCATGGTCCAATAAGCCCAATTTAGAAGATCTCTACTTGATGATCCCAATATTCATTTAGCGATGTTTTCGGAGATTTGTGACACTATAGAGATGAATGGTGTTACTGAAGACACAATTGGACTGAGATTGTCTCCTTATACATTGAGGGATAAAGCTAAAGGTTGGCTACAATCTCTACAACCAATAATATTACTAGTTGGCAAGACATGACAAAAACATTTCCTACTAAATTATTTCCAGCTGTAAAAACAACCGAACTAAGGAGTGAGATTGGTCAATTCAAGAAAAATTATTTTGAGACACTCTATGAAGCATAGGAAAGATATAAAGATATGATTCGACATTGCCCTCATCATGGATTACCGAATCAGTTGCAAGTTTAGATGTTCTATAATGGGTTAAATGGGTAAACTAGAACCATAGTTGATGCTATTTCTGGTGGAAATTTGATCTCAAAGACAACTGAAGGCGCTACTTCTCTTTTGGAAGAAATTACCTCAATTATCTATGAATGGACAACTGAAAGATCTATGGCTAAGAAAGTTTCTAGGATTCATGATTTGCAGTTGTTTGTTGCCCTTTCAGCTTAAGTTGCTTCTCTATCTCATCATATTTCATCCTTAACAACCCAAAGAATACGAAAAAGTGTAGAATATGTTAGAGATTCAAGTATGATAGTTTCGATGAATGAAGCAAGTCAAGAACATGTTCAATACATCAACAATTGGAACTACAACTATCCTAGTAATCCTATGTAAAATTAATACCATCCAGGGCTTTGAAATCATAAGAATGTTTCTTATGGAAACACAAAGAATATGATGCAACCTTCTCTAGGGTTTGATAGTCAACCAAGCAAGAAGAAGATGCCATGGTTTCCTTTATTGAGGAGACCAAAACAAGGTTTAAAAAAAGTGATTCATGATTGGATAACATTGAGACTCATTGTAGCAATATGGGAGCCACTATGAAAATCTTGAAGTGAAAATTGGGAAACTAGTCACTACTATCAATGCTAAATAAAGAGGAAATTTTCCTAGCAATGTAGAAGTGAATCCAAAAGAAAAATGCAAGGTAATTGCACTTAGGAGTAGAAGATAAATTGAGAGGTTACCATTAAAGGAAATCGAGTCCATCGGTACATGTCCAAACAATGGCCAAAACAAAAATAAAGTGAAAGAAGAGGAGATTGTTGATGACACACTAAGAGAGATTGACATTCCTCCATCAATTTCATTCCTAACAATCCTCCTATTATCACCACTCCACTTCCTTATCCTCAATGCTTTTTAAAACAACAATTAGATAAGAAATTTTCTAAGTTTTTGGATATTTTAAGGAAATTCACATAAATATTCCTTTTGTAGATGCCTTCGAACAAATGCCCGATTATGCCAAATTCCTAAAGGACATCATTTCCAAGAGGAGAAGTATGAGGAGCTCACAATAGTGAAGCTTATTGAAGAATGTAGTGCCATTCTTTAAAAGAAATTACCTCAAAAATTAAAAGATTAAGGGAATTTCTCTTTGCCTTGCACTATTGGAAATTCATTTTTTGATAAAGTTTTATGTGATCTTGATACTAGCATTAATCTTATGCCACTGTCTGTTTGTATAAAATTGGGTCTTAAAGAGATGAAACAAACAACCATTTCTTTGCAACTAGCAGACCGATCCATCAAGTATCCACGTGGAATCATAGAAGATGTATTGGTAAAGATGGATAAATTTATTTTTCCTGATGATTTTGTGGTGTTAGATATGGATGAAGACCAAAATGTCTAAATAGTTCTTGCTGGACCATTCTTGGCTATGAGAAGGGCTTTAATGGATGTTCAAATGGGTGAGTTAACATTGAGAGTGAACAAGGAAGTGGTTACATTCAACATCTATAAAGCCATGAGATTTCCAAAAGATCTAAGCACTTGCTTTCAAGTAGATGTCATTGAGCAAAGTGTAGTAAAATCCTTTCAAGGGGATATGTCGACCAATCACCTAAAATGATGTATCACCACTTCATCTTATGCTTATGATTTCAATAATTCTACTCTTTTTGAATCTAATTTACCTTTTGTTGGTGAATAATTTCTCCACTATGTATTATCCTTGGAAGAATTACAATAGGTGACATAATTTAGCAAAGAAGTGGAAAACTATAGACAATGGTAACAAAGACAGATTCTGTAATCTCTATAGAAAGAGTGGAGCAAACTATAGCTCTAGAGTTTAAACAATTTCCTGAACATTTTTGCTATGCATTCTTAGGTGATAGTTACACCTTTCTAGTGATTGTTACGACATCACTTACACCCAAAAAAGAGGAAAAGTTACTATATGTGTTAAGGGAGCATAGAGTAGCTTTAGGATGAACTATCTTTGACATAAAATGTATAAGTCCTTCCATTTGCATCCAGAAGATCCTAATTGAGAAACTTTACAAACCATCAATTGAGCCCCAAAGAAGATTAAATACAACAATAAAATAAGTTTTGAGAGCTGAAATTTTAAAGCTTTTCAATGCTGTAATTTTAAAGCTCTTCAATGCTGTAATTATTTTTACTATCTCAGAGAGCTCCTAGCTAAGTCCAGTGCAGGTTGTACCAAAAAAGGGTGGAATAACGGTGGTTAAAAATGACAACAATAAGCTTATTCCTACAAGAATAGTCACGAGTTAGCATGTATGTATGGATTACCACAAGTTGAACAAAGCAATAAGGAAGGATCATTTTCCACTTCTATTCATTGATCAAATGTTAGATCGATTGGTCAAATATCCCTATTATTTCTTCTTAGATGGTTATTCGGAGTATAATCAGATTGCCACAGCCTTCAAAGATCAAGAGAAAACTACATTCACATCCCCTACATAAAATTTGCTTTTAGAAGGATGCCCTTTGGATTGTGAAATGCCCTAGCAACATTCCAACATTGCATGATGGCTATTTTTTCTAATATGGTGGAAGATATATTGGAATTTTTCATGGATGACTTTTTGGTTTTTGGTACATCTTTTGATCATTTTTTGCATAATTTAGCTCTTGTTTTGCAAAGATGTGAAGATAAAAATATTTTCCTAAACTGGGAGAAGTGTAATTTCATGGTTTAGGAAGGGATCATACTTGGCCATAGAGTGTCATCTAAAAGGTTGATCGAGCTAAAATTGCAACCATAGAAAAATTATCACCTCCAAATAATGTGAAGGGAATAAGAAGTTTTTAGGACATGTGGAATTTTATAGAATATTTATTGATGCGTATTTTCGCAAGTGTACGAATCGTTCAAGTAATAAAGTGTACAAAAGTACGGATATCGAACCCACAAGGAATGGCGTTACTAAGTACCGAAATTGACTAACCCTAATTTTATTTGAAAACCGAATTGTTGGAATTGTTTTAAAAGCAAATTAACATAAAACTAAACGCAAATAACAAAATTTAATGTTGTTCACAAATGATTAAAAACACTAAGGCATTTGATTTCGCTAAATCAATTCAATCCGATTTCAAGTTATGTTATATGAGAATCAAAGTTAAAAGTGATGGTTGAAAAACCCAAACTTATCTAATACTCTTTCTCAAGTTATATTAGAATTACTTATCTATGAAAACCGACTATATTTCTATGAAGATTTAATCACAAACAAGCACATTACGATTTATGGAATTTCTAGAATAACCACATACATCATGCATTAGTTCTCACACTCGCATTCAACATACGGTATTTATCACAAGAAGCGTTCATTACACATCTCCTCTCGGTCTCAATATAATGCAACAAATCATTTAAATCTTGATCAGAAATTTAAAAGCATTAAGCATGGAAATAAATACTCAACTTGAAAACAATGAATTCATATAACGATAACACAAGAAATCATATTTTCATGATCTAACTACATCATAGCCTTAGCAAAAACGAATTAGTTCATAACGGAAATAAGAACAAACATATTCTCAATTGAATCCATGAACAAACAATCTGAATAAAATGCAGAAAATAAAAGCTAAGGAGAAGAGATGAAAAAACTCTTGAAGAGGAAGACTTGGTAGCAACAATGGTGATGATCTTTCAAGCTTCTCCAACCTTTCTCTCCAAAATTTCCTTTTCTCCTGCAAAAATAACTCAATTCTGCTCTCTCTGCCGTGGCCTCCTTCTCCATCATAATGTATATATAGGTCTAGGGTTTTGGAGGGCAATTTTGGAACAAAACAGCATAAAAAAATGTTTTCGAACGAAACTCGCCGGCGGCGAAGTTATTCTCGCCGCGGCAAGATTTATGGAAAACTTACGATTTCGGTTCCGCTAAATCTCGCCGGCGGTGAGATGCACTTGGCCGGCGGCGAGATGTATTTGGCCAGCGACGAGATGTATTTGGCCGGCGGCGAGATGTACTTGGCCGGCGGCGAGATTTCTTTGGCCAGCAGCGAGATTGCTTTGCCAAAATCCGTGCTCTCGGGAAGATTTTCAAAATTTTCTCCGTAAGGTTTTCGGCGGCGGCGAGAATAATCTCGCCGGCGGCGAAATTCCAAATTTTGAAATTTTGTTTTCTTTTTCTTTGATTCAATCCCGATCATTGTACTTTGTCCCTAACTTCTCCAAAATCATGATTTTACCTGAAATTGCACTTTAAACACGAAATACCCGTGAAATGACATTTGTGGATTAAATAATCAAATAATAAAGTTTGAATAATAAATTAAAAACCACATACATTCCTTCCTTAGATCGACCTTGGGAGTATACTTATCATTTTCTACGAAATGATTCGTGCACTTGCGAGAGTTTTATAAATATAAAACCAAAGTATTGGCAGATTCGGCGATGCCGATTTTCGTTCATCAGATAGAAGGGGTAAATTTTAAATTATATTTAAAGGAAAATGTAAGAATTTAATTTAGTAAAATCTAAATTAAATTCAGAATATCCCTATTTAAAACCAAAATTTAACAAAACTATTTAAATTATAAAAAACATCAAATACATATATTAAAATGTGATTTACTTTACATTATGCCTCATCATTAACTCAAAGTACATGATACAAAATGAAATATATAAATAAAATAACTTGAAATCTCCTTCTTTTACTTCTATATCGAGTTGTAAACCATGTTAATGAACTCTAATCTAAAGGGGGAAAGGAAAATGGGGTGAGCTGCACATATCTCAATAGGAACCTACTCTAATTAATATCATAACAATTCAATCATTCATGATGCATGTTATTCATTAAAAAATCTTCATTAATGTAAGCAATCATTATCAGTATATATTATGGGGAGATTTCAGTCACAAAACTCGGGTATACTTGTACTTTCTTACTTTTTGGGAATCAGGGGAGTGTACATTCTAGGTTTCCCAATGCATGCTTCTACAATATAAAATATGATATGTCATATGAATCTAATGAATGATATGCCACCCCGTATGTACTAGTCTCCAAAATACATGGGCATATATGTGGTCCAACCGCATTTACAATCATAATATATATGGCTTATGTATTGGTAAAATCAACATCATATGGGCCCTCATCTAAGTGTCCAATACACAATGGGGGGTCTATATCCAAGGCCTATGTGTAGTTACACATCAAAACCCACTAGATGACAAATTCTGAGATATAATTGGGGGTCTAGTTTCGATGCTAGTGTGCGGTTAAAAATTTAAGAGACCATAGATAGAAAAAAAATATGTGAATACATGTGTATTTAATGTGTAACAATAGTTCATAAAAAATAGTCCACTATAACTAGTAGCCTCTAAGTAACATATTCCCTAAGACAACGCATATGTATATGCCCTACATATAAAACCATTCTCATGATGTATACATAAAATTCTCGGATTCCATATAATATTTTCAATTCTCATTTAATTTCAAAGTTATATACTAGTTTGTGTACAAAATTTCTCAATTTATGCTTATAAAAATGTTTATAGCATGTATTTCAGGTTAGTAACATTTATATCATTGTTTATAAAATCATGGCATCCGATTTTCTTTTTTATTCATGACATATGATGCATGACCATTTTATTAAAACCAAGGCATGAATTAAAAACTTAGAGTGAAAAACCTAACTCAAAACCTTTATAGACCCAAAACTGTTGCTTATCAACCACCCTCATCAAGTGTCCTATAAGGTGTTGGTCGAGGGTCCAACAAGGGGTTTGGTGTTGTTGAACCCAAAACCATTATTGTTTGAAACAAAGAGGAGCTTTATCTTAGCAATCTCAATTGTCAAGGGTTAGATCTTCTTTTCAGGTCTGTTAATACTAAAGACTTAAGTTGATCTCAAAGTTTACTACTTCCAAAGAATCTTAGGACGTCTAGGAAAAGAAATATGGGGTTTGTTCTTCTCATATCATTGTATTTATTCTAGAAATAGCTATGATTATTACTTTTTATTGTTTTTCATTGATACCTTCCCATATAGATATTGTCCCTTCTAGTTCCTCTTATTGGATAGACGTTGCTAATGATTACAAGTTTTTCTTCAAGATTCTTATGATCAACTTGTGTATGAGAATATTAAGCGGAAGAAAGTTATGTCCAAAATCAACATCAACCTAAAAGAAAATGATAAGGAGCATTTGGACCTCTCTGGTCAATTACTCAATCTCACCTTGGATGGTGAAATGGAAGTGAACAGCCTAAAACTGAAATTTGATAAAAACATTAAGTCATTTCAAATCCTCTTTCATGATAATGAGAAGTGTCTCACTCGCATAAATGAGTTGAAAAGGAAAATATAGGATAAATAATATGAAACTCTCAAAGTTCAATGCAATATTGAGTCCATCTTGTAATTCCAATGTTATCTCCAATCTTAAGAAAGATGTTTGTATCTTCAAAGATGAAAAGGATCTTCGTGAGTATTTGTTGGATGATTATGAAGCTAAAATGAGTAAGCTTCAAGCTCCTACTGACGTTGTACTACTAAAGTCAAATTTCTGGAATCCAACTTATTAGAAAAATATGAAATGATTGATACTTTTCACCTTTAATAGTAGGACTATGAGAAAACAAAATTAAGGAATTTTGTGATGTTGGTCAAAAGTGGTCTATTGGAAATACTTTTTTTATAAGTTATTGAAACTTAAGGGTACTTATGCAACTTCATCCTCTACTACAATTATTATTTAGGAACTTCTCTCACTATTGATATTTCTGATGATGACTACATTGTCAACGAGTTAATTGTATAGATCCTTTCTTTCTCTCTTTGTCTCTCTCTCTCCCTTATTTCTGAAAACTCTTACTTCTTTTCCTCATCCAACTCTCACAAAGAGTCTCCAAACTATGACAAGAATATGATGAGCTATATAGAAGAATTGTTGAATCTCTATCACTTTGACTATTGAAACTATGGCTTTACAAAATAAATCAATTGTACTTTTCATGGATTTTAATTCCTTTCTTGTTAATACCTATGGTGATCAAAATCTTAATTATAATGTTATTCAAACTAACCTAAAGGCTTTATCATTTAGATGTTGGTATGTTTTGGTATTTTGATAGTGAATGCTCACGACACATGACTGGAGACAAATCCTTTTTCACCAACTTAATTCTCACTAATGATAGATTAGTTACTTTCGGTGATGGAAGTAAGACCTTATTTTGTGTTAAAGGATTTATCAATGCTCCTAGAATTCCTGAACTCAAAGATTTAATTTATGTGGAAGGTCATAAGGATAATCTTACCAGTATTAGTCAAATCTATGATAACAAGTACTCTGTGAAATTCCCCTAAAAGGATTGTACTATGTTTGATGGTTTAGGTAATATTTTTTTCAAAGGCAGTAGGTTAGAATACAAGTTCTATTGTGTGGGTAATCCTCTGGAGGCTATATGTAATAGGTTAATTTTTAGTACAAAAGAACTTTGGCATCAGTGTTTGGATCATATCAACTACATAACTTTTGAATAAAATTTCAAGTATTAAAATTGTTAGAGATCTTCCTAATATCACCTCTATGCCAGAACATATGTGTGGCCTATGCTGATTAGGCAAGCAAAGTAAGTGCCAACATAAGAATAATTAATGACTTTTATCTACGAGACCGTTTGAACTTCTTCATATAGATTTGAAGGATCCTATGCAAACTACAAGAATTGGTGAGAGAAAATATATCTTAGTAATTGTTGATAATTTCTCAAGGTATGCATGGGTTTAGTTTATAAGATAAAAACTTAAAGCTTATAATAAGTTCAAGACTCTATGCACCAAACTACAAAATGAGAAATTTTAGACCATTGGTATCATCATCAAAATAAGAAGTGACCATGGTAAAGGGTTTGAAAATTAAAATTTTAGTTCATATTATGATGAAATAGGTATTCAACATGAGTTTTCGGCTCCCAAATCCCCCCACCATAATGGTATTATTGAAATGAAAAATAGAGTTATTCAAGTGTCTAGAAATATGTTAACTAACAAAAATTTGGCAAAGCACCTTCATATGGTTGGAAGTACTTACTATATTATCATAAATAGAGAGAATTTAGATAAGTTTGAGGCAAAAAAATGATCTTGAATATTTCTAAGATATTCTAACAATAGATGCACTTATCAGGTTTACAATTTAAAACTGACCCACTTATAGTTATGAACCAAAGTAGACAATATTGTGCCACTAAAATGGGTCATGCCCTACTATAAGTGAAAGATTTAACCATTATGTATCATGTGTATGTATATTATTGATTTATAGTAACTAACTTTACATAGAGGATAATAAAACACTGAATAAAATAAAACAGATTGTATTTTGTATATAAGAAACGAACATACATACATAAGAATAATGAGACTTACACATGATATCTAAAATTCAAACAAGTTAATCATTAATAAAGTATTCTAAAATAATGGTCAGGATAAATTTACAAAAATACCATCAAAGTATTATATTTGTTTCATTCATATCATCACACTATCTTTCGTCTCATTTATACTGCCCTATTATTGAATTTGATTCATTTGTATTATTTTGTTACTCTTCGTCTAACAACGATACACATCAATGGTAAATTTGAAACAACTCAAATAGTTATGTACTAAATTTGTAACAACTCAGATAGGTAAGTGATAGATTTGAAACAATTAAGATATTTAAATGATAGATTTAGAACAATTTAGATAATTAAGATATATTTAATTTAGAACAACTTACATAATAAAGTGATAGATTGGAGCAACTCAAATAGTTAAGTCATATATTTGGAACAAATACAATAATTTGATGGTACAAACGAGATAAAAAATACTTTAATAATATGAATAAAATAAATGTAATAATTTAATGATATTTTTGTAGATTTATTCTAATAATTATGGAACAAAGTCCATAAAAAAACCACGTAGTTAAAGAATTTTTGAATGTATACAGCCATATTTATATAATACAAACTACCTTTAAAATCTCTATGATCATATACATTACTCCATATTAATAGTGGAAGATAAAATAATTTTATATACATTACTCCATATTCCTTAAATAGGCGAGACTCGGATCCAAAGGCTGACGGTGACAAAGGTTACCGACTTTTGACGGTGACAAAGGTTACCGACTTTCGATGGACGCGGAGCCGACGAAAAAGCATATTGAGTGTTTTATTTGAATTTGCTAACTATTTTTTTAATCATATTTTCCACTATACAAAATTAATTATTTTCTTAATTCATTTATTTTTGTTGAATATAAACCAATGTAATTCATAGCCAATCAGACAAATATTTTTAAAACCGTTCAAAGAAAATATAACATAAATTAGTACTTAAGAGAGCATTATTTTAAGTTTTTTTTATTTGCTAACTACTTTTTATAATATTCATAATCTGTCCAATATAATAGATTAATTATTTTCATAAAGCTGAATATTATTGAATTTGTCAACCAATATAATTCATCACAAATCAAATTTTCATGATTAATTTAATTTAAAACTAAAATCAAACTGTACTAAATGAAAAAGGAGATAAATAATAATATTCAATGTTAAATGTGTCTTATTAAAATGTTTAGGTCAAATTTGTAAGTTCTTTTCAAATGGTAAAACTGCCACTTTTAAAATAGTATATTGATTTATACACGGAGAACTCACGTAAAGTTAACTTATAGTAATAATCATAATTTAATTTTAGTTTATTTTATAATATATTTCAACCATTATTTATTTTACTTTTCAATTTTTATTTCCATACAACTAGCATATATTTGTGTAAAAGTTTCATGTACACTTATAATTTGTTATAAATTTGTGTGAAACTTTCTCGTAACTATATAAAAATTATGCACATTCAATTAATTTTCCTTTTCACACAACAATTTTCAAACACCAATTATTTTTTTTAACTCGTTATCTTTTGTGATATATGCGAAAACAAATCGCATAAATATACACACACATATACATACATACATATATATATATTTGTTTGTGTAGGCGTGAGTGTGAAAATATTTACATACTAAATTTTATTGAAATATACGTGGTGTGTATGATTATCTTCTAGACAAGAGAAGTGAGTCGAATCTTAGTAAACTTTGATCTTCTTATCGGATTGAATCACAACCACGTTGTTACTATCTTTTGATTGATAACTTCATAATTGACGGTATAATCTAAGAGGTATAGTGTTACCCTTAATCATAAGGAGGGTTATTTAAAGAAAAATATCATCGCAATGGAAGTTATATAGAAATTGACTATTTATTCCCTAAATTAACAATAGATTTTATCATTAAGGTTAATCATATGTGTTGCATTTAAATTGTTAAATTTTTTAATTTTTTTGTACAAAATATTTGAAAGTTATATGACATTATGATTCAGGATAAAAAAATTAATCATATTTTAAGTTCATAATTGGATTAACTCTTTGAGCAAATATATCAAAAATAAAT
Organism: Hippophae rhamnoides; assembly: GCA_033030585.1. NCBI lineage: Eukaryota > Viridiplantae > Streptophyta > Magnoliopsida > Rosales > Elaeagnaceae > Hippophae > Hippophae rhamnoides. The sequence goes on from CM065431.1 coordinate 22,892,484, forward strand.
ATAATAATATTTTTAATTAAACTTGCCGAGTTTTAAAATTATTTTTAATATGTACGTACATTTTATCCTAATACGTTAGAATAAACAATAAGTATAAGATATTCTAAAAAATAAGAACGAGATATAAACTTATTTATATTATAAAAGTCTACTTATTCAATAGTTTAATTAAAATGTTTTTAAAATATAAAATAAAAAATCATTTGTAAGATATATCCTTAATTTAAATTATTAGAACATTTTTGTTTAAAATTATTTTATGTATAATTTGAACTTTTATAAATAGTGTAGATATAAAATTGTCATTTTATGCAAATTAGTTATAGAAGAAATAAGATATTATTATAAGATATTACCAAATTTTCTCCCTAAACCGACTTTAGTTCAGTTGGCAGAGCGGAGGACTATAGTCTTTCTTGAGCGGATATCCTTAGGTCGCTGCTTCGAATCCGGCTAGTCGGAGTTTTATTTTAAATATTTTTGTGGTCATTTTTTGCCTTTTTCTTTTTTCGGATTAATATCAAAAATACTTCTAAGATTTTAAAAAATTCAAAAATATTCCTAAAATAGAAGAAGAAATAATAGATATAAAAACAAAAGATATCTCAGAATTTTTTTCACATGAAATTGTAATAAGTAAAAAAAATTTGAAGATATTCAACAAGCAAAATTAAACCTTAAAAAGTGAGATAGATTTAAAGACCCATCATTTTTAATAAAATTATTCCTTAAGAAAAACATAATATATTATGACATAAGTAATAAAGAAATGAGTATTAAGATTATAGATGCAAAAGGAAGATATAATATATCATTAATTAATAAAAAATGATATTAAACAAGCTATCAAAAATTTCTTATAAAGATAAAGAAAAAATTGGATACATCCATTTAGGAGAAATTGAAATATTAATAAAAACTTATTTTAGAGAATGAATATATACACTAATAAAAATAATATTATTAGATAACAGAATAATAAATAAGCAAAATGCCTTATTAAGAATGATCCATGGTAATTTAGGATACTAAAAATTAAAATTTACAACATATCTTAGATTTGTTATTAATATACATGATAAAAATATAAATCAAGTATTAAGTTTAGCTTATGAATTTGAAAGAAAAGATCTAATGAAAGAAGAAAATCATCAATTTTTAATATATTTTTTAGTAGTATATTCTTTAACAAATAATCATAATACTTCAATATATGAACAAAATAAATTTATAGAAATAGATAAAACTTTTAAGGAACTTGGACAAATAATAAAACCAAAAATACTAATAAACTTTGAAATACTAGAATAATGAAAACTAGATATCAAAGAAAAACCCTTAATAAATGGAAGAAAAAGTAATGTTGTTAAAACTAATAGCATGCTAAGGTTTACTTTTATAGACTATGAAAAAAAAACTTCTAACTAAGAAGAAGTTAAAAACTAGAAAATGAAGTCAAAATAATTAAGGCATTAGTTCATTATTGTATATTAGGAAAAAATAATGTTTAGAAATAAAATACAAAATATGCATTTAGAAGTAAATGAAAACCTAGTAGGTGTATCAAAAAATCAAGCAACATTATTTGAAGCTGTACAATTATTAATAGAGGAAATGAATTTAGTCCAAGAATCAAACACAAAATATTTACAAGAAATAATAGATATACAAAAAGAATCATTAAAGGAAATAAAGGAATGTGGTTGTAATAATCTATAACAAGATATGCACAAGAAATTTTCATAATTAAGAAAATATATATATAACATACATAGGAATAATGAAATAATAGGTTATAAATATGAGGCCTTAGAAGGACTAAAAGAAGAACTACATAAGAGAGTAGATTTTTTTATTCCAAAAAATGAGGAACAATCTAAGAACAAAGAGATAATTCCAATTTAATAGAATATAGAAAAGAATTAGAAAGAAAATTCATGGACCCTAAAAATAGGGATATAAAAACATTAGTCATTTTATTGACATTAACTAATGAAGAAATAGAAAAACATTATAATGAAAAACTTTGTACTAATAAAGAAGATGATCATATGACAATAATCAGTGAAACTGGTCTAAACTAGAAAACATGATCCCAAAAGATCACATGAAACCAATTTCATTACCAGTCATTTACCAAGAAGGAACATTTGACCCACACAAGGGAGAAAAAAATAGGCAAAGAATAGAACAACTTGATACCACAGATAGAAGAAGACAACCACCTAAAATGGAGGAAGGGTTGCATTAGGGAACTAGAGGTAGTATTCCACCAGAGTTCAAACTTTATGATAATTATAAGTCTGAACTTCTAGACTTAGATTGTATAAGAGATAGGAAGAAATCTTTAGATGAATGGGCTAATGGAATGAGTGTGCTCATACAAATTTCTCAAACTATCCAAACAAATCCTTCAACCTGTAAAGTGCTTATAGCACATAAAATGACAGGAAATGTTAATGTTTGGTTTTCAAACTTAACAGATCAAAAACATTTGTTAATGCAAGAAAATTCTTCCATAAGAAGAGCATACTTGGATACAGTAATAAATGAAATATACAAGGAATTTATTGGAGAAGATAAATGAAAGACTATCACTAAATCTAGTGAAAATGAAATCAATGAAGCTAAATGGCGTCTAACAAATATGAAAATTTGTAACATGTGTTACATAGATTATTTTATTTGTGAATATGAAATGTATTACCATAAATTACCATACTATATGCATACAAATTATAAAGAAATATTTTTTCCAAAAATTACCTGAAACATTACATAAAACCTTAATAAAAAATTAGGAACAAAGGAATAAAGAAACTATACCATATATTCTAGAAGGAAGAATAAGATAAGATGAAATGTTAAAATCTGCTGTGATACAAGAGATTTTAGAATAACGGGAAAATATAAATATAATATAAAATCTTATAAATAAAAATAAAAATATAAAAAATATAAATTTAGAAAACAAAAGTTCCAAAAATATAAAAAGAGATTTGATAGAGAAAACTACAAGAAAATATATTTTAGAATAAAGAAGTATAAACCTTCTGAAAAAGGAATTATTGCCCTTCTAGAAAGAAAAAAATGCAGATTTTGGATCTTTAATGAAGAAGGACATTATGTTAATGAATGTCCAAGCAAACTTCAACATAAAAAGGAATTTAAAAAGCAATTTCTACCAAAAGAAAAATTCTTAGAAGAAGATTTCAAAATATAATTAGAACCAATCGAGGAATCTAATATAGACGATATTTATAGTATCTATCTATTGGAAGAAATTGAAGAAGAAATAAACTGACTCTAAATATGAACACTCAAATTGTGGATATTCTTTATCAGAAAATAAATGATTTGTATAGTATTAAAAATCCAAATAGTACTTTCATTAAAGTATGACCAAAATTTAAAAGTTATAACACTTATCATTTACATGCATATATATATATAGGAGCTAGTATGTGTGTAGTTAGTAGATATGTATTTCTAAAAATAAAATTGGAAACAAGTACCAAAATATTTAATTGTAAGAATTGTTAATAATACTACAATAAAACTTAGTAAGGTATTAAAACATACTAATATAATAATAAAATGAGAAAATTTTCACATTCCTACCATATATTAACAAGAAACAAGAGTTGATTTATTAATAAGAAATAATTTCCTAAATTTATATCAACATTTCGACAAAATAAGTCTCACAATCCTTGAAGGAGATACCATCTACGTCTCCAAAATAATAAAAAATTTAATTGTCTTAAACCTAACTTTTATGCCACAACATAAAAAGAGAAAATGTGGTGAGAGAGAAGACCAGAAAAAACCTTATTTAGAAAATATTTCATTAGATATAGAAGAGAAACAAAAATCTTTTCTCGATGAAATACAAGAAGACAAAGTCCTAACAAGTATTAGAAAACTATTAAAAACAGTGAGTTTAAAAAATCCTTTGAATCCATAAATAAATAAATCTAAAACAATAGTAAACATAAAATTAAGAGATCCTAACAAGATCATAAGAGTGAAACCAATGATTTATACTCTAGAAGATAGGATTGAATTTGGAAAATAAATTCAAGAATTTTTGGAATTAAAAGTTATAATACCAAGTAATTCACCTCACTCTAGTCCATTATTCTTAGTTGAAAAAGAAGTTGAAAAAAGAAGAGAACGGTAATAAACTGTAAAGCACTAAATACAGAAACCATTGACGATGGATACTTTATTCCAAAAAGGAAGAACTATTATCATTAATAAAAGGAAAGAAATAATTCCCAAGTTTTGATTGCAAAAGTGGATTTTGGAAAATAAGACTAGATGAAGAATCCTAAAAATTAACGGCATTTAGTTACCCCCAAGGTCAATTCCAATAGAAAGTTATACCATTTGGATTAAAACAAGCTAGGTATTTTTCAAAGATATATGGATAACATCTTAAAGAAATTACAAAATATTTGTTGTGTTTACATAGATGATATTTCGGTTTTTAGTTGTGAATTAAATAAACATTATTTGGATATTATCAATATTCTACAAGAATATAGAAAAGAAGCCATTGTACTCTCTAAAAAGAAAGCAGTACTTACTCAACAAAAAATTAAATATTTAGGGTTGGAAATTGAAGATGAAAAACATAATCTACAACCCTATATACTAAATAATATTCAAGGATTCCCTAATGAATTAAAAGAAAAAAACCAATTACAACAATTTTTAGGATGTTTAACATATACAGAAGCATACATTAAGAAACTTGCAGAAATGAGAAAACCATTACAAGCAAAATTGAAAAAAGATCATATCTGGAAATAGACCGAAGATGATACTCTATATATGGATAGAGTAAAAGCAAAAGTAAAAACAATTACTAATTTTATACCATCAAGGACCATATGATAAGATAATAATTGAAACAGATGCTTCACAAGAATATTGGGGAGCAATTCTTAAAGCAAGAGTAAATGACAAAGATGAATATCTTTGTAGATATACATCAAGATCTTTCAAAGGTTCAGAATTAAATTACCATATTAATGAAAAAGAATATTTAACTGTTAAAAAAGCTATTAAGAAATTTGCAATATATCTTATAAGTTTCAGATTCATTGTTAGAAGTTTCAGATTCATTGTTAGAACAAATAACAAGAATTTTGGTTATTTCTTAAGGACTAATATTGTTGGTGATTACAAACAAGGAAGATTAGTTAGATGGCAACAATGGTTCAACCATTACAATTTTGATGTTGAACATCTTCTAGGCCATAAAAATAGCTTAGCTGATGCTCTAACCAGAGAATTAGCACCTTTAACTATTTTTTATGCTTTCAGGAATGGAACATCTTGATATCAAAATCAAGATAAAGGAAAAGGGGATAAAAATCCTACAGGAATAAATTGAGCTAGTATATCTCGACAAATTTCTTATGGAGATAGGAAAGAAACAGGAAGAACTTAATTGTTCAAAACAACCTCTAGAGACGAGAAGCTCAAACGAGGAATCTTCATTAAAAAAGGAAGAACCTAACAGTTCACAAAAAAAATTCTGAAACCACAAAGCTCAATTGAGTAGATGAGGTAGAAAAAGAAGAACATAAAACAATTTATGTGGTCTATAATGGCCCAAAACCAAGAATTTATAAAAATTGGGTAGAAGCTAGAAAATCTATTCTAGGAATTAGTGGAGTAACTCATAGAGCCTTCACAAACAGAATATAAGTGGAAGGTAGTTATGCCAACTACAAAACACCAAAACTAATAACTCTAGAGGAGATAGTAAGAAATTATTTTGTAGCACTATAACAATAACCAATAACTCCAGTGCTATTTAGAGAAACATCTCCTCTGGAGACATCAAAAATAGTAAAACATTTAATATTATTCAAGGAGACATCTCCTAGAACTACTCTAATCATTGAAGATGAAAAGGACCAATATAGAAACCTCAGTAAACCACAATGGTTGAGTCTCTATAACTTGGCTAGAAAATCTACCCAAGAACATTTTGAAGATGTGAAGTTCTATACTACAGACAAGGAATTTCTTGTAGGAAGAAAATTCAATATATTGAAATGAGCTAATCCAATATTTGTGTATAAAACATTTCATGCACGACTAATAGAAAATATATATCCAGGAATTAATTTAAGTGAGTTAAATTATTTCCCATATAATTTTAAAAGTGAAATAAAGAAATTCAGAAGAAAGATTAAAGTAGGTGATAAACCTGTTCATCTTAGATTTGTTAGTTCATTAATAGACTAGAATGAGGAAGGAAGTATTAATCCCTACCACTTCATCAAGATAGGGATTTTCAACACAAACAGAGAAATTTCCAAACCAAGTCACTTCCAGAAAAAGGAATTCAACATAGAAGAACTCTGTATATTAAGAGGTCAAATGCTAAGCCAAATTTACTATGAACTTAGGAAGATTGACAATTCTACTGAGATCAAAGTAAATTATTCAACTAGTAAATTCATCATCATTTCTCACAGTAGCATGGCTCTGTCAGAAGATGATGGTGAAACAATTACCAAATATGAAACCAATTTTAATTGCAACAACCTAGAAATTGGTCAAGAAACAAGGAAGGTATTCTGCTTCTATGCCATAAAAGCCACCAAATACCACAAATGTATTCTATGCATCAAAGACCAAGAAGATGAAGATGAAGATAAAGATGTGTTATCATCAACGTCATCAAAGGAATCGTCGATAGAAAATGACAAAGAAAAATAAGAAAAGAAATTGTCAGTAGAAGATGACAAAAGAAATAAAGATGTAGACCTAACATTTTAGTCGGTAGCATGTGCCAAGGAAAAAGTAGTGGCTATCCTTTAAAGTAGAAAAACAGATGAATAATTAAAGTAAGGATAAAATAATAATTTTAGTCTTGTAAACAGAGATTCCTTGTTCTATAAAAGGAACCTTTATTATCATTTCAAGGAACACATGAATACACAGAAATCCAAAGCTTTCTATTCTGAGACACTTCAGCATAGAAAACCCATTTATCTAGAAATCTCAAAACCAATAATGTTATACCCAGTAACTATGAGTGGCTAAGCACTCTTTCAAGGTTCTTAATTGGCCTTAAATTGTAGTAATTATTATTCTATGAATAAAATGGAATTCAGTTACTCTTCTTTAGTAAGTCAACTATTGGACAATATTTATGTACTGATGTAGAAGGCTCACCATTACTAAAAGGGCATTGAGGTTTGAGCAAAGCTGAAGCATAACAAGTGTCACAAAAGAATACGAATAGAAGAAAAGATCTTGGTAGACTCATCAAATTTAGGTATAATAATTATAAATTTAAGCCAGTTAAGAATCTTGAATGTTTAAATATTTGCTTATAACAAGACATAATATTTCTAAAATAGGAAAATAGAAATTGGTTTTAGAAATAAACAACTAATAATTCCAAATAAAATCAAAGATAAAAATATAATTCTAATAGAAACATTTGATAAAGGTTGTCTTTATCATTTAAATGAATATTTTAAAGATGAAGATTATGAAACTTGTCTTAAAAATTTTAATAGATTTAAAACCTTATTAGATATCTATACAAATTATATTAAAGCTATCACAAGCATCATAGACAATCCTGTTTCAAGGACATTAAAAGACTATTTTAGTTAAAAATATGTAAGAATAGAGGAAGAATAATTGAACAACTTAATGTTTGGATACTACTTTTTTGAAGATTATAAATATATTGTATGTACATAAGAAAAACCTATATATATACTACGAATAAGATAAAATAATATACATTCAATACATATGATTTATCAAGATAATACTCTATGAACATCAAATCATTAATACATAAATTAGAGTTATTAGATTTAAAAAATGAAAGAATAATTTTTAATTTTAAAAGACAATTAATAGATTCAAGATTAGAATTAAGTAATCAACATAATAAAGAACATAATATACTATGGAATTATAATGAATATAGAAGAAAATTAGATTTATATAGAAAAATAATAAGCTTTTTGGACAGATTATTACCTTCAATGAATAGACAAATACCATCAACTAGGTTAAAATTAACTTCCGATTAAAAATTGTATCGATCCTCAAAAATTGGTATCAAAGCCAAGGAATAGTAGTTTAAATAGTAATAAATGAAAAATTAACACTATTAAAATGTAAGAATATTTTTGATATTTTATAAACCTTGGGATATAATTAAAGTCGATAAGATTTGTTTTCTGTTTGAATTTTCCAACCACTAAGCGTAATTCAAAATCTAACCTTTTTACTGACGGAGAAGTTGTCTTTGTTGAGTAGGTTTCATTTTATATAAATTTTTTATATATTTACTTATGAAATTAAAAAAGAAATTAATTATTTAACAATCATTAGAACAACAGTCTAATTATATCTATAATTCATACTGTGCAATTAGTTTCTATTGAACATAATTTAAATTTTATTTTATTTTTCTTTATAAAATTTATTAATTTAAAACATAAAATGTATAATTAAATATATATGATTTACTAACGAAAATATGTAATTCCTACAATTTCGTTGAAATTTTGGTAGATAATCGTTCAAATTTTAGTAGAGAAGCCTGACCTGATATTACACTTGTCCCTACCTCGACCTCATTGAAAACACTATATATGTATATTATATTATCGTTATCATTAAAAAATTTAAAATAAATTATAAAATTTATTATGAAAATAAAAATAAACCTTCAAAATTATCAAAATTATCAAAACTATCAATTACTTTTTTCTTATTTTTAATTTTTCTATTTAATACATCTTATTACTAACAGATAGATAATGCGAATAATCAACAAGTAAAATTTAAATTACATTCTATGCAATTGTTAGTAATATTTTATTCTCATGGAATGGCACAAGGAGTGCAAAGTCCTAAGGCTTAATATGAAATTAAGGCCTAAAATATTTTGAGGACTTGCTTCGAATCTACTGTGGAGCACAGGATACATCTCAAATATGGTAAGAATTGATTAACTTGTTTCCTTAGCCGATGGAGAAAATTCATTTTTGGGTGAGTTAGGTATGACACTCCCCACTCAATCAAATTCTAAAACCCAAATTTCAAATGATTTTATATATTTTTCTTATGCTAAATACTTATGAAAATAAAATATTTTTATTAAAATTACACTTTATTTTAATATTTAATAATTATTAAAACAAACAATCTATCTATAATTCGTACCGTACATTTAATATATATTAAACATAATTTTAATTTATTTTTCAATATAAAATTTGTAAATTTGGGACCTAAACTATATAACTAAACATATATTATTTAGAATACCTAACTCCTACCCATTCTTTGAAACTCCAACGAAGAATCCCACTCTGCGTGGCTCCGCCACATTCCATTAACAACACTAGAAATATCTAGTATAAGTTGTCATTATTGTTGAAAACTTTGAAAAAAATTGAGTACTAATAAAATTATTATATAAATTTATCAAAACTATCAAGTAATTGTTTTGTTTATTAATAATTTAGCACATTTTATTACTATTGTATAAGATGTGATCGCCCAACAAATAAAATTTAGATGATTTTATACAAAACTATTGATTTATAAATCCTATGCAACTGTTAGTAACATTTTATTCTCATGTGGTGGCTCAAGAAATGTAAAGACCTAAGGCAAAATATGAAATTGAAGCCTTAAATATTTTTCATATTACAATAATATAAATAAAAAATTTGCTTATCTTTTAAGAATTATTAAACACCTACCCAAATATACCCTTGAGCACAGGACGTGTCCCGAAAACCATAAGAAGAGACTAACTTGCTTCATTAGTTAATTCTCGGTTATATCAATATCGGAGTTGAAGAGATTTGCACAAATTTTTTGACAAAGTTTCTCCTAAATTAGGATTAGTCATCCTATAATATTTTCGTATATTATTTTTCACGTACTAACAGACATCATATTGTTTTACACAAACATAAAATAACACATGTCCATCAACATAACTATACACTGTGGTATATATGCTATACACCAAATCATAAAACTTTCTTACCTTGGTTACTAATCCACGTACACTCCAACCAAACTTAACTATACAAAAGGGTAAAGATGTCAAATCATATGCCTACCAAACTTGATATTACGTTATGTTACCTCAAAGCTATTACCTGAGCTTGAAAGGCCAGTGAATTGATGAGTTTTATAAATATTTGTAATTGTAAGTTTGAAACTATGAATGAAATATTTATGATTTATTATGAAATAAAATATTGATAAAAAATATATGTTTGATCTTTAGAATATAATGTGTATTATCTTATGAGTTACCATGAATTATCATCATGATGAAAATTATTTATGTCTAATCTTTAAAATATAATAACACATTATTTTATGAATTATTATGAAATAACATGCTGATGAAAATGATAAGTATTTCATCTTTATAATATAATAATATACTATTTTATAAATTAACATGAAATAACATGCTAACAAAAATAATCTGTGTTTGATTTTTAAAATATAATATTGAATTATCTTATAAGTTATCTTGAAAGAAAAATGATATGTGTCTAATCTTTAGAATATAATAATGTGCTATTATAAGTATGCAAAAATATACTTTGAATTTGTTATACCAAAAGTACATAAAATTCTAATTCACACATGGAAGAAATGCTTAGCACTAGTGCGAGCTCTCAATTATACAAGTGGGGAACTTACCTGATATAGTCATTATAATGGCTCAATTGTCTTTGCTAATATATATGTCATATGCACTGACTTCATTGAATTGAGTATCATACTGATAGATATCATATTGAGTTGATAAGCATCATGTATGGGGTTTCATACGTTGGAACAATTACACCAAGGTCAATTAAACTTTCAATCTAAATAAGCATCCAGGACCTAGATGAGGGGTGGAATTCCAATCATAGAATCTTTTCTCAAACTCTATTCCAACTTGACCAAGCATGCCTCACAACGTAAATTAAGGAAAGAGCATAGAAAAAGTATAGTAAAAACAACATGTTTAATTCAACATACTATTAAAATGACTAGCATATAAGAGAGAACAATATGTGGTAAAAACATTAGTGAAGGTGTATCTCACAAGATATTATACAGGCTAGCAACATATATATGCATGGAAAACATAACATAGTATGTGAATTAGGAAAACCTATTGAAAAGTTGTAAAATATTTTCAATCACTTCATGACCTCGTATATGGGAACATATTCAGTAAATGATGATTATACTTTAATAGCATGCAATCATAGATAACACAACATGTAACGAAGTAAAATCATATAGAACCCCTACCTATGTGCTAACATCCTTGGGTCATTTATAGTAACCACTCGACATCAAATAATCCACTAAATAGAATAAATAGTATCCAACTCGAGAGGCAATGTAAAAGAAAATATCTCTATTAGTTGGGACACCTACCCTAATTGTATATGCTACCCTTGTTTGTTGTCACCACTGAATCTAATTCAAGTAGATCCAAGCTCATTCTTGAAGCTCCATCACCACATGATGTGATCGACTACTGATGGATCTACCCCTTAACATTTAAACATGTTGTGACCTTGCAACACCTAGCCAACACACAACACATCAATACAAAGGCTCTTCACCTAAGCTCAATGTTGCTAGCTCACAACACTAAAACAACACACAACTCATCACCATATAGGCTCATTACCTATGATAATTATTACATCCACACAACTACCAACTAATACAAGGCTCGTTATAATATAGGCTCATCACCTATAGCAATTGTTGTATTCTTGCAACTATCAACTAACACATGGAAAACTCAACACTGATAGTAACTCTATAAAATAATGTGGCTTTCCACTAGCCAACCATTGATTTCAACTCTCATCAAACCTCACTCATTCTCATATTTTTTACACTTAACTGGTTGTTTAAGAAATATGAGAGAGATTCCTCCCTGATGTCCTATATCAAACAAACACTCAAAAGGAAAATAGACCATGAATAGATAGGGGAAATTTGGTGTCAAACGGGAAGAGCTCTCTCCCAATTATGGCTAAGAAAACAAGAAGTGAAAAGAACAATTTATAGAAAAAAAATCTAGCCTCTCAGACCTTTGTCCTCCATCCTTTCCAACCCCTCACTGACCAAGGTTGGTGAGGTAGCTAGCCGTTAGACTAGTCGTTACACACTGGCTGGCCAAGGTTAGTGAGTAAGGGGTGAGCACCATAGTAAGGAAATGGAAATCCCACGATGACAAGTTGAAATGCCCAATCCTCAACAGGACAACCTAACACAAGTAAAGTCCCCAACGGGACACCATGACAACAAATAAAATCCCTAACAAGACACCATAACAACAAACACTCGATAATGAAAACTATACAAGCTAAGAAGTGTGTATGTAATAAGAAAATATGAAACTATATCCTAAGTGATACTAAGATACTTGCAACCAACCTTACAAAGGACATACAAAAATATCAAATAAAATATATACATCATGTTCTACACATTAGAATACCAACACAAAAACAACAAGACTTACAATGTTGAACTAAATTGGACCTTATCTATTGGTCATGATGTCATACTAAGTCAAGCTAAAATTCTAAATTTTGAGTAGATCCAGTTATTATTGTGTTACTTGGTACACATGACATGCTCCAATTGGCTCCCCTTGCTTACCTGTCATCTACATGGTGACGAATGGTCAACTCCCATGCTTGTGTGGCATTCATATGGCATGTTGTGATTGGTCATGCATTAAAAAATTTATAAAAATTCCACAAAAGTTTTGAAAAATATATTTTCATCCCTTTTCACTATAAAGTTCATATTTTAATATTTTTAACCCCAAAAATACTACCTATTAAATAAAACCAACAAATACTAACAAAAAAGTACACTAATAACTCTACTTTCATAGATTCATCAGATATTTACTAAAATCCAAATAATTATGAAAGTTTCTCAGTTTCCATTTAAAAGCTTTCCAAAATAATTATCTATCTATACTTTAACTTAGAATCTCTATCTTCTTCCACCTCTTCTTCCTTTTATTTTCCCATTATATTTATCAATTTTTTTCTTTTTCTACATGTTTCATGCAATATTAAATCAATAATTAAATAACTAGGACCTAATCATGCAATATAAGCTTGTACTAATACTTAAGAAGAGCTAAACAATAGGATATGTGTCCTTCATTGACTAAAAAACAAAAATTCTTTTTTTTTTAATTTGTCACAAGGGCATGTGTCCTTTTAAGAATGAAGTGAAAACTCAAGCTAAAAAATAATTAAATAACTAAATAATATAAATATAATATAATATTAAAATAATATAGAGGGTAAAGTCATAATTACACTATAAATATACTCTTAGCAATAATTTTACTTCTGTGTTAGGGATTGGGTGTTATAAATCTTCCATCCTTTTTAAGTATTTTGTCCCTAAAATTCATATACCATGGCTAAATACATAAGGGTATTAGCTACACATTTTCTCTATAGTTTTCTATGTTTTCTATTCGACTTTTTAATTCTCCATAATACTTTCACCGATATATATTATCAATAAATTATGTAATTATGTTATATTTCTAAATCAAAACCAATTCATAGGCTCAAATAAAAATGAAATTATAAATATCCATTATTTATCATCCAAATTTTAGTACATCAAAATCCATTTTCATAATTGATGAGTGCTTGAAAAGTACTAATATTTTTTTATTTTATTGAGCTTAAATGTAAAACAATATGTTTGATTATAGCATATTTATGTAAATATTTATGCAAATTTATGTGTTCGAAATCATTGGTATTTTTAGCTTTAAATATATAAATTGATCAACACATAAAGAATAACACCTAAAAAACTTATTTGTACCTAAAGCTTAAAGGAATCATACATGTAAGCCTTATATGAAGAATCAGCCAATATGTAAAGGGTGCAAAATAATAATTCAAGTGAAGTATTGCGTGTTGCGATGAAGATATAGTATGCCATGGTGCATTACTCTTTGTATATTTATTCACTAGGCACGTTATTCATTCTGTGCTATAGTGAATAAATAGTGTGCCACGGTATGACCTATTTTCAGTAACATTGAATGAACCTCTACGTATCTTGAGCAAAAACATGAAAAATGTTGAGTCACGGCACATGTTCACTTAATTTGGCTTGAAGCCCTCGTGCTAGCCTCAGCTCATATATTAAATTGTTTTTTAGGTTTTTAGGGTGTGTAGTCAAAGTCAATCAATATTTATATATTAGAATTTTAAGAACAAAAAAGCCGTTAGAGCTTTGTTCTTATTATATTTTATTACTTAGCTGTGGTTTTTACAATATGTTAGATTCATAAATAGTAATGTGCAGATCTTTTAAAGGTTTTTTAGATCAAGAAAAACATAGAAGATATCAATATATTCAAGAATACATTAAGGATCAAGATCACATTTACGGAGCACGACATGTTGTTTATTTATAATTGGTTTTATAGATCTTATTTGTATTTATTTATATTTGTATACATATTAATCTTTTAGTATTTTTTGAATTTTATTTTTAATTTATTAATCATTTATTAAATTTGATTATGTTTGGTTGATTATTACAATGAAGAATTAGTTTTGTTGTCATGTTTGTGAAAGTTAATTTAGGTGAACATATTTTGTAAAATAAATTGAGACTATTTCTTTATTCAAGATTTCAATGAAATTTATTATTGATTAATATATTGATGACATGTTTTTCTTAATAGATTTAAAATATGAAAGTTAGGTTTCAAAAGCATTATCTAAAAATAATTTTGATACTTTTAATAAGAGTTTAAATAATTATGTGTTCAACCTAAAATAATGATTTAGATGGTTTGTTATTTCCTTAAAAATAATACACAATTTAATCTACCAATTGGTAATCCCCTTCATAGGATATTAGTTGATTTTATAAACAAAGAATTTTATCCCTATCTAAAGATATTTTCATACAAAAAAGAAAAAATCAATAATCTGAATTTTTATTTTTAATAACTTAATTAATTCTAAGTAAGAATTAAATTGTAACTATTCCTATGAATTATCCATTAAATAATAATAGCATTTCTGTCTTAAATTGTTTGAATAAAACATATTTCTATCTTTTATTATATATTATTAGATTAATGTTTTCAAAACTAAAAGTATTGTGAGAGAATGTTTAAATTTAATTTTCATGTTTGCTTTTAAAAATTTTAAAAAATTATTTAAAAATACATAGTTCATCTTTAATCCAATATTAGAAGTATCTTTATCGCTTATATAAGTGATTTGTAGATTATGATTTTTCTTGTTGTAAATTTTATGAATATTTGGCTGTTGTTTAAAAATAAAAAATAAAAATAATTTATATTTTAAAAAATATTTTAGTTTTTTATCTTCTTTTCTTTGTTAATTTGTTTTTAGTTTTATTTATTTATTTACTACTTTATTTATTTTTGTTTAGTATTTTTGTTTACTAATTTTTAATTTATTGTTTATTAATTTATTTTTAGTTATTTATTTATTTACTAACTTTACTTTTTGTTTAGTATTTTTTTTCATTAATTTTTATTTCTTATATATTTTGTTTTCTTTTCTTTCATTAACATGTTTTTTTCTATGTATTTATTTACTAACTTTATTTCTGTTTGTTATTTATTTTTATTATTTATATTGTTTTGTTTACTAATTTTTTTTATTTTTTTATTTGTTTTTTATTAATTTATTTGTATTTTTTATTTATTTTTATTTCTTTATTTCTTTAATTATTTAATTTTATTGCTTTTATTTATTTTATTTTTGTTCTTTATTTTATTTTTATTTCTTTTATCTATTTATTATTTATTTACTTTTTCTTTATTTTTGTGATCTAGCGAGTAACTTTTGTTTGTTTTAATTATTTTTCTTTCTTTTCATTTTTTTTATTTGCTTATTTTATTTATTTATTTTTAATTATTTAATACTTATTTTACTTTACTTTTGAGTATTATGTTAATTAAATTAAAAAAATATGGGTCATGGCAAAGTGTTTATGTTTGTTGTGGCATAAGATTCTTGGGATACAATTGAGTTGAATGAAAACTTTTTACAATTCAACATAAATGTTTTGTTCACCACGGCACATGAATCCCTATTTGAATACGTTGGGTTATAGTTTTCTTATTCGCGGCGATGCCCATGATGAATTTGTAAACTAAAAACCCAAGAAAATGCATTTTAAATTAGTGCCACACAAATTGTCTCTTCTTATTCTTCTTTTACAAAACCTATTTTTTTTACCCCAATACACAAAAACTTCTAAAGATATCTCCAAAGATTCAGGAAGTTTTTATATCAATATCCCCATTGGTGATAAAATGGAGGTAAATGCTAAGTTAGATTTAGATACAAGCATTAATTTATTGTCTTATTCATTATACTTACAGTTAGGAGTCGATGAGTTGAAACCCATCACATTTCTCTACAATTAGAAGGTAAATCTCAAATGTATCCAAAAGGCATGGTAAATGATTTATGGTACAAGTAGATAATCATATCGTACCTATAGATTTTGCAATTGCAAATATACAAGAAACCTTGAAATGGGACAAGGAGCACAATGTACTTCATAATAGGGCATTCATGGCCTCTAACAAAATAATAATTAATGTCTATAAAGGGAGTTTGACTATAGATTTTTAAGCACATATTGACACAAACTCAATGACGAGAGATAAATTAAGTAAATTAAATTATACAATTATAATCCCCTCAAAAAGCGTCTTGCTAAAACATTAAACTAAGCCTTGAATAAAAGGTAATACATTAAACATTTTACTTTCAATTTTATCTATTTCTTATTTTTATTTGTTAGTTATAGTTTTTTTTTATTATGCTTCCTTTATTTTTACATTTAATGTATTTGACTTCATTTTATTTCATGTTAATCTTGTTTATTAATTTAGAAGTATTAAATTCATAATTGTTTGTTAATATGTGATTCTTGATAAATACACGGCATTCTATCTATGTGATAAAACTAAATTAGATTATGGATGCATCATAACTTGCCACATCACCTACTTGATCATATTGAGCTAAGAAAAATGGGTAGCTTTTCTTTCTTTTTCTTCTTTATTTTTAATTTATATTTGATACATTGAGAACAATGTAGATTCTAGGTTGAAGGTAGAAGAAAAGTTACATATGAAATTAGGCATTTTTAAATTTTTTATTAAATATGTGTTTGCTATTATTAAATTTATTTAATTATTTAGGTATATTTAGGTCTATTTTTAAAAAAATTTATGAAATTATCATGTTTTTAGTTAATTTAAAGTGAATGATTGAGTTTTTATACTATTTGAGTTTGAGATATACTTAAAATTGGTGTTTACGAATCAAATAATGGATACGATCTTGTGGGAATATTTTGAGCATATATCATTTTATTCTCAATGATAATATTTTTCTACTCCTTTAAACATTTTTCTTACTATTTGAAATTGTTAGATTATCTATATAGATTTGCACTAAATTTTAGTATTTTTAACATTTGATATGAAGAATCATATACTTATTTTTATTGCTTAGATTAAATAATTTGAGTAAAATTTAAAATGTATGTCTATTTCATTCATACTTGAATTCTTAAAAACAAAAAAAAAAGAGATATATGGGTTCCCTAAAGGACTAATAATTAACTACTCACCAAATCATACATATGTATATAGGTTTACTCTCTAAAAAAAGAATAGAAAAAAGAGTGAGGAAATTAAATACTATAACTCAATATTATAACCCTTAAATTCCTCAAATGGTGAGATGGTTATTATAAAAGAAAAATAGAAAATAAATCTCCTTGAATGCAATGCATTTTCATTCATATTAAGGCACATGCTTAAAATATTTTCTTAACGATTTTAATTGATGCATGAGAATAGTAATTTATTTTTATAAATCCTATCATTTGATTCCTTTCACGAGATTGATGTTATGCACTTTCAGAGCCTTTCTTGTTTAATCATATATGAACTCATTGGCTCATTTATTTACATAACTTCTATTCACATATATTTTTGTTGAGTGCTTGAATCCATAAGATTAGTGTGATATTTAAAGTATGCATTTTGAGGATTAGAGTCAAAGTGAATTCAAATTTCTAACACTAATATTGGGTAAGTCAAAGTTGATATAGTTTTATAATGGAACATGAATTTGTGATTTGTAACTGATTTGAATAATAAATTGTAGAACTTTAGGATATTAATTTAATTTATGCTTGAGATTTTATTATAAACTAAAAAGAAGCTAAAGCATGAGAAATTTTTGTTTATTAATGTTTTATTTTTTTTTGTTTATTTTAGTTTATGTTGTGATTATTACTTTTAGTTTTTATTTTGTCATTTGATTTCTTTATAGTTTTAAATTTTTCATATTATGATGTTTATGGGCATCATAACTGAAAGCTCTAGCGAGATTTAAACTTGTCTATTGGGGCAACCTAGGGGTTTAAAGCCTTATTACATATGCTAAATGCAATTGTGTCAATATACAAAAATGATTTAGGTTTTTTTAGTTAGTTTAATTATTTTTGTTTTTAATTTTTTATTGCTTTACTTCTAGATGCTAGTAAGAAATTGGTTGTGATGAATACTTGAATAGCACTAATATTTCATGATTTTATTAAACTTAAATATAACAAATAAGTTTGATTATAGCATGTTTATGTGAATATGTGTGTGTGTGTGTGTGTCTAAATCTTTATATTCGAAATCATGGGTATTTTATGTGTTTTTAACTTCAAATATATAAATTAATCAATGCATGAAGAATAACACCTAAAGTACTCATTTGTACCTTAAAAGCTTAAAGGAATAAGTATATAAGCCTTACATGAAGAAGAAGCTAGCATGTAAGGGGTACAAAACAATAATTCTAGTGAAAGATTATATGTCGTAATGAAGATATAGTGTGCCATGGTGCACCACTCTCTAGGTAAATTCACTACGCATGTTGTTCCTTATGTAACGTGGTGAAGAAATATTGTGCCATGAGTGACCTATTTAGGGTAACATTGAGTGAACCTCTGCATGTCTTGGGCCGCGGCATGGGAATTGTTAGGTCATAGTATGCGTTCACTTATTTTGGCCCAAAGCCCTTATGCTAGCCTTGGCCTATATATTAAATTATTTTTTTAGGTTTTTAGGGTTTGCAGTTAGAGTCTATTAGTTTTTACATATTTGAATTTTAGGAACAATAGAGCTGTCAAAGCTCTGTTCTTGTTTTGTTTTATTTTTAGTTGTAGTTTTATAATATGTTAGATTCATAAGCATTAATAGATAGATATTTTGAAGGTTTTCCTTATTAAAGAAAATATACAATATATATGTATATTCAAGAATATATTAAGGATCAAGAACATAGTACGGAGCAGAACATGCCCATCTATCTTTAATCGGTATTATAGATCTTATTTGTATTTATTTATTTTTATATACAGATTAATCTTTGTGTAATTTTTAAATGTTATTTTTAATTTACTAATCATTTATTAAATCTAAGCATGTCTAGCTGCTTATTACTATAGGAATTTAGTTTTATTGCCATATTTGTGAAGATTAATTTAGGTGAATATGTTTATAAAATAAATTGAGATTATTTTTTTATTTAAGATTTCTTAAAACTTTATTATTGATTAATATATTTACGATATATTTTTCATAATAGATTTAAAATATGAAAGTTAGGTTTTAGAAACATCATCAAGATCTAATTTTGCACCTTGAATGAGAGTTTAAATTATGTGCTCCGCATAAGGTAGTGATTTGGATGGTTTGCTATTTTCTTAAATATAAAACATAATTTAATCTATCAATTAGTGATCCTCGCCTAAGAATATTAATTGATTTGATTAACAAAAATTTTGATCCCCACCTAAGGATATTTTCATATTAGAAAAGGGGAAATTAACAATCTAAATTTATATCTTTAATAACGTAATTAATTCTTAGCAAGCATGGTTAACTAATTAATTATTATCATAAATTCTCCACTCATTGGTAGTTACATACCTGCCTTGAATTGTTTAAATCAACCTATTTCTATCTTTTATTATGTTATTATTTTATTATGCTTTATTATATTAGTATTTTCAAAATCAAAGCATTATTACATAACGTTGAAGTTTAATTTTTGTGTTTATTTTAAAAACTTTATTGAATTATTTAAAACCATGTATTTTCTCTTTATACCAACCTCGGTAGTCTACTAATCACTTTAGGCAATTTGTGTACTTACAAGCTTTTTATAAATATACAAAAGTTACTATCAAGTTTTTTTTATATCAATAATGTACACTATTTCAATTTTAAGTAACTAACCTTCACTAATCTACGCAAATTCAACCACACATTGGACATTCATCAATCATTTACATGCTATCACATTGGTCTTTACATCTATCATAATATACATCATACATTTTCTTGCATATATCTCCCTTTGTAATCTCTACATAATCAAGTTTTTTTCTTTGAGACCAAGCTATATATCAAGACCCGTTCAGAATCTACCCAGAAACATGGGATGCATCCCAAAGATCGCAAGAACTAGCTACCTTGTTTCCTTAGTTGATTTTAGATTGTATCAAAATCATAGTTGACTAAAGTTCTATAAATTTTTAGCAAAGTTTTTTTCTAAATTGAGACTAACCATCTTATAATAAAATAACAATATTCCTCTTAAAATACATTTTCAAAGACTAACATACATCATATTCTTTTACACAACGATAAAAGAACACATTTCTATCAACGATAAAAGGTTAATCAAATGTCTTCCAAACTTTCTATCATACTATGTTGTCTCGAAGCTGCTACTTAAGAGAGGAAAATATAAAAGGTGAGCTTGAAAGCTTAGTGAGTGGATAAGTTTTATAAAATATGTAATTGTAATCTTGAAAACTGTGAGTGAAATGCTTATAACTTACCATGAAATAACATTTTGATAAAAATTAAATGTGTTTGTTCTTTAGAATGTAATAATGTATTATCTTATGAGTTACCACGAAATAGCATTATGATGAAAATGATTTATGTCTAATCTTTAAAATATAATAACATGTTCTCTTATGAGTTACAATAAAATAACATGTTGATGAAAATTATGTGTCTAATCTTTATAATAATGTATTATCTTATAAGTTACCATGAAATAACATGCTGATGAAAATAATTTGTCTGATATTTAAAATATAATAATGTACTATCTTATAAGTTACTATGAAATAACATTATAATAAAACTGATATGTGTTTGATATTTAGAATACAATAATGTGCTATTATATGTATGCAAATAAAAAGTATAACTATGAGAAATATAATTTAAATTTGTTATGTCAAAACTACCAAGAATTTGTTATGCCAATAATTAATTAAATAAATAATATAAATATGATATAATATTTATGATAAAATCATAATTACATTAAGAATATATTTTTAATAATAATTTTATGTGTGTTACACGCATAACAAACAAATAATTAATATATATTTTGATTTCTTATCGCCACTTAAAATATTTCAAATGATAAAAATAACAACAAAGATATATTTTTGTCAAAAAGGAAAAAAATTAAATAACATATACACTTAATTTATAAAAACAAATAAATATTTACATGTGAGGTATTAATATACATGCAACTTACAGTGCGATACTTGTATGTGAAAATATCAGAACTAGTTAAAAGAAGTATCATATAACCAAGGGATAATATCTCAAATGCCCTTAAGGTTTAGCATGTTTATAAAAATATCTAGAATGCTCCTAGATTTTATGGTTAAAACCATTGGTATCCTTAAAACTAATAGTGTTAAGTTTTCCATCCATTACTATTCATATTTATATTCCTTGGCTCTAATACCAATTTTTGGGGGATTTTTGATTGCCAAGGACTAATGTGGTGGAATTTCAATCAATCTGACCTCAATGTACTCGCTAAATTATTACCCTGATAAGTCATATATGTTTAATGCACATTATTTTGTCATATTCATAGTATACAAATAGGTTTTTCTTGTATAGATACAGTGTACTTATAATCTTCAAAGAAGTAGTATTCGAACATTAAGTAGTTCAATTCTTCTTCTTCTATCCTTACATATTTTGGACTAAAATATTCTCTTAATTTCCTTGAAACAAGATTATCTATTATGATTGTGATAGCTTTAATATGTATAGATATCTAATAAAGTGTTAAACCTCTTAAAATTTTCAAGACAAGTTTCATAATCCTAATCTTTGAAATATTTCATTTAAAGCTAAGAGATAGCCTTTATCAAATTGTTCTAATAGAATTGAATTTTTATCTTTCATTTCTTTTGGAATTAGTTGTTTATTCCTAAAAATATTTTTCATTTCCATGTTTATCAGTATTATAACTTGATGTAAGTAAATATCTAAATATTCAAGATTTTTATATGACTTAAATTTATAATTATTATACTTGAATTTAATGGATCTGCCAACATCTTCACTTTTGTTCGCCTCCTTTTGTTACACCAGTTATACCCCAGCTTGCTCAAACCTTAACGCCTTTTGGGCAATTGTGAGCCTTTTTGCATCCTTACATAGATGGTGTATAATATTTGGCTTACTAGAGAAGAATAGGTAAACTTCATTTTATTCATAGTATAATAATTATTAAAAACTTAAGGCCAACTAAGAACCTTAAAGTGATTCTTAGTCGCTCATACTTACTAGGTATATTCTTACGGATTTGGGATTTCTAAATAGAGGTGATTTCTATGCTAGAGTTTTATGTGTTTTTTCAAAGTAGAGAACTTTGGTTTTTTGTGTATTTTGAGATGAGAATGAGGGTTCTTTTTATAGCACAAGGAATCCCTATTTACAATACTAAAATTACTATTTTACCCTTACTTTAATAATTTGTCTGCTTTTTACTTTAAATGATGACCACTATTTTTTTCATTGGCACATACTACCGATAAGAGATGTAAAGTATACATATTTATATTCTTTGTTGTCTTTTACTGACAGTTCCTTTCTTTATCCCTCTTTATCATTTTCTACCGATAGTCCTTTTGATAATGTTAATGATGATGCATCTTCGTCTTCTCAATCTTTGATGCAGTGGATGCATCTGTGATCTTTGGTAGCTTTTCTAGCATAGAAGCATAATACCTTCCTTGTTTCTTGACCAATTTCCAAGTTATTATTGTTAAAATTGGCTTCATATTTGAAAAATATTTCACCATCTTCTTCTGATAGAGTCATACTGCTGTGGGAAATGATGATGACTTTACTAGTTGAATAGTTTACTTTGATCTCAGTAGAATTTTCAATCTTCCTGAGTTCATAGTAAATTTGGCCTAACATTTGACCTATTTTTACACAAAGTTTTTTTGTGTTGAATTCCTTTTCTGAAAGTACCCTTGGTTTGGGAACGAACTATTTGTATTGGAAATTCCTATCTTTATGAAATGGTATAGACTAACACATCCTTCTTCATTCCAATCCATTAGTGAACTGAAAAATCTAAGATGAATAGGCTTGTCTCCTACTTTAATCTTCTTTTTGATGTTCTTGATTGCTCTTTTAAAATTTTATGGGAAATAAATTAATTCACTTATATTAATTCCTGAATATATATTTTCTATTAGTCCTGCGTGGAAAGCTTTATAAAAAATATTAAATTAGCTCTATCCAAGATATTAAATTTCCTTTATGTAGGAAATTACTTGTCTTTGGTATAGAACTTCATATCTTCAATATGTTACTGGGTACACTTTCTAGTCAAATTACAGAGACTCAGCTATTGTAGTTTAGTGAGATTTCTATATTAGTTTATTTCATCTTCAATAATTGATGAGTTTCTGGGAGATGACTCCTTGAATATTAGCCTTACTATTTTTGATGTCTCTAGGAGAGATGCTTCCCTAAATAGCATTGGAGGCCTTGCTATTTTCCCAAGATTTGTTAATTTGCTTGAGGTTGTTGGTTATTTTTGTAATGTTGCAGAATAATTACTTACTATCTCCTTTAGAGTTATTAGTTTTTGTGTTTTTTAATTGGCATAACTACTTTCAGCTTTTATTCTATTGATCAAGGCTCTATGAGTTACTCCAGTAATTTCTAGAATGGATTTACTAGCTTCTGCCCAGTTGTTATAAATTTATAGTTTTGGGCCATTATAAACCACATAAACCTTTCTTTTCAACTATTAGGTACTTCCATTTCATTTTAAATTATTTCTTTAATAGTTTCATCTTCTTTAGATTGAATTTTTAATGAAGATTCTTCTTTTGAGGTTTTGGATTCTCGAAATTGTTTTAAACAATTAAGTTCTTCCTGATTATTTCCTATCTCTATAAGAGATTTCTTGAGGTATAATAGCTTGAGTTGTTCCTATAAGATTATTATCTCTTTTTCATTTATTTTGATCTTGATGACAAGATCCATTTCTGAAAGCAAAAAAATAATTAAAGGTGCTAATTATCTAGTAAGAGCATCTATTAAGCTATTATTATCTCCTAGAACATGTTCAACATCAAAATTGTAATGATTGAACCACTATTTTTGTCTAACTTATCTTCTTTGTTTGTAATCACCTATAATATTAGTTCTTAAGAAATAACCAAAATTCTTGTTGTTTATTCTAACAATGAATTTGGAGCTTATTACATATATTGCAAATTTCTTAATGGCTTTTTAACAGCTAAATATTCTTTTTCATTACTATGGTAATTTAATTATGGACCTTAGAAAGATCCTAATGTATATCTACAAAGATATTCATAATTGTCATCTATTCTTTCTTTTAGAACCGCTCCCCAATATTCTTGCAAATCATTTATTTCAATTATCATTTTATCATCTGGCCTTAGATGGTATAAAGTTGGCACATGTTTTAAATTTTTCTTTTACTTTATCCATATACAGTTGGCACATGGTATAGAGTTGGCACATCTTCTTCTATCAATTTCCATATATGGTCTGTTTTCGATTTTTCTTGTAAATTTTTTCGCATTTATGTAAGTTTCTTGATATATGCCTCTACATATGTTAAGCATCCTAAAAACCTTTGTAATTGATTTTTATCTTTTAATTTACTAAGAAAATCTTGAATGTTGTTTAGTATATGAGGTTGTAAATTATGTTTTTCATCTTTAATTTCTAACCCTAAATATTTAATATTTTGTTGAGCAAGTACTGCTTTCTTTCCTACATTCTTGTAGAATATTAATAATATCTAAATAGTATTTATTTAATTCATTACTAAAAACCAAGATTTCATTTATGTAAACACAACAAATATTTTTTAATTTCTTAAAAATATTATCCATATATCTTTGAAAAATTCCTAGAGTTTGTTTTAGTCCAAATGGTACAACAATCCATTGAAATTTTCCTAGAGAGTAACTAAATGCTGATAATTTTTGAGATTTTATATCCACTCTTATTTGCTAAAATCTACTTTTTTAATCAAAATTTAAGAAATATATATTTTTCTTTTATTAATGATAATAATTCTTCTTTCTTTGGAATGAAGTATCCATCATCAATAATTTATTTATTAAATGCTTTGAAATTTATTACCATTCTCTTTTTTCAGCTTCTTTTTCAACTAAAAATGTTGGACTAGAATGAGTTGAATTACTTGTTATTATGACTTTCAATTCCAAAAGTTTTGAATTTGTTTTCCAAAAGTTTTGAATTTGTTTTCCAAACTAAGATTTATTATAGTATTATTAGTAATTCTTACAATTAAATATTTCAATGTTTGTTTTCAGTGTTCTTCTAGAAATACATATTTACTTGTACACACATACTAGCTCCTATATCTATATATGCATATAGATGGTAGATGGCATAACCTTTAAATTTTAGTCCTACTTTGATATAGGTACTATTTGGATTTGTAATACTATAGAAAACATTCATCTCTTGATGTGGAATACCCATAATTTGAGTCTTCATATTCTAACTTAGTTATTTTTTCTTCAATTTCTTTTAATAGATAAATACTGTAAGTATTTTTTATAACAGATTTTTCAATTAGTTTTAATTCCATTTTGAAAGCTTCCTTTAAGATTTTTTTTCTTTTTATGGGAATTCATTTTTAAATTCTCTCCTATGTTATTTCCTGCTTGGACATTCGTTGGCATAATGTCCTTCATTACAAATCCAATGTCTGCATTTCTTCTTTCCCGAATGGCAATAATTCCTATTTTTAGGAGGTTTATACCTCTTTCTTCTAAAATATTTTTTCTTATGGGTTTCTTTATTACATCTTCTTTTATATTTTTGAAAATCTTGTTTTCTAAATTTATATCTTTTAAATTTCTTGTATTTTTTAAATTTTTTAAATTTTTGTTTGTAAGGTTTTATATTACATCCATATTTTTCAAGTATTCTAAAATCTCATATATCACAACAAATTCTATCATTTCCTTTTATTTATTTATATTCTTTTCTTTCTTAACATTTAATAATTATCCAACTTTTTAGGCTTCTTATTCTTCCTCTTAGAGTATTTGGTATAGTTTCTCTATTTCTCTGGTCCAAACTTTCTGTTAAGGTCTTATATAATGTTCCATGTAATTTTTGAAAAAATATATTTCTTTATAAGTTGTTTGCATAGAGGGTGGTAATTTATGATAAAACATTTCATATTCACAAATAAAAGAATATATGTAACACATGTTATAGATTTTCATATTTGTTAGATGCCATTTGGCTTCATTGATTTCATTTTCATTGGATTTAGTGATAATTCTTCTTTTATCTTCTCCAATAAATTCCTTGTATATTTCATTTATTACTGTATCTAAGTATTCTCTTCCTATGGAAGATTCCCTTACATTAATAAATGTTGTTGGTCGGTTAAGTTTGGAAACCAAACTTTAACATTTCTTGTCATTTTATAAGCTACCAATACCTTACAAATTGAAGGGTTTGTTTGTGTAGTTTAAGAGGTTTGTATGAGCACACTCATACCACTAGCCCATTCATCTAAGGATTTTTCCCCATCTCTTATACAGTCTACATCTAGTTCCTCAATGTAAATCATCCTCTATTTTAGGTGGTTGTCTTCTTCTATCTGTGGCATCAGGTTGTTTTGTCTTTTGTCTATTTCTATCTCCCCTATGTGGGTCAGATGTTCCTTCTTGATAAGGAATAGGTAATGAAATTGGTTTCATATGACCTTTTTGGGGTCATAATTTATGGTTCAAAATTAGTTTTACTGATTACTGTCATATTATCTTCTTCTTTGTTTGTACAAAGTTTTTCATTATAATGTTCTTCTAACTCTTCATTAGTTAGTTTATTATCTTCATTAGTTAGTGTTAATAAACTAACTAATTTTTCTATATCTCTATTTTCAGAGGTCATGAATTCTTTCCCTAATTTTTTCTATATTCTATCAACTTGAATTTTTTTTATTAAATTTTTCTTCATTCTTTCTTTTCTCATTTTTAGGAATGATGACATCTTTTCTCATTTATTTTTTAACTTCTTTCTAGTTAGAGGTTTCTCATTTCTCTTCTATAAAAGTAAATCTTGACATATTATTGTTTTTAACAAAATTACTTTTTTTCATGTTATTAGGATTTTTCTTTGATATCTAATTATCATTCCTCTAGTATTTCAAAATCTGTTACTATTTTTGGTTTTATTATTTGTCTATTTCTATAAATTCATTTTGTCTAAATATTGAACTATTATGACTATTTGTTAAAGAATATGCTACTACATAATGTATTGAAAATGAATTATTTACTTTTTTTCATTAAATCTCCTCTTTCAAATTCATAAGTTAGACTTAATACTTGGTTTAGGTTTTTATCATGAATATTAATAGTAAATCTAAGATATGCTATAAATTTTAACTTTTGGTATCCTAGGTTACCATGGATTATTTCTAGTAAATCATATTTTCTATTTATTATTATATTATCTAGTAATGTTATTTTTATTAGTATATCTATTTTTTTCTTCTAAAATAAGCTTTTATTAATATTTGAATTCATTCTAAATAGATGTATCCAATTTTTTCTTTATCATTTTGGGAATTATGGATAGTTTATTTAATATAATCTTTTTATCAATTAATATATATTATATCTTCCTTTTGCATCTGTAATATTAATACATATTTCATTATTACTTATTCTATAATAAATTATGTCTTTTTTGGAAAATAATTTTCTTAGAGATGAAAATGATGTATCCTTAAATCTATTCATTCTTTAAGATTTAATTTTACTAAGTTTCTTTTTACTTGTTACTATTTTTCGTGAAAATCATTCTTATATACCTTTTATTTTTAATTCTATTATTATTTGTTTTATGTTTTCTTTTTATATTTTAAAAATATTATTATTAATTTCTGTTAGATTTGAGGGTTATTTTTAAATTTTTTAAAATGTTAAAAGTATTTTTACCATATAATTTGAAAATTTATTTTTATAATAATCCACTATAATAAACACAATAATACCATGTCATTTCAAAACTTTTGAGTGCTATCCTGGAATTCAGTGAACCGTTTAGCTTTTCTTCCAAGTTTTATCAATTTCTTTTTTTCTTCCAAGATCATTTTAATTTATTTATTTTTAAATTAAGAGACAAACCAATTTAGAGATTAGATGCGCCAACAGCTTTTCCCATTAATATTGAAGCCAAAAACATCAAATGAAATCAAAGGTATTAAGATTTGATTCGTCTCACACCTTTTATTTTCTCTATGGTTTCGTCAATCTGTTTGACTTTTTGTTCTGTTCGATAATTTTACTTTCTTTTTACTAAATTGTTATCGAGAGATCATTTGGGTGCACTGAACTATTGCTTGTCTTTCCTTTAATTTTCCATACTTAATCCGCCCCAATGTGTTTAGGGTTTGTTCTCTACGAAAAATCCTAATCCTAAGCTTAATCCTATAAATATATGTAATTCTATTACGTAGAACTATCAAAGCTATGCATTCCTATTTAAACACTTTCTCTCTAGGCCTACACAAAAGCAACCCCTAAAACTTATGCTCAAGTCATTTGTGACAATATCTCGAACTTGTTTATTGAACCTTGTAAGACACCACCAACAAAAGGTAGAGATATTGCTTGTCATCCTAGATCTATAAATTTATTGTTGGGATTGGTTCGATTTGCGGAGATAATTTAGAAAGAAGTCAAAATAATTGATTTAATTTGTAGATCTCTTAAGGTATACACATATATGTATCGGTTACATAAGATATACATGTGTAAGTGTGTCAGGAAGGATAAAAAGGTAAAAACAAGTATCTTCATAAACTGGGGTCGACCACCCTATATCTCGAACTGGTGGTCGACCCTATAGATACAAAGGTTGGCTCGAACAGGTCTTTCCTACGAGTACGTTGTGGATGCAGTTTAAGGAAGTTCTTTTGGGATGACTTGTCCATTGACTCGGTCTTTTTTCTAAGCTCAAGATGCTAGGTGGGTCAGGCTTCAGTCAATCCATATGTCTAAACATCTAATCCACCTACTCTTTTAGCTCGAGCTCTGAGTTGAGGTGGAAGAGTAATACTTGAATAGCGAATCTGAATCGTTCATCTCTCCTAGTAAATGCATGTCAGTTGATTGGAAAGAGAAAATGTGGGTCTTTATATAAGAAGGTGCCTAGGTGAGTCTTTTTATCATTTCATGCACATCAGACAAAAGTAAAGAGAAAAAACTCTATGTCGCCACAGTTCATGTCGTAAAAGAGTTTTCCGTTCGGTGGTAAAAATATAGTTTGGCATATAACGTGTTTGCTCGGGTTTCAGAGTACAAGTTTCACAAGTCTAAAACTTTTTTGCTTTCTTTTTTGTTCAATTTTAAAGAATCATTTCCCTTTATTTTCAAACTCAATCCTAGGTAATCCCTTCTTCTCGTACCTTACCCCTTTTATATTTTGTGATATTTTGTAGACAATGCACATAGAGGAAACCTCGGGCTCAGGCTCGTAGGAGAGCCCACAATACCTCAGCACATGTAATGACTCAAAGTCCTCTAAGACAAACTCTTCTAGGGAAGAGAGTCAATCTCAACATTAACCTTCTACCTCCACCACTCATCCACAAACCATTCCATCCATTAGGTTGAATGTGCCCTAGATTCAAATATCAGTGGCTAAGACATGGAGGAAGAAAGTGATGAACATAGGGTTTGGGGAACCTATAGATCGTACCAAGGGTTGGTCGACCAAAGTCAAGACTAGTGGACTAACCTTAGGATGAGTAAGGAAAACATACAACATCCCATCCTCAGTTCAAATAATGATTCCATTAGTAAGGACTCATGACAACGACCAACCTGTAATTAAGTGGACGGTCTTTCAAGAGAAATCTCTATGGTTGAGGGTGAGGTTTCCCTTGTATCCTCTCGTAAGGAGATTTTTGGTTAGGACTTAGCTCATTTTGGATTAGCTAATGCCTAATGGGTGTAAGTACCTACTCTACCTTACAGTGATATGCCAAGAGCTCAGGGTGGATGTAGTGATGCCTGAGTTTAATGAGGCTTATATATTGAAGCATAACCCAACTAACCCAATGAGGGTATACATTTCCGTAAAACAAGACCGAGGTATAAATATGGCTTTCCTCAAGAACGAGAAGAATTAGAATGAATATTTCTTCTACGTCTCAGGCCGATGGGAATCTTCTACTAGTGACACGAGGTTGATAAGGAATATTTGAAATGACACTAAGGTTGTGATAAGGAAAATGGGCTCTTTCATCATGACCTTGAGTTTGGATGGGAAGCAACAACTAGCTAATATCTAGAACTATCTCCCTGAGAAAACCCCGTGGAATAATTCATTACATACCCTACACTTTGTTGCATATGGATTGATGAGACATGGTTCAGTGGAGCCCCCTATAGGATTATTTGTAAACCTCGAGCTCCTCTTAAATGCTAGACCTTTCCCAAAAACTATAGGGAAAGTTTGAGTTGGTTAGTGATGATGGTGAACTAGCATTGAGACATCAACGTTTTCCTCTCTCTTTTTATATGACCTTATGATAATAACACCTCTTCCACCTTGTGATAATAACTCCTTTTTGACCTTGTTTTACAAAGACTATGGATTTCACTACCGCCTCTCTCTTGATTCAACTAAAAGGTAAGGTCTCTTCCTCAAAGGAAAACTCTCAAAAGAGTATACCTCCCATTTTAGGAGGGAATCCTCCAAAGGTAAGAAGAGGAGAAAATATTCTAGGTAAGAAGGCCTCTCTATCCACTCTAAACGAAAGAGGAAAATTACCATCAATGAGCCCATGCTCAGCCCAGAGCCATTGAATGTCTTCAAGCCTTTATCCACGTCACAAGACCAACACATTTCACCATTTCCCAAATCTAACCTAAAAGAATCTAACCAACCTGTACCAGATTCAAGGAAGGGGAAGGGTGTCATCAATGATCCTACTGCCAACATGGATAGGGTGGCTCTATGTCAAGGCCTTGTGCCAGAGCAACTCGATTATTATGTGAGTCATCTTCATATTGAAGTAGCTTGAGGCCATATGTGAGGATATGGGATCTGAGGTTATTGTATGTCGCCATATGTACTAGGTGTGTTAATCCTACCTCACTTCTTATGTTTATAATAATAATTTTCATTTTTACAAGTTTTACCATGCGACATATTTTTTGACCTCACGCTCTCTCTTCTTTCTTTTAGTTGCAAGTACTTTAAGGGTTTGATATGGCTCCAAGTGTGAGGCATTTAAAGCATGAAATCACATAAAAAAAATGAGGACATGCCTCCAATCGAGCCAAGTACATAGTGCTGTTGGTGAGGGCCAATTAAAGGGAGCGTAAGGCTATAGATAAAGAGGAAATATTGAGGAGGCCCAAAAAAGAGCTAAGTCAACGATTAAGGCCTACAACCATAAAGTGGTCGAGTTTGAAGATAAGAAAAAGGCTGAGCTTGATGCGATGGCCAAGCAGCCCACCTCGAGCATCAAGATTCAGTATGAGTTAGCAATATAATCCTTTAAAATGGAGAACAATAAGAGAGACATGGAAGATTACTACCATCGTATTCAAGATATCTTGATCATTCCCCAATACATGCCTATGCAATCTCAAGATGAGGACGAGAATGAGGGCTTAGATTCTGGTAAGTGTGATGATAGAGCCAATGCGATAGGTGTAGAGGGTGAGAACGGGGACCATTGATCTTTATGGCTTGAGCATATCGTTGTAGTATATTCTAGGGCCAATATGCTTTTTAAATTTTTTGAGCTCAATGCCACTTCTACCTATATCGTTGCGAGCTCACCTTACCTTGTAATCCAAACTTTATTAATGAAAAATCAATTTGTCTACATAATTGTACATTCATATCATTTGTATTGTATATTTATAATGTTGACCTAACCACTTGTTTTTGGGACACATGTCTACAATCTTTTTCTTAATACCATCCCTTATAAAAGGGGATTGGGACACTCGTTAAATCCAGGCAATAAAAATAGTTTCCAACTCCTTCTCCATCTTTTTTGGACAAACTTTATGGATTCTGATCATGCCAATAGACATTTAGTTTGAGATTTGAAAGTGTAAAATGGTAGGCTGATGAGCAAAATCGGGATTGCCAAAAACTTTGATGCCATCCCTGCAACGGAGTCATCCCCGGCAATGGTGCCAAAAACTTGATGAGCGAAAACCGGCATCGCCGATCCTGCCAATACTTTGGTTTTATATTTATAAAACTCTCGCAAGTGCACGAATCATTTCGTAGAAAATGATAAGTATACTCCCAAGGTCAATCAAAGGAAGGAATGTATGTGGTTTTTAATTTATTATTCAAACTTTTAAAAATGAAATTAAATCCTAAACATCCTGTCACGATATTTTGGGTTTTTTTTGTGTTTTAATCTACTTACATAAACATAAACATAGATTCAATAAACATTTATGCAAATTTTATCTTTTATAAATAGTGGAGTATTTATGGATATAATAACTAAGTTAATTATGCTTGCTCATATTATTTAGGTTATTAAAGATATGAATTGATATTTATTGATTCTCCCTTTTTTGTATGAATACCACCTTTGGTGGGGTTAGATATTCTTTGTTAACTAAACAAATCAATTAACACCTATGGGTGGGGTTGATAACTAATTTGGTTAATTAAATTAATTCCTTTTTCTAAGAGATTGAAAATGAACCATTTAAATGCCACCTTTGGTGGGGTTAGACAGTTTAAACTTTATTCAAGGTGTCCAAATTAAACCTAAGAATTTAGTTATCCGAGTACTAACTTTCAAGTTTTAAAACTACTACTGAAAACATGTTGTCAATACATTTTCAGATAATAATTCTTATAAAAAATTTTGAAATAGAGCTTCACTCTAACTACCGGGCGATTGTACCAACAAATAAAAGAGCACTACTCTAAATCAGATCGGATAACTAAACCTTAAAATCTAATTTTCAGATTTAAGTTTGTAATGAAAAATAATATATTTCTCTCTAACATTCTTAATATAAAATCTTGAATAAAAATAAAATCAATTCATTTTAGAGATTTTTACCTATTTAATATTTCGCAAGCATAACAACGTTATTATTATATCATTTTTTTACAAACAGCTAGCACAGTTAAATTTAATCACAGACAAATTAAATATAACATGTAAGAATAAAGCATAAAAAAATAACTGCAAAGAAAATAAAATCCTTACAGTACTTCGATGCCATTCCCGTTGCTAGAAAACCTCCAAACGGAATTTGCACTTCCATTTATTGAATCAAAAAGCTAATAAATTACCAAAAAACATAACTAGTTCTTCCCAAAGAGGGAAGAACTCTAAAACTAAGCAAAACTAGCTAAAACATAAGAAAAACTAAAAAAAACTAAAAACTAAGAAATGGAGAGAAAGAAAGAAGAGAGAAGTGTGTTTTTGAAGTGAAGGGAAGGGGGGTATTTATAGGTGAGGATGGAGAGAAAAAATGAGTAAAAAAATGTTAAAAAAATGTTAAAAAATGTAAAAACGCGTAATGGAAATGCTGAGGTCATTAATGACGTCAGCATGACGTCATGGGGGCAGCTGCACGTGAAAAATGGGGCGAAATGGCGTCGGCGCGCGCGGAGGGCAGCTGGGCGCGTGCAGCTGTGTGCGGATGAACAATACCGCACGCAGCTCTGCGCGGATGAACAGTACCAACGCGGCTGGGCCCAGCGCGGGATGGGCTGCTCCGGGCGCGATTTTCTCCTTTTTGACATTTTTGACCTTTTCGACCCATTTTGTCCAATTTTTCCATGTTTGTTGACCTTTTCCCACTTATTTATTAATATATTTGTGATGTATTGCTTCAAGTATTCCTCTTTGAGTCTTTAAATTGCGTTTTTAAGCCAAAATACCTGAAAAACAATAAAAATACCCGTGATTCCGAAAAAGACAAATTTATATAAATATATGATAAAACATATATATATATATATATTTTTAATCAATTAATGAGCATAAAATCATGGTAATTTTAGTGCTTTTTGAGCACTCATCAATGCTCCGAGTCTTTTTTTGACCCTTGGTCTATAATTTCTTGTTGGGCCCCTCCCAAGACACCACTCCAATCATTACTTGTTATTATTGTTGGCTTCCATGGCTAGGTCTAGAGGGCCTAATTTGTTATGCTTTCACAGTATTTGGATTGAGTATCCTAGTTTATGGATTTTGTACATGCCAAATGGTCGATGCTTGTAGTCCCATAGGAGTGAACAAAAAGGTCGTTGGTAACTTGGATCGTAATATTGAGGAACCCTCTACTACTTTTACTGAACTTCAAAAACAATATGATGAAGATTCTTTCTCTAAGGAACTTCTTAAATTGGAATTTGATATGCATCTTTCCTATGGATGTAATACAAGACATTCAGGATTATTTAGTATAGTCTAGATTTATTATGGAATCAATCAATCATATGATTGATGACTCTAGCCTAAACTTGTTGAGTCTGATGACTATGGCGAGTTTGGTATTTGGGGTTCTTCTAAATTCCAAATATAATGTTGAGACTCCATCTACTATAACCCCAATTGACCCACTAAGGACTTATGATGATCATAAAGAAAATGAACAAGAAGATACTTCTCTTCCAAAGTGGGCAAAGAATGATCATTCTATGGACAATATCATTGGTAATATGGAAGGTGGTGTTAGGATTAGATGACAATTACAGCATACCTTAAATTACATATGTTTAACCTCTACTATTCTTTTAGAAAAAATTAAGAAAGCCCCGTAGGATGAACATTGGGTCAACTCCATATAAGAGGAGCTTATTTAGTTTCAAAGGAATAATGATTGGTATCTTGTCCCCAAACTAACTAAAAAACATGTCATTGGTACATGTTGGTTATACAAAAAATTTTCCTTGTTTCTCAAAGGTACATTATATTGAAGGAGTTCTCTTTGAAGATAACTTTGTTCTAGTTACTAGTCTAGAGTCGTTAAGACTACTCATTGGTCTAGCTTGCTACTTTTGGTTTAGGTTATACTAGATGGATATGGAGAGTCTTTTCCTCAATGGGGTTATCAAAGATGAATTTTATGTAGAATAACCAAAAAGGGTTTAAGACCTTTACTTTCCTAATCGTGTGATGAGACTGAAGAAAGCACTGTATGATTCAAAGCAAGCTCTACTTGCTTGGTATGAGTGTCTCACCACATTTTTCCTTAATAATGGTTTTTGAGATGGGGTGGTGACAAAATTTTATTTGTCTCAAGAATTAAAGGTAAAGTTTTCATCCCTCAAATGTATGTTGATGACATTATATTTGGTTCCACAAAGAATGACCTTGCTCAAAAGTTTGTTACTACTATGCAAAGTGAGTTTGAGATTAACTTAGTTGGTGAGTTGAGGTTTTTCTCTAGGTTTCAAGTCAAAGAAATGAAATATAGGATCTTTCTTTCTCAAGAAAAGTATGCTAAGGAGCTGGTAAAGAATTTTTGATTGGAAAATTCCAAACTTACTTGCACTCTTATAAGTACCACTGTTAACCTTCATCAAGATCTTTTAGTAAAGACGTACTACCATACTTTGATGAACGAAAACCGGCATCGCCGATCCTGCCAATACTTTGGTTTTATATTTATAAAACTCTCGCAAGTGCACGAATCATTTCGTAGAAAATGATAAGTATACTCCCAAGGTCGATCTAAGGAAGGAATGTATGTGGTTTTTAATTTATTATTCAAACTTTTAAAAACGAAATTAAATCCTAAACATCCTGTCACGATATTTTGGGTTTTGTGTTTTTAATCTAATTACAGAAAATTAAACATAGATTCAATAAACATTCATGCAAATTTTATCTTTTATAAATAGTGGAGTATTTATGGATATAATAACTAAGTTAATTATGCTTGCTCGTATTATTTAGGTTATTAAAGATATGAATTGATATTTATTGATTCTCCCTTTTTTGTATGAATACCACCTTTGGTGGGGTTAGATATTCTTTGTTAACTAAACAAATCAATTAACACCTATGGGTGGGGTTGATAACTAATTTGGTTAATTAAATTAATTCCTTTTTCTAAGAGATTGAAAATGAACCATTTAAATGCCACCTTTGGTGGGGTTAGATGGTTTAAACTTTATTCAAGGTGTCCAAATTAAACCTAAGAATTTAGTTATCCGAGTACTAACTTTCAAGTTTTAAAACCACTACCGAAAACATGTCGTCAATACATTTTCGGATAATAATTCTTATAAAAACTTTTGAAATAGAGCTTCACTCTAACTACCAAGGCGATTGTACCATCAAATAAAAGAGCACTACTCTAAATCGATCGATAACTAAACCTTAAAATCTAATTTTCGTGTTTAAGTTTGTAATGAAAAATAATATATTTCTCTCTAACATTCTTAATATAAAATCTTGAATAAAAATAAAATCAATTCATTTTAGAGATTTTTACCTATTTAATATTTCGCAAGCATAACAACGTCATTATTACATCATGTTTACTAATAGCTAGCACAGTTAAATTTAACCACGGACAAATTAAATATAACATGTAAGAATAAAGCATAAAAATAATCAGAAGAAAATAAAATTCTTACGTAACTTCGACGCTATTCCGTTCTTTGGAAAAACTCCAAGCGGAATTTGCACTCCCATTTATTGAATCAAAAAGCTAAAATATTACAAAAACATAACTAGTTCTTCCCTAAAAAGGGAAGAACTCTAAAACTAAGAGAAACTAGCTAAAACATAAGAAAAACTAAAAACTAAGAAATGGAGAGAAAGAAAGAAGAGAGAAGTGAGTTTTGAAGGTTTTGAAGGTGTGCTTTGAAGTGAATGGAAGAGGGGTATTTATAGGTGAGGATGGAGAGAAAAAATGAGTAAAAATATGTTAAAAAAAATATTAAAAAATTAAAAAACGTGTAGTGGACATGCTGAGGTCATCAATGACGTCAGCATGACGTCATAAGGGCTGCTGCACGTGAAAAATGGGGTGAAAACGCGTTTGGCGCGCTGCGCGCAGCCTGGCGCTGCGTGATACAGCGGCCGCGGCCGCGGAATGGGAGTCAACGTCTTGTGCGCTGGCGTAGCAGAAGCTAGCGCGCCATATTGCTAGGCCAAGGCCAAGACGCAATATGCGCGCGATTTCCGTCTTTTTGACATTTTTGACCTTTTCGACCCATTTTGTCCAATTTTTCCATGTTTGTTGACCTTTTCCCACTTATTTATTAATATATTTGTGATGTATTGCTTCAAGTATTCTTCTTTGAGTCTTTACATTACGTTTTTAGGCCAAAAAATACTGAAAAACAATAAAAATACCCGTGATTCCGAAAAAGACAAATTTATATAAATATATGATAAAACATATAAATATATATATTTTTAATCAATTAATGTGCATAAAATCATGGTTATTTTAGTGCTTTTTGAGCACTCATCAAGGAGTTAAGTAGAAATCGATAGTATATGCCCTTTCGTCCTTCATGCATGACTTATACCAAAAAGAGACATATCTGAGGTTACCTAAACTAAAATCAAACATAAAAGCTACAAAATTAACCACTCATCAAAATCCTACAAAAATGTACAATCTATACATGGGTCCACTCTCTACATATTATGACCCATATAACCTACAAATTTGTGAGAAAAAACTAATTACAAAATAAAGTTATAGGAAGTAAATCCCTAAAAAGTCATTGCACTTTCTGTATTCTATAAGGCATATATATTGAAATTTTTATTTAATGATTTTGATTGAGTTATGCAAATAAATTTTTGATTTCTTTATGAAATCCTAAACATTCAATTCCTTTTATTATATCAAAGCTATACACTATTTTGAGCCTTTCTTCTTCTATAGTATGTAGACTTATTAGTTTATTTCTAAACATAAATTGTATCGCATACGCCTTAGTATGAGTGCTTGAACCTATAGGATTCAGTGAATTGAGAGTATTGACTTGTAAGGATAGAGTCGTTGAGAATTCAAATTTTTGACACTAAAATGGGGTAAATTTAAATTGAAACATTTTTTGAAATGAAGTATGAAAATAATTTTCAACTAACTATTTTTATAAACTATGTCTCTTTAAAAAGTTGAAAATAAGTTTTTCTTTAGATTTTAATTATGATTTTAAAGGAGAATAAAAAGCACGAGACATTTTTATGTTTTGTTTTCTTGTTTTACTTTATTTTATTTTTAAGTTAATTTTTTTATTTTATTTTGTTTTAATTTTAGTTTTTGAGTTGTTATTTTTTTATTTGTTTATTTTTGTTATTTCTTTTTAATTTTTACATTTAGTTCAATTTGTTTGGATATTATTACTAAAAACCCTCATGAGACTTAAACTCGTCGTCTAGGGCAACCTAGGGGTTTAAAGCCTTGTTGCATATGCTAAATGCAACCGTTTTAATCCATGGAAATGTTTTAGGATAGTTTAATTTTTAGTTTTTATTGCTTCTCTTGTTAAAGGGCTAGTAAGAAGCTAGTTGGGGGTTGTGATGGGTACTTAAAAAATACTAAAATTATCATGAGTTAATATACTTTAATTGATTAAAAATATTTATATTTGTATGATTTTATCATATTTTTTATATAAATTTTTCTTTTCTGAATCGCGGGTAGTTTTATTTTTTTTCAGGTATTCTCATTCAAAAATAATTTGAAGACTCGAAGAAAAATACTAGAGCCAATACATCACAAATATGTTGAGAAAAAAATAAGGAAAAGTCAAAAAGGTGGAAAACTTAGACAAAATGCGTAAAATTGCTCAGTCACGTGCTCATCCACCTCGTCCCCCACATACCCACGCACACTAGCACCTACCATGCCGAAATCCATGTCGTCCATCCATGCCTAGCCACATGCACCAATCTGCCCAAACACCTGCCAGCCTATCCAAATGCATCCAAGGCCATTTTTTATTCTTTTTTTTTCACTATTTTAGCCTTTTCCTCACCTATAAAATGACCCTTTCCCCCATTGTAAAAATCACACCTAAAAATCTCAATTCTTCCATCTATCTAGCTTTCTTTCTCTAGAAAGATTTTTAGTTTTAAAGTTCTTCTCTTTTTGAAAATAACTAGCTATACTATTTTAGATTTCTAGTTTTTGATTCAATAGATGGAAATGCAAATCTGTTTGAAGGTTTTCCAACAACATAATTAACGTTAAAGTTCTATAAGGATTCTCTAAAGCTATAATTTTAAAATGAATTCTTTATAGTTATTTTTATGTTTTATGTTTTATATATTATATTTAATTTTTCTGTAATTAAATTAAACATGGCTAGCTATTTATAAATATAATATAATAATAGCATTGTTATGCTTTCAAAATATTAAATAGGTAAAACATTTTGTTTTTTATTCAAGATTTTATGTTAAGGATTTTAGAGAGAAATATATTATTTTTCATTACAAACTTAAATCGAAAAATTAGATTTTAAGGTTTAATTATCCGGTCTGATTTAGAGTAGTGCTCTTTCATTTGTTGTACAATCGCCGGGTACTTAAAGTAAAGCTCTATTTCTAAATTTTTTTATAAGAACTATTATTCGAAAATGTATTGACAACATATTTTTAGTAATGGTTTTAAATCTTGAAAATTAGTACTTGCATAATTAAATTCTTAAGTTTAATTTAGATATCTTCAATAAAGTCTAATTAATTGACTCCGTCTAAAGTTATGATTAGATGGTTTGCTATTTTTTAGAAACAAAGATGGAATTTAATACTTAATTAATTAATAGGTCCCAGCTAATGATATTAGTTAATTGATATTAAACAAAAGAATTTGGGCCTCACCTAAAATCACTCTCATACCAAAAAGGGAATATCAATTTAAATCTATAATAACCTAAATAATATGAGCAAGCATAATTAACTTAATTATTATATCCATAAATACTTCATTGTTATGAATGATAAAAATTTGCATTATTTTTATTAAATCCATATCTATGTTTATTTTTTTATGTCATTAGATTAGGAAACAAAAATCAAAATATCGTGACATGATGTTTAGGATTTAATTTCATTTTTAAAAGTTCGAATAATAAATTGAAAACTACATTTATTTCTTGCTTAAATCGACCTTTGGAGTATACTTATTATTTTTTATAAAATGATTCATGCACTTTCAAAGCTTTTACAAATATAAAACCAAAGTATCTGCAAAATTGGTATTGCTAACTTGATGGCTATTTTGTCTCATCACAATTCCAAGCCCTAGACTATGGTTTGATTAATTTAATATCATGATAAGTTTTAGTTTAAAATTATTGATTCTTGATGTGCTCAATTCTATATTTAAATGCCAAAACTATGCATGTTATAAATTTGGTATGTAATTAATACATAATCATTAATATTCTTATTCGAAGTGGTGCATGGATAATTTCAATCCTAGGAACAATAAAATCTCTCAATTTATTTGATTACTTAGTCCAATGATTTGGTTGGTGAGATGAGGTTTTATCTAATTAAAATAATTTAAATAAACACAAAATGAAAGAAAACATACAAGAAGATGAGACAAAGAAAGAAGAGATAACATATAATATATATAACATGACATGACATGACTCATAAAACAAATACAAAAGGCTATATGAAGAGAAGGAAAAAAAATATCTCAA
The DNA here is from genome assembly GCA_033030585.1 of Hippophae rhamnoides. Classification (NCBI taxonomy): domain Eukaryota; kingdom Viridiplantae; phylum Streptophyta; class Magnoliopsida; order Rosales; family Elaeagnaceae; genus Hippophae; species Hippophae rhamnoides. The sequence goes on from CM065431.1 coordinate 22,933,702, forward strand.
CTCATCCCGATCATAGCAAAAAGTAATCAAACTGCATCCCCCTATTTAGAAAATAATTTGTGATAGACAAATGAGTCATATTACAGTCTCTAGTTTAACATAAGCATGTGGTATATGGGACTTGATAAATCTTTTTTTTAGAACTTTTTAAAAAATCAATATAGTGATCCATAGATATATCGCAAGAAAACTCTCAAAAGAAAGTTTAGTCTTTTCCACATTGTGCCTAAGGTACATAATGAACATAGCTTGGACATGCTCAAACAAACCATAGTAGATACAACCTGATAAAATATGAGAAGGTGAGCTAGGGGAAGAGCTCCTAGAAGTAATCTTAACATATCTTGTACACTATTTAAAAATGTGGCCAATAGTTCGACGAAGATGACATGAGTGTGCATAAGAGTGAGAGAATTGGGGTCTTTGACTCCAAAGAGTAGTGCGATGAGGGGAAGAAAAGTAAAAAGTGCTAATATTAATTCTCATGTGAGGATAAAAAATTAACTTCTCATAGTAAGATCGCATATGCCCACGTTTACCACAGTGGCAACACACATAAGTAGAAGAAGTAGGTAGGGGCAAGAGGCTATCATTGGGATGATGAGGAGAAGAAACAGGAGGTGAATGGATCACCTTATTGAAGGAAGACATTTGGGACACAAAAGCAAACTTACCTTTTAGGATAGCTGCAACAATTTTCTACAATAGATATGCTATGACAGGGTTTATAAATTTAGGCATGCTATTAGTGTGAGTAGAAAACCCATCTTCATAACCCAGAACCTGTCGGTCACAAGGGGATTTATCGTTGCTCAAAATATCATCCAAATTTTAGGTCCTAACATCAAGTTTTTGGTAGTTCCCTTAAAATGAGCAAGCTCCTTCTCAATTTTGGAGAATTTCTCACTAAGGCACTAATGAGGTCTTCATTTTCCTTGGAAAAATATAGAAATCTATATGAACCATGGAGACATTTTACTTTTTCATGGAGCATCTCAAGTTCCATATCATTCTAAGAAAGAGCATTTGTCAATGGTGGTAGTTCTTGAAGTCACTTGACTTGAGTCGATTTTCTTCAACCTCTTCTAGAAACTTTATTATGGCATAATTGGCATTGAACACTTCTTGGAGATAAAAGTATAACTTTCGAATAATCTCACACCTCTTTGCCATATCACTCTAATAATGGGTGATTAAGGACTTTTTTCTTCAAGATTAGCTTTCAATCCTCTCAATTCTTGGTCCTTTTTCTCATGGCTTTCCAAAATCCATTTCATTAATTTTTTAAAGTTAAATTACTCACGAAGGATTTCATTGAAGGAGTCAAGGAGTTTATCTTGGTAATTTTCATTATCTTCTACACCTTTGTGGCCTTGGAAGTTTGTAATGGGAGGATCTTCAAAAGACTTAGAAGCCATAAAGGCTATAAAATTGTAGTCATCCTTATAAGCACTCTAACTACTATCCAAAATAGTAATCTTGGCCTTCATCAGTCTTTTCCAAGAGTTATTTTGCTTAATGTAACACTTGTAGTGATATGTCCTAGTTTTTACAATTGAAACACTCTATTTGGTTGATGTAGATCTTATTTGGATGTCTTTCTGACTCATCTTTAGAGTTCTCTTTCTTTTCTTTAACCTCAAGTTTTCTTGCTCGAACTATCTCTTTAGGCCCTACCAAAAGGATTTCTTAATTTGAAAGAAATCTTCTTCATTAGGACTTGAGCTCTCATCACTAACAATCATTTTGTGCATATCCTTGCTACTACCACTTCCTTTGGTGGTATTAAGAGTTTTTTTTCCTTTCTAGGCAACAACTTGACTTTTCTAAAAAAATGATGAATCTTGTATGCTTGGAGATCACCCACTACATCATTTAGAGTTAGATCACTAGGTTTGAAAAAGGTTTCAAAATTAGTAATCTAAACATGAATGTGCAATGGAAGGCTAGCAAGAATCTTCTAGATTTTTTACTTCATCGATTGGTCTTTCAAGGTAGAGAAACTCACAATTTTAGTGAAATGGGCATAGAATTTATCAAAGCTTTAATTCATTCTTCTCCATTTTATAAATCTTATTATCTCTATTGATTCTGACTAGTCAGGATTATTTAATGGCAGAGATACCCTCACCTATAGACTCAAGAATATCACAAGCTTCATTGGATATGAGGTAGCTCTATTTTTTGATACTCATCTAGAATAGCATCTCTAATAATAGCAACATCATTCTTTAGTATTCCACTCAGACTCTATACTCATTTCCTTGGTCCATTCAATCATATGTTTGGGAATAACCATTCTATTAGCAAGGGTTTTGGTTGGATGATTCCATTCATTTTCAATGAGATACTAGATGTAGTCTCCAAGCGAACACAAGAAATCTCGCATTTGGGACATCTAATAGACATAGTTGTGCCCATTGAATATAGGCACCTACATTTTCTCCTTCTTGGTAGTCCATCTAGATAGAGTTAGTTTGTGATGAAAAGTAAATTAAAAAAATCAATACTGGATATTTAAACCCAAAGGGTGTACCTGTTCTGATAACAAATGAGTTTGTCTATGACCTCATAACCAACTAGGCCAAAAAGATATTAAAACTTTACTACCACCTCTAATTAGCAAGTAATAGAAAATAATAAATATATAGAATATAAATAGTTCAATAAACAAAACAAATTAACATAAGAAGATGCAAAGAATTAAGAATATAAATCAGAAGGCATGGAAAAGTAGGAAAGCATGATAGTAGGAAAAGGAATGCATGCCATATACACAAGGAAATGCTTTTCCATCATAATAAGATCCTCATTTGTTGGAACATACTTGGATAGATTGATTGTACTAATGAAATAGGGGATCATACAAAAATAGCAATATAAAGAGGCAAACCCACATAGAAACCCTATCTATGTGGTAATTTTCTTGGGTTACTTATGGAAACCACTTAGTAGCAAATAATCCACTAATAAATAAAGTAGTTTACAAATAGATAGAAATATAAATGAAAATACCTCTATCAGTAAGGACACTTGCCCTAACTGCACCTATGCTAACCTCGTCAACTGTCTCCACAATTACTATGATGCAAGACTAAATCCAACTCTCCTCCTGAGCCCTACTAATACAAAATAGGGGAACTAGTCACCAATAGTCAGTATAGAGTGAAATCCTAATGATATGGCTCATCCAAGCACAAGTACCTAACATCTAATCTAAGTTATGGGTGTTTATCCAATTTTACTTAACCCTATATGAAAACATTTTAAACATAAACAATCTCAAATCACTTATACTGAAAAACCACTCAAATTTTTAAGGGCTCAGAATAAGATAATAATTTTCAATCTTTGAAAAATGATTTTTAAAATCAATAGAGTTTTCCCAAGTTTTCTAATTAATTGAAACAATTGAAAGAATGGGGTATTTATAGAAAATTTAAAGCTACATGGCTACCTCTTAATCATCCTCATCAACCTCTTGCAAGCCACTAATCAACCAAGGTATGAGGGTAATAGCTAAACCCTAGAAAGGGTAATAGTCATTACATGCTTGCTAGCCATGGTGGAAAGGGGGTAGTAATGAACAAGATTGGCAATGATGATCTTGCAAATACTTTGGTTTTATATTTGTAAAACTCTCACAAGTACGCATGAATTGTTTTAGGGCAAATGATAAGTATACTCCCAAGGTCGATCTAAGGAAGAAATATATGTGGTTTTTAATTTATTAATCAAACTTTTAAAACAGAAATTAAATCCTAACCATCATGTTAATATATTTTGATTTTTGTTTCCTAATCTAATGACATAAAAAAATAAACATAGATATGGATTCAATAAACAATAATGCAAATTTTTATCATTCATAACAGTGGAGTATTTATAGATATAATAATTAAGTTAACCATGCTTACTCTTATTATTTAGGTTATTAAAGATATAACTTGATATTTATTGATTTTCTATTTTTTATATAAATATCACATTTTGTGGGGTTATATATTCTTGGTTGATTAAGAAAATCAATTAACACCATTAAGTGAGGTCCATAATTAATTTTTTAATTAAATTAATTCTTTTCTTCTAAGAAATTTAAAATGAATCGTTTAAATCCCACCTTTGGTGGGGTTAGACATTTTAAACTTTATTCAAGGTGTCCAAATTAAACCTAAGAATTTAATTATAGGAGTACTAACTTTCAAGTTTTAAAACCATTACTGAAAATATGTTCTCAATACATTTTCAAATAATACATCTTATAAAATAATTTGAAATAGAGCTTGACTCTAACTATCAGACGATTATATTAACAAATAAAAGAGAACTACTCTAAATCAAATCGTATAATTAAACCTTAAAATCTAATTTTTAGATTTAATTTGGCAATGAAAAATAATATATTTCTCTCTAACATTCTTAATACAAAATCTTGAATAAAAACAAAATCAATTTATTTTATAGAAATATTTTACCAATTTAATATTTGGCAAGCATAACAAAGTTATAGCCATGTTAAATTCAATCAAAGACAAATGAAGCATAACATAAAAAATAACTGTAAAGAATTCATTTTAAAATTATATCTCAAAAGAATCTTTACAAAACTTTGATGTTTATTTTGTTTCCAGAAAACCTCCAAACGGATTTGCATTTCCATTTATTGAAAGAAAAACCAAAAATATATAAAGATATAGTTAGTTCTTCTCAAAAAGAGAAGAAATTTAAAACTAACAAAACTAACAAAACTTTCTAGACAGAGAAAGAGTTGAGAAAATTATGTGTTTTTTACAATGGGGGAAAGGGTCCTTTTATAGGTGAGGAAAAGACCAAAAAAAGGTAGAAAAATATTTCAAAAATTAATTTTAGAGGCGTTTGGATAGGTTGGCACGCATATGGGGCATGAGCTAAAATGGTAGACATGTGTTTTCTAGCACGCTCAAGACACGACGTAGACGCGTGTTGGTGCATTCAAAAATTGGCACAACGTGGGTTGGTTATATGCAAGCGTGTATTGGGTATGTGCTGGGTACACGCATGATGGTATGTGTCAGTTATGTGTGGGCATGGGCTAGGTACGTCCTAGGCATGGGCATGCGTGCATGCTAGTGTGCACCTGGCTTGGTGCGGGCATGTGCTAGCACACACGGGACTTCAACGTTAATGGGAGGCTGTATGTGGAATTTTGACATTTTTGACATTATTGACTATTTTGACCTATTTTGTCGAAATTTTTCATCTATTTGACTTTTTCTTATTTTTTCTCAATATATTTGTGATGTATTGCCTCTAGTATTTTTTTCGAGTCTTTAAGTTATTTTTGAATGAAAATATCTAAAAAATAATAAAAATATATGTGATTCTAAAAAGAAATTTTTTTATAAAAATATGATAAAATCATACAAATATAAATCTATTTAATAAATTAAAGTTTATTAAATTTTGATAATTTTAGTATTTTTTAAGTACTCATCAGGTAGCGAGGGATGGCGAGCTCACAAAAAGTTGTTTTTTGTTTTCAAAAAATTGTCAAGTAAGTTTTCACAAATACCTAAGAAAACAACACAAAAATGTTAAACATAAACTATGTGCATACTACAAGATCCAACCCTCATTTTTTGTAAATATGCTCACATACAAATTGTTTCCATCTAAGTGAGGATGTGTAGTATTGAGTTTCAGTCAGTGACCTTACATAGATGATGATAAAATATTAAATAAAACAAACAGACTCTATATATTATACACGTGAATGCCAACATATATTCCAAGGACTAACAAGACTAACAAGTAGTACCCCCATTTAACAAAAGGTATACATGCGGATTCATAGTTTCATAGAAGTACATTAGAAGTTGCTGCATTTAATTTTAGGAACTGTACTAGTCTAAATTTAAGATTTAATTGATACTTTTAGCATATGGCAAACTGATGAACAAAACCGGCAACACCGATCCTACCAATACTTTGGTTTTATATTTATAAAACTCTCGCAAGTGCACGAATCATTTCATAGAAAATGATAAGTATACTTCCAATGTCGATCTAAGGAAGGAATATATGTGGTTTTTAATTTATTATTCAAACTTTTAAAAATGAAATTAAATCCTACACATCCTATCACGATATTTGGGGTTTTTTATTTTTAATCTAATAACATAAAAATAAACATAGATACAGATTTAATAAACATTTATGCAAATTTTATCTTTTATAATAGAGGAGTATTTATGGATATAATAACTAAGTAAATTATGCTTGCTCATATTATTTAGGTTATTAAAGGTATAAATATCAATTTATTGATTCTCTCTTTTTTATATGATTACCACCTTTGGTGGGGTTAGATATTCTTTGTTAACTAAACAAATCAATTAACACCTATGGGTGAGGTTGATAACTAATTTGGTTAATTAAATTAATTCCTTTTTCTAAAAGATTGAAAATGAACCATTTAAATGCCACCTTTGGTAGGGTTAGACAGTTTAAACTGTATTCAAGGTGTCCAAATTAAACCTAAGAATTTAATTATCCGAGTACTAACTTTCAAGTTTTAAAACTACTACTGAAAACATGTTGTCAATACATTTTTAGATAATAATTCTTATAAAAACTTTTGAAATAGAGCTTCACTCTAACTACAGGGCGATTTTACCAACAAATAAAAGAGCACTACTCTAAATCAGACCGGATAACTAAACCTTAATATCTAATTTTCATATTTAAGTTTGTAATGAAAAATAATATATTTCTCTCTAACATTCTTAATATAAAATCTTGAATAAAAACAAAATCAATTCATTTTAGAGATTTTTACCTATTTAATATTTCGCAAGCATAACAATGTTATTATTATATCATGTTTACAAATAGCCAGTAAAGTTAAATTTAAACATAGACAAATTAAATATAACATATAAGAATAAAGCATAAAAAATAATTGTAAAGAAAATAAAATCCTTACAGTACTTTGATGCTATTTCTATTGCTAGAAAACCTCCAAACAGAATTTGTATTTCCATTTATTAAATAAAAAAGCAAATAAATTACAAAAACATAATTAGTTCTTCTCAGAAATAGAAGAAGATGTTTTTGAGGTGTGTTTTGATATGAAGAGAATGAGGGTATTTATAGGTGAGGAGAGGAAGAAAAATTGGGTGGAAAAATGATTAAAAATGGAGGAAATACAGAGTAGTGAATGATGATGTCATTGCTGACATCGTGGTAGATGGGTGTGGCAGCTCACATGGAATGGGGAAAATAGGTGCAACAACGTGCGTGGGTGGGGCAGATGGGCACAACGGCACCCGCAGAATGGAGCAGAGGTGCGCGCGGACTGGGCGTTGTTCGGGCGATGCGTGCACGTTGGTTGATGCTGCTGGGCATGCTGCATGCGTGATTTTACCCTCTTTGAAATTTTTGACCCTTTTTATCCATTTTATCCACTTTTTCCATATTTGTTGACTTTTTCTCATTTATTTTATGAATATATTTGTGATGTATTGCCTCCAGTATTTTTCTTTGAGTCTTTAAGTTACTTTTTTAAGCAAAAATACCTAAAAAACAATAAAAATACCCGTGATTCTGAAAAGACAGATTTATATAAATATATGATAAAAATCGTATAAATATATATATTTTTAATCAATTAGCGTCCATAAAATCATAGTAATTTTAGTACTTTTTGAGCACTCATCACATACACGAGCAACAAAATTAAGAATAAACTCATTTTCAAAATAAAAAAAGCTCATTAAAGGATTTTTGACAAAAAATATTTTCTTAACACCTATAAATATATATATTTTTAATCAATTAGTGTGCATAAAATCATGGTAATTTTAGTACTTTTGAGCACTCATCACATACACGAGCAACAAAATTAAGAGTAAACTCATTTTCAAAATAAAAAAAGCTCGTTAAAGGATTTTTGACAAAAAATATTTTCTTAACACCTAAAACAAGAAAAATCATAAAAAGATATTAGCATTTTTAAAAATACCTAAAGGAATCGACTCATGTTGAATATGAAAATTTTACCAAAAAATCAGAAGAGGTTATATCTCTTTGTGACAAAACAAATTAGGGTTTTTAACTAGCTATAGAGGAATGATGTACACCTAATGATTATATTAGTGGAGTACTTAGACATGTTATGTTGGTTAAATTACAGATATGATATTCGAGAGTATTCAATCTTAGATTTATATTGAGGTAACTTTGAGAATAATCAAAATTGAATATTAGTTAAATGGTTAATTAATGTATCAAGGTTTTATATAAGCTTGAATTCATATTTTCATTAGTTCTCAAGTCTTCTCCGTAACAACGATCGAAGAATGTTACTTCTAAGATAAATGAATAATTAATTTGGAATCAATTATTTCATGTGATCAAAAATACATATTTATTTATTAGGGTATTTTATGATAATCATAAATGTAAAATAAATATGTTAGAGTAAAATGGTAATTTGGCCAAGCCAAATTAATCCAATTCATTAAATAAATAATATTTAGTTTGACTAAATATTCATTTGAATTAATTAAAATATTAAAATATAAATTTAAATATTTGGTATTCATTTAAATACTTATGACATAATAATGCAATTTTAGTAATTATCAAATTGAGTTTTACTTTATATTAATTCTTGAATTATTCTTAAATAATTAAATTGTAGCACTAGGACTCTAACATTGTGTGTTGATAAGGCTAAGATAATGGGACAAGAATTTTTATTAAAGCAAACGATTTGATTGTGTCTAGTATTCTTAATTTGAGATAATTTACATATCCTAATACAAATCAAACTAGGTCAAATGGAGATCATCATTTAAGTACACACTATTTCCTCTCATATGGTGGGCCAATAAATAAAAAATTGAGAGAATTTTCTAGCACTCAATTGAGAGAATTTTGAGAAAATAAAATTGAACCCAAAGCCATAGTGATTTATGTAAGCGTTCTTAATAAAAAATTATTGTTCTTCAACAATTGAATTCAATAAGTGATTCTAGTTGGAGAAGTACAAGTTAGTTTTGATTAAATTATAGTTTTCAAGGATTTTCACCAATTACATTTTTGCTTGTCGGGAGATATGGCTTAAAAACCCAAAGTTCCAACCATTTGTTTACAAGAAATAAAAGTATGTTTCTTTCTTTACTTTATTTGTTTCTTTCTTTACTTTATTATAATTAAATAATTAATATTATAATATCTTTTGTTTTATGAATTTTTGTTTCCTAATACCTATTGTTTTCATAATTTTCATTTTTGAAAATTAGATTTTTACCTAAAAAAGGAAATTCAAAAATAACAATTGGCATAAGAGAAAACTTATATCTTATAATTTATGAATGTGAATACATTATTAGGGTGGAGAGTAATTTACATGTGATGTGATTTGTTTATATGAATTTTTCGTTGGTTGAATGGAGTTATTTGTGATTGTTAATTATATAGTTCTTTTGGGCCCTTGCAATATAATATTAACATACATCCCAGTTAAGGGTATAAGAGTTTTGTTAAAGTTATTTTTTCAATTTTATATAGTTTCTATAAAGTTTCATGTATTGCATTTGGATTGAAACTGAAGACTTTTTCATATAAGAAATGTACTGGCCTATATAGATAAAAAAATGCATATGGACTATGAATTGTATCCAATAATATTTCTCATAGGTACTTGCAAGTTGGAATATTAAAAATAAATTTTTTTCCTTCAAATGATTTATGATGATTGGCATGAATGATATGATCGAATCCATGTAGGAGAACGAAATGACCCATATGAGAAATTGCAATCTCAGTGCTCATTAGGAAGTGCAACCAACATATCACAACTTGAACTTGCAAAAATTTGTTATGAATGCTAAAGAGAGAAAACATAGTTTTCTCATGGAGGATGAGATAACAATAAGAATATGAAGGGAAAAGTGAAGAAATGTGCACATGATGATGATTTTCATTGCAAAAACGTTGGGAACAATGTGAGAAGGAATTCTTATTATGTCCCACAACCTCTAAACAAGAGAGTGCAGAGGAAATATGATTTACTTGTACTAGAAGCTTGTTTGATGAAAATTATATGTTAGTTTGGATAGTTGATTCAAGTGTGAATAATCATGCATATTCTTCTTTATCATTGATTAGTTCAACTTTTGAACTAAAAGGATCAACAATTCACCATACGAATGGGCAATGTAGATGTTGTTTCAGATAATGTAGTGAGAGAAGTTACATTTCTATTTAAGGAAAATAAATAGCTTATTATGAAAAATAGGTATTATATTTTTGGGTTTACTAGAGGTTTGATTTTTGTTTTAAGGTTGTACAAACAAGAATGTAAGGTTCCTTTGAAAAATAATAGAATGACTTATTGTTCAACAAAATTAAAGAAGTACTTGTATTACATTTAGTGGACATTATATATAAAACTTGAAATCATGCTCATAGCTAGAAATTATTTAGAGTAGAACAACTGAAACATAAAAAGTAAAAAGTTTATCCTATTGAAAATATCAATTTATCGCATCTAAGGCTAGGTCATTTCAACACTGACCAGATTCAAAGACTTGTAAAAGATAGTCCTTTAAAAGAACTCGGTATGGTGTTCTTTTAGTTTGTGAATTTTATTTATATGGAAAGATGACCACAAGAAAATTTTCAATAAAGGGCTAGAGGGCCATTCAACCACTCAAACTAGTACATTCAAATGTTAGTGGACCCATGAGTGTTCAATTGAGTGGTGGTTATGAGTACTTCATCACGTTTATAGATGACTACTCAAAATATTGGCATATCTACCTAGTGTAACAAATGTCAAAAATAATAGGGCAGTTTTAGGAATTTCATGTAAAAGGTGAAAAGCAACTAGATATTTCATTACAATGTTATGATCAAATTATGGTAGGGAACATCTTCACGTGGAGTTTAAGAACCATTTCCTTAGCATGGGATATTCTTATAGCTCACAACACCTGACACAACCAATAGAATGGTGCTACGAAAAGAAGAAATAGAACTTTGCTTTACATGGTTAGGTGAATGATGAGTTACACATCACTGCCTACATCATTTTGGGAATATTCCCTATAAATAACTACAAGTGTTTAAAGGAAAGACTAGAAATTAAGGACCAAGGTTAGAAGTATGTATGTTTGTTACATATTTTAAAGAAAAAGAGGAGGCTTATTCTATAATAGTCAAGGTAACAAGGTCTTTATGCCAATGAATGGCATATTTCTTAAACATGATTATATTAACAACAATAAACCTCAAAGTAAGTGTTGCTCAAGGAATTGGAGTCTGATAGGATCAAGAAACCACCACCTATTAACATTGATACTTGACCAAACAAGGATATCATAATATATAGTCAAGATATACTAGATCTTCATCATAATAGGAATGTAATTAGATTATTTGATCGATACATGGGAGATGGTATTGCATAAGTTGTGTGTCTAATAGTCATGTAGATGACCCATTGACTTAAAAACAAGCAATGGAGGATATTAACAAAGATAATTGGATTATAACATGAACCTCAAGATGAAATCAATGTATTTAAATTCTATATGGGAGCTTGTAAACAAATCCTACAAGGTTAGACCTATTGGGTGCAAATGGCTCTACAAGAGAAACAATGAAGTGGATGGAAAAGTGGAGACTTTCAAAACTAGACTAGCAATACATGGTTACCCTAAAAGGAAAGGGTATATCAGGAAACCTTTTTACTAGTAGCAATACTTAAATCCATTAAGATACTATTTTCCATAATAATAGTTCTAGTTACAATATTTGGAAAATGGATGTCAATATGGTATCCTTTAATTACTATCTTAAAGGGACCATCTATATGGTCCAACCATAGGGGTTCACAATGGAAAACCAAGAGAAAAAGGTTTATAAGCTTAAGAAGTCCATTTATGGACTCAAGAAATTGTCAAGTTTATGGCACATATGATATGATGAAACTGTGAAATCCTATGAACCTTATGTTTACAAACTCATATATGATGGAAAAGTGTGTTTCTTGATGATTTATGAGTATGACATTCGAACTATTAAGAATAGTGTCGAGATGTCAAATGTACAGCAGTGGCTGGCTAAGCAGATCCAAATAAAGGATCTAGGAAAGGCAACCTATGTTTTGAATAAATAGATCAATCATGATCGTAAGAACAAGCTCTTAGCCATGGCCAAAGTTGATGCAAAAATTGAAGAAAGGTACCTTACCTTCTAGACATGGGATTTCCCTATCTATGAAGTAGTTTTCTAAGGCACCTAAAGTTATAAAGGATATGAGACAAGTGTTTATGCATTAATAGTTAGAAGTTTAATGTATGCCATGTTATATACTAAGCTTGACATCTGTTGTATCATTGATATAGTTGGATGATATCAATCCAACCCAAGATTAGGTCATTGGGTTATAGTCAAGTGAATTCTCAAATATCTTAGGGCAACAAAGAACTATATGCTAGTTTATTATGATGGAGATTTGATTCCTCACCAGATACATGGAATTTGACTTTCAAGCAAATAAAAATTCTTGAAGATCTATGTCTAACTTTTTTTTTCTTTGGTGGATGAACCACAATATAGAGGAGCATAAAGTAAGGTTGTATATCTGATTCCATAATGGAGGCTAAATATATTAATGTCTATGAAGCAACAAAAAAAGACATACGACATAGCAAGTTCTTGGTAGATTTAGAAGTTGTTCCAAATATAGACCAGTCACAAGCATTCTATTGTGATACCAAGACATTACATACCAAGAGTTTTGATGGTCACATAAAAGAGATGGGGTTAAAAGACATACCCCTTTTGCTTAAGGGCTAGTGGGAGATGGTTAGAAGAGAGCTCTAAATGGAAAGGACTTTGTATTAAATTTATGCTAAAATTATAATAAATAAAAGAAACATTTCATTTATTTATATGCAATATTTTATTCTTCAAATAAATTATAAAAAATCCTTGTTATTTATGTAAGCTTAAAACTCAATATATCAATGTATATGTAGAAGAATATTTTTTTCTAATTGAAATGATCAAATTATTTATGAAATTAAAGTATATAATAGGATATTTAATTAAGTCATTGTTACAGAACATATTCATTTGGAATGGAGTGACCTTTATTCAAGGTAACTAATATTGAGAAATTTAGTTGGAGGTACTTTTAATAATAGTTTATTATACAAGCTCTGTATAGACTTAATGACCTTGGTTATGTTACAAACCGGCTATGGAGAATTAAACTGTACCTAATGATTATATCAGTCGATTACTCATATATATTGTGTTGAAAAAAAACACCTATGATATTTGAGTGTTTTTCAATCTCTAGTTTATAATGGAATATCATTGGGATTAATAAAAATTTATAATTAGTTAAATGGTTAATTAATATATCAATGGTTTATTTAAGACTGAATTTCTAGTTTTATTAGTCCCCAGTTAATTTGCTTTATAATAATGATTAAAAACAAATGGTTAATTAATATATAATGTATGAAGTGAAGAAATATTTTAATTATTTCATATGATAAAAAAATTGTATGTAAGTATAAAATGATAATTTTGGATAACCAAATTAATCTAATTAATTTATTAAATAATATTTAGTTAGACTAAATTTTTATTTGAATTAATTAAAATACTAAAATGCAAAGTTTAAATTTGGTGGTAATTTAAATATTGGTGGAATAAGAAGGACATTTTAGTAATTATCAAATTGGATTTTATTGTAGATTAATTATTGAAGAAATTTTAATTTGGAATTAAATTATAGCACAAAATTAGGAATAAGACTCCTCCATGTGCCGTGGATAAGGCTAAAGATAATGTGAATGGGATTCTCATTAAATACATGATTTTATTGTGTGTAGGATTTCTAATTTGAGATGATTTAAGGATCCTAATCTTAATCAACCTAGGTAGAAAGGAGACCATTTAAATACACCATATTCCACATTCATATGGCTGGCAAGTACATAGGAAATTGAGAGAATTTATGTAAAACAAAATTTAACTTGAAGCCAAAATGATTCAAGAAAGTGTTATTGATACAAAATTATTGTTCTTCAATGATAGACTTGACACAATAAGAGGTTCTAATTGGAGAACTAGAAGCTTGTTTTGATCAATTTGGAGTTTAAAAGGATTCCTACCAATTTTGTTCTTTCATGTTGGTAGATAAGGTTTGGAAGCCAGAAAGATCTAATTATTTGTTCATAATCTATAAAAGTATGTTTCTTATTCTACTTTATTATAATTAAATTATTAATACCACAAGATCGTTTTTGAAAAAATTTTACTAGAAAAGAATTTTTAAAACTAACAACAACCCTCAGAAATAAAGTGAAGACTATTTTTGTTCCTTGCCACACTCGAGAAGTATGCCAAGCATGGAACTAGTAAAACCCTCAACAAAGTATAACCTTAGAAGTTGACCGTCCAACACTTTGACACCTTGTGAAAAAAGCAAGAAAAGCAAAAATAAAAGTTTTCAAGACTTAGAGCAACTCAGGAAACCACTAACACTTAAGAGAATTTTTTGACATCTTCGACACAAAAAAAATCAAGAAGAAACTAGGTATCATAGAATCATGGAAGTAAGAACATTACCATGCTTGAAGAATAAGAACCATAAGCCCTCATGCCCATTTGCAGCTACAAACCATTACCTATGTGCATATAATACGACCGACTAACACCCAACACCTGATTGTAAAATCGACCAATTGGCCAATCACCTCCAATCTTGCTCTAGTCTATCCATCCCTTAATGTTGGCATCTTGCTTGGTATTTCCTGTGCCCTCATCCATATATTTGGGTCAGTTCCCCACCACAATGTGACATTGTGTTCACTGCAGACCAGTATGGCTTATCCAATTTTGGGCAAGCTCTTTATCCTCCAAAAGATCCCCAAAATATGCTTTGTATTTCCCAAGAAACCACCAAGTCACACACTTATCAACTAGATACAAAGTTTTAACATAGTGTTACTTCAAGTCACAAAACAGTTTTACAAGTGTCATCTCTATGAAAAAATTACAAAATGTTTTCTCAACAACAAATTTGCAAAATATTGTCTCAATGACAAGGTATTGTCATGTAAAAAAATGTCAAGTGCAATACAAGTGACACACCAACAATGATCACAAAATAAAACACAAATAATTATGGTGAGCAAAGGGCCAAGGTCATAAGAAAATGAAAATGAAGTCTTTATTATTGATGCAGAAATAAAGTGCTTATGGAGCTACAAACTAGATGCCAAGTGTAACATCACATCCCTTACATAAAAGTAAAATAATTTCAAAGAGAATACTTTTGGTTTAATTACCATTTTACCTCAACAACATTTATTTAATTATTTTATTATCATCTTATATATTTAATTAATTAATTTTGTAGAATGAAGTGCCACTATTTGTCCTAAGAGGACACATGTCCTTAGTGGCTATCCCTCCTCTTAAGTTCTACTTATTCTTGAGCATTTTTCAAGCTTCTCTAAGAAGCTTGGCACAAAATAAGCAAAAAAAAAAGAAAAGAAAGAGGAAGTGGAAGAAGAAGAGGATTCTAAGTTAAAGCATAGGTATATAACTCTTTTTGCATAAATTTGGAATGAAAATTGGGTCATTTTTAGCATGAATAAGACTTTGATGTACAACCTATTAGGAAGGTAAGGATTTTAATTTTAAGAGAATTTTTACGGTTTTTTGTTTTGATTTTTCAAGACAAAGTTATACCTTTTAAACCAAGGGTATGTTCTATGGGGATTTTGTTGGAAAACTTGTTTCTACTGATTGATATTTTTAGTTTGTGGAAGGGATTTACATCCTATATGGGTGTGTAATATTTTATATTCAAGCTTGAAATGTCTAGTTTTGTTATCTTTTAATAGAATTATATTTCAACATTTCTATGAAAAGTTATACTTATGTTTGTGATTATAAGTCCGAACTATTTTAGAATTGTTTATATTGAGATGACACAAACAAAAATATCAATTTATAAAATAGCATTGGTGATATAAAATGAGGATTTTTTTAACTCTCTATAAATATAATAATGTCAAATTTTTAAGTATTTTGTGGATTTTAATTTGGATATTTTCACTTAATGTTATGTGTATTTGAATGAAGAAACTATATTTGGTGATTTTAAAAGATATTTCACCTATGGTCATGGCTAAAGAGGAGAGTTTAATCTAGAAGAGTCTAAGACTCGATACAATACTAGGGTAAAGAATTATAGACTTTTAATGAACTCATCCCCACAAGTACTGGAACAACAAATAACAACAATAGAAGTAAACTCAAAATAGGATATATATAACTTTATGAAGCACTAGAAAGAAATAAAGCATGCAAAACAAAATAAGCAGTTTTCCAATCAGTACTAATCTTACATGTGGTAACATTTAATACCAAGACTCAAATTGTAATCATAACATAGTGGATCATTCAAACATAGTCAAGTAATGTCGTAAACTCTCATAGAAACTCTATCTATGTGGTAACATTCTTGGGTTGCTTATTAAGCAATGAAACAATTACAACTCTGACAGAAATAAAACCATAAATATCTCTATCAGTCGAGACCTCTGTCTAAAATACCTATTACTACCCTTGCTTGCTACTTTTATAACAACATGTTTGATACAAGAACCTAGCTCTCTTCCAAAGACAATATTGTGTGATCAATAGCCACAGATCAATAAAGTGTAATGAACAGTCAATAGTGAGAACCACCATCAAGAAATGCTCAAAAACCACTTACAACCCCAAAACACAAGTCGTCTACATGTGACACACGATCAACCATGTACTACGCATAGCTAACATCTTGATAAAAACAACCCAAATCAACTCACCTAAGGCACAAAGCCATTGATATAATAACTTAATAAATAAGCTTGAATCACTCACATAAAGTTATTCTCATAAACTTCATAAAATATTCTACCATACTATTTTAGCTCACACATACATATCATAATTATCGAAACACTTTCAAGATAATTAGCGAAGAAGGAATTCAAAACGATAGGAAATCTTGGCAGAGTTTCGATATGAATTTCAAATTAAATACAACAATAGGGGTATTTATAGAAGAATTCCAATTATCAAACAACCTCACCATGGTCATCCTATGGTTCTAACTGACCACCTTGTCATGGCCTTGTCGATGAGTGTTGTGAAGCCCTTGACAAGAGATGTGTAAGGTGCCAACAATCATATTTTTACATTCCAAAAATTATTGAGTAATTTTTATAAAATCCCAAACCAAAATCAAGCCAAAATCTGCTAACCCTGGCCTAGCATATATACTAAAAAACCAACTTTTTGGGGTGTGTAAAACATGGTTTCAATCACAGTGTTCCTACCTATGTGTGTGTGTGCATTACTGACCCGTAGTAACTTACCTTAAACAAAACAAGACAAAATATTGAGTAAAATACACAAACTCTATATTTTGTACACAAATATCCAACACACAAACACAAAATAAAAATGGACTTATAATCTCCCACTTTGGCTTTCCATGTCAAAACACTACATAACTAGGTATAGATATACATCAAAAATGAGATGATAATAAACATAACTAAAGTTGTTTATTCCCATGAATAAAACAATGGCACATGAAAACTCAAAATGACACCTACTCCAAGTGCATTCTTCTTGAGTGCTCCAACATAGACCCACTTATCCATTCTTTTACTCTGAAACACCAGGGTTTTAGAAAAAACTACACACAGTACATTTGAAGCTCGAAGACTACAATCTATACCTGTAATCTAACCACATAAAACAAATACCTACCTTATGGGTGTATCATGCAGAAACAATGTGTAGTCTATCCCCATATTATCATGTTACCCTTACAAGGTACACAACAATTGGTAAAATGAATACATATGCAACATAAACACATACAATGAACACAACCCACCTATCTTTATGCAATACTCCCCCTAAGTGTATACAAGTAAAGCAATAAGATGCAACGCAATCCTACACTCACCATATACAACATACATCATGGAAACAAACACATAGTTGTGCAACAAATTTCTCCCTCTTTTTGATGTATAAAGTCAAAGAAACACCCCTATATGAGGAATAGAAGGTATATAAACATGCAATTATCCTAACATTCATGCACACAACAAAAAATATTAAAAGCAAATAACAAAATTCAACATAAAAAAGAATAAGAAATAATAGCATATAGTTCTTTAGACTTATAAAATTTTTAAAAACATAAGAAACAGTCTGTTATAGAGAGATACAAACACTTATAACCTTTCTCGGGGATTCAAATGTTTGAAACTCTAAAGGTTTAGGAAAAATATCAGCAAGTTAAAGGTTAGTGCTTGTATGCTGCAAAGAAAAGGTGTTCAATTCTACTAGATCTTTTATGAAATGGTATCATATATTAATATGTTAAGTCAGTGAATTTTGGACCGTAGTTTTTAGAAATGAAAATAGCATTGGTTTTATCATAGAGAAAAAAAGGTTTCTTATCTTGGTACTACAATCTGAAAAAATTTGTTTCATCAAAATTAATTGGGAATAACACAAACTAGTAGCAATATACTCAGCCTGAGCAGTGGATAATGACAAACAAATTCTCCTTCTTAATATGTCAATCAATCAAAGAATTATCCCAGTAGAAACAAGCCTTGGAGTACTCTTCGTATCATTTTTGCACCTAGCCAAGTTAGCATCAGAATACCCAATCCCTTAGTAGTAGTATCCCAAGGATACAAAATACCAAATTCTAAAGTGATACTAACATATTTTATGATGCCTTTGACCGTAGCAAAATGTGATTCTTTGGGGTTAGCCTGGTATCTAGCATAATATCTAAGACTAAAAGAGATGTCAAGATGACTAAAAATAAAGTAAAGAAGGCTAGTAATTATACTCCGATCCAAAATCTTCTCAACTTCCTTTCCTGAAAGGTCTTGATGAATTTTAAGAGTGGTACTCATAGGATTCCAACTGGGAGTGATATTTTCCAAACAAAACTTCTTAACCAATTCCTTGACATACTTTGCTTGAGAAAGAAAGACTCCATCTTTCTTCTGTTTGACTTTAAAACCAAGTAAGAACTTTGACTTTCCAACAAGGCTCATTTCAATCTCACTTTGCATAGTGGTAGCTAACTTTTGAGCCAAATCATCCTTAGTAGACCCAAAGATAATATCATCAATATAAACTTTAGAGGCCATAACTTCACCATAATTTCATGAAACAAATAAGGTTTTGTCATCACTTCCTCTCAGAAAACCATTATTGAGGATAAGCATGGTAAGAGCTTATACCAAGCATATAGAGCTTCCTTTAAACCATACTATGCTTTCTTCGGTCTCAACACATGATTTAGAAAGTGAAGGTCTTCAAAACCTTTTAGGTTATTCCATATAGATGTCTTCTTTTATAACTCCATTCAAAAAAGCACTCTTCACATCCATCTAATATAAATTAAGGCCAAAAAAGTAGGTGAGACCAAGGAGAAATCATATAAACTCAAGGAGAGCAACCGGAGCAAAGGTTTCTTCGAAATCTATTCCTTCAATTTGAGTATATCCTTGTGCAATGTGACGAAACTTATTTCAAGAAATTATCCCATTTTCATCTTTCTTGTTTTTGGTTTTCAACATGTGCAAATAACATGTTTGTTTGAAGGTCTGAAAATAAGATACCAAACATCATTCCTCTAAAACTAATTGAGTTCCTACTGCATGAAGTTGACCTAATGTATATCCTATAGGGCTTCCTTAACAATTTTAGGGAGAATAGTAGAAGTAAAACACATGTAATGATTGTTTAAAAAGAAGTAAAATAACCACAATTTAATGTATTTTAATTGATAAAATAGATTTATATTTTTATTATTTTATCATTTTTTTATAAATTTATCTTTTCAGAATCATGGGTAATTTTATTGTTTTTTAAAGTATTTTTTTTCAAAAATAATTTAAAGACTCAAAGAAAAATACTTGAGGTAATACATCAAAAATATGTTGAAAAAACATGAGTAAAAGTAAAAAAAAAAGAAGGAAAAATTAGACAAAATGGGTCAAAAGGTCAAAAATGCCCCCAATCTACGCCTAGTCACATACATGCCCAACATATCCCGTGTGCAGTAACATGCATGTCACACCCTTGTCTGCGCTCATTTGTTGAGTCCCACGAACGCTAGCACCCTCATACACATGCCAACCTATCCAAATGCATCCAAGACCAATTTTCGAGATATTTTCCCATTTTTTAACTTTTTTCTCACCTATAAAAGGACCCTTTTCCCCATTGTAAAAATCATGCCTAAAAATCTCAACTCTTCTCTCTATCTCTCTCTAAAAAGCTTTCTTAGTTTTTTGTAGTTTTTTTAATTTTAAAGTTCTTCTCTTTTTGAGAAGAACTAGTTATGATTTTGTAAATTCTAGTTTTTGATTCAATAAACGAAAATGCAAATCCATTTGGAGGTTTTCCAGAAACAGAATTAGCATCAAAGTTTTGTAAGGATTCTTTTGTAGTATAATTTTAAAATTAATTCTTTACAATTATTTGTATGTTTTATTCTTATATATTATATTTAATTTTTTTTTGATTAAATTTAAAATGGCTAGCTAATTTTAAATATGAGACAACAATAACATTGTTATGCTTGCAAAATATTAAATACGTAAAACATTGCTATAAAATAAATTGATTTAGTTTTTATTCAAGAATTTATATTAAGGATGTTAGAGATAAATATATTATTTTTCATTACAAACTTAAATCTGAAAATTAGATTTTAAGGTTTAATTATCTAGTTCAATTTAGGATAGTGCCATTTTATCTATTGGTACAACTGCCTGGTAGTTAGAATAAAACTCTATTTCAAAATATTTTATAACAATTATTATTTGAAAATATGTTGAAAACATATTTTTAGTAATGGTTTTAAAATTTGAAAATTAATACTCAAATAATTAAATTCTTAGGTTTAATTTGGACACCTTGAATAAAGTTTAAATGATTTGTTAGAAAAAAGAAATTAATAAATATCAATTTATATCTCTTAGAAAAA
This sequence comes from Hippophae rhamnoides, assembly GCA_033030585.1. Taxonomy (NCBI): domain Eukaryota; kingdom Viridiplantae; phylum Streptophyta; class Magnoliopsida; order Rosales; family Elaeagnaceae; genus Hippophae; species Hippophae rhamnoides. The sequence continues at coordinate 22,954,811 of CM065431.1, forward strand.
AAGAAATTAATTTAATTAACCAAATTAATTATCGACCACACCCATATTTGTTAATTGATTTATTTAATTAACAAATAATATCTAACTCCATCAAAAGTGTCTTTATATAAAAAAGAGAGAATCAATAAATATCAATTTATATCTTTAATAACCTTAATAATATGAGCAAGCATAATTAACTTAATTATTATATCCATAAATAATCCACTATCATAAATGATAAAAAAATTAAATAATTGTTTATTGAATTCATATCTATATAATTTTTATGTTATTAGATTTGGAAATACAAAAAAAATCAAAATATCGTGATATGATGTTTAGGATTTAATTTATTTTTAAAAGTTTGAATAAAAAATTAAAAATCACATATATTCCTTTTATATATCGACCTTAAGAGTATACTTGTCATTTTCTATAAAATGATTTGTGCACTTACGAGAGTTTTACAAATACAAGACCAAAGTATTTGCAAAACTGATATTGCTAACCCGATGTCGATTATGTTCATCAAGTTTTTGGAACCGTTGTTGGGGAAGGAATAAAGTTTTTAAATTATTTATCAAAATTTTGAAAAAGTTTTGTATTGTAAATAATTGTGATTTTTTTTATTTTGAGTTCAAAAAAATTAAACTTTAATTTATTTAATTATTTTCTTTTCTAAAAAAATATTAAAAATTAATTAAAAACTAAACAAAAAACTTTTTAAGTTTTAATTTTTAATTTTTTATCTTCATTTAATTTTAAATTTATTGTTTTAAAAAATAATTTAATAAAAAAATTAATTAATTTTTAACTTGTACTATTAATTTTAATTTAAAAGATAAATTTTATTTTTATTTTGAACTTAGTTTATTTATATTAATAAAGAGCACTAAAAAATAAATAATTAAATACTATAAAAAAAGTTTATTTAAGAATATTAACTTAATTCCTAACTTAGTTTATTCCTTTTGTTTATTCTGTAGTATTTCTATGTATTAACTTGTAAATATTGTATGATATAACATATATAAAAATGTTTTTGTATTATATAATATATAGTGTATTATATTTGGTACAATTTAATCATGTATATTTATTTGTATGTTTGTATTATATATTAGATAGAGTGTATTATAAATATTTATTCTGTATAATTTAATTATGTATATTTATTTGTATTATATGATAGATAGAGTATATTATAAATATGTATAGTTTAAGTATGTATAATTATATGTATCAAAACTTATATAAAAGTTGTTTGTATTATATATTGATGAGACAAAACCAGTATCGGTTTAGCAATATTGATCTTACAGATACTTTGGTTTTATATTTGTAAAACTCTCGCAAATACACAAATCATTTTATAAAAAATGACAAATATACTCCCAAGGTCGATATAAGAAAAGAATATACGTGGTTTTTAATTAATTATTCAAACTCTTAAAAATGAAATTAAATCCTAAACATCTAATCACCATATTTTGATTTGTGTTTTTTAATCTAATAATATAAAAAAAATAAACATAGATATGGATTCAATAAAAAATAATGTAAATTTTTATCATTCATAACAATAGAGTATCTATGGATATAATAATTAAGTTAATTAACCTTATTTATATTATTTAGGTTATTAAAAATATAAATTAATATTTATTGATTTTTTTCCTTTTTGGTATGAAAGTGTTCTTATGCAAGACCCAAATTCTTTTGTTTAATATTAATTAATTAATATCCGTAGGCGATTTATACCAACAAATAAAAAGGTACTACTTTAAATCAAAATGGATAATTAAACACTAAAATATAATTTTAAGATTTAAGTTTGTAATAAAAAATAATATATTTATTTCTAACAACTTTAATATAAAATTTCGAATAAAATAAAATCAATTTATTTTATAGAAATGTTTTACCTATTTAATATTTTGCAAGCATAAAATTTTTATTATTATATCATATTTACAAATAGTCAATCATGTTAAATTTAATCACAAATAAATTAAATATAACATATAAGAATAAAACATAAAAATAATTGTAAAGAATTAATTTTAAAATTATACCTTGAAAGAGTCCTTACAAAACTTTGATGCTAGTTCCATTTTTGGAAAACTCCAAATAGATTTTCATTTCCATTTATTGAATCAAAAAATAGAAATCTACAAAATCATAGGTTGTTCTTCTCAACAAGAGAATAACTTTAAAACTAAAAAAGAACTTAATAAATTAAGAAAGCTTTCTAGAAAGCAAAAGCTAGAAATAGAAGAGATTTTTAGGGATTTGAGGGATGATTTTTACAATGGGGGAGAGAGTCTTTTTATAGATGATAAAAAGGCCAAAAAAGTGGAAAAATATTTTAAAACTTTATTTTGGAGGAATTTGGACATGCTGGCACGCGTGTAGGGGCAAGATTTGTGGTAGACAAACACTAGCATGCGCAAGTGAGGGGGGAACTCAACATGACATGCATACGGGGGGTGCTTTACAGGTGCGGATGTGTGCTGGCGTGCACAGGACAAGTGCGGATATGTGCAAAAGTGCATGGCATTTTTTATCATTTTGACCCATTTGGTCCAATTTTACGATTGTTTTGACTTTTTCTCAACAAATTTGTGATGTATTGACTCAAGTATTTTTCTTTGAGCCTTTAAATTATTTTCTGGATAAATTTATATAAAAATATGATAAAATTATACAAAATAAAATATATTTAATCAATTAAAATACATGAAATCATTGTAATGTTTAGTGCTTTTTAAGAATTCATCACAACCCCAACCAGCTTCTTTCTTGTCCTTTAGCAAGAGAAGCGGTAAAAACTAAAAATTAAACTATAGTAAATCACTTCCATGGATTGACACGGTTACATTTAGCATATGAAATAAGCCTTTAAACCCCTAGGTTGCACTAGTAGACGAGTTTGAGTTGCGTGAGGTTTTTCAGTAATGATACCCACAAATATTGGACTAAATGTAAAAATTAAAAATAAATAACAAAAATAAACAAATCAAAAACTAAAATTATAAAAAAAATAAAAACTAGATAAAATAAAAAAATGAACTTAAAAATAAAATAAAATAAAACAAAAAAATGTCTCATGCTTGTTAATCTTCTTTAATATCATAATTAAAATCTAAAGCATAAGTTAGTTTCAACTTCTTAAATAGTTATAGTTTATAATAATAATTATTTGAAAATCATTTTCATACTTGATTTCAAAAATGTTTCATTTTAAATTTACCCAATTTTAGTGTCAGAATTTTCAATTCACTTTAACTCTATCCTTACAAGTCAATATTCTAAAATTATTGAATCCTATGGGTTCATGCACTCATACTCAAGCATATGCAAATAGAGTTTATGTTTAGAAATGAACTAATAAGTTCGCATACTTATAAAAAAAGAACGTGGACCCATGTACAAATTTTATATTTTTGTAGAATTTTGGTGAGTGGTTAATTTTGTGGCTTTTCTATTTGATTTTGGTTTAGGTAACCCCAAATATGTCTCTTTTTGGTATAAGTCATGCATGAATGCGATAAGGCATATACTATCAATTTCTACTTAAATAATTTATTCTAAGCAAATTAAAAATAAATATAAGACACACTAAGATGAAAAAAATTCATATATTCAATGCTATAATACCTATAGAGATCACCTAAAATTTTGAAGAAATAGAATATACGATTTGAGTAGAAAGAAAATATTTAACTCAAAATAAAGGAAATTAAGGCTCAAAAAATATCTCACAAGGGTAGTCTCCACTATTTGATTCCTAAACACTAATTTTGGGTTCATTATAATTTTCACATTTTATCATGAAATACTGCTTATGAAAAAAACTAACTAATTGCCAAATACTTCATGATATGTTTTCAAAAATTAATTTAATAGTGCAAAAGACTTAACTATTTACTTAAATTTAATTCAAACAAATGATAAATTTTTGTGAGAAATTTTTTAAAATTAATCCTAAAATTCTAAAAATTACTAAATAACATAAAGAAAGAAAATCAAATACAATAAAAATTAAAATGTGAACAATTTTTTTGAAATTAAGCATGGTAACTTTTCACCACTTTCAACCTAGAACTTACATTGTCCTCAATGTAACTATTCTAAATTAAAGAGAAAAAAGAATAAAAGAATAAAAGTTACCTATTTCTTGAGAATGTGCAAGTAGTGATGTAGAAATGCAGGTGCTTCTATTATATTCATCCTTAAAGTTCACACAGACAGATCATTGTGAACTTCTAACATCTCAACAAATATTTTTATTTTTAAAAATTATAAAATTGTTCACATGCAATTAAACTAAAACAAAAGAAGAAATTAAATAAATAAAACAAATAAAAAAATTACCTAAAATGATGGGTTGTCATCCGTCTAGCGCTTAGTTTAACGTCTTAGCAAGATGTAAATTAGGGGATTCCATTTTAAGTAAACTCAATGTCCTCACATCATTGAGTCAATCAAACCTACATGTATGACAAGTTTGTCTACCTATACTTTTTAAGTCATGCCCTATGAATTTTTAAAATTTTAGTTACTTAAAACTAGTGACATAATTTTGTGGGTTTTTGATAAAACACTTCTAGGTGCAAGTAAAAAAACTAAGGCAACAAAACACATTTCTACCTAGATCTAACAAAGCAACTACCTCCTTTTATCACATATTGTGATTAAAAACTTTAAAAATTTGGAGATAGCTTTATAATTTTTTTTTGTTTTTTTTAAACTAATCTAACACCTTAATTAAAATAAATACTAAACAATAAAAATAAAAGTTAAGTAAAAGAACTAAACAAAAGCAAATAATAAAAGAAAAATAAAATAAAAGTAAAGTTAGTAAAATAAAGAAAAGAATAAAAATATAAAATAATTATATAGATTTTGCAATATATATAATACAAACAATTTTTATACAAATTTTGATACATATAATTGTACATACTTAAACTATAAATATTTATAATACACTCTATATATCATATAATATAAACATATTTTTTTTACAAATGAATATACATGATTAAACTATACAGAATAAATATTTATAAAACATTCTATCTAATTTATAATTTAAACATATTTTTATACAAATAAATATACATAATTAAATTATACATAATATAATATACTATATCTAATATATAATACAAATACATTTTTATACATGTTATATCATACAATATTTACAAAGTTAAGTTAATCTATTTGTTAAATAACATAATCGGTATTAATAAAAAATACTCTCAGAAAAGAATGGTGGGACAAAGTCTTCTTAAAATTGATCCTCCTAAATAGAGCAACATTCCTAGGAAAGACTAGTGGTACCAAGACTTCTAAGAACTAGTCTCTTAGACAAAACTCCCTTAACTATTTACTTTTCATTCTATTATACAGTTAGTTTTTTTTTTAATTTTTATTAAAAATTAAATTATACATTAAAAGAAAATTATAAATTAAAATAAAATTATAAATCAAAAAATTAAAATGAAAAATTAAAATTGAAAGTTAAAAAGTTTTTTTTATTTTTCAAAACAATAAAATAATTAAATAAATTAAAGTTCAAATTATTTATTTATTTATTTTATTTTATTAGAAAATAAAATAAATAAATAAAAGTTAAGTTTTAAAGCAAAATAAAAAAAATCACAATTATTTACAACACAAAAAGTTTTTTTAAATTTTGATAAATAATTTAAAAATTATATTACTTCACTCGCAACTATGCCAAAAACTTGATGAATACAAAACCAAGTCCTTCACAACTGCATCAAAAACATGATCAGGCAAAATCGACATCGGGTTAGCAATACCGATTTTACAGATACTTTGGTTTTATATTTAAAAACTTTCGTAAGTGCACAAATTATTTTATTGAAAATGACAAGTATACTTCCAATGTTGATCTAAAGAAGGAATATTTATGATTTTTAATTTATAATTCAAACTCTTAAAAAAATTAAATCTTAAACATCTTGTCACAATATTTTGATTTGTGTTTCTTAATCTATTAACATAAAAAAATAAATGTAGTTATGGATTCAATAAAAAATAATGCAAGTTTTTATCATTCATAACAGTGGAGTATTTATGGATATAATAATTAAGTTAATTATGCTTGCTCATATTATTTTGGATTATTAAAGATATAAATTGATATTTATTCATTTTTTCCTTTTGGTATGGAAATGTCCTTAGGGACCCAAATTCTTTTATTTAATATTAATTAACTAATATTCTTAGGCGAACATATTAGTTAATTATGTATTAAATTTTAGCTTTATTTCTAAAAAAATTGCAAACCATCTAATCACAACTTTAGATGGAGTCACTCAATTAGACTTTATTCAAGGTGTCCAAATTAAACCTAAGAATTTAATTATCTAAGTACTAACTTTCAAGTTTTAAAACCATTACTAAAAATATATTGTCAATATATTTTCGAATAATAGTTCTTATAAAAACTTTTTAAAATAGAGCTTCACTCAAACTATCAGATGATTGTACTAATAAATAAAAAGGCATTACTCTAAATCAGACTTGATAATTAAATCTTAAAATCTTATTTTCAAATTTAAGTTTGTAATGAAAAATAATAGATTTCTCTCTAACATCCTAAATATAAAATCTTGAATAAAAATAAAATCGATTTATTTTATAAAAATGTTTTACCTGTTTATTATTTCACGAGAAAAACAACGTTATTATTATATCATATTTACAAATATCCAGCCATGTTAAATTTTATCATAGAAAAATTAAATATAACATATAAGAATTAAACATAAAAATAAATGTAAAGAATTAATTTTAAAATTGTACCTCGAAAGAATATTTATAGAACTTTGATGCCAATTTCATTTATGGAGAACCTCCAAACAAATTTACATTTATGTTTATTGAATCAAAAACTAGAAATCTACAAAAGCATAGGTAGTTCTTCTCAAAAAGAGATTAACTTTGAAACTAAAAAAGATCTTAATAAACTAAGAAAGCTTTCTAGAGAGCAAAAGCTAGAAAGAGAAGAGATTTTTAGGGATTTGAGGGATGATTTTTACAATGGGGGAGAGGGTCCTTTTATAAAGGAGGAAAATGCCAAAAAAGTGGAAAAATATCTCAAAACTTTATTTTGGAGGCATTTGGACAGGCTGGCATGCATGTAGGGGTGAGATTTGTCGTAGACGGACACTAGGACGTTAAATTAAGCACTGGATGAGAGGCAATCCATTATTTTTGGTAATTTTATTTTTATTTGTTTTATTTAATTAAGTTTTTTGTTTATTTTAGTTTAATTGCATGTGAATAATTTTAGAATTGTTAAAACTAAAAATATTTGTTGAGATGTTAAAAGTTCATAGCTATCTATCTGTGTGGACTTTAATGATGAACATGACTATGTGTGTGTGTAAAAAACATGCTTTCAGTAATAATGTTCCTGACTATGTGCATTTGTACATTACTAATCTATAGTAATTGACCTAACATAGAGGAAGACAAAATAATGAGTAAAATAAACAAACTCTGTGTTTTGCTCATGGGAAACCAACACACAAACACAAAATACATACACACTTACACAATATTTGTATTTAAGTGATGTTTCTAAATAGTTTTGGACCTATTTTACTTGTATGTTTAATAGATTTTAGAGTATGCATTTTTTTATTAGGATCTTGGAGAGTAAGACTATCAAAAGTATCAATAACGCTTTGATTTCTACCAAAGTATTGAAGAGAATCTTGAGTTATATGTTAACACCTATGTTTTAATATTTTTAGGGTACCATTTAGTTTTAAATTAGTCAAACTAGCTATGGTGTTATTATTTTTTCTCACATAAATATGATTATATAGTACGGGTTGATCCAGAAGATGTTTAAATGAAACTAGAGCAATAGAGATGATACAATACTATGAGGGGATATTCAACATTTCAAAAACTACATCCCATGATTTTACATGCTTACTTGACTATTTAATTTAAGTACCAATTCATTGAAATATTTAGCAAAGTTTCATGCATATGGATATGAGATTATGAGGTCACCTAAAATGAACTTTTAGTACCACATATTATTTACTTTCTAATTGTACAACTTCATGCCAAGATTTGTTACTAGAGTTGTCCATATCCAATTTAAAAATGCATGTTCATGTTAATGAATTTTATGTGCTTGTACACCAAACCATATTATGGAAATGTATTTGGATTTTGGCACTTGAACCAACCAATACATAGTTTGCAGCATGATAACTCTATGAAAGTAGCATTATTTATCTACTTTTAAACCACTTATTTTCCTTCTTATGTGTTAAAATATCATGGAAAACCTTAATTTGTGTTTAATATGGCAATGTAGGTGAAATTATATCAAACTAACCAAAAATAGGCAAAATGAGGACAAATATAGAATTACAAGGTCGATCACTTGATTAGGAAATGGATCAATCGAATTTTTATAAGTGGATTTATTGATAAAGAAGTTGATTGATCAAAGGGTCATTATTGGTTGATCAAGTGATGAGGATTAAAATGCATGAGCACTAAATTAAATCCCAACTTTCAATCTCATCTCTTGGATTAAAGTAATAGGAATCCTAATCTAATGAGAATCAATTTCAACCAATTTAAAGCACTATAAGGAGGTCATAAACAACACATAATTAAGATTATAAACCCTAGCATCTACCAAGAAGAGAAAATAAGAGAAAAAAAGGTCAAGATGAGACTAAAGGAGACACAACTTTGTGAAGGATTCAAGAGAAGATTAGTACTACAAATCAAGAGATTGAGCGTATCTCTTCTTCTTCTCCTTTCTTTATCAATTGTATTGTCTTTCTTTATGAAAAATATGAACTATTAATTGTTTTGCTAGCAAATGATCTATATAGGAAATTAAATAGATTTGAGAGAATTATTTAATTATTTGTTTTGATTAAATAACATGCATAGTTTGTAAGCAGAGATGTATGATTATTATGTTTGTGATCTATAATTGATGAACTGAATGAGTAGTATGCAATCTAATTTATATGAGAGTGTAATTAGGTTAAATACTATATGGTTTTTAATGTACTTCAGAGAGGAATGCATGCTAAGTTAGATTCAATATATCATATAATTGATTGAGGATTATGTTGGGGGAATTTTAGTGATTCACATGTTAGGAAATTTGAAGATTAAAGATTCCTAGATTATTTTCTCATATATCTTCATTGTTGTTGAGTCTTGTGATTTAAAATTAGTCGTCATTTATTTATCATTGTTTATAATTTTATATTATCTAAATAGTATTCATAATAATTATATTGGTACTCAATTATAACTTACACAACTCTCTGTGGGATTAATATATGTACTTAGGTACTATATATTACTTGCACAACCCATATGCTTGCGGATTGCATTGTGTTGATCATGTTTTTTGTGCCATTATTAGGGAGTTAATTACTTATAATTGATATCAATAATGGTTATTATTATACTAGTTTGGACTTTTTTCTAAGTATTTATGTTGTATGCCGAGGTGAACAATTGAAAAGCTTGTTTATTTTGATCTAAAAATAGAGAGAACTTTACTTCACTTAAGAAGGAAACAATTACCACAAGATCGACTAGCAGTTATGGTAGAATAAGGGGATTGATAACTGTATTTTATATTGTTATTTTCATCAATTTTAGTAATGATAATTGCTATGTTCTTTTAATATTTAGTTAATTTTTGTTAAATAAATTAATATTTTCCTTTTATGCATTAAAAATACATTTTTAATAAAATTAAATAATTTGTATCGAAAATGTACTTAATTTCATATTTTTGTCCACAAATATAATTTCAAATAATATAGTTCTTAATTACAATTTATAAAAATTGAAAGTATAATTTAAATTAAATTTGGGCTTAATTATAATTATTTAAAGTTTAAAAATTTAATTTAAAAATTAGCAAAGGGCTTAACTGTAATTTAAGAAAGTTCAAAATGTAATTTGAATTAAATTTGTGGGTCAAAATACAATTAATTGAAGTTTAATTTTCGCGCAGGAGAGACGAAGTCCACGCGCAAGATCACACTCGCCCAACGTGGATCGTCCGATCAAAGACGCAACGGCTCAGATTCGCGCGTGTTCATCAAACCCGACCAAAGCGACTGGGTGTAGGCTCTGTGCTTTCACGCAGCTCGGCGTCTGAGTGGGTCCCACTTGCCGCGCAGGCCGGCATGCAGCTTGGGACCCACGTGTCTGACGCGTTGCAGCCACTTTCCCCCACCTTCGCGCGCACCTTGTCCAGTGTGGTTGTTTCACGTGCGCCCGGTTATTCCACGAACCATAATATGCCACGTGTCCCACGTAAGATTTCATCAAATTATATGCCGAAACGTGACAAGTTACAATGAGCACGACCGCACTGAATCAACCCCCCGTTTGCAACCGTTGCCGCATTTTTTTTCGGCGCCCCAATCCCGTGCTTCTCTTCTGCATGCGCCCGTTCCTTTCAACGAATGAGATCCGGCCACGTGTCCCACTTTTTGTTTTAGCGAATCAGCTCGCGACACCTGGCAACGTGGAAAGCAAAAGAAAACACAGAATCGCACAGCTCTCTCCCACGGGTGTCGTAAAATAAGAAATTCGATATTCGCGTGGCGCGAATTTTAAGGGGAATATGGGGGTGTTATTTTCGATAAACAAATTATTACACGTTTTATTATTTTTTATATTTCTGATGTATTTTTTTGGCTATAAATAGGATATGTTTCGTTAGAGTAAAAAAAGTTTTTTTTGAGAGTTTAGTTTTGGATTTTCTGTAGTGTTTGGGGCTGGACGGTGGAACAAGCAGAAGCCATTTTTGGCTTCTGTTGTGTTCTACATGTGCCAAATATTTACGATCCGAAATGTTTTATTTTTCTTTCTTCTTCTTCTAATTTTTTCTGCATCTACTATAATTTTTATTTTAAATTAATGAAGTAATTTAATTCTTCTAGGGTTTCATTTGATCTGAATTATGAAGCTTTGATTTTAACTATTTTTGAAAGATTTATAAGACGTTCGATTTGTTCATTCTATTTTGTGCATAATGCTTTTTGGTTATTTACGAATCTTATCAAAACGATCTGTGGCACATAAATAAACTTGAGAAAGACATTTGTGTGTGTATTGCTCGTAAATAGAATGACATGTATGATGAAGGATAGGAATATACCCTAATTGTATGTGTGACCTTTTGAAAACTTAGAACGTAATGAATCTTATTAAATTTAATTCTCATAGAGATATAGTGAATTAATTTAATGAGGTGTGTCTATACGGAGTTCGGAAGAGATGTATGAATAAAAATAGAAGTTTTTGGTTGACAAATTAAATGTACTAAAAAATATAAATCAAGAGAAAATAACATGATTTGAGTGGAATAATTTGGTGAAAAATTGCAATCCTAGATTTCTTTTATTTTCTTTTTACCTTTTTCTCAATCAACGATTGTTTTGGATAAAATCATAGAGATACAATTTTAGTACTCAACAAACTATAGTAACAAATCCTCGTGGGAATGATACTTTACTTACAAATCTTTATTACTTGTGACCGTTTATGCTTTCACGATTTTATGTGTGTTCCAAAACACACAACAAGTTTTTGGCGCCGTTGCCGGGGATTGTTTTTACTATTTTCATTGTTGATATTAAAACCAATCAATCTGATTTTAATTAAAAAAAATTTTTGTTATGTGTTTAATTTATTTTTCAATTTTCTCGTGGGTTGAGATTTTGTTTGACACACAAATCTTGTCTCACATAAAGAAAAATAAATTTGTTTTTTTTTGCTTATTGTTTGTTGTTTTTTTTATTTTGTAAATTTCTCGTGGGTTGAGATTTTGTTTGACACGCAAATCTTAATTCACAAAATAAAAAAAATAAAAAAAAATAAAAACAAATTATGGTTATTGTTTCTTAATTTATTTTTCAATTTTCTTGTAAATTGAGATTTTGTTTGACACATAAATCTTAACTTATAAAAAGAAAAACAAATTGAGAAGTCAAGCTGAACACTATAAATCAAGCGCTTCTTAGGAGGCAACCCATGTGTTTTATTTTTTTTTTATTTTTTTTGCATGTATTACTTTTTATATTTTGTTATGTTATTTGTTTTTCGTAGGTGCAAAGTGGAGGTAATGAATCAATTTTGGCTTAACCTATCAAACAAACCAGGAAGTTTCTTTAAACGCATCTCATATGTTCTTTAACTTTCACACATTGAGGACAATGTGTATATTAAGTTTGGGGGTGGTAGATATCTTGAACTTAATTGAAATACTTTCTGGATGTTCTTGCTCGTGATATTTTTTTTGTTTGTTTGGTTGATTGAAGATATTTTGCTATGAATAGTGATTTATTTTTGTTTCTTCGATTTAAATGATGCATATATCCTTGAAATATTTTAATATTATCTAAGCGATGAATAATTTTTACGTATGTTTCATTTTTACAAGGATAAATTTTTATGAGCACTAGTCTTGATTTTTGAGTTGCTATGATAATTTAGAGAAGGTTTATGTGAGTATGGAATTCGATTGATATTTTTTGGTGTCACAATTCTTAGAATTTATTTGATTTTCTCTCGAGGCAAAATTATAGATAACATTTAACTAAGAAAATTATTTAGGCCATCTTTGGATCGTTTGAGCCTTTCTATCTACCTTCACATGCATTATCCATAGTATACCCCTTTTGAGCCTCAAAGTTTATATATATATTTTTATCTCATCTCAAAAACCTTCTAATATATATATATGTGTGTGTGTGTGTGTGTGTGTTCAGATATATCTGTGTTCATTATCCCACTAACATGTGACAACTGTTAGTAAATATTTAAAGTTATATCGAAAAAAAGGGATACTAAAAAAATGAAACAAAAAAGAGAAAAACAAAACAAAATGAAACAAAATGAAAAATGAAAATAAAAAAAAGAAAAAAAAAAGTATTGTATGTGTTGAGAAATCCCAAATTGGGAAGTAATTATTGTGATGATAGAAGTTATCTTTTTCAATCCTAAAATGTTATGTTTTGGAAAAGTTTTTGAGCTAAATATTATCCTTTATCCTACCTTTACCTAATCCATACATTACAAGCTTAATAAAGTCCTATTGATTTTGTGTTTTGTGTTTGTCTACATTAGTGGAGAGAGAAATGAAAAATAAACTTATGAGATTTGTGGTTTCATGAAAAATTGTTTGATTTCATATTTGTATAAACTGATCCGGATTTCTTGTGATGAAATAAAAAAGACTTCACACACACTGAAATTCATTGGGAAAATGTAATATACTTTTAAATTGATTTTGATGCTTAGATAAAATTCTTTTATTTCTTTGAGTTATGTATTTAAAAAAATAATTATTTTGAAAATCACTATTTTAAATGCAGTTATCTTTGTTTTCTTTCCTTCCTTTTGCTCGAGGACTAGCAAAAACTTAAGTTTGGGGGTGTTAATAACTGTATTTTATATTGTTATTTTCATCAATTTTAGTAATGATAATTGCTATGTTCTTTTAATATTTAGTTAATTTTTGTTAAATAAATTAATATTTTCCTTTTATGCATTAAAAATACATTTTTAATAAAATTAAATAATTTGTATCGAAAATGTACTTAATTTCATATTTTTGTCCACAAATATAATTTCAAATAATATAGTTCTTAATTACAATTTATAAAAATCAAAAGCATAATTTAAATTAAATTTGGGTTTAATTATAATTATTTAAAGTTTAAATATTTAATTTAAAAATTAGCAAAGGGCTTAACTGTAATTTAAGAAAGTTCAAAATGTAATTTGAATTAAATTTGTGGGTCAAAATACAATTAATTGAAGTTTAATTTTCGCGCAGGAGAGACGAAGTCCACGCGCAAGATCACACTCGCCCAACGTGGACCGTCCGATCAAAGACGCAACGGCTCAGATTCGCGCGTGTTCATCAAGCCCGACCAAAGCGACTGGGTGCAGGCTCTGCGCTTTCACGCGGCTCGGCGTCCGAGTGGGTCCCACCTGCCGCGCAGGCCGGCGTGCAGCGTGGGACCCACGTGTCTGACGCGTTGCAGCCGCTGTCCCCCACCTTCGCGCGCGCCTTTTCCAGTGCGGTTGTTTCACGTGCGCCCGGTTATTCCACGAACCATAATATGCCACGTGTCCCACGTAAGATTTCATCAAATTATATGCCGAAACGTGACAAGTTACAATGAGCGCGACCGCACTGAATCAACCCCCCGTTTCCAGCCGTTGCCGCATTTTTTTCGGCGCCCCAATCCCGTGCTTCTGTTCTGCGTGCGCCCGTTCCTTTCAACGAATGAGATCCGGCCACGTGTCCCACTATTTGTTTCAGCGAATCAGCTCGCGACACCTGGCAACGTGGAAAGCAAAAGAAAACACAGAATCACGCAGCCCTCTCCCACGCGTGTCGTAAAATAAGAAATTCGATATTCGCGTGGCGCGGATTTTAAAGGGAATGTCGGGGTGTTATTTTCGATAAAAAAATTATTACGCGTTTTATTATTTTTTATATTTCTGATGTATTTTTTTGTCTATAAATAGGAGATGTTTCGTTAGAGGAAAAAAAGTTTTTTTTTTTTGAGTTTAGTTTTGGATTTTCTGTAGTGTTTGGGGCTGGACGGTGGAACACGCAGAAGCCATTTTTGGCTTCTGTTGTGTTCTACATGTGCCAAATATTTACGATTCGAAATGTTTTAATTTTCTTTCTTCTTCTTATAATTTTTTCTGCATCTACTGTAATTGTTTTTTAAATTAATGAAGTAATTTAATTTTTCTAGGGTTGCATTTGATCTGAATTTATGAAGCTTTGATTTTAACTATTTTTGAAAGATTTATAAGATGTTCGATTTGTTCATTCTATGTTGTGCTTAATGCTTTTTGGTTATTTATAAATCTTATCAAAACGATCTGTGGCACATAAATAAACTTGAGAAAGGCATTTGTGTGTGTATTGCTCGTAAATAGAATGACATGTATGATGAAGGATAGGAATATACGCTAATTGTATATGTGACCTTTTGAAAACTTAGAACATAATGAATCTTATTAAATTTAATTCTCATAGAGATATAGTGAATTAATTTAACGAGGTGTGTCTATACGGAGCTCGGAAGAGATGTATGGATAAAAATAGAAGTTTTCGGTTGAAAAATTAAATGTACTAAAAAATATAAATCAAGAGAAAATAACCTGATTTGAGTGGAATAATTTGGTGAAAAATTGCAATCCTAGATTTCTTTTATTTTCTTTTTACCTTTTTCTCAATCAACGATTGTTTTGGATAAAATCAAAGAGATACAATTTTAGTACTCAACAAACTATAGTAACAAATCCTTGTGGGAACGATACTTTACTTACAAATCTTTATTACTTGTGACCGTGTATGCTTGCACGATTTTACGTGTGTTCCAAAACACACAATAGGGATCTATAAGCTATTATTGTCCTTAAATCATTAAGGGATTTTGTAGTCCCACAAGTAAATGGAGCCCAATTATCAATCAATAGACTATGAATCGATGCTAACAACTTCAAACATAAGCCAATAGTAATTCAAATGGTACAATAAAATCAATTTGAAGCATTAGTCAATGATGATCCAAATCTTCACTTGGCTTTATTCTTGGATATATATGACACTTTCAAGATGAACTGTGTATCATATGATGCAAATTCATATTTTCTTGTTTGCTTTCTCACTAGGGGAAAAAGCTAAGACATGGTTAAGGTCACTACTTGCTGGGTTAACCAATACACGCGATCAATTGGCTTAGAACCAAGCTAAAAAATGACATCACTTCTTTTCAACAATTTGAAGAGGAATTAATTTTTAAAGCTTAAGAACATTACAAATAGTTGTTAAGAATATACACACACCATGGTCTTCCTACTTGGCTGCAAGTGCAAATACTATAATGGATTGATGGGGCAGACAAGGGCCATAATTAATGCTACCACTAGAGGAGCTTTAATGAGTGAAACTCAAGAGAAAGCTTTTGCATCACTTGATAAGATGGAATCTAACAATTTTCAATGGTCTATGGAGAGGCCAAACCCAAGAAGAGTGGCTAGAGTAGTAGATACAGATATCATAGTAGCATTAAAAGCTCAAAAAATTCTATACTACTAGGTTTAACAAAGAAGTTAGATGGTGACAATGGGGAGTAAATATGGTATAAAGCCCATTTATGATGTGTCATTATTGTTATAGACCTCATTCTACTAAGGCATATGGAAACCTTCCTAAAGAAGTAAACTATGTCAACATTCAAAACTACCAAGGAAACCCGTACTCAAAAACATAAATTTCTCATGGAACAATAACAATATGAAGGTTGTAATCACTTCAACTATCAACCCTTTCCACCACCAGGTTTTCAACAACCACAAGCCTAAGAGAAGAAGCCACATAGTGATGGGAACACAAATGCTTTAATAGGAATGATGAAAGACTTCATCCATTCAATGAATACAAAAATGGATCACATAGAGTCCACTCATGGTGCTTCCATTCAATATTTAGATATTCAAATAGAGAAATTAGCCCAAGTTACCTTCCAAGCAACCCAAAATTTAATCCAAAAATAGAAGGTAAGTATCATTGTAAACAAATATCCTTGAAGAGTGGTAAAACTTTAGAAGAGGATGGAACTAAAAAATATGATGAGGAAAATGCGGACAAAGAGAGAACTGAAAAAGAAGTAATTTAGCCAAAGAAGGGAAATCTATACAAACACACTATTTCTTTTCCTCAAAGATTAAAAAAGAAAAAATTAGACAAAAAGATTTCAAAATTCTTGGATGTATTCAAGAAGTGACACATAAACATACCATTTCCCGATGCACTTGAACAAATGCCTTCATATGCTAAATTCTTGAATGGCATAATATCTAAGAAAAGAAGGCTTCAAGATCATGAGATAGTAACCCTAATTGAATATTGTAGTGCCATACTTGATATAAAACTACCACAAAACTAAAAGATCTAGCTAGCTTCAACATCCCTTTCACAATTAGGAATATACATATTGGCAAGACATTATGTGACTTAAGTGCAAGCATCAACCATATGCCATTATTAGATTTCAAGATATTAAGGGTTGGTAAAGCCAAACCCAATTTACTAACATTTCAAATGGTAGTTAGGTCAATTAAGAAACCTTGGGTATGGTAGAAGATGTGTCAGTAAAAGTGGACAAGTTCATCCATTCGATAGATTTCATTGTACTAGACATAAAGGAGGACCATGTCATTTCTATCATACTTAATCATCCATTTTTAGCAACTGAAGAGAACTCATTTATGTACAAAAATCCAAGCTTACAATGAGATTGTAGGATGAATAGGTAACATTTAATGTTTTTGAAGTATTTAAATTTTCTTATACTGATAATACTAGTGATTGCTTTAATATAGATGTTATTGATCAACTAGCCAATGATGTACTTCATAACATGTGTCGTAGGGATACTTTAGAATATGTGCTTGTTAATTATGTAAACATAAATGCTATTGAACACCATGAAAATCACTTAGGTAGACACATTCATGATGATAATTTAACTAAATCTATTAAACCACCCAACTTGAGACTTTGACACATGATGCTATGAAAAATGAAATAAATTCATTAGAAAATAATTCAACTTATTTTAATGATGAAACAATGGAATCTATGATGTGATTTGATATTGTTGACTATGTGAAATATTTGGAGGTTGCGTCTCCTATGTGTTTATCTAATGCGGTTGTGAAGTATCTTGAGATAGGGTCAAGGCTCAAACCATCCATAAAGGAACCACCCAAGTTAGAGCTTAAACTCTTACCCCAACCATATTCGTTATACATATTTGGTGTAAAATGAGACACTTCTAGTCATAATCTCTACTAGTCTAAGTATGGAGCAAGAAGAGTCACTACTAAAGGTACTTAGTAAATTTAAAATAGCTATGGGTTGGTCTATTACCAACATCAAAGGAATAAGCCCTTCAATATGCATGCACAAAATTTTCTTATAGGATGGATCTAAGTCCACAAAGGATGTACAATTCCATTTAAACCCTATTATTAAAGAAGTGGTGAAGAAATAAATTGTTAAATGGTTGGGCATAAGCATTATTTACTCAATATCTGACAGTGAATGGTTAAACCAAGTTCAATGTGTACCCAAAAAAGGTGAAATTACTATTGGGGTGAATAAGTCAAATGAATTAATATCCATAAAAACTGTCATGGTAGGGTGAGTATGTATGGATTTTCACAAGGTGATAAAGCTTCAGGAATGGCCATTTTCCTCTCCCATTTATGGATCAAATGCTTGATAGATTAGCTAGACATTCCTTCTTTTAGCTTTTAGATGGATAACCTGGGTATAATTTGATCATCGTGGCATCTAAAGACCAAAAAAATACCACCTTTATATGTCCTTATGGAACCTTTGCTTTTAGGAGAATGGCATTTGGGTCATGTAATTCACTTGCAACATTTTAATGTTATATAATGGCTATTTTCTTAGACATAGTGGATAAGCATTTAGAGATCTTCGTGGATGATTTCTTAGTCTTTGGAAACACATTTGATGTGTGTTTATAATATCTCTCCCTAATGTTACAAAGATGTGAAGAAACCAATTTGGATTTAAATTGGGAGAAATGTCACTTCATGGTGTAATAAGGTATTATCTTTGGTTATAAGGTCTCATATGAAGGTATTGAGATTCATAGAACTAAGAAGTAATCGATAAATTACCACAATCCATCAGTCTAAGAGTAGTTAGGAGTTTTCTTAGACATACGAGCTTTTACCAAAGATTCATTAAATATTTTTCCAAAGTCACTAAACCCATGTGCTATCTATTGGGAAAATATGTGCCTTTCAGATTTAATGATAAATTTTTAGAGGCATAACAAGTGCTTAAAGAGAAATTAATGTCAGCACTAGTTATAGTAGCACCTAATTGGAGAAAGCCTTTTGAGTTAATGTGTGATGTAAGTGACTTTGCTATTAGCACTATACTAGGACATCAAAGAGAAAAGATGTTCCATGCCATATATTATGCTAGAAAAATGCTCAATAATGCTCAAATAAATTATGCTACTATAGAGAAGGAACTCCTGACCATTGTGTATGCCTTTGAGAAATTCATATCGTATGTTTTTTGGCACCAAGGTGGCTATCTATATAGATCACTATAAAATAAAGTATATCATCATAAAGAAGGATTCCAAACCAAGATTGATAAGATGGGTTATCCTTCTACAAGAGTTTGACTTGGAAATTCTTGATAAAAGAGGGATAAAGAACAAGATAGTAGACCATCTTTCTAGACTAGAGAGGGAAGCTAATATGGATGAAAACATAGAAATTGGGGAATATTTCTTAGATGAGAAACTTCTCTTAATGACTTAAATTGATATCCCATAATATGGAGACATTGAAAACTTCTTGGTTTCCAACATCCTTCCACGTTATATCATATAGCAACAAAAGAAGGAATTCTTCCATGATGTAAAATAATATTTTTGGGATGACCCTTACCACTACAAAGAATGCGGTGATAGTATTTTGAGAAGGTGTGTCCCTTATGATCAAATTGGAAGTATCCTTCACCATTGCCATAGTTTAGCCTAAGAAGTCACTTTGGGTGCACAAAATAGCACCTAAGGTACTTCAATCATGTAAATCTTGGCTTACACTATTTAGATATGCTTACCTTTATCTAAAATCATGTGATAGATTCCAAAGTATAGGTAATATTTCCAAAAGAGATTAGATGCCTCTAAAGAATACATTTGAAGTAGAATTGTCTAATGTTTTGGGCATTGACTTTATGGGACCTTTCCCTTCATCCTTTAGTAACCAATACATACTAGTAAGTGTGGACTATGTGTCAAAATGGGTAGAAGCCATTGCTAGTAAAAAATGTGATGCCAAAGTTGTCATGAAATATCTAAAGAAAACATTTTCACTAGGTTAGAACTCCTAGGATTATTATTAGTGATGGTGATAGTCACTCTTGCAATAGAGCTTTCAATCTTTATTGTCTAAATATAGGATTAAGCATAAGGTGTATACTCCCTATCATTACCAAACAAGTTGGCAAGTAGATGTGTCCAATAGAGAGGTGAAAAGAATTTTGGAGATAATTATAGAAAGGAATGGGCCTCTAAGTTAGCTTATGCTTTATTGGTGTACATAACTACATTTAAAACACCAATTGATACCACCCCCTATAGGCTAGTATATGGAAAGGCATGTCACCTAACGGTGAAATTGGAACATAAAGCATATTGGGCATTAAAATAATTGAATATGTCCATAGATGTGGGTGGTTAGAAAGGGATGCTACAAATAATGGACTAGATGATCTACAATGGAATGCTTATGAGGATACAAAGAGAAAACAAAGAGATGGGATGATAACAAAATTGTCCATCGTACTTTTAAACTAGGATAAAAAGTATTATTGTACAACTCAAGACTCAAATTGTTTCCTTGTACACTTCAGAGTAGATGGTTAGGTCCATTCATCATAACTAAGCTAACAAACCATGGAACCATTGAATTGGAAAACAAAAACAAAAAGTGGTTCATGGTTAATGGGCATAAAGTAAGGCACTATATTGGAGACCAATTTCCAAATGAAAAAGTTGTAATGACCTTGGTGTATGCACCTTAGGAGCTGATATGAATGTCTAGCCAAGGACATTAAATGCGGAAGTTTTTGAAGGTAACCCAATGCTATTTTACTTATATGTTTTTGTGTTGTAGTTGAATAAATATGGGGAGCAATGGTACAACAAAGATTATGCAGTTTCAACTATAGATGTGATGTGTAAAGGCTAATGAAGTTCTCTTTTCTTTCACTCTTTTTCATATTCATATGTGCACATTGGGGATGATGTAAAATTTAAGTGTAGGGGAGAGAACTTCATTATCTACTTTAGTGTTTAGTATGCATTTCATGTTTTAGGATATTTTTTATCATGATTTGGGTAGAAAGTGATTAATACATGGAAACCAAATGTATGCATTTTTGAAATGAAACATATGAACCCAATAATAGAATTTGTTGTCATGACTGATAACTGTATTTTATATACTTATTTTCACCTATTTTATTAATTGTAATTGCTATGTTCTTAATGTTTTTAGTTAATTTTCGATGAATAAATTAGTATTTACTGTTTTTTATATTTTTTCTATGAAAAGTAAATAATTTGTATCGAAAACGTACTTAATTACAAGTTTTCGTCCAAAAATATAATTTCAAAATAAATGAGTATTTAATTGCAATTTATAAATGTTGAAAATATAAATTAAATTAAATTCGAGCTTAATTTTTAATTATTAAAAGTTTAAAATTTAATTTAAATTACCAAAGGGCTGTAATGCAATTAAACAAAGTTTAAAATATAATTTGAAATATATTTGTGGGTGAAAATATAATCAAGGTAAGTTTTAAATTCTGCGCAGGTGAGAAGAAGCCACGCGCTCTTATGCAAGCGCGCAACGCGGACCGTCCGATCAGAAAATAAACGGCCAGATGCGTGCATTACAAGCACAACCGACCAACGTGAGTGGGTGTAGAATTCCTCTACACGCGGCTCGGTGCCAGAGTGGGACCCACCTACCACGTAGGCCGGCGTGCAGGGTAGGACCCACGTGTCCGCTACACGTTTGCCAAAGGGCATTGTTCTGTGCAGCCGAACCACGTGCAATCGTTCTTCCAGCGAATTAAAGTCTTCCACGTGTCCCAATTTCCCTTGAACGAATCATTAGAGGATGCGTGGCATATATCGATGAACGCAAAAGTGCAGAATCTCGCCCTCGTTCCAGCCGTTGCCTCACGTTTCACACGCCCCAATTCCGTGCGACAAGTTCTGCGTGCGCCCATTCCCTTCAACGAATGATATGCTGCCACGTGTCCCACTAATTGTTTCCGCGAATCATAACGCGACACGTGGTAGCGTGGAAGGAAAATAAATCAGAAACGCGCAGCATCTCCACTCACTTTTTCGATTCCATTTTCGATACATTTTGTCCCCCCACGCGTTTTAATTTATTATTTTCCCACACTTCATTGTCCCCCGCGTGTATTAAATTTAAATATTTTTGATGTATTTTTTTAGCTATAAATAGGGGATAAGATGATAGAGTTAAAAAAAAGTTTTTTTTCGGAGTTTAGTTTTGGAGATCATTTTGTGTTCGGTTTTGGACTGCAGAACACGCAGAAGCCATTTTTTGGCTTTTGTTGTGTTCTGCGCGTGCCAAATATTTTGTATATGTGATGTTTTAATTTTCCCTCTTCTTCATCTTATTTTTATGTAGTTGTTGTTATTTTTATTTTTATTTAATGAAGTAATTTAATTTTTCTAGGGTTGCATTTGATTCAAATTTATGAAGCTTTGATTTTAATTATTTTTGATAGATTTATAAGATGTTTGATTTGTTCGTTTTATCTTGCGCTTAATGCTTTTTGATTATTTACGAATTTTATCAAAACGATTTGTGGAATAAAAATAAACTTGACAAAGGCATTTTTGTGTAAATTGCTCGTAGATAAAATGACATGTATGATGAAGGATAGGAATATACCCTAATTGTATGTGTGGCCATTTGAAAACTTAGAACTTAATGAATCTTATTAAATTTAATTCTCATATAGATATAGTGAATTGATTTAACGAGGTGTGTTTATACGGAGCTCGGAAGAGATGTATGAATAAAAAAAGAAGTTTTCGGTTGACAAATTAAATGTACTAAAAAATATAAATCAAAAGAAAATAACATGATTTGAGTGGATTAGTTTGGTGAAAAATTGCAATCCTAGAGTTCTCTTATTTTCTTTTTACCTTTCTCTCAATCAACGATTATTTTGGATAAAATCAGAGAGATACAATTTTAGTACTCAACAAACTATAGTAACAAATCCTCGTGGGAACGATACTTTACTTACAAATCTTTATTACTTGTGACCGTGTATGCTTGCACGATTTTATGTTCTCTTTTTGAGACAACAATGACTAGGATAAGGAATGTAACATGCTCATTAAGATACTAACATTAATCATGTGATATGCTTACTAGTTTTGATTGAATTGATTTAGATTTTTAAGAGCATATTCATGATTGATTTTGATGTTGTTATTGGGAAAAATTTTGGGGTGAATATGCTAATTGATGAGGTCTACTATGTTTTAGAATCTATTTGACCATCCCTTGAGGTGAAATCCTAAATAGTATTTGGCTTGAGAAATGATTTTGGTCTTTATTGGGTCAATTGAGCCTTTCAAGCTAGCCATTGCTTATATCCTTAGTCGCCCTTTTGAGCCTTACTAAGAATCATTTGTATCTTTAAACCACAATTTTAGCCTAACCAATAATTATTACCTTTACCTTTATACTTTTAGCTTGTATAAAAAACGTAATCATGTACTATGTTATAGAGCGAGGTGAAATGTAATGCATCCTAGTTTTTCCCATATATTAAAAAACTCATAATTACCTCTAAACAAAAAGAATAAAATTAAAAATAAGTTAGGGGTGTTGTGAAGCTAAAAAAATTTAAAAAATAAAGTGAAGAATGGATGTGGAATAAAAGAATGAAAATAATTATAAGATAGGGTGCACAAAAATATCAAATGAAAGCTCAATTAAAGTTAAATGTTCCATGATGAATAAAAAGAGAGCTAATATGTGAAAAAAACCTAAATATATCCATTTATCTACCCCCACCTAATCTTTACACTACAAGAATGTCAAGCTCTATTGATCTTTGACTAAGTGCATATTTATATTGGTGAGAGGGGTGTGAAAAATAAACTTATGAAACTTGTTCTAAGATGTAGTTAATTAGTATCCTTATATAAATTGATTTCATTAGTGTATTGGATGATATCATCTACAACAAACACACGAATCAATTTTTCAAAAATGTTGCATATCCTTGTATTAGTGAAACATTAATTGATGGATATGTGAACCTCTTTGTCATGGAATTGTACAACTTTTAAAGGAAATAGTTTTTACTAAACATGCATGTATTAATTGTTATGTATTTATGAATATAATGCCCATATCTTTATAGCTTGATAGACTTAGCTTTGCTTGAGGGTAAGTGAAGAGATAACTTTGCGGGTGTGATAACTCTATGAAAGTGGAGTTATTTATCTACATTTAAATAACTTGATGAAAAATCTTAATTTGTGTTTAATATGGCAATATATTTGAAAAGATATCAAATAGATCAAAAATAGCAAAAAATGACAACAAATATAGAATTGTAGGGTCGATCGATCGACCAAGAACTAGATTAATCAAATTTTTATAACTAGATTGATAAAAAAAGTGGATTGATCCAAGAATCATTACTCAATTGATCAAAAATAGGCTCAATTGATGAAGAGGTGAGGATTAAAAAGTATGGGCACAAAATTAAATCCCAACTTTCATTCTCAGCCCTTGGGTCAAAGTAATATGAATTCTAATATAATAAGGATCAATTTCAACCTATTTAAAGCATTATAGGGAGGTTATAGACAACACCCAATTAAGATTACAAACCCTAGAACTTGCTTAGAAGAGAAAAAGGTTCAAGAGAAGATTAGTGCTACAAATTAAGAGATTGAGTGTATCTCTTATTCTTCTCCTTTCTTTATCAATTATATTGTCTTTATTTATGAAAAATCTGAGCTTTAAGTGCATAATTATGTCTAGCTAATTTATTAATCTACAAGTCTTATGAACCCAATTTTCTACATGTGATGATCTAATATTTTACCCCTATTGTAATATTCTACCACAACTGATCTATAGAGGTAATTAAATAGTATGTATGTGATCTATAATTGATGAATTTAATAAGTAGTATGTAATCTAATTGACATGAAAGTGTAATTAGGTTAATTACTATATGGTGTGCTGTGTACTAGAGAGAGTAATGTATGCTAGGTTAAATTCAATTAATCATATAATTGATGGATGATTGATTATATTTGGGAGAATTTTAATGATTCACATGTTAGGAAATTAGGGGATTAAAGATTCCTAGATCATTTACTCATATATCTTCATTGTTGTTGTGACTTTTGATTTAAAATTAGCTGTAATTTATATTTTTTTTATAATTTTCTATTGTCCAAATAGTATTCATAATAATTATATTGACACAAAATGTGTGTGCAATAAATACGCAAGTATACGTATCATAACAAGTAATATAATGATAAGTAAAGATCGTCCCCACGGAAATTATTTTATTAGACACTAATTTTTAAAACTAAAAATAATAAAAATCAATTTTTCTGGTGTTTTTATATTTTAAGGAAGAAAAATTAAAATAACTAAAAGTAAATAGCAATAATTAATTAAATCATATTTTGTGACTAAAAATATATATGAGAAAATATCTAGAAATACTTAATCCCCCAATTTTCTAAACATTTGAATTGCTAAAATCCATCAATATAATTATCAATTAATTACATGATCAATTGAATCTAACCTAACATGTATTCCTATCTCAAGTAAACTACACATATAGTAATTAATTTAATCACACTCTCATGCCAATTAAACTACACACTCCTCATTAATTTGATCAATTATGGATCACATACATAAGAATCATATATTTTTGCCTACAAACTATGTATGTTATTTAATCAAGACAAAAAATTAAATAATTCTTTCAAATCTATTCAATTGCCTTTATAGATAAATTGTTGGTCAAACAATTAATAGCATAAAAATTAGATTAAATAATATAATTAAATTATAATTATAATTCGGGTAAAATTTCAGATCATTACATGGTGAAAATTGGGTTCATAAGATCCCTAGATTAATAAATTAATTACACATAAATGTGTTCATAAAGTTTATATTTTTCATAAAGAAAGACATAAAATTGGTAAAAAAATAGAAAAATAAATACAATCAATCTCTTGAATTGTAGTATTAATTTCCTCTTGAATCTCCATCAAAATTGTGTCTTCTCTTGAATTTTTCTGTATTTTTCTCTCTTTTTAGCTCCAAAAAATGACCAAAATTATGCTAATGGAGGCCAATTAGGGTTTATAGAGTGATTATGTGCTTAAATAAAGCTCAGGTGTGATCTAGACCGTTAGATCTTCTTTAGATCAAGGGCTACGATCAAAACAAGCCAAATTGAAAAATTTCAGCCAATCACAACGTGACACGTGGTAGGGGAAATTCACTAGGCTAATCATGGAGGGACATATGGTAGGGGAGATCGGTTAGAGTCAATGCTCGCTGAGTCAATGACACGTGGCATAACATGATTTACAGAAATGAATGGCATGGTTCACTAGTGGAACGCACAGAGCAATGGCGGACGACACGTGGCATGGTGTGTTGACCAGTTTTTTAACTCGGATTGAATGTTGTGCTAACACATAGCATGCATTTTATCCCCTCACATGTAGTGCGACGTGATTCACTCTTTGTGCTTGCATGGCTTGTCCAGTCAGCTCTTTTGCCTACATGGATTCCATGTGGTCGCTCCTTAATAACTGTATTTTATATAGTTATTTTCACCTATTTTATTAATTATAATTGCTATGTTCTTGACATTTTTGTTTAATTTTAGTTAAATAAATTAATATTCACCTTTTATATGTAGAGAAATACATTTTTAAGAATATTAAATAATTTGTATCGAAAATGTACTTAATTGCAAATTTTTGTCCAAAAATCTAATTTCAAATAAATGAGTGCTTAATTGTAATTATTAAAAGTCAAAAATATAATTTCAATTAAAATTGGGCTTGGTTGCAATTAGAGAAAGATTAAAATGTTATTTGAATTAAATTTGTGGGTCAAAATGTAATTAAGGAAATTCAATTTTCTGCGCAGGAGAATAATGCCACGCGCAACACTCAGGACTCTCAACACCCGCCGTTCGATCATCCAATCAACGGTCCAGATGTGGCGAGTACATTTCAGACAAGACAAAAGAGATTACCCAGAATTATTGTTGCACATAGCTCGGCACAGCGGGCCCAACCTGCCGCGCAGGCTGGCGTGTAGAGTGGGACCCACATGTCGGTTGCGCAGAATTTCCCACGAGGCGTATTGCTCACCGTTGGATCGGTTGAACGACCAGATTGAAGCGCGTGGAACCAAGCTGTCGTGCACCGAACCGCTTGTTTAAAAATCCTGTGCGATGCGGTTCATCCAAGTGGCATGCGCCCTCGAGTTTTACAGAAGAAGAATAATCCATGTGTCAACTTTATCTATAAGCCAATAATATTATGACACGTGGCATATTACAATGAGCACGAACGTGCAGGAACACGCCCTCGTTGCAACCGTTGCCCCCAATCCTGTGCGACAATTTCTATGTGCGCCCATTCCCTGCAACAAATGAGGTGCTACCACGTGTTCTACTGTGTGTTTCAGCAAATCAGATCACGACACATGGTAGCGTGGATTGAAAATAAAATTAGAAACGCGCAGCTCCTTCCACTCAAATTTTGAACGCGTTTTTGGTACCACTTTTCCCCACGCGTAATATTTTATTATTTTTTCCATATTTCTCTGTCCCCCACGTGTATTATATTTTAATATTTTTGATGTATTTTTGTAGCTATAAATAGGTGATAAGATAATAGAGTTAAGGAGTTTTTTGTAGTTTAGAATTTTTTTGGTATTAGTGGTTGGACTGTGGAACATGTAGAAGTCATTTTTGGCTTCTGTTGTGTTCTATGTGTGCCAAATATTTTCGTTACTTGATGTCTTAATTTCGTTCTTCTAATTTTTCTGCATCTACTGTAATTTTTATTTTAAATTAATGAAGTAATTTAATTTTTCTAGGGTTGCATTTGATCTAAATTTATGAAACTTTGATTTTAATTATTTTTGATAGATTTATAAGACGTTCGATTTGTTCATTCTATTTTTTGCTTAATGCTTTTTGATTATTTACGAATCTTATCAAAACGAACTGTGGCACATAAATAAACTTGGAAGAGGCATTTGTGAGTGTATTGCTCGTAAATAGAATGACATGTATGATGAAGGATAGGAATATACCCTAATTGTATGTGTGGCCATTTGAGAACTTAGAACTTAATGAATCTTATTAAATTTAATTCTCATAGAGATATAGTGAATTAATTTAACGAGGTGTTTTTATACGGAGCTTGGAAGAGATGTATGAATAAAATTAGAAGTTTTTGGTTGACAAATTAAATGTACTAAAAAAATATAAATCAAAAGAAAATAATATGATTAGAGTGGAATAATTTGGTGAAAAATTGCAATCTTAGATTTCTTTATTTTGTTAACTCTTTTCTTATAACTTTTTTTTATAAATCAATGATTGTTTTGGATAAAATCAGAGAGAGATAATTTTAGTACTCAACAAACTATAGTAACAAATCTCCGTGGGAACGATTCTTTGCTTACAAATCTTATTATAAAAGAAATGCATAAATATTCCCTAAAAATTTAAAATGCATAATAAATACTAATGTAGAGAATGAATGTCCCTCCCCCAAACTTAAATTACACATTGTCCCCAATGTGCACATATAAATATGAAAAAGTAAAAGGAAAGAAAACTCCCTTAGTCATGGCACACCACATCTATCACTAAAATTCTCATTCTTGTTGCACCATTGCTCTCCACATTAAAATATAAGTAAAATAATGTTGGGTTTCCTCCTAACTAGTGTCACGTGTAACATCCTTGACTAGATGGTCCTATCAAGTTCAAAGGCACATCCCTTGGTATCCATTTACTTTTGAGTTTTCTTGGAAACAATTTGAGACTTGATTTGTCCAATGATACCTTATGCTCTAGTTCACAAACACGGTGCTCAATTCCGTTCTCATGCCATATTTTTGTTTTCTTTTTGAACTTTCTGGCATTCTTATAATCACTCCATCGTAACTCATCCAATTTATGTATTTCCAACATCTTTTTCAACTCTCCATTGGACTCTTTCACATTCATACTTGATTTGGGATAGGAGGGTAGAAGTACGGGGTTTAAACTTGGTGGCTCTTAAATTGATGGTTTGAGTTTAGATCATATCTCAAAAAATTTCATAATCGCCTTTGATACATACATGAGAGATGCATCCTCCAAAAAGTTCACACAATCCACAATATCAACCTTCGATACCATACTTTCAAAGTTATAATAGGTTGGGTTGTTTTCTAGTGAGTTTATGTCCTTGTTTACAATAGCATATGTTAAATTCTTAAGTTTGGGCGAGTCAACATATTCTTTTAAGCTATTCCCATAATAAGTAACATTTATCCTTAAAAATTCATTAGCATTATCAAAATCAGGGGGTTCAGATTCTTTAAAAACTTTAAATATTACTTATTCATCTTGCACTCTCATTGTAAGTTCACCTTTTTGTACATCAATGATTGCCCTTTCGGTTGCTAAGAATGGACGACCAAGTATGATAGAAATGTCACAGTCCTCTTCCATGTCTAGCATAATGAAGTCCTCCAGAAATATGAATTTGTCTACTTTTACTAACAAATCTTCTACCACACCTCGATGTTACGTCCTGCTCAAATTGTCCCTTAAAATCCAAAGAAATGGTGGTTGCCTAAAGGATCTATACTTTTCTACAAGTTAGTACATGGGAAAGTTCTAGAGTGGCTTAAAGATGTCTAGAGGGAGCTAGAGTTGGATGGACTCAACTCAAGCCTTGAAGACTCTAGAATGTTCCAGAGTATGCTAGAAGGTGCTAAAAGGTGCTAGAATATTCTAGAACATGCTGGATGGTTCATGAAGGATGTAAAAGTCTCTAGAAGCTTCTTAAACATTCTGGAACTTGTATGAAGGAACTAGACAATCCTAGAAGACTCTAGAGTTGGCTAGACTTGACTAGAAGGTACTAGAACCTTGTGTCACATTGTAGATAAAACTAGAACTATATTCTTGTACATTCTAGACATAGAAGAATCTAGAAACTTGTGGCACAATCTTAAGCTTGGTTCCACACTATAAATAGACCTATTGGTCTTCATTTGTAATCATCCTTGGAAATCCTTGGGATCCTTGGAAAATTGTAAGATAACCTCTCTAAGAGCAATACAAAGCATTCTTCACAAACTCTCTTGTGTTCTTGATTTGCTCTTGAATCCTCTAAATCTCTAAGTCTCTTTCTAGTCTCTTTGGAGTGCTTTGTTCGTGTTGGAAGGTAGGCTTAGTGCAACGGACCGTGCTAAGTGTTGCAGGATTGCTACTTGAAATTTAAGGTCATGATAGTTGGTATCAAAGCTTTTGGTTGAAGCATTATTGTCCTTGGTATAATGAAGAATAGTGCCCCAGCTACACCAAGTGTGGATGTTTGACTAATGGAACATGGGTGTGAGGAAGTTCAGAAACCACCAAAGGAGTCTTGAGCCAAGTCAAAAGAAATGCTTTCTAGCTTAGAAGAACGTGTTGGTAGTATGTAGAATAGCTTAGGGGAGTTTTTCGACAGGGTGGACAACTTGGAGGAACGTTGCAATGGTTTGGAGGTCAAGGATGTGGAGATCCATGCAGTAGTCAAGATGTCCCTCAATGAGATAAATGGTGGGTTAAGGCAAGAAATCAATGGGTTGAAGGCCAAACTTGCCAAGGTACGGGATCTTATCCAGAGAGAAATTGCTAATGTGTTACTTAGGGTTGAGGATATGAGTGGTGACCTAGCTCTTTGCAAGTGGGCTATGGCCTCGGTAACTAGCACAACCACCATCATTTAGGCCAAGAAGGTGGATGTTCCCAAGCTAAAGACCTTCAATGGTGTTAGGAATGCTAGGAAAGTTGAGAACTTCCTATAGGGGCTTGAACAATATTTTGAGGCTACTAGCATAACGAACCATGCCAATAAGATCTGAACTGATGTCATGTACTTGTTTGACACTACTATGCTATGTTGGAGATGGAGGCATGGTGATGTGCAATGAGAGGTATGCATAATTGAAACCTTTGATGATTTCAAAAGGGACTTCAAAATCCAATTATTCCCTGTAAATATTGAAGATGGGGCAAGGGGCTAATTACGACGGTTAAAGAAAATAGGTAGCATAAGGGACTATATGAAGGAGTTCACAACCTTGCTGCTGGAAATCCCTGACACATCAGACAAGGATGCATTATTCTTGTTCATGGATGGTCTTCAGTCATGGGCTAACCTGGAATTCAAGCGAAGTGGTGTCCAAGACTTATCTTTGGCCATTGCGGTTACAAAGAGTTTTATTGACTACTCCATAAACAAAGAGAGCTCAAAGGCCACAGATAGAAAGTTTGGTGGAGGAAAGAGTGGAGGAGGCCATGCCAAGAGTCATGACTACAAAAATAACAAAGAAGGCATTGAGTGCCTTAGTTGCCTCCACATATGACGTGCTTCATATGCGACAGATCGCATTAGGCATATGAATGTCCAAAACAAAAGGCATTGAGTGCCTTAGTTGCCTCCACATATGACCAAGATGGAGGTGAGACGGATGAAGATGCAAAGATGGGTTCTTTGTGCCTACTTGGTGCATTATAGAGTGCTCCGAAGACCCCTAAAGGCTTGATATTCGTAGATGCAACCATCAATGGGAAGGTTGCCAAAGATTTGGTTGACACAAGTGCATCTCATAACTTTGTTTCCTAGAGAAAGCAAAGAGACTCGGCCTTAAGGTTTTCGATGGAGGAGGATCTCTCAAAGCGGTTAACTCGGTAGCACTACCTCTCCAAGGGGTTGCTTGTGGAGTTAAGGTCAGTCTTGGTGCTTGGACTTTCCAAGTGGACTTATCAGTGGCACCTATGGATGAATTCTTGGTAGTATTTGGCATGGAGTTCTTGGACCAGGTTAGAGCTTTCTTTGTGCCATGCTCAAACTCTATGTGCATCATGGATGGATCAAAGGCTTAGGTATCAACGGAGAGGACCACCAGACCTACTACCCAAGCTCTCTCAACACTTCAATTCAAAAAGGGATTGAAGAGGGAAGAAGAGAGTTACTTGGCCATCTTAAAGGAGTACGACAATGAGGAGGCATCACCAAAGCTAAGCTTACCGACGAAAGTGCAAGTTGTCTTAGATAAGTTCCATTATGTGATGCCTGAGGCATTTCCCAAACGATTACCTCCAATGAGGGAGGTGGACCACGAAATTGAGTTGGATCCTAACACAAGACCACCAACAATGAGTCCCTATCAAGTAGAAAAATCAGAGTGGCACAGTAGAAACGTAATGGCGGACCACCAAGTCAAAAGGCGGAGTTGATCGCCTTAAGTAGACCAAGCAGTCACTTCTTGGAAAGGATCAAAGAAGAACTTGAGCATGATGACCTAGCTCAAAACCTCTTTTCCCTCATCATGGAAGGAAAGACAAGATGATTTTGGCTGTGTGACAGACTACTCTATACCAAGCAAAATTGCATATTTGTGTTTAAGTAAGGGAACTTAAGGAAGAAGCTTATCAAGGAGTGCCACGATTCACTATAGGTTGGACACCCAGGAATGAGATGCACCCTTGCCTTAATCAAATCCATTTACTACTGGCATCAACTAGGGGATGATGTTGAAGCTTATGTGAGGATTTGTCTTATATGCCAACAAGATAAGAAAGAGCAGCATACACCTAGAGGCTTTATAGAGCCACTACCTATCCTAGAGAGACCATGGGAAAGTGTCTTAATGGACTTCATCACTTGCTTGCCAAAATTAGAGGGCTTTGGTAGCATCATTGTAGTCATTGATCGCTTCAGCAAGTATGCAACATTCATACCTATCTCAGTAGATTGCACGACAGATGAGACAATATGGTTGTTTCTCAAGAACATTGTGAAACATTGGGGAATTCCATCCAACATCATGAGTGATCAAGACCCACAATTTACTAGGAAGTTTTGGACAGAATTATTCCAGTTTTTGGGATTAGACTTGAACTTCTCCACAAGCTTTCATCCACAAAGCGATGGGCAAATAAAACGTGCCAATACATTATTGACGCTCTACCTCAGGCCCTTTATTAGTGCCAACCAACATGATTGAGCCAAGTTGCTGGATGTAGCCTAATTTTCTTATAACTTGTAGAAAAGTGAGTCCACCACGAAGAGACCTTTCGAGATCATCATAGGACAACAACCTATGACTCCTCATGCTTTAGCCATAAGCTATGAAGGAAAGAGTCTTGCTGCCTTCAAATTTTTCAAGGTGTGGCATGAGCAAGTTGAGTTAGCCCAAGCCTATTTAAACAAGGCATCTAAAAAGATGAAGAAGTGGGTTGACAAGAAAATAATGAGGGTTGAATTTCAGGAAGGATATTTGGTCCTTGTCAAATTATTGCCCCAAAAGTTCAAGTCCTTGCAGAAGGTTCACAAGGGGTTGGTAAGGAAGTATGAAAGGCCATTTTTAGTCCTCAAGTAAGTCGGTAAGGTGTCCTATAAACTACAACTCCCTCTGAAGCTTAAAATCTATCCATTTTTTCTTGTAAGCATGTTAAAGCCTTATCATGGACATAAGGAAGACATAAGTCCAGGAGAATCAAAGTGCGCAGCCACCTCCATAGTAATAACCTCCTTTGATAGAGAAGTGTACTCTATCTTGGCAGAGCACCTAATTTGGCGTAGGGGTGTACCAAATTATTGGAAATACTTGGTCAAGTAGAAGAATGCCCCAGACATAGAGGCAAGATGGGAACCTAAAGACTCTTTATGAAAATTCAAAGATTACATAGAGAGGTTCAAGCTTGAAGGCGTGACAAGGGCGTCGCGAACTTGAGTGGGGAAGGGTGTTACGTCCTGCTCAAATTGTCCTTTAAAATCCAAAGAAATGGTGGTTTCCTAAAGGATCTAGACTTTTCTACAAGTTACTACATGGGAAAGTTCTAGAGTGCCTAAATATGTCTAGAGGGACCTAGAGTTGGATGGACTCAACTCAAGCCTTGAAGACTCTAGAATGTTCCAGAGTACGCTAGAAGGTGCTAGAATATTATAGAACATTCTAGATGGTTCATGAAGGATGTAGAAGTCTCTAGAAGCTTCTTAAACATTCTGGAACTTGTATGAAGGAACTAGACAATCCTAGAAGACTCTAGAGTTGGCTAGACTTGACTAGAAGGTACTAGAACCTTGTGGCACATTGTAGATAAAACTAGAACTATATTCTTGTACATTCTAGACATAGAAGAATCTAGAAACTTGTGGCATAATCTTAAGCTTGGTGCCACACTATAAATAGACCTATTGGTCTTCATTTGTAATCATTCTTGGAAATCCTTAGGATCCTTGAAAAATTGTAAGATAACCTCTCTAAGAGAAATAGAAAGCATCATTTACAAACTATCTTGTGTTCTTGATTTGCACTTGAATCCTCTAAATCTCTAATTCTATTTCTAGTCTTTTTGGAGTGTTTTGTTCGTGTTAGAAGGCAGGCTTAGTGTCGCACGATTGCTAGTTGAAGTCTAGGGTCATGACACTGAGGTCTCTTAATTGATCTATCTACCATTTGTAATGTTACTAAAGTGCGTTTTTCTTTACCAACCCCCAATCTCTAGAAGACCAATAATGGCATGAGGTTAATGCTAGAACCCAAGTCACACAATGCCTTTCCAAAAAGGATGTTTCCAATACTACAAGGGATGTCAAAACTACCTAGATCTTTCAGTTTTTGTGGTAGTTTTCTATTAAGGATGGCACTACAACCTTCAGTCAAGGTTATTGTTTCATGATCTCCAAGCCTCCTTTTATTTGATAGTACATCCTTCATGAATTTGGCATAAGATGACATTTGCTCAAATGCCTCTACAAATGGTATGTTTATGTGTAGCTTCTTGAAGACTTCCATAAATTTTGAAAACTGCATATCTGACTTTTGCTTTTGTAGTCTTTGAGGGAAAGGATTAGTGGGTTTGTAAAGGTTGTTTTTCTTTGGCTGAATTATTTCATTTTCAATGCTCTCTTAATCCTCTAGTTCTTCATCATCCTTGATAATTTCTTGTTTCTTCTTATCCTTTTCTGTCTTATGTTCCTATTTTAAAGTTTTACCATTTCTCAAGGCTATGGCATTACACTGGTCCTTACCTTCTATTTTTTGGTTTACAATTGTGTCACTTGGAAGGTTACCTTCAGGCCTTTGACTTATAGCCTGAGAAATTTTCCCCATTTGGTTCTCCAAATTTCGAATTGAAGCCTTTTGAGTTGACACTTTTGTATTGAATGATTGGATGAAGTCTTTCATCATCCCCATTAAAGTATTTGCATTATCCTCAATAGGTGGCTTCTTCTCTTGAGCTTGTGATTGCGATAGTTGTTGAAAACTAGATGGTTGAATTGATTACCACCTTGATTGTTATTATTACTCTAAAAGAAATTTGGATTTTGTCTCCATCCTAGGTTATATGTGTTTGAGTATGGATTATTGTTTCGATTTACATTACCTATGTAGCATATGGATTTAGGATTATTTGGAATATTATCAAACAAATGAGCTCCTCCACAAAACACACATGACACTCTTGAATTTTGGACTTGGTTTATACTCGATGGCAAGTTTTGTACCTTCAGAAGATTAACCAAAGATGAAACTTGAGTTGTAAGTGCTATGATATCATTTACCTCATGCATTTTGGCTACTCTTCTTATGGCTATCATTATGTCCATTGGCCATTGATAATTATTACTAGCCATTTTCTCAAGTAAATCATAAGCTTGATAGTAAGATTTGGCTAGCAAAGCTCCATTAGCATATGCATCCACAATAGTTCTTGTGTGAGCATTAAGAATATTAGAAAAAGTCTCCATTTCAATCCAAGAAGGAATACCATGATGAGGATACCTCCTTAGCAATTCCTTGAATCTTTCTAATGCTTCATATAAATATTCTCCTTCGTATTGTTGGTAGGAAGTAATGTCATTCCTAAGCTTGGCATTCTTTGTTGGTGGAAAGTATTTCATCCAGAATTTCTTTGCCAAACCATTCCAAGTTGTAATGGAATCAGGTAGCAAAGAGTTTAGCCAAGCTCAAGCATGGTCTTGCAAAGAGTAAGGGAATAATCTAAGCCTAAATGCCTCATCTATCACACCATTGAACTTAAATGAATCTATAACTTCAATAAACAATATGAGATGAAGATGAGGATCCTCTATTGGTAGTCTACTAAATTGTCCAACAGTTTGTAGCAGTTGAAACATCACTAGATTTCATTCAAACTGATTAGCTTGAATGTTTAGCCTTGTAATACTTAGATTCAGCCCTTCCAACGTAGGTGTTGCATATTCATTCATAGCTCTATCTCTATCATCTATCAAAAACATTTGATTATTCAAGTTTAACTCATTATTGTTTATTTCTAATGGATTAGCCATTTCTTCTTCTTAGGTGGCCTTTTTTCTAATTAATCTCAAAGTACGCTCAATTTCAAGATCTAAAGGTAAGATTTTTCCCTCATGAACTCTACTCATGCAATAGACTCAACTATGTTTCTACAATATTAAAGGAGATGACTAAATAAAAACTAAAACAATAAAATAAAAATAAAAAAAATTAACAACTAAATAAATAAAATTAAAAAAAATAAATAAATAAGTAAAGAAAATAAATAAAAGAAATTAACTAGAAAAAATAAATGAATAAGTCACTAAAAGAAAATAACTAATAAATTATTAATTTCTAATATTTATAATCTCCAACAACGGCGCCAAAAACATAATCGCCATACAAATTGTGTGTGTAATGAATATGCAAATATACATATCGTAACAAGTAATATACTGATAAGTAAAGATCATTCCCACGGAGATTATTTTATTAGAAACTAATTTTTAAAACTAAAAATAATAAAAATCAATTGTTTTTGGTGTTAAAATAACTAAAAGTAAATAGCAATAATTAATTAAATCATATTTTGTGACTAAAAAGATATATGAGAAAATATCTAGTAATACTTAATCTCCAATTTTCTAAATATGTGAATCGCTAAAATCCACCAATATAATTATCAATTTATTATATGATCAATTGAATCTAACCTAGCATGTATTCCTCTCTCAAGTAAACTACACATTATATAGTAATTAATTTAGTCACACACCCATGCCAATTAAATTGCATACTACTCATTAAGTTCATCAATTATGGATCACATACATAAGAATCATATATTTCTACTTAGAAACTATGCATGTTATTTAATCAAGACAAAAAAATTAAATAATTCTCTCCAATCTATTCAATTGCCTTTATAGATAAATTGTTGGTCAAACAATTAATAGCATAAAAATCAGATTAAATAATATAATTAAATTATAATTATAATTCGGGTAAAATTTCAGATCATTACATGGTGAAAATTGGGTTCATAAGATCCCTAGATTAATAAATTAATTACACATAATTGTGTTCATAAAGTTCATATTTTTGATAAAGAAAGGCATAAAATTGATAAAAAAAAAGTAGAAAAAGAAATACAATCAATCTCTTGAATTGAAGTATTAATTTCCTCTTCAATCTCCACCAAAATTGTGTCTTCTCTTGAATTTTTCTGTATTTTTCTCTCTTTTTAGCTCCAAAAAATGACCAAAATTATGCTAATGGAGGCCAATTAGGGTTTATTGAGTGATTATGTGCTTAAATAAAGCTCAGGTGCAATCTAGACCGTTAGATCTGCTTTAAATTAAGGGTACGATCAAAACAAGCCAAATTGACAATTTCAGCCAATCACAACGTGACACGTGGTAGGGGAAATTCACTAGGCTAATCATGGAGCGACATATGGTAGGGGAGACCGGTTAGAGTCAATGCTCACTGAGTCAATGACACGTGGCATAACATGATTTACAGAAATGAATGGCGTTGCTCACTGGTGGAATGCAAAGAGCAATGGCGGAGGGACACGTGGCATGGTGCGTTGACCAATTTTTAAACTCAAATTGAACGTTGTGCTGACACATGGCATGCGTTTTATCCACTCATACGCAGCGCGATGCAATTCACTATTCGTGCTTGCGTGGCATATACGTGGCTTTCCTAGTTTGCTTTTTTGCCTACGTGGCATACCACGTGGTAACTCCTGATTGGTCCTGCATTACAAATCCTAAAAAAATTTAAAAATTATATTTGCACCCCTTTTCATTAAAAAATTTATATTTTAATATTTTTTACCACAAAAAATACTATTTCTTGAATAAAACAAGTAAATATTAAGTAAAAAAGTACGCTAATGACTCTATTTTCATAGAGTCATCAGTATGCTTGTGGATTGCATAATGTTGATCATAACATCATAATGAAAGAAGTATTTTTAAAAGCTATAACTATTTTAAATGGAAGCTCACAAATTGATATTGAGTTCACTTTTCTAAAGATTTGATAGCACCATAAGAGAGTCATTCATACTGATGTAAGTTCATTTGATATTAGTAGCATATTTTTGAATAGTAAAGTTGAAAGTGATTCACTTTTTAATTAGAATTCAAAGAACAAAATGTATATTAGTTTCAATGTACTTACAGTAAGATAACACCCTAAGAATATATGTTATTTTAATGATCAAAACTTGCTAGGTAAAAGTAAGATGATTTGCAAGCAATTTCAGCTAAAGTTTAATTCAATTTATTATATATGTTTTATAAGAGCTTGGAAGTTAAGTAAATATTTTAGAAATTTTACAGTTCTTCCTATTCAGTATTTAGTATTAGTTGGTTCTACTCAGAATTTAGAATATTAGTTTGACTTGGTATGATATCATGGCCAATAGATTTGGTCTAATTTAGTTTAGTATGATACTTACCATCTCAATATGATATCTACCAATTCAGTGAAGTCAGTGAACATGGCATGTAAAATAATAGTGCCTCTTCAACCATTATAATGGCTACATCAAGTAAATTCCCCACACATGTAGTTGAGAGCTTATGCTGGTACTAAGCATGAGTCTTTGTGCAACTAGATCCCCAAGTACTCTTGGCATAAAACATTGAATGTACATTCCTCATAGTCATACTTCTTATTTGCATACTTATAATAGCATGTTGTTATATTCTAAAGATTAGACAAAAATCATTTTCATCCATAAGTTATTTCATGGTAACTAATAAAATAGTACATTATTATATTCTATAAATTAAACATAAATCATTTTCATCGTAATATTATTTCATAGTAACTTATAAGATAATACTTTATTATATTATAAAGATCAGGCATATATCATTTTCATCAACATGTTATTTTATGAAAACATATAAGGTAGTATATTATTATAATTTAAAGATCATATAAAAATCATTTTCATTAAAATTTTATTTCATGGTACTCATATAATAGTACATTCATTTTTACAATTTGTAAGAATTTATACGCAGTTTGTATAAGTATAAAGTACAGTTATTTTATAAACTTATCCACTCAATACGGTTTCATGCTCACCCTTTATATTTATTTTCCACACTCAAGTAACATGTTTAATAAAAAATAGTGTGACAATAAGTTTGGGGGCATAAGATCAATCTTTTGTTGTACAGTTTAGATGGTTTGATCTTTTTACTCTTTTGTATAGTAAATGTTTTTTGGCCTATAATTGTACTAGTAGTCAAGATTAGAAAGCTTTATGATATCGTGTATAAAATATATATCATAATCTATAGCCTTATTGATGGGCATCAGTTACTTTATGATTGTGTAGAAGATTGTGATATCTATTAGCATGTGGAAATGTATTATATAAGAATTGTATTCATTTTACTATATGATTGTTAATCTCGATTAAGGGGAAACTCTGCCAAAACTTTTGCACACAGTTATGGTTTCAACATAACCTAGAATTAAATAAACAATAAGTTTGTTAGTTAGTATGATATTTGGGAAGTGTCTCGTGCTATCAGGGAAGATTCAGAGTGGGTTTTAACACCTAGTGATCACATTTTAGCATGAAAATAAAAGACAACTAGTACAAACAAAGTCTAGAGGAATATCACAAAAACTTCCTAAGGCTAATGAAGCTCACCTTCCCTAGGACATCTGGGATAACCATAGTAATAGGGTTTTCCTCCTAAGCCTCACTAGTTGATTAGGGTTGAGGCTTTATAGTGTTATTAACTTCCACATAAGATGTTACACACACCACGAGGTTGTGTTTTTGGTTTGTTTTGAGTATGGGTATTTATGGAAAGTACTCGATAATGTTTGTAACAAAAAATATTACTTGTTGGTACCTCATCACCAACCTTAGTGAGGTGGAAAATTTGAGTTCTATAAATATCCCACTTTGCTTCTTATTTGGTATCTAAAAAAAAGCAGTGAAGCTATGTAAAATTAACATCTCATTTTTCTATTTTTTAGATCACTAATACCTTAAGGATTGTTCAATATTAGTGATTCATGATTGTGTGAGCAAAACCATACTTGTGAGTTATGAGTACACGAGAAAGTGTTTGCAAGTTAGTGTAAAATAGTGTTCTTAAGTTGTGAATGCTTAAGACTATTTTATCAATGTTATGAGAACTTTTTTGTGAGAGTGAGTTAAGTTAAATGTATTGAGTTCTCAAATCTCTTATTGTGTACAATAAGAGATAGGGTGTTTGATTTTGAGGGTGGTTCTTAAGAATGCAAGTTGTTACACTTCTGGTTACTGGTCTATGGTTACTGATAACACCACATTTAGTGGTGTGGACTTTGGAGGAGAGCCAAACCCAGTCATTACGAAAGTAGCAAGAAAAATTAACAATAGGGCAGTTTGGATCGAGATCCTGACTGATAAAAGTAATAATGGTTTTACTTCTTTCAAAGTTTGTTTTTATGGTTTATTGAATTATTTATTGCTGAGTGGTTTCCTTAAGAAACCCGAGGATGTTACCATATAGATAGGATCTCTATGTGGGTTTACCTCATTATATATGATATTGTGCATGTTTTAATGTGTGGTTAGTAAAATTAGAGTGTGAATGATGTATGTTTATACATAATGAAGTTTAAGCTCTAATTAGAAAGCTTTTATTATTTATCATTATCTTTCTAACTCTAGAATATTATTTTTGCTTTATGTTATCTGTCTGTGATTATTTTTAATCCAACTATCATTATTTTTCAAGAGCTTATATCTCTATTGTTTTCCTATTTGGGTTGAGTCCTTAAGGAGTGAGCATCTCCTTAACTTGATTGTATATTGGGTCTTGGACTCCTTCTTTGTAGTCATACATGATTAGATTGTTTATTAGTATAATCTTCCTTTTTATATGCATGCAAGTTTGGTATGAGTCTCAAATGAGCCTGTATCTCCTTACCAAGAAATGTACTAGGTGTCAAACTCTTTATTAGGGTTTTCTTTGTATGTTTGATTGTTTGTTATGAAAGTATAATCATCATTTACTAAATATGTTCCCCCATAAGAGGTCTTAAAGTTATTGGAAATCCATTTAGCTTTCAATATGTATATATGTGTCGCAAGTAGTGTATTATTTTCCATGTTTGCATGTTACTAGTCTGGACATGAGTGTATGAGGCACACTATCACTAGTGCGTTGATCGAACACAAATTATGTGTGCAATGAATACGCAAGTATACGTATCGCAACAAGTAATATAATAATAAGTAAAGATCGTTCTCATAAAGATTATTTTATTAGAAACTAATTTTTAAAACTAAAAATAATAAAAATCAATTTTTTGGGTGTTTTTATATTTTAAGGAAGCAAAATTAAAATAACTAAAAGTAAATAGCAATAATTAATTAAATCAGATTTTGTGACTAAAACAATATATGAGAAAATATCTAGGAATACTTAATCTCCCAATTTTCTAAACATGCGAATAACTAAAATCCCCCCAATATAATATCAATTAATTACATGATCAATTGAATCTAACATAGCATGTATTCCTCTCTCAAGTAAACTACACATCATTGAGTAATTAATTTAATCATACTCTCATGCCAATTAAATTGCATACTACTAATTAAGTTTATCAATTATGGATCACATACATAAGAATCATATATCTCTGCCTATAAACTATGCATATTATTTAATCAAGACAAACAATTAAATAATTCTCTCAAATCTATTTAATTATCTCTATAGATAAATTTTTGGCCAAACAATTAATAGCATACAAATCAGATTAAATAATATAATTATATTCATATTATAATTGAGAAAAATATTAGATCATCACATGGTGAAAATTTAGTTTATAAGATCGCTAGATTAATAAATTAATTAACCATAATTGTGTTCATAAAGCTCATATTTTTAAAAAACAAAGACATAAAAATTGATAAAGAAAAGAGTAGAAAAAGAAATATAATTAATATCTTGAATTGTAGAATTAATTTCCTCTTGAATCTCCACCAAAATTTTGTCTTCTCTTGAATTTTTTTGTATTTCTCTCTCTTTTAAGCTCTTAAAACTGACCAAAATTATGCTACTATAGGCAAATTAGGATTTATGGAGTGATTAGGGCCTTAAATAAAGCTCAGGTGCGATCTGAACCATCCAATCAACTTCAGATCAAGGGCTACGATAAAAACAAGAAAAACTGATAGTTTCAGCCAATCACAAATCGACACATGGCATCATAAATTCATTGGCCTAATCAGGGAGCGACGTGTGGCAAGGGAGACTGGTCAGAGTCAATGCTCACCGAGTCAGCAACACGTGGTACGGCGTGATTTGAGGGAACATATGGCGTGGCGCATGGGTAGAACGTACGTAGCAATGGCATGGTGACACATGGCATGGTATGTTGATCGATTTTCGAACTCAGATTGAATGTCGTGATGACACGTGGTGCATGTTTGTCCTCCTTACATGCGGCATGATGTGATTCGTTCTTTGTGCATGCGTGGTGTCCACATTGCTTACCCAGTCAACTCCTCTACTTGCGTGGCATACCACATGGAAACTTCTGATTGGTCCTACGTAAAATTCATAAAAATTCCAAAAAAATCCTAAAAAATTTCAAAAATTATATTTTCACCCCTTTTCTCTAAAAAGTTTATTTTTAATTTTTTTGCCATAAAAATACTATTTATTAAATAAAAAAAGTAAATATTAAGTAAAAAAGTGCACTAATGACTCTATTTTCATAGAGTCATCATGCGTATTCTATAGATTATTATTTTTGTACCTACTAATTGCTTTTGTTATTTTTGAAATTGAGCATGATGTTTTGTACTTTCACTGAGTTAATTTCTTAATTCACATTGTGAGGCCTACTTGGCCGAATTGATATAGAGCTTGCAAAAAAGATTCTAAAAGTTTCTTTTTTAGTTACAGACCTAATTAGTTAGAGAGGTGAACAGATAATCAACAAAATTATGAAAAATTGGAATTTTCATATATGACCAAGCATACAATTATGTGTAAATAAAATAATGCAAAAATATAAGGATTGAGACACGAGATTTTTAGGTAGATACAACCTAAGTCATACCAATAACCTAAGAGGAAAAATGTCAGTTCATCAAACTACCTAACTATCTACTATGAAAAATAAGTTTCAATTAAATGGCTAGGACTCAAACTACTCACCAAGGTAATGCCCCAAAGCAATCTACTTACAAGCCACTACTTTCATCGTAGCTTCTACAAGAAAGGCGTTCATATTCAGACCAACATTCTAATGAACTCAAGTCACACAAGTACATACATGATATGTGATCGTTGGAATTCCATAGTTTCTTTTACTTGAAAATATTCTTGAAAGACACATCTACAAACTAAAATTACATTCAAATTTTTTGTTCACGAATATTATTTATTAGTTGTCTTTAAAGAAAATTAAAAAAAATTTAAATTTTAAATGTTAACTTAACTTAACTTTTCTTTTTCTTTGACTTATTTATTTTTTCATTTACTAACTTTAACTTATTTTATTTTCTTTTATTTTGATTTTTATTAATAATTTTTATTTAGAATATCTATGTGATAACTAAATTCTTGTATAATATATTTTATTAATTTTTTATAATAATCTAACTAATATTATTGCATAATAAATTGTATGTATCATTTATATATATTGTATTTTTATTATTGATTATTTTTCTTTTTCTTTTTTATTTGTTTGTTTTTTATTGTTTATTTCAATTTTTTATTATTTGTTTTTATTTTATTTTTATTCTCTTTTTGTTATTTCTTTTAGTTATTTAATTTATTTGATCTTTCATTTTGTTATATATTTCTTTATTTTTTGTTTGAAAAAATTCTAAAGCCACCTTTAAAGATTCTAGAAATTTTAATATCAATATCACCATTAGTGATAAATAGGAGGTAGCTATTTTGTTAGATCTAGGTACAAGCGACAATTTCATGTTATATTCTTTATACTTGCAATTAGGTGTGAGTCATCTAAAATCTCCAACCATGTCCATTAATTAGTGGATAAATCTCAAACATATCCAAAGGGCATGGTGAAGAATCTAAAAGAAACGGTAGATAATCTTATCATACTTGTAAATTTTATAAAATAGAATGTGCATGAGACCCTAAAACTCGACAAGGTACATGATGTATTATTGGTAGGCCTTTACTAAAATAAATGTTAGTGTCCACTTAGGGAATTTATCAATGACAATCATGGCACAAAAACCATACATTAATTTTCAAGCATATACTCATACAAACTCAATGACGAGGGAGATATTGAGTGAATTAAATTATACGAATTTCAATCCCCTATATGTGTCTTTCGAAGACGTTAAGCCCTAAATGGGATTTAACCCATTAAACTTTTTTCTTTGATTTTTATTTATT
Source organism: Hippophae rhamnoides (assembly GCA_033030585.1). Classification (NCBI taxonomy): domain Eukaryota; kingdom Viridiplantae; phylum Streptophyta; class Magnoliopsida; order Rosales; family Elaeagnaceae; genus Hippophae; species Hippophae rhamnoides. Next base: position 22,999,579 of record CM065431.1, read on the forward strand.
TATTATTTTTATCTGTAAGTTATAATTATTTTTATTTTTGGATTTTTTTTTCTCTACTATTATCCATTTCATCTAACTTGTTTTACTTTAATTTGTTTTATTTTCCTATTTTGAGAACTATGTTTATTATATCTTAGAACTCTTGAGTTTTATAACTATTTTTTGAAATATGTAAGAAGTATACTATCTATGTAATTAAAACATATAGAATGATGGATGCACCTGCAATTTCACATCAATATTTAAGCACATTTAACAAAGTGGTAACTTTTCTATTCTTTATTCTTGATTTTTAATATGCAATTTTTACATAGAGAGCAATGTAAGCTCTATGTTGGGGTGAGAAAAGTTACATTTTTATAAATTTGAGGCAATTTATAAATTTTATTAAACACATTTTTACATGCTTTCAAATTTTCATTTTTTTTTGTTTGTTTTTATTTTCTTTTATTGGTTTACAATTTAGGTTTGATTTTTAAGTTTTCTTGCAAAAATTTCATATCTTTTATTAAATCTTAAATAAATGATTAAATCTTTGCATTATTAGAATAATATCTTTAACATATCATGGAGTAACGTAATAATTAGTTAGTTTTTGTCATAATTTGTATTTCAAGATAAAATGTTGAAATGCAATAAACTTGAAATTGGTGTTTAAGCATTAAATAGTGGAGATTTTACTTGTGAGATCATTTTGAGCCATTATCTTTCCATTCTAAGTGATAATATGTTTTACTCTTTTAAACATTATTCTTATTAATTTCAAATTGTTAGATGATTTGTATAGGTTTTGCATTGAATGTTAAGATTTTTATATCTAATAAAATGTCATATATTTATTTTTATTGCTTAAATTGAATTACTTATGTAGAAATTGAAAGTATATGTCCTCCTTCATTCATGAATGACTTCTAAACAAGAGACATGTATGGGATTATCTAAGCCAATAAAAAAGAAAAAGAAAACAATTAGCCACTCACCATATGAGACAAAAATATGTACAAATTGTACAAAGATCCTCTCTATAAAAAAAGAGAAAGAAAAATAAGAAGAAGGGAGAGAGAGAGAGAAAAAAATCAATACTATAGGTCAAATACAAAAGAAAGACAAGAAATAAATCCCCAAGAAGTCATTGCATTTTCTACATATATAAAGGGCATATAACTTAAAAAATTTAACTAATAATTTTTATTGATGCATGAAGGTAGTATTTGATTTCTTTATAAATCCTTTCATTAGATACATTTCATGAGATTAATATTATGTACTACTTTGTGTCATTTTTTCTTTAAACACATGCAAACTCATTAGTTCATTTTTTTTATATAAACTTTATTTCCATATACCTTTGAATGAGTTCTTCAACCAATACGATCAATGTGATATTAAGAGTATAACCTGTGAATATATAGTCAAAGCAAATTAGGATTTCAAAATTGAAATTGAGCAAATTAATATTGATGAATTTTTTATGTGGATATGAATATGATTTTCAACTAATTGTCGCATAAATTACGAATGTTTAGAATGTTAAATAACTTGTGCTTTGAATTTTGTTATAAACTTAAAAGAGATTAAAAGCATGAAAAGTTTTTCTATTTAATTTTTTTATCTTTTTCATTTTTACTTTGTTTAAATTTTAGTTTCTTATTTTTTGTGTTTTATTTGTTTTGAAATTTTTCATTTTAGTTTGATGTTTGTGAGTATCATCTCTAAAAAACCTCATGGGAATTAAACTTGTCCATCAAGGCAACATAAGGGTTTAAAAGCTCATTGTATATGCTAAACATAACGGTGTCAGTCTATGAAAATAATTTAGATAATATAATTTTATTTAGTTTTTTTTTTGTTTTTCTCTTTCCTTACTACGAGACTAGTAAGACACTGGTTGGGGAATATGATAAGTTCTTAAAGAGCACAAAAATCTATAACCTTTATGAGTGTTGACAATATTCATGAATAAAATATCTTATTTTCATTCTAGTTGAGTCTTTCAAAAATGATTTTCAAGCCAAAGAACTTATCAAACTCCAAACAAACACATCTCAGGTATATCTATGTTCTTATACACATTAGATTTCAAGACATAGGAATAGTTTGCATTAAGGTTACTCGATCAATCAAAAACAAATTTGCATTCATCAAGGTACGTAGATCGATCAAGAATCAATCTACCTTGATTTTATTTTTAAAAGAAATAGATAAATTAAAGTTTAATGCTCGATCGATCAAGGACTGGATCAATCAAAAATCAATCACATTTGATCTACCCATTCATGGGATTCATTTTTTAATACCCTAGATCAATTGAGATTTTTCTAGATCAATTCATCATCTTTTAATCGTTGCTTATATTGATTGAAAAGGGTTTCAATGAATCGATCTTTTTGGTTTGATCAATTGAGTTCGACCTGGATTGATCAAGCAACCAAGGTTTCAACTTTAACCTAATTTTTACTCTAGCCAAATTATTTTATTACTATATTATCTATACTTTTTAAAGCTATTTTAAATTCTTTTGTGCACAGAATAGCAATAGTATTTTAACCTAGGGCTTTAACATATTCTATTTAAACAAACCTAAAGCATATAGTTTTTTTAACCACAATTGAATTACCTTTTGTGACTTGGGCTCTCTCTAAATCTGTTTTACAAAAACTATTCTTCTAGGCTTTTTTATTATTTAATCTATCAAACATTTTATGGTTATGTTTGATTGATTAAAAAGCCTATAATATTTGTGTTATTATGCTTAATCATTGATGAACGAAAACCGGCATCGCCGATTCTGCCAATACTTTGGTTTTATATTTATAAAACTCTCGCAAGTGCACGAATCATTTCGTAGAAAATGATAAGTATATTCCCAAGGTCGATCTAAGGAAGGAATGTATGTGGTTTTTAATTTATTATTCAAACTTTTAAAAACGAAATTAAATCCTAAACATCCTGTCACGATATTTTGGGTTTTGTGTTTTTAATCTACTAACATAAAAATAAACATAGATGCAATAAATATTTATGCAAATTTTATCATTTATAATAGTGGAGTATTTATGGATATAATAACTAAGTTAATTATGCTTGCTCATATTATTCAGGTTATTAAAGATATGAATTGATATTTATTGATTCTCCCTTTTTTGTATGAATACCACCTTTGGTGGGGTTAGATATTCTTTGTTAACTAAACAAATCAATTAACACCTATGGGTGGGGTTGATAACTAATTTGATTAATTAAATTAATTCCTTTTTCTAAGAGATTGAAAATGAACCATTTAAATGCCACCTTTGGTAGGGTTAGACAGTTTAAACTTTATTCAAGGTGTCCAAATTAAACCTAAGAATTTAGTTATCCGAGTACTAACTTTCAAGTTTTAAAACCACTACTGAAAACATGTTATCAATACATTTTCACATAATAATTCTTATAAAAACTTTTGAAATAGAGCTTCACTCTACCTACCACCCGATTGTACCAACAAATAAAAGAGCACTACTCTAAATTATACTCGATAACTAAACCTTAAAATCTAATTTTCAGATTTAAGTTTGTAATGAAAAATAATATATTTCTCTCTAACATTCTTAATATAAAATCTTGAATAAAAATAAAATCAATTCATTTTAGAGATTTTTACCTATTTAATATTTCGCAAGCATAACAACGTTATTATTATATCATTTTTTACAACATTAGCACGCTTAAATTTAATTACAGATAAATTAAATATAACATGTAAGAATAAAGCATAAAAAATAACTCAAAGAAAATAAAATCCTTACAAGATTGATGCCATTCCCGTTGCTAGAAAACCTCCAAACGGAATTTGCACTCCCATTTATTGAATCAAAAAGCTAATAAATTACAAAAACATAACTAGTTCTTCCCAAAGAGGGAAGAACTCTAAAACTAAGCAAAACTAACTAAAACATAAGAAAAACTAAAAAACCTAAAAACTAAGAAATGGAGAGAAAGAAAGAAGAGAGAAGTGTGTTTTGAGGTGTGTTTTGAAGTGAAGGGAAGGGGGGTATTTATGGGTGAGGATGGAGAGAAAAAATGAGTAAAAAAATGTTAACAAAATGTAAAAAAATGTAAAAAAATGTAAAAATGTGTAATGGAAATGCTGAGTTCATTAATGATGTTAGCATGAGGTCATTGGGGCCGCTGCACGTGAAAAATGGGGCGAAATGGCGTCGGCGCGGAGGGCAGGCGCGCAGCGCGTGCGTAAGCAGCAGCGCACGCGCGTGTTAACAGTGACAACGCGCTGCGGCGCGCGCGGATCTGGAGGAAGGCGCACGGATGGGCGCCGTGCTGCGCGCGCGGCTGGGCGCTGGCGAGCGCGGGATGGGCTACTCCGGACGCGATTTTCTCCTTTTTGACATTTTTGACTTTTTCGACCCATTTTGTCCAATTTTTCCATATTTGTTGACCTTTCCGCATTTATTTATTAATATATTTGTGATGTATTGCTTCCAGTATTCCTTTTTGAGTCTTTAAGTGACGTTTTTAAGCGAAAATACCTGAAAAACAATAAAAATACCCATGATTCCGAAAAAGACAAATTTATATAAATATATGATAAAACATATAAATATATATATTTTTAATCAATTAATGTGCATAAAATCATGGTAATTTTAGTGCTTTTTGAGTACTCATCAATCATCTACTCTAGAATTGTTAGTAATTTTGGTTTATCTATAATTATGTTAAATCATCTAGCTAGGGTTGGTCATTATTTAATCTTCTATAGGGCACACATTGCACTTGTGTTTTGGTGCTAACTTTTTAGGTACTGGCTAAATAGGTTTAGTAACTTGTGTGACTCAAGTTTATCAAAACATTGGCTTGGCCTCGAACATCTCGCTTGTGGAGACTATGAACAAAAGTGGAAGCCTATAAGTAGGTTACTTGGGCACATTATCATGGATGTTTGTTTGAGTACTATCCTTGAATATTTAGGTGGTTCAGTTGACTAATGTTTTTCTTATTAGGTCATTGTTGTGGCCTAGGTTATTTCCAACTAAAAACTTGTGTCAAAAATCTTTTATTTATAGTTGGAAACCACTTACGGTTATCAAAGATAATGTAATAGCTCTTAAACCTAGGAGCAAATTGACAACTAAAGAAGAATGGTAGTAAAGGGAATAAAAAAGGTATAAATGTTATCTTTAGTGCTATGTTTGTCAATGAATTCTTCTGATACTTTAAAGGTTTCCCATAAGGGCACCACTCAAGTTAAAAGAACAAAACTTTGCATGCTAATAGGTTTGAAAATATGTGAATGGAAGAGTCAAACATTTTTTGAATTTTATATTAAATTTTGTGATATTACTAACTTTTCTACTAATCTCGATGAGAAAATTGATGTATTTAGATAGGTTGAAAATATACTATACTCTTTACTAGATCACTTCCATGCAAAGGCCACCTCCATTGATGAAAGCAAAGATGTGGACACTGTTAAAATTGAGGAGCTAATGGGCTCACTCTTCACTTTTGAGATGAGTTTTCAAACTCCAACAAAGAATAAAGTTGTTGCTTTCAAAAAAACCGTGATTAAAGATCATAACAATGATGATTAAGAAGTAGTACTTATAGCCAAAAGATTGAAGCAAATATTTGACAAAAAGAATCCCCAAAGGAAAGGGCAATCAAGTCATCAATAGGATCAGAATTTGAGAGAATCATTTAATGCCACTAGTATTGATTATTTGTTCATAGATTTAGTAGGATGTAAAAAGGAAAGGGATATGTTACATATAAAAGTAACTAAACTTAATGAAAAACTGAAATCCTATGAAATCAATTCTTTAGTGCTAGAAAAAGAGAAAGTATGAATGTTTTAATAATCTAAAAAATATTGCAAGTATAAAACAGGAAAAATAGAATCTAGTGAAGGAACTTGAACAATACAAAGAAGCTATAAAAAGGCTAACCATTAGAGTTGAAAGGTTGAACAGGATTCAAGATTATGGAAAACCTATTGGAGATAAGAGAGGGCTAGGCTATGTAGATAAGCATTCTATGTCATCTTCTTTAAAAAAGCATTGTTTGTAAGACCTTTTGATCTCTACTCTTGACACACTATACACAATTATCATGCATATGCTTCTAAATTTATTCCTACATGCCATTATTGTGATAGAAAAGAGCATACTTGACCTAGGCGTAAATTCTTAATGACATATAACTATGTTGATGATTTTCATGCATCCTATTCAAGAATCAAATATCATGTTTCCAAAAATAAGAAAATAACTCAAAAAACTAAGAAACATTGGGTCAAAAAATATTATTTAAATTATTTTGTAGCTTACATTATTTTTAAAGCTAAATCGACTACTACCTAGTATTTCAATAGTGGTTGTTCTAGATAAATGACTAATGATCGTTCACTTTTCAAAACCTTTGATAAATATAATGAAGGAACAATTACCTTTGGTGATAGAAATAAATCTAGGATTATTAGTAAAGGTACAATTCAAATTAAAGGCATACCTAGGTTGGATGATGTACCTCATGTTGAAGGACTTAAATCCAACCTCATTAGTATCAATCAACTTTGTGACAAAAACTACAGTGTCCAATTTACCAATAACCATTGTATTATGACTTATCCAAATGGTAAGTGTGTGATTAGAGGAACTAGGTCTGATGATAACTACTACTACATTGATATAGGTCCTACTACTTGTAATTTAACTAATAATCATTATGTTTCTTTATGGCATCAAAATATGGGTCATATAAATTTTGAAGATCTTGTAACTTAAGTAAAAAGAAAATTGTGCGTGATCTAACTACTCTTCCAAAAACAAAGAAAAACCTTTTGTTGGTCATGCCAACTTGGAAAACAAACTCTCTCTTCTTATAAGAAAATTAAAGAAGTTAAAATAGGCAGAACACTTGAGTTAAGTCACATTGACCTCATGAGTCCTATAAGAACTGAGAGTTTTGGTGGCAAGAAATATATTATTTTTGTGGTTGATGATTTTTGTCGTGTTACATGGGTTAGATTAAAAAAAGAAAATTCTGATCATTTCATTTATTTAGTTCTTTTTTTCTTAAAGTGAAAATTAAAGGAACAAAATAACCAACATAGTAAGACTAAAGATTGATCATGGGAAGGAATTTGAGAACTCAAGATATGCTAAATTTCACAAGTAGCATGGTATATAGCATATGATTTCTCAACATCAATCACTCCATAACAAAATGGGATAGTTGAAAGGAAAAATTAAGTACTACAAGAGATGGCAAGAGTTTTTCAACATGCAAGGGATATTCCTAAGAAATTTTGGGTTGAAATGGTAAGTACGTTGTGCTACATAGTGAACTATGTCTACCAATACCTAGGTACAAACCAAACTCTCTATGAGTTATGGAAAGTTAAGAAACCTATTCTTAAACACCTACATGTGTTTACATGTAATTGTTACATCTTTAAAGATCATGATAATCTAAGAAAATTTTATTCTAGGAGTGATAATAGTATCTTGATACTTGCAAAGTTTAACTATTCTCCAGTGTTATTAATGGTTTATATGGAAATTACACCAAAAATATGATGTGCCAAAATTAGGCATACAAATTTTGTATAATTTATAAAATAGCTTGCATGTGCATGAATCACTTATAGAAAATGACAAGTATACTTCAAAGGTCAGTCTAAAGAGGAATCATTTGGTTTTTAAATAATTCAACAAATCCTTAAAAATAAAATTAAATAACCTAAACATCATTTCACAATTGTTTTGGGTTGAGTTTCTAAACTAATAACACAAAAATAAAGATTGATTGAATAAACATTTAAGTAATTAAACATTTATGATGTTGTAGAGAATTTATGTGATATATTAGTTAATTAATTATATTTGTTCAATATTAAGTAGTATAAAGATATGGATTAAGATTACTGATTATTTCTTATAGGTATAAAATATCCTAAGGTAAAGATCATTTTCTTTTTTAATTAAACATTAACTTGTCACCTTTGGTCGGGCCAACAATTTAAATTTTAATTAAATTATGCTCCATTTCTAAGAAATTAACAAACTATCTAATTGCCACCTTCTGTCGAGTTGACAATTTAAACTCTTATCTAAGGTATCAAAATTAGTTCCATGATTTATGTATTTAAAAACTAACTTTCATATTTTAAGACTTCTATCAAGTATATGTCGTCAATATATCTTCAATAATAAATCTTATAAAAATCCTTGAAATTGAGTTATCCAAAGATTTGAATAATCAAATCCAAAATCAAAGAATTAACTATAACTCATATTCAGATAATTTAAATCTCAAATCTAACTTTTTTAATTATTATGAAAAATATTTTATCAATGTATTTTTCTTCTATAAACTTCATTTAAATCTTGATGACAAAATAAAAATTAATTCATTTAATAAAAATGTTTACCTATTTTAATATTTCACAAGTGTAATAATATTACTAATGTCACATACTATTTATAGCCAGATATGCATTATTTAATAAATGATTAATAAATTAAACATATAGCATTTAAAAACAACACTTAAATATATTCTGAAAAGAATACATTTTCAATATACGTCAACAGAATCCTTATAATTGCTTAAGGAAAAACTCCAGACATAGTTACTACTATGTTTATTTATTCAAAACTAAAAACTATTACATTAACTAAATTTGTTTAACTCTCAAATGAAAGAACAACTTTAAACTACTAAAAGAAATAAAAAGACTAAAGAAAGCTATGAAATCAACTTCTAAGAAAGTTGTGGGATTCTAGGATATATTTTTACAATAGAAACAGGGTCTTATTTATAAGGTAAGGAAAAGTGGGAAAAGTGAAAACTATTTACTTAGCGTAATAGCACACATTTTATTCACGTTGCAACATACATAGTTTGTACAGGATTTCATCATGATCCATTATTTTCGTGCCATGAAAGAAAAAAGTTTTCATGCCACAACCCGTATCACATCTGGGACATATTAATCTTTTCCTTTGGCTTCGTACCTTGGCTTTCAAAGTTTTTACGTCATGGCACACTTCAAACTACATCCATGGAACCTAATTTTCCATGTAATTTCCTTTTCCAATGTTTTGTTTTCTTTAATCTTTCGAGTTGTAATGAAATACTTCAAGTACAATTCATAAAGTTGATTTATTTCAATATAGGAAATACCTAAAAAATAATAAAATATAAATCAATGATTCAGAAAAGATAGATTTGCATAAAATGATACTAAAACAAGCAAATATAAGTCTATAATTATTAAGCATGCATAAAATCATGATATATTAAGCACTTTGAGCACTTGTCATGACCCCTAACCAGATTTTGCTAGTCTCAAGCAAGAATGACAAAAAACTTAAAAAAAAAACTAGAATTTAAATTAACCTAAATCATTTCCATATATCTGCATATTACATTTAACGTATGCAACAAGCCTTTAAACCCCTTAGTTTTCCTAGTGAACAAGTTTAAGTCTCGTGAATATTTTCAAATATAATACCCACAAGCATCAAAAGTAAAACAAAAATAAAAAAAATAGAATTTAATAACAAAATAAAAAGAATATAAAAAAGAAATCATAATTTCTAATGCTTAAAAATTTATTTTAATTTGTAAATAAGGGAACAATACCAAACCTCTTGATTAAAATCTATAGCATAAGTCATCTCAATATTCTAAATATTCATGATTTATTACAATAATTAGTTGAAAATCACTTTTTATATTCAAATTAAAATGTATCATTATAAAATTTACTCAACTTATGTAATAAATTCTAATTTGTTTCAACTCTAACCTTACAAGGCATATTCTTAATAACACTAGTCCTATTAATTCAAGCACTCATTCAAATGTATATGCCAAAGAGTTTATGTGAAGAAATAAACTAATACTTCACATATATTAAAAGAATAAAAAGCTCAAAGTGGCGCATCATATTAATCTCAGGATGGAATCAAATTAAAGAATTTTTAAAGAAATCACATATTATTTTTATACATCAATCAAATTCATCAAATAAAAATAAAAAATAATGCCTTTTAGGAGAGGAAGAAAATGTGAATGATTTCTTCGAGAATTATTTTCTATATTTTTGTATTTTGCTCTATCTAAATCCAAGTTTAGTTCTTTAATTGCCCAACAAGGGTTTTGTTCAAGTTCTACTAGTAAATGGCACACTTTTCCAAAGATTAACCAATAAGGGTTCATCCCAATGGGTGTTTTGTATGCTATGCAAAATCTTTTTTATTTGCCTATTACTCACTTCCACTTGACTGGAAGTTTAAAGATGATAGGGAATAGCTACTCTATGTGTGATAATGTACTTTTTTGGTATTTCATCAAAAATATTGTTCCAAAGATGACTTCCTCCATCACTTATTATTATTCTAGGTGTTCCAAAACTGCTAAAAATTGAATCCTTCAAAAATTTAACAATAATAGTAACATCATTAGTTTGAGTGGGTATAGCTTCTACCTACTTGGACACATAATCCACAACAACTAGGATATATTCATACCCAGAAGACGAGGGAAAAGGACTCATATATAAATTCAATCCTTCATACATCAAAAAGTTCAACAACTAAATTAGATATTAAAGGAATTTCATCCCATTTTCCTATATTACCTATCCTTTGACATACAATGAGTACAAAACATAATAGCAACTTTAAAATAAGTCGGCCAACAAAATCTAGATGCTAATAGTTTCAAGTCTATTTTGTTACCTTTAAAATGGCCTCCACAATCTTGACAAAAATCCAAGATGCTTTTATGTTCTTCTTCAAGCACGATGAATTAATCTTAGTCATCCGAAAAGCATTGCCTACAAGAGTTTAAAAACTATTTCTTTTTCTGATAAGATATTAGTTCTCAAAATAACATTAGTAAGATAATTAACTATATGAGCATATTATTGATATAGACTATAGGAAATAACTGTTCATTAGGAAAAGTTTCAACAATTTCTTCTTTACTCTTACCTTCAAGAGAATTGAATTCACAAATTAACCTAAATAAGCTTTCAACAATTAAAATGTAATTGCTCTTTTTTAACTTTAATTTATAGGTTGACTTCTTATAAGAGTAAAACCCATCAGATTAATCTTGGCTTTACATTAGGTTTACTTAGTAGATATCCTAAAGTAATATGATCAGAATGCATAAATACTTTAGAACCTACTAAGTAAAACCAAAATTTATATAAGAAAACAAAAGAGGGAAAATTCTTTCTATGTGCTTGAATAATTTATCTGGACATCAGTGAGTGTTTTGATATCTTAATAAATAACATGTAAATGCCAATTCACTCTTTTCCCTAAAACTGCTTGATGAGCGAAAACCGACATCGTCGATTCTTACCAATACTTTGATTTTATATTTATAAAACTCTCGCAAGTGCACGAATCATTTCGTAGAAAATGATAAGTATACTCCCAAGGTCGATCTAAGGAAGGAATGTATGTGGTTTTTAATTTATTATTCAAACTTTTAAAAATGAAATTAAATCCTAAACATCCTGTCACGATATTTGGGTTTTTGTATTTTTTAATCTAAGAACATAAAAATAAACATAGATATGGATTCAATAAACATTTATGAAAATTTTATGAGTTAAAAATTATGGAGTATTTATGGATATAATAAATAAGTTAATTATGCTTGCTCATATTATTTAGGTTTTTAAATATATGAATTGATATTTATTGATTCTCCCTTTTATGTATGAATACCACCTTTGGTGGGGTTAGATATTCTTTGTTAACTAAACAAATCAATTAACACCTATGGGTGTGGTTGATAACTAATTTGGTTAATTAAATTAATTCTTTATTTCTAAGAGATTGAAAATGAACCATTTAAATGCCACCTTTGGTGGTGTTAGACAGTTTAAACCTTATTCAAGGTGTCCAAATTAAATCTAAGAATTTAATTATCCGAGTACTAACTTTCAAGTTTTAAAACCACTACTGAAAACATATTTCAATACATTTTTAGATAATAATTCTTATAAAAACTTTTGAAATAGAGCTTCACTCTAACTACCAGGCGATTGTACCAACAAATAAAAGAGAACTACTCTAAATCAGACCGGATAACTAAACCTTAAAATCTAATTTTCAGATTTAAGTTTGTAATGAAAAAATATATATTTCTCTCTAACATTATTAATATAAAATCTTGAATAAAAATAAAATCAATTCATTTTAGAGATTTTTACCTATTTAATATTTCGCAACCATAACAACATTATTATTATATCATGTTTACAAATAGCCAGGACAATTAAATTTAATCACAGACAAATTAAATATAACATGTAAGAATAAAGCATAAAAAATAATTGTAAAGAAAATAAAATCCTTACAGTACTTCGATGCTATTCCCGTTGCTGGAAAACCTCCAAACAGAATTTGCACTCCCATTTATTGAATCAAAAGCAAATAAATTACAAAAACATAACTAGTTCTTCTCAAAAAGAGAAGAACTCTAAAACTAAGAGAAACTAGCTAAAAAATAAGAAAAACTAAGAAAAACTAAAAAAAACTAAGAAAAGAGAGAAAGAAAGAGAGAAGTGTGCTTTGAGGTGTGTTATGAAGTGAAGAAAATGGGGGTATTTATAGGTGAGGATGGGGAGAAAAAGTGGGTGAAAAAATGTTAAAAAATGGTGGAAACGTAGAGTAGTGCAATTGATGATGTCAGCATGACGTGGGGGGCGGCTGTGCGCAAAAATGGGGCGAAATGGCAGTGGCGCGCGCGGAAGCCACCAGTGGCGCGCACAGGTGCCACGAAAGGGAGCAGCTACGCACAGGGGCGCGCGTGGAAATGAGCAAGGCGCGCGAGAGAGTGGGCATGGGCGTGGACGCGGGCGCGCATGGGCTGGGTGATGAGTGCTCAAAAAGCACTAAACTAACAATGATTTTATGCACATTAATTGATTAAAAATATATATATTTATATGTTTTATCATATATTTATATAAATTTGTCTTTTTCGGAATCACGGGTATTTTTATTGTTTTTCAGGTATTTTGGCTTAAAAACGCAATTTAAAGACTCAAAGAGGAATACTTGAAGCAATACATCACAAAAATATAAATAAATAAATGGGGAAAGGTCAACAAATATGGAAAAACTGGACAAAATAGGTCGAAACGGTCAAAAATGTCAAAAGAAGAAAAACGCTACACACAGCTTACTGCGCTTCAAGACTCATCTCCGCCTTAAAATCGCTGGTATTCGTTGCTACGTATGCAAGCAAAGATCGCGCGCGGGGTACTTGTTACGCGCAAGATCAAGCACGCGTGGTTATCGTTCACGCAGCGCACAGTTTTCCCCTGCAACAATAGCCGCCGCCAAAGCTCTCCGCGCGCCAACGTTGCCTTCACCCCATTTTTCACGTGCAGCAGCCCCTATGACGTCATGCTGACGTCATTGATGACCTCAGCATGTCCACTACACGTTTTTTATTTTTTTTATATTTTTTTTAACATTTTTTTACTCATTTTTTCTCTCCATCCTCACCTATAAATACCCCTCTTCCATTCACCTTAAAAACACCTCAAAACCACACTTCTCTCTTCTTTCTTTCTCTCCATTTCTTAGTTTTTAGTTTTTTTTAGTTTTTCTTATGTTTTAGCTAGTTTTTCTTATGTTTTAGCTAGTTTCTCGTAGTTTTAGGGTTCTTAGCTTTTTAGAGAATGACTAGTTGTGTTTTTGTAATGTTTTGGATTTTTGGTTCAATAAATGGAAGTGCAAATTCCGCGAGGTTTTCTAGCAACGGGAATAGCGTCGAAGTTCGTAAGGATTTTATTTTCTTTACAGCTTATTTTTATGCTTTATTCTTACATGTTATATTTAATTTGTTCCGTGATTAAATTTAACCGTGCTAGTCGCTCATAATCATGATATAATAATAACGTCAGTTATGCTTCATAAATATTAAATAGGTGAAAATTTCTAAAATGAATTGATTTTATTTTTATTCAAGATTTTATATTAAGGATGTTAGAGAGAAATATATTATTTTTCATTACAAACTTAAATCAAGATTAGACTTTAAGGTTTAGTTATCCTGGTCTAATTTAGAGTAGTGCTCTTTTATTTGTTGGTACAATCGCTCTAGTTGTAGAAAGTGCTCTATTTCAAAAGTTTTTATAAGAATTATTATGTGAAAATGTATTGACAACATGTTTTCAAGAAGGGTTTTAAAACTTGAAAGTTAGTACTTGATAACTAAATTTTCGGGTTTAATTTGGACACCTTGAATAAAGTTTAAATCGCCTTCAACTCACCAAAGGTGGTATTTAAATTGGTTCATTTTCAATCTCTTAGAAAAAGGAATTAATTTAATTAACCAAATTAGTTATCAACCCCACCCATAAAGGCGTTAATTGGATTTGCTTTGGGTTAACAAAGAATATCTAACCTCACCAAAGCGGTATTCATACAAAAAAAGAGAATCAATAAAATATCAATTTATATTTTTAATAACCTAGATAATATGAGCAAGCATAATTAATTTAGTTATTATATCCATAAATACTCCACTAATATAAATGATAAAATTTGCATGAATATTTATTGAATCAGATTTATATTTATTTATTGAATTTGTATCTATGTTTATTTTTTTTATTATATTTAATTAATCAGATATATGTTTATTTTATGTTATTGGGATTAGGAACACAAAAACCAAACTATATCCGCTAGGATTTAATTTCGTTTTTAAAGTTTGAATAATAAATTAAGAACCATATACATTCCTTCCTTAGATCGACTCGAGTATACTTATCATTTTCATTTACGAAATGATTCGCACTTTAGAGTTTTACAAATATTAAAACTAAAGTATTTATGGCGAATTCATGGCGATGCCTAAGCCATCAAGTTTTTACACGCTTGTGGGAAAGGAATATCGTTTTTAATTTATTTATCAAAATTTTAAAAATATTTTTGTGCTGTAAATAATTGTGATTTTTTTTTTTGTTTTTGTAAAAAAAACATTTAATCAAATTTCAAATTTCATAAGAAATTAAAAAAAAATTAAAAAAATTAAAAAAAAAACTAAAAAAAATTAAAAAAAATTAAAAATTTAAAAAAAAATTTATTTAAAAAAATTTGTAGCGTGAATAGTACAATAATTTAGAAATTTGAAATTTGAAGTAAAAAGTTTTTACCGTTCATGAATAGTAAAAAAAAATTAAAAAAAAATAATATTTTTAAATAAAAATTTTACCGTGAATAATAAATTAATTTAGAAATTTAAAAAAAAATTACCGTTCATGAATAGTAAAAAAAAAGTTCAAAAATTTTAGGTTAAAAAAAAACATTGTAAATAGTAAAATAAAGTTACCATTCATAAATAGTAAAAATAAAAAAAAAATAAAAAAAAAATTCCAATTTTAAATTGTTTAATAAAAATAGTGTTAAAAGTAAAATAAATTTGGAAATTGAAATTCTCAAGAAAAAATAAAAAATAAAAAATAAAAATAAAACAAAAATAAAACAAATAAAAAAATAAAAAAAACCAAAATTTTAATTTTTTTGAGTTTAGTTTTTACTATTTTTTTTTATTTATTTTAAATCGTAATTTTTTTTTTATTTTCTTTTACCTTTTTCAATTTTATTTTATTTTATTTTATTTTTTTTCTTTCTTTAGCAATTTTTTTTTTCTTCTTGATTTTTATTTAACTTAATTAACTTTTTTTTTTACTAACTTAATTAACTTAGATTTTTTTTTTACTTTACTTAACTTAATTAACTTTTTTTTTACCAACTTAATTAACTTAGATTTTTTTTACTTCACTTAACTTAATTAACTTAGATTTTTTTTTTTACTTTACTTAACTTAATTAACTTTTTTTTTTTACCAACTTAATTAACTTAGATTTTTTTTAACTTAACTTAATTAACTTAGATTTTTTAATTCACTTAACTTAATTAACCTTTTCTTTAAACTTAATTAACTTAGATTTTCATTAACTTAAATTTTTATTTAATTTAACTTAATAACATGAAAAGTAAAGATCTAAGGGAGTTCCTATTTCAGGAGATCAGTTCTCAAGCCTTTGCCACTAGTCTTTCCCCGGGAACGTTGTTCGGTTCCAGAGGATGGTTTTTAAGCGAGCTCGCACCACCATTCTTTCCCGGGAGCACTCTTGGTTAATCGATTATGTTATTTTATCTTAAAAAACAAAAAAAAAACATAAATTCTTAAACTATCTCCAAAATTTTAAAGTTTTAATTATAATCTAAGGAGTTAGTTGCTTTGTTTAATCTAGGTACAATTGGGTTTTTATGCCTTAATTATTTGTTTTGTACCTAGACGTTGGGTTATCTATAACTTCAAAGTATGCCCCTAGTTTGAAGTACATAAAGAAATATGAAAATCAATAGGCATGATCGAAAAGTATAGGTAGACAACCTTGTCTTACCTATAGGTTCGATTAACTCAATGACGGGGACATCGAGTTTACTTAAAATGCAATCCTAAGTTACGCCTTGCTAAGACGTTAAACTAAGCATTAATGGAGGCAACCCATAATTTTAGGTAATTTTCTTTTATTTGTTTCATTTATTTAATTACATGTGAATAATTTTTAAATTGTTAAAACTAAAAATATTTGTCGAGATGTTAAGTTCACAAATGACCGTCTGTATACACTTTAATGATTTGAATATGATGGACGACCCGCATTTTCCATTACTACTTGCACTTTCTCAAGAAATAGGTAATCTTTCTACTCTTTTCTCTTTATCTTCAAATTACAGTTGTTACATATACGACAATCTAAGTTCTAGGCTGGGGGTGGTGATAAGTTACCATGCTTAATTAAAAAAAAAGTTTTAACAATTTAAAAATAAAAAAAATTTACTTTTTTCATTTTTTGTGTGTTAGGTTTTATTTCTATTTTGTGTGATTTAGTAATTTTTGGAATAAAAAAATTAACAAAAATTTTATCTTTTCTTTAAATCAAATTTAAGTAAATAGTTAAGTCTTTTGTACTGTTAGATTAATTTTTGAAAACATATCATGAAATATTTTGTAATTATTTTTGATAATTAGTTAGTTTTTGTCATAACTAGTATTTTCGATAAGATGTGGAAATTATATTAAACCCAAAATCGGTGTTTATGAATTTTGTTTGTGGAGACTACCTTTGTGAGATATAATTTGAGCCTAATTTCCTTTATTCAGTTGAAATATATATTTTTTCTACTCCAAACACATTTCTTATTTCTTCAAATTTTTAGATGATCTCTATAGGTATTAGCATTGAATGTATGAATTTTTTTCTCATCTTAATAGCATCATATATTTTTTATTATTATTTTTGCTTAGATTAAATGATTTGAGTAGAAATTGATAATATATGCTTATATCTCATTTATGCATGACTACTACAAAAACAAAAAGACATATCCTGGGTTACCTAAACTAAGATCAAACAAAAGCCACAAAATTAACCACTCACCAAAATCCAAAAAAAATGTACAACTGCATATATGGGTTGACTCTCTAAAATACATATATTGAAAAATATCTACGTAAAAAAATAGAGAGATAAAAATAGTATCATCTATATACTATGACCCACGCTTGCCTACAAAGTCACAGTACAGTATTTACAAAAGAAAGATATAGCGAAGTAATTCCCTAAAAGTCATTGCAATTTCTTCATTTGTAAAAAGCATATATCTTGAAATTCTTTCTTAAAGAGTTTGATTTATGCATGAAAAATAATTTTTTATATATGATATCTTTATAATTTATACATTTGATTCCTTTCATGAGATCAATGTTAAAATAACACTTTGAGCCTTTATTCTTTATACATATGCGAACATATTAGTTCATTTCTATACATCAACTCTTTCGCATATAAAATAGTATTTAGTGTTTGAAACCATAGGATCTCAAGTGTTTCGAGAGTATTGACTTGCGAGGAATAGAGTCGGGTTTAAGCGAATTCTGGATTCATGACACCGAAATTGGGTGAAATTAAATTGATACATTTTTGACATGAAATATGAAAATGATTTTCGACTAATTATTATAATAAATCATGATTGTTTGAAGAGATTAAAATAACTTATGCTTAAGATTTTAATTATGATCTTAAAGGAGATTAAAAAGTATAAGACATTTTTTGTGATATGTTGTTTCTCTTATTCAAAAAAAAAAATTAATTTGTTATTTTGTTGTAAATTTAATTTTTAAGTTGTTTGTTTTTATTGTTTCTTTTGTTTTTACATTTAGTGCAATGTTTGTGGGTATCATTATCGAAACCCTCACGAGACTAAACTCGTCAATTAGGGCAAACCTAGGGGTTTAAAGGCTTGTTGCATAGGCTAAATGCAACCGTGTCAATCCACGGAAGTGATTTAGGATAGTTTAATTTTTAATTTTTATCGCTTTCGCTAAGTGGACTAGCAAGCAGTTCTTCGTGTTGATGAGTGCTCAAAAAGCACTAAACTAACCATGATTTTATGCACATTAATTGATTAAAAATATATATATTTATATGTTTTATCATATATTTATATAAATTTGTCTTTTTCGGAATCAATGGGTATTTTTATTGTTTTTCGTGTATTTTGGCTTAAAAATGCCATTTAAAGACTCAAAGAGGAATACTTGAAGCAATACATCACAAAAAATATCAATAAATAAATGGGGAAAGGTCAACAAATATGGAAAAATCGACAAAATAGGTCGAAACGATCAAAAATGTCAAAAGGAGAAAAACGTCATTGCCCGCCGTCACACAAGACTCAGCCCGCCTAAATCACGTTAGTGGGTATCGTTCATGCAAGAAGATCATACAGTATCGTTCTCAGCGCTAACAAAGATCGCTACGCTGGTATCGTTCATGCGCTGAAGATCACAAGGCGCGAGGTTACTGCTCACGTTGCAGCAAGATCAAGGCTGGTTATCGTTCTCACGCTACAGCAATGACTTCAGTCGCGCAATAATGGAATGACAAGCTCTGAACACAAGTAGCTTGATACCGCTTACTCCGCTAACGCTAACGTTGCCACCCCATTTTTCACGGCAGGGTACTTTACGACGTCATGATGACGCTATTGATGACCTCAAAGATGTCCACTACACGTTTTTTATATTTTTTTAACATTTTTTTACTCATTTTTTCTCTCCATCCTCACCTATAAATACCCCTCTTCCATTCACCTAAAAACACCTCAAAACCACACTTCTCTCTTCTTTCTTTCTCTCCATTTCTTAGTTTTTAGTTTTTTTTAGTTTTTCTTATGTTTTAGCTAGTTTTTCTTATGTTTTAGCTAGTTTCTCGTAGTTTTAGAGTTCTTCCCTTTTTAGGGAATAACTAGTTATGTTTTTGTAATATTTTAGATTTTTGATTCAATAAATGGAAGTGCAAATTCATTGGGAGGTTTTCTAGCAACGGGAATAGTCAAGTTCTCGTAAGGATTTTATTTTCTTTACGCTATTTTTATGCTTTATTCTTACATGTTATATTTAATTTGTCCTGTGATTAAATTTAATCAGGTAAGCACTGTTCATAATCATGATATAATAATAACGTTGTTATGCTTGCTAAATATTAAATAGGTGAAAATTTCTAAAATGAATTGATTTTATTTTTATTCAAGATTTTATATTAAGGATGTTGAGAGAAATATATTATTTTTCATTACAAACTTAAATCAAGATTAGACTTTAAGGTTTAGTTATCCGTCTAATTTAGAGTAGTGCTCTTTATTTGTTGGTACAATCGCCTTAGTTAGAGTGAAGCTCTATTTCAAAAGTTTTTATAAGAATTATTATGTGAAACGTATTGACAACATGTTTTCACTAGTGGTTTTAAAACTTGAAAGTTAGTACTCGGATAATTAAATTCTTAGGTTTAATTTGGACACCTTAAATAAAGGTTAAACTGTCTAACCTCACCAAAGGTGGCATTTAAATGGTTCATTTTCAATCTCTTAGAAAAAGGAATTAATTTAATTAACCAAATTAGTTATCAACCCCACCCATAAGTGTTAATTGATTTGTTTAGTTAACAAAGAATATCTAACCCCACCAAAGGTGGTATTCATACAAAAAAGAGAGAATCAATAAAATATCAATTTATATCTTTAATAACCTAGATAATATGAGCAAGCATAATTAATTTAGTTATTATATCCATAAATACTCCACTAATATAAATGATAAAATTTGCATGAATATTTATTGAATCAGATTTATATTTATTTATTGAATTTGTATCTATGTTTATTTTTTTATATTTAATTAATCAGATATATGTTTATTTTATGTTATTAGATTAGGAACACAAAAACCAAACTATCGTGACAGGATGTTTAGGATTTAATTTCGTTTTTAAAAGTTTGAATAATAAATTAAGAACCACATACATTCCTTCCTTAGATCGACCTTGGGAGTATACTTATCATTTTCTACGAAATGATTCGTGCACTTGCGAGAGTTTTACAAATATTAAAACCAAAGTATTTGCGAGAATCGGCGATGCCGGTTTTCGCTCATCACTGGGCGACTGGCGTGCACATTTTCCTCCTTTTTAACATTTTTGACCTTTTTGACCCATTTTGTCCAATTTTTCCATATTTGTTGACCTTTCCTCATTTATTTATTAATATATTTGTGATGTATTGCTTCTAGTATTCCTTTTTGAGTCTTTAAGTTACGTTTTTAAGTGAAAATACCTGAAAAACAATAAAAATACTCGTGATTCCGAAAAGGACAAATTTATATAAATATATGATAAAACATATAAATATATATATATATATATATATATTTAATCAATTAATGTGCATAAAATCATGGTAATTTTAGTGCTTTTTGGGCACTCATCATAACCCCCAACCAGCTTCTTGCTAGTCCCTTAGCAAGAGAAGTGATATAAACTAAAAATTAAACTATCCTAAATCACTTCCGTGGATTGACATGGTTGTATTTTGTCTGTGCAACAAGCCTTTAAACCCCTAGGTTTCCCTAGTGGACGAGTTTGAGTCTCGTGAGGGTTTTCAATAATTATACCCATAAACATTAAACTAAATGTAAAAATTAAAAGAAATAATAAAAACAAACAACTTAAAAACTAAAATTACAACAAAATCAGAAATTCACTTTTAAAAACAA
This sequence comes from Hippophae rhamnoides, assembly GCA_033030585.1. Classification (NCBI taxonomy): domain Eukaryota; kingdom Viridiplantae; phylum Streptophyta; class Magnoliopsida; order Rosales; family Elaeagnaceae; genus Hippophae; species Hippophae rhamnoides. Next base: position 23,020,753 of record CM065431.1, read on the forward strand.
CATATCACAAAAATGTATCATACTTTTTAATCTCCTTTAAGATCGTAATTAAAATCTTAAGCATAAGTTATTTTAATTTCTTTAAACAATCACGATTTATTATAATAATTAGTCAAAAATCATTTTCATATTTCATATCAAAAATGTATCAATTTAATTTCACCCATTTCAGTGTCATGAATCCGAATTCGCTTCGACTCTATTCCTCACTAGTCAATACTCTCAAAAACTAAATCCTATGGGTTCAAACACTCATACTAATTTTTATGCGAAAGAGTTAATGTATAGAAATGAACTAATATGTTCGCATATGTATAAAGAAGAAAGGCTCAAAGTGTTATTTTAACATTAATCTCATCAAAGGAATCGAATGTATAAATTATAAAGATATCATATATAAAAATTATTTTCATGCATAAATCAAACTCATTAAGAAAGAATTTCAAGATATATGCTTTTTACAAATGAAGAAATTGCAATGACCTTTTAGGGAATTACTTCCTATATCTTTCTTTTGTAATTAGCCTGTACTCACAACTTTGTAGGCAATGTGGGTTATCTAAAACTCAAAGTATGCCTCTAGTTTTAAGTACATAAACAAATCTAAAAATCAATAGGGCATGACTGAAAAAGTATAGGTAGACAACCTTGTCTTACATGAAGGTTTGATTGACTCAATAATGAGGGGACATTGAGTTTACTTAAAATGCAATCCCCAAGTTACGTCTTGCTAAGATGTTAAACTAAGCGCTGGATGGGAGGCAACCCATCATTTTAGGTAATTTTCTTTTATTTGTTTTATTTACTTAATTTTATTGTTTATTTCATTTTAATTACATGTGAATAATTTTTAAATTGTTAAAACTAAAAATATTTGTTGAGATGTTAGAAGTTCACAACGATCTGTCTGTATACACTTTAATGATGAATATGATGGATGCACCTGCATTTTCCATTACTACTTGCACTTTCTCAAGAAATAGGTAATCTTTCTTCTCTTTTCTCTTTATCTTTAATTTACAGTTGTTACATTGAGGACAATGTAAGTTCTAGGTTGGGGGTGGTGAAAAGTTACCATGCTTAATTAAAAAAAAATTGACAATTTAAAAATAAAAAAAATAAAAAAATTTGGTTTTATTTCTATTTTGTGTGATTTAGTAATTTTTGGAATTAAAAAAAAACTTTTTCACAAAAATTTATCATTTCTTTAAATCAAATTTAAGTAAATAGTTAAGTCTTTTGTACTGTTAGATTAATTTTTGAATACATATCATGAAATATTTTGTAATTATTTTTGATAATTAGTTAGTTTTTGTCATAACTAGTATTTCTTGATAAGATGTAGAAATTATATTAAACCCAAAATCGGTGTTTATGAATTTTTTTAGTGGAGACTACCTTTGTGAGATATAATTTGAGGCTAATTTCCTTTATTCAGAGTAAAATATATATTTTTTCTACTCCAAACACATTTCTTATTTCTTCAAATTTTTAGATGATCTCTATAGGTATTAGCGTATGAATGTATGAATTTTTTTCTCATCTTAATAGAGTATCATATATATTTTTATTATTATTGCTTAGATTAAATGATTTGAGTAGAAATTGATAGTATATGCTTATATCTCGTTCATGCATGACTCATACAAAAAAAAAAGACATATATGGGGTTACCTAAACCAAGATCAAACGAAAAGCCACAAAATTAACCACTCACCAAAATCCAAAAAAAATGTACAATCAGACATGGGTTGACTCTCTAAAATACATATATTGAGAAATATCTTCAGAAAAAAATAGAGAGATAAAGAATATATAGTATAATCTACATACTATAACCCACATTTCCTACAAAGTTGTGAGTAAAAGTTAATTACAAAAGAAAGATATAGGAAATAATTCCCTAAAAAGTCATTGCACTCTCTTCATTTGTAAAAGGCATATATCTTGAAATTCTTTCTTAATGAGTTTTATTTATGCATGAAAATAATTTTTATATATGCTATCTTTATAATTTATACATTTGATTCCTTTCATGAGATCAATGTTAAAATAACACTTTGAGCCTTTATTCTTTATACATATGCGAACATATTAGTTCATTTCTATACATCAACTCTTTCGCATATAAAATAGTATGAGTGTTTGAACCCATAGGATTCAGTGTTTTGAGAGTATTGACTTGTGAGGAATAGAGTCGAAGCAAATTCTTATTCATGACATTGAAATTGGATGAAATTAAATTGATACATTTTTGACATGAAATATGAAAATGATTTTTCGACTAATAATTATAATAAATCATGATTGTTTAAAGAGATTAAAATAACTTATGTTTGAGATTTTAATTATGATCTTAAAGGAGATTAAAAAGTATGAGACATTTTTGTGAGATGTTGTTAATTTGTGATTTTGTTGTAAATTTAATTTTTAAGTTGTTTGTTTTTATTGTTTCTTTTGATTTTTACATTTAGTTCAATGTTTGTGGGTATCATTACTGAAAACCCTCACGAGACTCAAACTCGTCCACTAGAGCAACCTAGGGGTTTAAAGGCTTGTTGCATAGGCTAAATGCAACCGTGTCAATCCACGGAAGTGATTTAGGATAATTTAATTTTTAGTTTTTATCGCTTCTTGCTACTGACTAGCGAGAAGCTAGTTGGGGTTGTGATAAGTGCTCAAAAAGCACTAAAATAACCATGATTTTATGTACATTAATTGATTAAAAATATATATATTTATATGTTTTATCATATATTTATATAAATTTGTCTTTTTCGGAATCACGAGTATTTTTATTGTTTTTTAGGTATTTTTGCTTAAAAACACAATTTAAAGACTCAAAGAGGAATACTTGAAGCAATACATCACAAATATAATAATAAATAAGTGGGAAAAGATCAACAAACATGGAAAAATTGGACAAAATGGTTCGAAAAGGTCAAAAATGTCAAAAAGCAATCGCTACCATTTGCCATGTATTGTGACCAGTACATGCCCGCGCGCCCAAATAAGATCGGCACTATTCACGCGCGAGTTCTTGCGCTAGCAACAGCCCACGAGCGCCAGAGGTGCCCAAGACCCTCCGCACGCCCAACGCCTTTTCGCCCATTTTTCACGTCGCAGCCCCTACGTCATGCTAACATCATTAATGACCTCAGCATTTCCATTACGCGTTTTTACATTTTTTAACATTTTTTTACTCATTTTTTCTCTCCATCCTCACCTATAAATACCCCCATTCCCTTCACTTCAAAACACACCTAAAAACACACTTCTCTCTTCTTTCTTTCTCTTCATTTCTTAGTTTTTAGTTTTTTTAGTTTTTCTTATGTTTTAGCTAGTTTTGCTTAGTTTTAGAGTTCTTCCCTTTTTGGGAAGAACTAGTTATGTTTTTGTAATTTATTAGCTTTTTGATTCAATAAATGGGAGTGCAAATTCCGTTTGGAGGTTTTCTAGCAACGGGAATGGCATCGAAGTACTGTAAGGATTTTATTTTCTTTGTAGTTATTTTTTAATGCTTTATTCTTACATGTTATATTTAATTTGTCTATGATTAAATTTAACTGTGCTAGCTGTTTGTAAAAATGATATAATAATAACGTTGTTATGCTTGCGAAATATTAAATAGGTAAAAATTTCTAAAATGAATTGATTTTATTTTTATTCGAGATTTTATATTAAGAATGTTAGAGAGAAATATATTATTTTTCATTACAAACTTAAATCTGAAAATTAGATTTTAAGGTTTAGTTATCCGGTCTGATTTAGAGTAGTGCTCTTTTATTTGTTGGTACAATCGCCCGGTAGTTAGAGTGAAGCTCTATTTCAAAAGTTTTTATAAGAATTATTATCTGAAAATTTATTGACAACAAGTTTTCAGTAGTGGTTTTAAAACTTGAAAGTTAGTACTCGGATAACTAAATTCTTAGGTTTAATTTTGACACCTTGAATAAAGTTTAAACTATCTAACCCCACCAAAGGTGGCATTTAAATGGTTCATTTTCAATCTCTTAGAAAAGGGAATTAATTTAATTAACCAAATTAGTTATCAACCCCACCCATAGGTGTTAATTGATTTGTTTAGTTAACAAAGAATATCTAACCCCACCAAAGGTGGTATTCATACAAAAAAGGGAGAATCAATAAATATCAATTCATATCTTTAATAACCTAAATAATACGAGCAAGCATAATTAACTTAGTTATTATATCCATAAATACTCCACTATTTATAAAAGATAAAATTTGCATGAATGTTTATTGAATCTATGTTTAATTTTCTGTAATTAGATTAAAAACACAAAACCCCAAAATATCGTGACAGGATGTTTAAGATTTAATTTCATTTTTAAAAGTTTGAATAATAAATTAAAAACCACATACATTCCTTCCTTAGATCGACCTTGGGAGTATACTTATCATTTTCTACGAAATGATTCGTGCACTTGCGAGAGTTTTATAAATATAAAACCAAAGTATTGGCAGGATCGACGATGCCGGTTTTTGCTCATCAAGTTTTTGGCGCCGTTGCTGGGGATGACTCCGTTGCGGGGATGGCATCAAAGTTTTTGGCGATCCCGATTCTGCTCATCATCTCTCTCTCTTTTGTTTTTTGTAGCAGTCATGCATGAATGAGATATAAGCATATACTATCAATTTCTACTCAAATCATTTAATCTAAGCAAAAACAATAATAAAAAATATACGATACTCTATTTAAGATGAGAAAAAATTCATACATTCAATGCTAATACCTATAGAGATCATCTAAAAATTTGAAGAAATAAGAAATGTGTTTGGAGTAGAAAAAATATATATTTCACTCTGAATAAAGGAAATTAGGCTCAAATTATATCTCACAAAGGTAGTTTCCACTAAAAAAAATTCATAAACACCGATTTTGGGTTTAATATAATTTCTACATCTTATCAAGAAATACTAGTTATGACAAAAACTAACTAATTATCAAACATAATTACAAAATATTTCATGATATGTTTTTAAAAATTAATCTAATAGTACAAAAGACTTAACTATTTACTGAAATTTGATTTAAAGAAATGATAAGTTTTTGTGAGAAATTTTTTTTTAATTCCAAAGATTACTAAATCACACAAAACAAAAATAAAACCAAACACAAAAAATGAAAATGTGAAAAGAAAAAAAATTATTATTTTTTTATTTTTTTTTTAATTTTTTTTAATTTTTTAATTTTTAAATTGTTAAATCTTTTTTTTTAATTAAGCATGGTAACTTTTCACCACCCCCAACCAACAACTTACATTGTCCTCAATGCAACAACTGTAAATTAAAGATAAAAGAAAAGAGAAGAAAGATTACCTATTTCTTGAGAATGTGTAAGTAGTAATGGAGAAATGCAGGTGCATCCATCATATTCATCATTAAAGTGTATACAGACAGATCGCTGTGAACTTCTAACATCTCAACAAATATTTTTAGTTTTAACAATTTAAAAACTATTCAAATGTAATTAAACTAAAATAAACAATAAAAATTAAATAAATAAAACAAATAACAGGAAATTACCTAAAATGATGGGTTGCCTCCCATCCAGCGCTTAGTTTAACGTCTTAGCAAGACGTAACTTTATGGTGCTAAGGGTTACTCAGCCAAATGCAATCCATTTCAGCAATGTTGTTTGGTTCTTCTAAATAAGGCTTCACACGATGCCCATTGACTTTGAATGTTTTTTGTGTCTTGGAGTCCAATAGTTCTACTACTCCATGTGCAAATACCTGAACTATTTTGAATGGTCCATCCCATCTTGATCTCAACTTTCTTGGAAACAATCTCAAACGAGAGTTAAATAAAAGAACTTTCATTCCAGGGTGAAGAGTCTTAGGAACTAGCCTCTTGTCATGATAGTACTTAGTACGCTCTTTGTATAATTTGGCATTCTCACAGGCTTCGTTCCTAATTTCTTCCAACTCATTAAGATAGAGTAACCGTTTTTCTCCTGCTTTATCTAAATCCATGTTTAACTTTTTAATTGCCCAATAATCCTTGTGTTCAAGTTCAACTGGAAGGTGGCACGTTTTCCCAAAGATAAACCGGTAAGGGCTCATCCCAATAGGTGTTTTGTAAGCGTTGCGGTATGCCCATAAGGCATCATTTAACTTAAATGCCCAATCCTTCCTTGTAGGGTACACAGTGCGTTCCAATATTCCCTTAATTTGCTTATTACTTACTTCCACTAAACCAGAAGTTTGAGGATGATATGGAGTAGCTACTTTATGTGTGATGTTGTACTTGTTTAGTACTCCATTAAAGATTTTGTTACAAAAATGGCTACCTCCATCACTTATTATAGCTCTAGGCATTCCAAACTTGCTGAATATTAAATCCTTCAAGAATTTCACAACAACATTAGCATCATTGGTTTTAGTGGGGATAGCTTCTACACACTTGGATACATAATCCACAACAACCAAAATATATTGAAAACCATTAGATGGAGGAAAAGGACCCATAAAGTCAATCCTCCATACATCAAAGATTTCAACAACTAAATTAGATGTCAAAGGCATTTCATCTCTTTTGCTTATGTTTCATTTTCTTTGACATCTATCATAATGTGCACAAAACATATAAGCATCTTTAAAAAGAGTGGGCCAAAAGAATCCAGACCCTAATACCTTACGTGCTATCTTTTCACCACCAAAATGGCCCCCACAATGAAGTTCATGACAAAAAGTTAGAATGCTCTTATGTTCTTCTTCAGGTACACATCTCCGGATGACTTGATCTTGACCGATCTTGTATAAATAAGGGTCATCCCAAAAATAGTCCTTAATAGTTTTAAAGAACCTTTTCTTGTCCTAATATGAAGTGTTAGGTCACAAAACACCAGTGGCAAGATAGTTTACAATATCAGCATACCATGGGTTCGGACCTATCAAAAATAACTGTTCATCAGGAAAGGTTTCAACTATATCTTCATTACACTCATCTTTAAGAGAATTGAAATCAGAAATCAACCTAGACAAATGGTCAGCTACTAAGTTTTCACTGCCTTTCTTATCCTTGATTTCTAAGTCAAATTCTTGTAAGAGTAAGACCCACCTGATTAATCTTGGCTTGGCATTTGGTTTACTTAATATGTATCTTAAAGCAGCATGATCAGAATGCACAATCACTTTAGATCCTACTAAATAAGACCGAAATTTGTCTAAAGAAAACACTATAGCCAAGAATTCCTTTTCAGTGGTGGTATAATTCATTTGGGCATCATTAAGTGTTTTGCTAGCATAGTAGATGACATGCAAACGCTTATCCACTCTTTGTCCCAAGACTGCTCCTATAGCATAATCAGAAGCGTCACACATTATTTCAAAAGGTAAAGACCAATTTGGTGCCATAATAATAGGGGTAGATGTTAGTTTCTCTTTCAAGGTATTAAAGGCAATAAGGCAGTCATTGTTGAAATTAAAATAAACATCTTTTGATAGCAAGTTACATAAGGGACGACTTATTTTAGAGAAATCTTTAATAAATCGTCTGTAAAATCCTACATGTCCTAAGAAGCTTCTTATCCCCTTCACAGATGTAGGGGGAGGTAGTTTGGATATCAATTCAACTTTTGCCTTATCAACTTCAATACCCTTGTTTGAAATTATATGTCCTAAAAATATCCCTTGTTAAACCATAAAATGACTTTTCTCTCAACTAAGGGTGAGATTGCATTCAATGCATCTTTCTAAAACCAAAGTCAATTTATGTAAGCAATCATCAAATGAGTTTCCAAAGACTGAGACATCGTCCATGAAAATCTCAATGAATATTTCCACCATGTCCGAGAAAATAGATATCATGCATCTCTGGAAAGTGGCAGGGGCATTGCATAACCCAAATGGAATTCTTTGAAAAGCAAATGTCCCAAAAGAACATGTAAATGTGGTCTTTTCTTGATCTTCTGGTGCTATGGGTACTTGATAATATCCAGACAATCCATCTAAAAAATAGTAAAATCCGTGCCTAGCTAATCTTTCCAACATTTGATCAATGAATGGAAGAGGAAAGTGATCCTTTTTAGTATATAAATTTAGTTTCCTAAAATCTATACACATTCTCCATCCAGTGATTATTCTAGTGGGCACTAATTCACTTTTGTCATTTTTAACAACTGTTATCCCAGATTTCTTTGGTACCACATGCACTGGACTAACCCATTTACTATCCGCAATAGGATAGATAATTCCTTCTTCTAACAATTTAAGAATTTCTTTCTTAACTACCTCTTGCATATTTGGGTTTAGTCTTCTTTGGGCCTCTCATACAGGTTTAGCACCATCCTCCAAGTTGATCTTGTGCATACATATTATAGGACTAATGCCTCTTATATCCCCAATACTCCAACCTATAGATTTCTTAAACTGTTTAAGCACTTTAATGAGTTCCTTTTCTTGTGGTTTGGTCAAGGTTGAAGAAATTATCACTGGATAAGTTTTTCCTTCTCCCAAAAACACATATTTTAAGTGCTCTGGTAAGTATTTGAGTTCAAGTTCAGGTGATTTGGCCTCTTTACTAGATGAAGAACTACGTAGATTTAAAAGTGTACTAGATTTTGTCATTACTTCATCATTGTCTAGTTGTTCAAGGTACCCTTAATTTCCTCATCTAAATCTTCTTCGACCTCTTCAAGTGTAAGAATAGTTTCAAACTTGTCTTCTATTCTGGTTTGGAAAAAGGTGCCTTGGACAAGATTATCCAAAGGGTCGACATCGAATATTTCATCGATGGCAGAAATAGAAGGAAAAGGTGAAGAATCAAAAACTTTAAAATGCACAGTCTCTCCTAAGACTGTCATTGTCAAATTTCCATCTTGGATATCAATAATAGTTTTAGTAGTTTCCATAAATGGTCTACCAAGCAATATTATGTGCTGTATGTCCAATGCTGGATTTTCTTGCATATCTAGAACCACAAAGTCAACAGGTATTATCAGTTTGTCTACTTGTACCAATACATCCTCAACTATTCCCTTTGGATACTTAAGAAATCTATTTGCAAGTTGAAGGGACATAGTTGTGGGTTTTAAATCCCCTAGATTGAGCTGTAAGAATATAAAGTAGGGCATCAAATTTATACTAGCACCTAAATTAAGCATTGCTTTAGCAACCTTCCTATCCCTCATAGTTATGTTTATAATAAAACTTCTAGGGTCTTTCAACTTAAGGATAGTTTATGATGAAGTATAGTGCTAGAAATTTCAGATACTATTACTCGTTCATTCAATTCATACCTCATTTTTTTAGTGTTCAACTCTTTGAAAAACTTAGCATATGAGGGCACATTCATGATCACTTATAATAATGGTAAATTGATATTTACTTTAGAGAGCATATTAAAAAGATCATAGAATTTCTTATCTTGTTTGGATTATTTTAACTGGTGTGGAAAAGGTACTTGTATCTGGTGTGGTTATATTGTCTTTTGAATTTTGGGGATGCTAGATGACCCCCCAATGAGTTTTTAAGAAGGCTTGTTAAGTTTAACACTTATTTCTTCTTTTTGCGAGATTAAAATATCACCTTCTTTGTTACCTGAACTACAAGGTAGATCATTAGAGATTTCAGGTAAACTGGTATTGACTACCTTACCACTTCGAAGGGTTCTTACATCTTTTGCTTGTTCTGGTTGATTGGGCAACTTTCCTGGTTCTTTCTTTTGCATTTGTTCATCCAGTTGCCCAACTTTAGATTCAATCCTTTTAACCGAAGCCTCCATGGTGTTCAACCTTTGATTAGTCATCAATTGGTTGTCACAACTAACTTGAATAAAAAGCATTCAAGCTATCCTCTAAGGTTGGCTTAAAAGATTGGCTTGGTGGGTAAGGGTAGTTGTTATCCGACCTTAGTGTTGGACATTGGGTGTAGGTTGGGTGATTATAGGTGTTTGGATGATACCTTTGAAAAGATTTGACTTCCTCTATGGCATCGACACTAGAATCACAAGTATTTGAACTATTATAAGTACCATGCCCAATTGAACAACACACTTCACGCACCTCTTGTTTGACATTTGGTGGGTAGTGAGAAGTTGCACTTGCTTAGTCAGTTCAGCAAGTTGCAAGGTTATCTCATTGTCGAAGCCAACTTCATTGACTCTTGTTCTCCTTCTAGCACCTCTTTGTTGGGAATTAGAACTCAATAGCTCATAAAGATTATAGGCTTCCTCTACAGTTTTTTCTCCCACAGCACCTCCAGCAGCATTATTAACCATGTATTGACTCTGCAGTGTCAATCCATCATAAAAGAATTGGTTATGTAGCTGTAATGGAAAGCTACGATTATGACATTGAATGAAAAGGAGTTTGAATCGTTCCCAAGCTTCATGAAAGGGCTCTTTATACATTTGAGAAAATTTTGCTATCTTCGTCCTTAGATCAACAGTCTTTTGATGAGAATAGAACCTACCCATAAAAATTTCATATACTGCCTCCCAAGTTTTTAGAGAACCCGATTGTAGAGTAATGAACCATGACCAAGCTCTATCCTTGAGGGTGTAAGGAAAACACCTCATCCTAAGTTGATCTTCATTAATTGCATGTAATGGAAAGGTTTGGACAATAGCATAGAATTCTCGAATGAAATAAAAAGGGTCTTCATTAGGGATACCGTAAAAGGAAGGCAACAAAGAATAATGAATCTTTTTCAATTCATAATTCCTTGTAGCCTCTAGTAATTGTATGCCGGAAGTTACATTGCCAATAATTGGCATTGTATAGTCTTTCATCATTTTCCGCCTATCTTCAGCATCTCCCATGGTTATTTGTAACTGAAATTGATCCTCTTCCTATTGTGTATCAACATTTAGCTCTTAAAAAAATAGTAGATATCTCTAAGAAAGATTTCTAACTTGATAAAATGTATAGGCTTAAAGTAAAAAGGCACAGGGAACCTAATAAATATAATAATAATAATAATAATAATAATAATAATTATTATTATTATTATTATTATTATTATTTAAATTTAAAGAATGGACACAAATTTTGAAACAAACGAATTTATTTCATTTGAATTTTATTACACACAAAATAAAACTAAAACAAAGGAAAATACAATAATGGGTGACCTCCCATGTAGGACTAAAATTTATCGTCTTCTAGTAAGACGTTGCTTGGAGATTGCAAAATGACAAACTCAATGTCTCTTCTTCATTAAATTTATTTTACCCCATTTGACCATCAAATTAGCCTTTGCTTTGTTTTTGCAAATGTTCAACTAACTGTTCTACTTGAACTTCCACCTTTTTTATAGAAGCTTCCACAGAGTCCAACCGTTGATTGGTTTTAGATTAGTTATCTCTACAAACTTGAATAAAAGAATTCAAGTTGTCCTCCAGGGTTGGCTTATTGGGAATGCTTCTTGGAATAGGCGGTGGAATTGCTGGCCTGTCTGATTTGAGCTTTGAGTGAAAGAAGGGTTATTTTGCCTCCACAAGAAATTTGGATGATTTCTCCACCCAGGATTATAGGTATTTGAATTGGGGTCGAACCTTGGTCTCTGTTGATATGCTCCCAATAAATTAACTTGTTCAGGTCCAGTTGTTGTTTCTCCTTGATATGGACAGGCTTCAGTACCATGTCCCATGTTGCTATACAAACCATACTGTTCATTATTGGTGTTGGTTTGTGTAGTGAGAAGGGAAACTTGCTTGGTCAATTGAACAAGTTGTTGTTGAACTTCATTGCTGGAATCGATTTCATGAACTCCAACTTTTCTCACTCGTGAGATTTTCTGTTGGGAATTAGCACCCAACATCTCAAAGAGGTTGTACGTCTCTGAGGTAGTTTTTTCTCCTATCGCTTCTCCTGCAGCGTTTTCTACAATGAACTGACATTGTTGTGTAAGTCCATCGTAAAATAATTGGTTCTACAACTACAAGGGAAAGCTGTGATGGGGACATTGAGTGAGAAACATTTTGAACCTATCCCAAGCTTCATGGAATGGTTCTCCTTCCATCTGAGAGAAAGTAGCAATATTTCCTCTCAACTCTGATGTTTTTTGGTGGGAATAGAATTTTCCCATGAATTTATTGTAAATGTTCTCCCATGTCATCAGAGAACCTGGGGAAAGTGACATTAACCAAGCTTTGGCCTTATCCTTTAAGGTGTAGAGGAAACATCTCATTCTAAGTTGATCCTTATTTAGAATACCGAGGGGGAATGTTTGGACCGTAGCATAGAAATCTCTCATGAAGGAAAGAGAATCTTCATTAGGTAGCCCATAAAAGGAAGGAAGCATAGAAAAATGAATATTTTTTAGGTCATAATTCTGAGCAGCCTCACCCAGCTGGATAGCGGTAGTTGCCGTGCCAATCACCGGTCTTGCAAAATCCTTCATAGTGGTTTCCCTAACATGTTTGTTTTCTTCCATTTCTTTCGGTTCTAGTAAAGGATTATGACTTGGTTCTATGTTTGGCTCAAAAACAAGTTGATGGGTGGAATCCAGTTTTGTTAACACTTGTTTAAATTTATGAATATTATTTAGATATGGTGTAAGGGGGTTTCCTAAGGATCTCCTACCACGCATAGACTATTGAAAACGTAAATTTAAAACTCCTGTCACCAAAATAATAACCACATAAAAATTTAGAAAATATACATGGTATTTAATACAAAACACTAAACAAAACTAGTTAAACCCTAAGTCAAAAAAAGTTTGTTTTTTTAAGATAAAATAACGTAATCAGTATTAACCAAGAGTATTCCCGGGAAAGAATGGTGGTGCAAAGGCTCCTTAAAAACCATTCTCCTAGATAGAATAACGTTCCCAAGAAAGACTAGTAGCACAAAGGCTTCCAACAACTAGTCTCTCCTAGACAAAACTCTCTTATATCTTTACTTTTCATGCTATTAAGTTAATTAAGTTAAGTTAAGTATAAATTTAAGTTAATTAAGTTAATAAATGTATGTTTATATAAGTTAATCAAAATCTAAATTAATTAAGTTTTTTTAAATAAAATCTTTTTTTACTATTTATGAACGGTAAGTTTTTATTTACTTCATATTTTCAAATTCAGAAAACTAATATTTTACTATTTACGTAATAAAAGTTTTCTAATTTTTTTTTCATGAACGGTAATTTTATTTTACTATTCACGCTATATTATTATTATTATTTTATCTTAAATTTTTTTTAATTTTAATTTAACTTTTTTTTACTATTCATTAACGGTAAAAAAAATTTTTACTTCAAATTTCAAATTTTTAAATTATTTTACTATTCACGCTATAGTTGTTATTATGATTATTTTTAATTTAAAATTTTTTATTTTTTATATTTTTTATTTTTTATTTTCTTATTATTTCTTATGAAATTTTTTATATTTTCAATATTTTTTATATTTTTATATTTTTATATTTTTTATTTTTTATTTTCTTGTTATTTCTTATCAAATTTGATTAATTTCATTTTTTTTATTTTTTATTTTTTTTATTTTTTTTATTTTTTATTTTTTTATTTTTTTATTTTTTTTATTTTTATATTTTCTTATTATTTCTTATGAAATTTGAAATTTAAAATTTAATTAATTTTTTATTTTTTTATTGTTTTACTAAAAAAAATCACAATTATTTATAACATAAAAATGTTTTTAAAATTTTGATAGATAATTTTAAAACGCTATTCCTTCCCCAGCAACAGCGCCAAAAACTTAATGAGCGAAAACCGGCATCGCCGATTCTCACCAATACTTTGGTTTTATATTTATAAAACGCTCGCAAGTGCACGAATCATTTTGTAGAAAATGATAAGTATACTCCCAAGGTCGATCTAAGGAAGGAATGTATGTGGTTTTTAATTTATTATTCAAACTTTTAAAAACGAAATTAAATCCTAAACATCCTGTCACGATATTTGGGTTTTTGTATTTTTTAATCTAAGAACATAAAAATAAACATAGATATGGATTCAATAAACATTTATACAAATTTTATCAGTTAAAAATTGTGGAGTATTTATGGATATAATAACTAAGTTAATTATGCTTGCTCATATTATTTAGGTTATTAAATATATGAATTGATATTTATTGATTCTCCCTTTTATGTATGAATATCACCTTTGGTGGGGTTAGATATTCTTTGTTAACTAAACAAATCAATTAACACCTATGGGTGGGGTTGATAACTAATTTGGTTAATTAAATTAATTCCTTCTTTCTAAGAAATTGGAAATGAACCATTTAAATGCCACCTTTGGTGGGGTTAGATAGTTTAAACTTTATTCAAGGTGTCCAAATTAAACCTAAGAATTTAATTATCTGAGTACTAACTTTCAAGTTTTAAAACCACTACTGAAAACATGTTGTCAATACATTTTCAGATGATAATTCTTATAAAAACTTTTGGAATAGAACTTCACTCTAACTACCGGACGATTGTACCAACAAATAAAAGAGCACTACTCTAAATCAGACCGGATAACTAAACCTTAAAATCTAATTTTCAGATTTAAGTTTGTAATGAAAAATAATATATTTCTCTCTAACATTCTTAATATAAAATCTTGAATAAAAATAAAATCAATTCATTTTAGAGATTTTTCCCTATTTAATATTTCGCAAGCATAACATCGTTATTATTATATCATGTTTACAAATAGCCAGCATAGTTAAATTTAAACATAAACAGATTAAATATAACATGTAAGAATAAAGCATAAAAAATAACTGTAAAAAAAATAAAATCCTTACAGTACTTCGATGCTATTCCCGTTGCTGGAAAACCTCCAAACGGAATTTGCACTCCCATTTATTGAATCAAAAGAAAATAAATTACAAAAACATAACTAGTTCTTCTCAAAAAGAGAAGAACTCTAAAACTAAGAGAAACTAGCTAAAAATAAGAAAAACTAAGAAAAAAACTAAAAACTAAGAAAAGAGAGAAAGAAAGAGAGAAGTGTGTTTTGAGGTGTGGTATGAAGTGAATAGAAGGGGGGTATTTATAGGTGAGGATGGGGAGAAAAAGTGGGTGAAAAAATGTTAAAAATGGTAGAAATGCGGAGTAGTGCAATTGATGACATCAGCATGACGTGGGAGGCGCATGCGCGCGAAAATGGGGCGAAATGGCAGCGGCGTGTGTTGTGTGTTTTGCAACACACAAAAATCGTGCAAGTATACACTGTCACAAGTAATAAAGATTTTTAAGTAGAGTATCATTCCCACGAGGATTTGTTACTATAGTTTGTTGAGTACTAAAATTGTATCTCTCTGATTTTATCCAAAACAATCGTTCATTTAACAAAAAGGTAATAAAAGAAAATAAGAGAACTCTAGGATTGCAATTTTTCACCAAACTAATCCACTCCAATCATATTATCTTCTTTTGATTTATATTTTTTAGTACATTTAATTTGTCAACCGAAAACTTCTTTTTTTATTCATACATCTCTTCCGAGTTCGCACAAACACATTCCTCGTTAAATTAATTCACTATATCTCTATGAGAATTAAATTTAATAAGATTCATTTAGTTCTAAGTTCTCAAATGGTCACACATACAATTAGGGTATATTCCTATCCTTCATCATACATGTCATTCTATTTACGAGCAATACAAACAAAAATGCCTTTCTCAAGTTTATTTTTATGCCACAAATCGTTTTGATAAAATTCGTAAATAATCAAAAAGCATTAAGCACAAAATAGAACGAACAAATCGAACGTCTTATAAATCTATCAAAAAATAATTAAAATCAAAGCTTCATAAATTTAGATCAAATGCAACCCTAAAAAAATTAAATTACTTCCTTAATTAAAAATTAAAATTACAACAGATTTAGAAAAATTAGAAGAAGAAGAAAGAAAATTAAAACATCATATAGAACAAATATTTGGCACACGCAGAACACAACAAAAGCCAAAAAATGGCTTCTGCATGTTCTGCAGTCCAAAACCGAACACCACAAAATTTCTAAACTAAAAAAAACTCTTGTCAACTCTATCATAACATCATCTATTTATAGCTAAAAAATACATCTAAAATATTACATTTTTATTTTATATTTTTATCAAAAACGCGTAATAATTTTTATCGAAAAACAAAATCACGTTGTGTATTGATTTAGCTAAAAATCAAGACGCCAATTCTCGCAAATACTTTGGTTTTAATATTTGTAAAACTCTCGCAGTGCACGAATCATTTCAGAAAATGATAAGTATACTCCCAAGGTCGATCTAAGGAAGGAATGTGTGGTTCTTAATTTATTATTCAAACTTTTAAAAACGAAATTAAATCCTAAACATTCACTGTCACGATAGTTTGGTTTTGTGGTTCCTAATCTAATAACATAAAATAAACATATATATACATTAATTAAATATAATAAAAAAATAAACATAGATACAAATTCAATAAATAAATATAAATACATTCAATAAATATTCATGCAAATTTTATCATTTATATTAAGTGAGTATTTATGGATATAATAACTAAATTAATTACGCTTGCTCATATTATCTAGGTTATTAAAGATATAAATTGATATTTTATTGATTCTCTTTTTGTATGAATACCACCTTTGGGGTTAGATATTATTTGTTAACTAAACAAATCAATTAACACCTACGTGGGGTTGATAACTAATTTGGTTAATTAAATTAATTCTTTTTCTAAGAGATTGAAAATAAACCATTTAAATGCCACCTTCTAAGTTGGGTGTAGCTTTAAACTTTATTCAAGGTGTCCAAATTAAACCCAAGAATTTAGTTATCCGAGTACTAACTTTCAAGTTTTAAAACCACTACAAAAACATGTCATTAATACATTTTCACATAATAATTCTTATAAAAACTTTTGAAATAGAGCTTCACTCTAACTACCTGCGATTGTATCAACAAATAAAAGAGTACTACTCTAAATTAGACCTGGAGCAACTAAACCTTAAAGTCTAATCTTCGTATTTAAGTTTGTAATGAAAAATAATATATTTCTCTCTAACATCCTTAATATAAAATCTTGAATAAAAATAAAATCAATTCATTTTAGAAATTTTCACCTATTTAATATTTTCGCAAGCATAACAACGTTATTATTATATCATGATTATGAATTAAAGCAGTCATTAAATTTAATCATAAATTAAATATAACATGTAAGAATAAAGCATAAAAATAATCAGAAAGAAAATAAAATCCTTACAGAACTTCGACGCTATTCCCGTTGCTAGAAAAACCTCCAAGCTGAATTTGCACTTCCATTTATAGAATCAAAAATCTAAATTATTACAAAAACATTACAAGTTCCTCTCAAAAAGAGAAGAACTCTAAACCCAAGAGAATTGAACTAAAAACTAAGAGAAAACTAAGCAAAAGCTTAGAAACTAAGAAAGAAACTAAGAAAAACTCAAAAACTAAGAAATGAGAGAAAGAAAGAAGAGAGAAGTGTGGTTTTGAGGTGTTTTGAAGGTAAAGGGAAGGGGGTATTTATAGGTGAGGATGGAGAGAAAAATAGAGAAAAAAATGTTAAAAAATGTAAAACGCGGATTAGTGATTCACGACGCTATGATGACGCCAAAGACATATGTGGCGGTACCTGCACAAGACGGGATGAATGAAGATTCAGATGCGGATGACAAGACGCTGGATGAACAATGTCGCGATGAAAGCACTCTGATGAACGTACGCGGATGAACAAAGAGCATGATGAATAAGACGCTGCCGATTAACAAGAATACGCGCAATCGTAGTCGCAAGGCCTTACGCTGGCGGCCGCAGTCGGTGGCATGCTTTTCTCCTTTTTGACATTTTTGACCTTTTCGACCCATTTTGTCCATTTTTTCCATATTTGTCGACCTTTACGCACTTATTTATTGATATATTTGTGTTGTATTGCTTCAAGTATTCCTCTTTGAGTCTTTAAATTACGTTTTTAAGCCAAAATACCTGAAAAACAATAAAAATACCCGTGATTCCGAAAAAGACAAATTTATATAAATATATGATAAAACATATAAATATATATATTTTTAATCAATTAATTTGCATAAAATCATGGTTATTTTAGTGCTTTTTTTATCACTCATCACAACTCTCACTTCTTTAGTCCCTTAGCAAGAAGCGTATAAAAACTAAAATTAAACTATCCTAAATCACTTTCGTGGATTGAAACGGTTGCATTTAGCCTATCTGAACAAGCCTTTAAACCCCAGGTCAGCCCAAGGATGAGTTCGAGTCTCGTGAGGGTTTTCAGAATGATACCCACAAACATTGAACTAAATGTAAAAACAAAAGAAACAATAAAAACAAACAACTTAAAAATTAAATTTACAACAAAATCACAAATTAACAACATCTCACAAAAATGTCTCATACTATTTAATCTCCTTTAAGATCATAATTAAAATCTCAAGCATAAGTTATCTTAATCTCTTTAAACAATCATGATTTATTATAATAATTAGTCGAAAATCATTTTCATATTTCATATCAAAAATGTATCAATTTAATTTCACCCAATTTCGGTCATGAATCGAATTCGCCGACTCTATTCCTCACAAGTCAATACTCTCAAAACACCGAATCCCATGGGTTCAAACACTCATACTAATTTATATGCGAAAAGAGTTGATGTATATAAACGAACTAATATGTTCGCATATGTATAAAGAATAAAGGCTCAAAGTGTCATTTTAACATTGATCTCATGAAAGGAATCAAATGTATAAATTATAAAGATATCATATATAAAAATTATTTTCATGCATAAATCAAACTCATTAAGAAAGAATTTCAAGATATATGCCTTTCACAAATGAAGAGAGTGCAATGACTTTTTAGTGGAATTATTTCCTATATCCTTCTTTTGTAATTAGCCTTTACTCACAACTTTGTAGGCAATAAGGGTTATATTATGTAGATTATACTATATATTCTTTATCTCTCTATTTTTTTCTCAAGATATTTCTCAATATATGTATTTTAGAGAGTCAACCCATTGCATCATTGTACATATTTTGGATTTTGAAGTAGTTGGATTAATTTTGTGGCTTTTCCGCTTGATCTGGTTTAGGTAACCCCAGATATGTCTTTTGTTTTTGTAATAGTCATGCATAAATGAGATATAAGCATATACTATCAACTTCTACCAAATCATTTAATCTAAGCAAAAATAATAATCAAAAATATATGATACTCTATTAAAATGAGAAAAAATTCATACATTCAATGCTAATACCTATGTAGATCATCTAAAAATTTGAAGAAATAAGAAATGTGTTCTGGAGTAGAAAAAATATATATTTCACTCAGAATAAAGGAAATTAGGCTCAAATTATATCTCACAAAGGTAGTATCCACTAAAAAACTCATAAACACCGATTTTTGGGTTTAATATAATTTCTACATCTTATCAAGAAATACTAATTATGACAAAAACTAACTAATTATAAAAAATAATTACAAAATATTTCATGATATGTTTTCAAAAAATTAATCTAATTACAAAAGACTTAACTATTTACTTAAATTTGATTTAAAGAAAAGATAAATTTTTGTGAATTTTTTTTTTATTCCAAAAATTACTAAATCACACAAAATAGAAATAAAACCAAACACACAAAAGTATATTTTTTATTTTTAAATATTTTTTTTTTATTTTTAAATTGTTAAAACTTTTTTTTTAAGCATGGTAACTTTTCACCACCCCCAACCTAGAACTTACATTGTCCTCAATGTAAATAAATCAGAATTAAAGATAAAGAGAAAAGAGAAGAAAGATTACCTATTTCTTGAGAAAGTGCAAGTAGTAATGGAAAAAATGCAGCATCCATCATATTCATCATTAAAGTCAGACAGACGTATCACGTGAACTTAACATCTCAACAAATATTTTTAGTTTTAACAATTTAAAAATTATTCACGTAATTAAATAAATGAAACAAATAAAAGAAAATTACCTAAAATGACGGGTCGCTCCCATCCAAGCTAAGTTTAACGTCTTAGCAAGACGTAACTGGGATTGCATTTTAAGTAAACTCAATGTCCCTCATCATCGAGTCAATCAAACCTTCAGGTAAGACAAGGTTGTTCACCTATACTTTTTCAGTCATGCCTCTATTGATTTTCAAATTTCTTTTTGTACTTAAAACTAGAGGCATATTTTGAGTTTTTAGATAACCCACATCTAGGTACAAATCAAATAATTAAGGCATAAAACACAATTGTAGACCTAGATTAAACAAAGAAACTAGCTCCTTAGATTGTAATTAAAACTTTAAAATTTTGGAGATAGTTAAAAAAATTTGTTTTTTTTTTAAAATAACATAATCAAGATAACCAAGAAGCTCCCAGGAAAGAATTGCAGTAAAGGCTTCTTAAAAAACTATCCTCCTGCATAACAACGTTCCCAGGAAAGACTAGTGGCACAAAGGCTTCCAAGAACTAGTCTCCTAGACAGAACTCCCTTAGATCTTTACTTTTCATGTTATTAAGTTAAGTTAAATAAAACCTTAAGTTAATGAAAATCTAAGTTAATTAAGTTAAGTGAATTAAAAAAAATCTAAGTTAATTAAGTTAAGTTAAAAAAAATCTAAGTTAATTAAGTTGTTAAAAAAAAGTTAATTAAGCTAAGTGAAGTAAAAAATATAAGTTAATTAAGTTAAGTGAAAAAAAGTTAATTAATTTAAGTGAAGTACAAAAATCTAAGTTAATTAAGTTAAGTGAAAAAAAAGTTAATTAAGTTAAGTAAAAAAATCTAAGTTAATTAAGTTAATGAAAATTTAAGTAAAAACCTAAGTTAATGTTAAAAAAATTTAAGTTAATTAAGTTAGTAAAAAAAAAACTAAGTTAGTAAGTTAAATAAAATCAAGAAGAAAAAAAAATAGCTAAAGAAAGAAAAAAAATAATAAAATAAAATAAAATTGAAAAAGGTAAAAGAAAATAAAAAAAATAAAATTATGATTTAAAATAAATAAAAAAAAATTAAACTCAAAAAAATTAAAATTTTGGTTTTTTTTTTATTTTTATTTTTTTTTATTTTTTTTATTTTTTATTTGTTTTTATTTGTTTTTATTTATTATTTTTATTTATTATTTTTTTTTAATTTTTAATTTTAATTTTTAATTTTTTATTTATTTTTTATTTATTTTTATTTATTTTATTTATTTATTTTATTTATTTTATTTATTTATTATTTATTATTTATTTATTATTTTTTTTATTTATTTATTATTTTTATTTATTATTTATTTTTTATTTTTATTTAAAATTTATTAAAAAAAAATTTATTTTTTTATTTTTTTATTATTTCTTATGAAATTTAAAATTTGAAATTTGATTAAATTTTTTTATTTATTTTTTATTTTTTTACAAAAACAAAAAAAAAATCACAATTATTTACAGCACAAAAATATTTTTAAAATTTTGATAAATAAATTAAAAACGCTATTCCTTCTCTGCAAGAACCCGCCAAAAACTGATGCCATCACTACACGCCAAAACTTGATGCAGTAATCGTGATCACCAAAACTTGATGGCTAAAACCCATCGCCATTCTGCAAATACTTTGGTTTTAATATTTGTAAAACTCAGAAAAGTAATCATTTCGTAGAAAATGATAAGTATACTCCCAAGGTCCATCTAAGGAAGGAATGTATGTGGTTCTTAATTTATTATTCAAACTTTTAAAAACGAAATTAAATCCTAAACATCCTCACGATAGTTTGGTTTTGTGTTCCTAATCTAATAACATAAAATAAGCATATATGTATTAATTAAATATAATAAAAAAATAAACATGATACAAATTCAATAAATAAATATAAATACAGATTCAATAAATATTCATGCAAATTTTATCATTTATATTAGTGGAGTATTTATGGATATAATAACTAAATTAATTATGCTTGCTCATATTATCTAGGTTATTAAAGATATAAATTGATATTTTATCGATTCTCTTTTTGTATGAATACCACCTTTATGAGTTAGATATTCTTTGTTAACTAAACAAATCAATTAACACCTACGGAAGTGGGGTTGATAACTAATTTGGTTAATTAAATTAATTCCTTTTCAAGAGATTGAAAATGAACTATTTAAATGACACCTTGGTGGGGTTAGACGATTTAAACTTTATTCAAGTGTCCAAATTAAACCTAAGAATTTAGTTATCCGAGTACTAACTTTCAAGTTTTAAAACCACTACCGAAAAACATGTTGTCATTATACATTTTCACATAATAATTTTATAAAACTTTGAAATAGAGCTTCACTCTAACTACCTATTATCAGACTAACAAATAAAAAGAGTACTACTCTAAATTAGACCGATAACCAAACCTTAAAGTCTAATCTTCAACATTTAAGTTTGTAATGAAAAATAATATATTTCTCTCTAACATCCTTAATATAAAATCTTGAATAAAAATAAAATCAATTCATTTTAGAAATTTTCACCTATTTAATATTTCGCAAGCATAACAACGTTATTATTATATCATGATTATGAATAGCTTAGTACAGCTTAAATTTAATCATTGCATAAATTAAATATAACATGTAAGAATAAAGCATAAAAATAATCAGAAGAAAATAAAATCCTTACACAATTCGACGCTATTCCCGCTAGAAAACCTCCAAGCGAATTTTGACTTCCATTTATTGAATCAAAAATCTAAATTATTACAAAAACATTACAAGTTCCTCTCAAAAAGAGAAGAACTCTAAACCTAAGAGAATTGAACTAAAAACTAAGAGAAAAACTAAGAAAAGCTTAGAAACTAAGAAAGAAACTAAGAAAACTCAAAAACTAAGAAACGAGAAAGAAAGAAGAGAGAAGGTGGTTTTGAGGTGTTTTGAAGGTAAAGGAAGGGGTATTTATAAAGTGAGGATGGAGAGAAAAATAGAGAAAAAATGTTAAAAAATGTAAAAACGCGGATTATGATTGCCGACCGCTATTGATGACGCCGATGACAGGCGGCCAGTACAAGACGGGGATGAATGAAGATTTATTGCACAAGATCGCCGGATGAACAAAGGTCGCGATGAACAAAGTGTCTCGGATGACGCGTCATGCGGATGAATAAGTGCTGCGGATGAATAGTACATGCACGCGGATGAACAAGTCTTTGCTGATGAATAGTACGCGGATGAACGGTGTAAACAGCCGCGTGAGTCGGGCGCCAGAGCACGGCGTAGCGGCAGGGCGCGTTTTTCTCCTTTTGACATTTTTGACCTTTTCGACCTATTTTGTCCGGCTTTTTCCATATTTGTCGACCTTTACGCATTTATTTATTGATATTTTTGTGATGTATTGCTTCAAGTATTCTCTTTGAGTCTTTAAATCATGCTTTTAAGCCAAAATACCGAAACAATAAAAATACCCGTGATTCCGAAAAAGACAAATTTATATAAATATATGATAAAACATATAAATATATATATTTTTAATCAATTAATTTGCATAAAATCATGGTTATTTTAGTGCTTTTTTTAGCACTCATCACGTATCAATTTTCGTATCGAAAAATATTATTTAATTCATGCGTGAGACAGGGGTGCCGATTCTGCATTTTTTTTAATTCTTTATGCATGCCACGTGTCAGCGTTTGATTCGCTGAAACAAATAGTTGGACACGTGGCCGTATCTCATTCGTTGAAAGGAACCTGCGCACGCTTAAACCGAAGCACCTGGGATCGGCGCCGAGAAAAGTGAGGCAACTCCCGGAAATGGGACATGATCCAACGCGTGTCGCGTGCGCATTGTAAATAGCCACGTGCCGACTCTTGATTTGCTTAAATATTAGCGGGACACGTGGTGATTCTTATTCTCTAAAACCGAGGATGCACGCCGTTACTATAACCCGCGTCACGCCACACGATTGCATTGCTACCGAATCTGCCTGCGGCAGGCGCAAATAGTTCCACGCTCAATCCGGGACCGTTGAATTGATGATCGAACGGTGAGTGATGGACGCGTTGAATGATGCGAGTGGAATTCTTCTCCTGCGTAGAAAATTCAATTTTTATTAATTACATTTTCACCCACAAATATATTTCAATTTACATTTTCAACTTTGTTTAATTGCAATACAGCCCTTTTGATAATTTAAATTAAATTTAAACTTTTAATAATTGAAATTAAGCCCGATTTTAATTTAAATTATATTTTCAACTTTTTTAAATTGCAATTAACAACTCTTTTATTTGAAATTATATTTTTGAACAAAAAAATATGAAATTAGGTACATTTTCTATACAAATTATTTAATTTTATTAAAAATGTATTTTTAGCATATAAAAGGAAAATATTAATTTATTTAACAAAAATTAACTAAATATTAAAAGAACATAGCAATTATCATTACTAAAACTGATGAAAATAACTATATAAAATACAGTTATCAGCGTGCACGGAAGGCACCAGTGGCGCGCGTGGAAAGGAGCAAGGTGAGCACGGTAGTGGGCATGGGCGCGCACTGACGTGGGCGCGCGTGGGCTGGGCGGCTGGCGTGCACATTTTCCTCCTTTTTGACCTTTTTGACCCATTTTGTCCATTTTTTCCATATTTGTTGACCTTTCCTTATTTATTTATTAATATATTTGTGATGTATTGTTTCCAGTATTCCTTTTTGAGTCTTTAAGTTACATTTTTAAGCAAAAATACCTGAAAAACAATAAAAATACTCGTGATTCCGAAAAGGATAAATTTATATAAATATATGATAAAACATATAAATATATATATTTTTAATCAATTAATGTGCATAAAATCATGGTAATTTTAGTGCTTTTTGGGCACTCATCACTACTTCAATTGCATAATCAAAAACATCACACAAAATTTCAAATGGAAGAGACCAATCTTGTGTCAAAATTATAAGGGCATATGTTAATTTATTCTTTAAAGTATTAAAAGAGAAAGAATTCATCATTAAAATCAAAATAAACATCTTTTGATAGAAAATTGCATAAGGCAAGACTTATTTTATAAAAATCTTCAATAAATCGCTTATAGAAACCTACATGTCCTAAGAAGCTTTTAATCCTTTTAACAGATGTAAGGGAAGGCAATTTTGCAATCAAATCTATTTTTTCCTTGTTAACTTTAATTCCTTTGCTAGAAATAACATGTCCTAATACTATTCCCTATTGTATTATAAAATGACTTTTCTCCCAACTAAGTGTCATATTGCATTCAATACAATGTTTTAAAACTAATGTAAAATTATGCAAGCAATTATCAAATGAGGTTCCAAAATAAGAAAACTCAACCACAAATACATCAATGAATTTTTCTACCATGTCTAATATGATTGAAATCATGCATCTTTGGAACATGGTAGGGGAATTTCATAACCCAAACAACATCCTTCTAAAAGAAAATGTCCCAAAAGGGCATGTAAAAATGATCTTTTCTTGACCTTCTATTGCAATGAGTACCTGATAATAACTTGAAAGACTATCCAAAAAATAGTAAAGTTCATCCCCAACTAGTCTTTCTAGCAATTGATCAATGAATGGAAAAGGAAAGTGATATTTTTTAGAGTATAAATTTAGTTTCCTAAAATCTATATGCATCCTCCATCCAATAATTGTTTGAGTGGATACTAGTTCAATTTTATCATTAAAATCTATATGCATCCTCCATCCAGTAATTGTTCGAGTGGGTACCAATTCATTTTTATCATTCTTTACAACCGTTATTCAAGACTTCTTTATAACACATGCACCAGACCAACCCATCAACTATCAATAATTGGGTAAAGTACTTCTACTTTTAGGAGCTTTAAGATTACCTTTATAACAACCTCTTGCATGATAAGGTTAAGTCTTCTCTAGGCCTCTCTAATAGGATTTAGCACTATCCTCCAAATTGATCTTATGCATACACATAGTAGGACTAATACCTCTAATATCCCATATACTCTAACCTATTACCTCTTTAAAATTACTAATCACTTTAGCAAGTTCAATTTCTTGGGGTTTGGTAAAGAGGAAGAAATGATAACCAAATAAGTTTCCCCCTTTCCCAAAAACACATACTTAAGGTACTTATGTAAATCTTTTAATTTTAAGTTACATATAATGGCCTATTCTTCATATGGGATCTTAGGTAAATCTAAGGGTGTACTATATTCTCTTATAAGTTCAACATTATCTAAGAAATCATGGTATCCCCTAGTCGCTTTATCTAAATCTTATTCTTCCTTTTCAACAGTTAAAAGAAAATTCAATTTGCCTTCTATTCTATCCTATATAAAAGTGTTATGTACAAGTACATTTATTGAATCAACATTATAGCATTCATCAATAGCAGAAATAGAAGGAAAAGGTGAAAAGTCAAAAACTTTAAAGTGGACAATTTCTCTTAAGACTATCATTGTTAAATTTCCATTTTGGACATTAATAATAGTTTTGGTAGTAGCCAGAAATAGTCTACCAAGAAGTATTGTATATTTTTTTCCCAAAGATGGATTTTTCTCCATATTAAGAACCCCAAAATCAATAGGTATTATAAGTTTTTCTACCTATACCAAAATATCTTAATTTAACCATTCCCTTAAGACTTTTAGTATATCTATCCGCAAGCTTAAGGAATATGGTTGTAGATTTTAGATCTCCCAAACCTAGTCGTAAGTAGATAGAGTATGGCATCAAATTTATACTAACACCTAGGTCTAGCATTGCTTTAGTTACCTTTATATCTCCCATATTCATGTTAATGATAACACTACCAAGATCTTTCAACTTTAGGGATTGTTGATGCTGAGGTACAACACTAGAAATTTATGATACCACTAATCTTTCATTAAGCTCACACCTCCTTTTCTTAGTATCCAATTCTTTGAAAAACTTAGCATAAGAGGGTATATTCTTAATCACTTCTAATAAAGGTAAATAAATCACTTCAAAATGTTTAGGTAATATTTTATTGACTACCTTACCACTTCGAAAGATTATAACATCCTTTGTTTGTTCTACTTGGTAGGACAGTTTTCTTTTTTCTTGCTTTTGCATCCATTCTACAAGTTGCCCAATTTTGACTTCAAACCTTCTTACCAAAGCCTATATAGAGGTCAACCTTTGATTGTTCATGAATTGGTTGTCTTTATTAATTTGAATAAAAGCATTGAAATTATCTTATAAGGTTGTCATAGATTGATATGTGGGTAAGATTGGTTTTTATATGACCTTTATGTTTGGTTTTAGTCATATGTTTGGTAATGTTTTGGGTAATTATAGTTGTTGTAATGATACCTTTGCATATAATTTGCTTCCTCTAAGATATTCATACTAGAATTTCCTATATTTGAACAATTAAAAGCATTATGTCCAATTAAACCAAAAAATTCACATGCCTCTTGTTTTGACTTTTGAATCATAATGAGAATTTACATTTGCTTAGTTAGTTTTGGAAGTCACAAGGTCATTTCGTTCCCAAAGCTAACTTCATTGACTCCTACTTTTCTTCCTCTAGTACTCTTATATTAGAATTTAACATCTCATAAAGCTCCTAAGTTTCTTCTACCTTTTTTTCTCTCATAGTTGCTCCTGCAACATTATCATTTTTGTATTAACATTGCTATGTTATGACATCATAAATGAATTGATTTTGTACTTGCAATAGATAGGTAGACATTGAATCAAAAGTAGTTTGAATCTTTCCCAAGGTTCATAGAAGGGCTCTTCATTCATTTGATAGAATGTTATTATTTTTGCCCTTAATTCTACAATCTTATGATAGGAATAGTACCTACTCATAGACTTAGCTTTATTCTTGATGGTATAAGGAAACATGTCATCCTAAGATGGTCTTCATCCCATCTATGCCATGGAATTATCTACATAGGATAGGCAATGCATATTCCTTTATCATTTTCTTTTCAACATCACCCATGTTTACTTGAACTTGAGTATGTTCATCTTTCTCTTAATCAACGTTTATATTTCTTGAGATTTGATTTATCCTATAAATGCTAATAAAAAGTGCAAGTTTCTTTCTCAAAGATCTCTTACCTTTTGTACATTAATTACAAAAAAAAAATCAAGATAACACATCACTTAAATTCTATTAAATAAGTACTATTAGAAGTAAAAAACGAAAAATCCATACTATACATAAATTAACAAAATAATTTATTATACAATTTTTTTAAAAGAAATAAAATAATAAAAAAATTAATAAAATATATTAAATTAAAATTAAATATAAAGAATAAAGAATTTAAAAAGAAAAGAAAATAATTTTTTTAAGATTTTTTATATTTTATAATTTTTTATCTAATTTACTTTAGATTTTTTTGTATGACAAAATTTACAATTTTTAAAAATCAAAAATTAATTAATAACTTAGATATTTTAAAATTTTAAATAAAAATCAACATAAAAAGTTTTTAAGATTTTGATAATAACAATTTAAAAACGCTATTCTTTCTCAACAATGGTACTAAAAACTTGATGTTTGTTATCTAATTTTTAGTGCTATTATCAATTTACGTAGAAATTACACAAAAACTTGATGTGCCAAAATTACGCATACAAATTTTGTATAATTTATAAAATAGCTCACTAGTACGCAAATCACTTATAGAAAATGATGAGTATACTTCAAAGGTCGATCTAAAGACAAATCTTATGGTTTTTAAATAATTCAACAAATCCTTAAAAATGAAATTAAATAACCTAAACATTTTATCACAATTATTTTAGGTTGAGTTTATAAACTAATAATATAAAAATATAGATAGATTCAATAAATATTTAAGAAATTAAACATTTATCATGCATCGGAGAATTTATGAGATCTCCATTGAGTGTTTGTTGTTTAGCTGCCTAATATTTGTTGAACCAATTCTATTCCTATTTTTTAATTTATTAGTTTAGATTTTTTAAAACTCAAACATTGTGATAAAATATTTAAGTTTATTTTTCATATTTATTTTTAAAATTTTATTGAATTATTTAAAACCACGTAGTTTTTTTTTTATACCGACTTTAAAAATATACTAGTTGATTTTTATAGAAAAATTCGTGCACTTGATAGTTATTATTAAATATGAAATTTGTACACCAATTAACAAATAGCCATCTTACTAGAGAATCATCAGGAACAACCTTCTTAATGACACTCTTAAATGCCATCTTGAATGTGCAGCATTCTGAAACTCAGCGATAATAACATGAGTAGATAGGGAATTTTTATTTATTTGTTATTATTTTTTTGCTAGAATTTAACACAATAAATTAGTCACTAGCATCTTTTTACAGTGAAAGCTATATTACCTTTATTCTGCATTGAACAATATAACAATCTAACACTGTTCTCAAATGAATTGCATCAATAATATTTATTGCCACCATGATTAAGTTATAATAGATTTCTCTTTTAAAAACAATTCATATTCCATAGACTGTTACAATAGAATGCCACAAACAACGGGTCACAAATGGACACGATACTTGCCTAATAAAGAGACACTAGTGAATAAGTATTAAAAAAAGAAGGTAAGCTGTCGGTTGAGATTCATAGTAAAATTGCCCCAATGGTCAAATGGATAAACTAAGTTCAGCTTTTGCAATAATATGTTAAAATCATTTTGGTACATTTCTCCAATTAAAAAGCTAAGTCGATGCCTAACATGCTGGATTACAGACAAATTAAGATGAGATTGATAAAGTTAGAGTTTCAACAGAAAATGACGTTCTTAGACCTCATTCTCAGGTGGCCATTAAAGAAAATGTCAAACAGTTAACAAGAGAGTATAAAAAATCAGCTCTGCAACAAAAGACAACTTACAGAAAGGTTCAAGTTTTTATCCTCTCCACTTATAGGTCTCACAACTACACGGTCAACTGGACATAAATTTCTCCTATGGCTAGCAATGTGAGCATGATTTGAATTGTTAGGTTTGTTTTATTTTGTCATGGCAACTGCAGTGTTATACTCCTTCCAACGAAACTACCTCTACTATATACTGCAGTTCTGCACTACTAAATTGATACCAGCTCATTAAAGTAGTTCTTGGCTTTCTTCCAAATCCCCTTGTTAATTATCCACTTGCCATGCATGCAACAGCTAGAAATGTCTTTGAACAAATTAATCTCACCTTGCAGAGATAAAACTAGAAATGCATCCTATACAACAAAATTAGAAACTAGAAAAGCATACCAAATTAATAAAAACCTAAAAATCATAACTTGTCCCTAATCCCCAAAAAAAAACATAAACCAATTCTAAATTAGTCCATTACATACTAAGCATAAACATAAAAGAGAAATTAAAAACATTTAATAAACAATTAAATCTAAATCAACAAAATATTGAATGTCCTCCTCCAAATCACCGTCATAAATATTTTAGGCATATCAACCAAATCCATACAATCATTTCGATGTTGAACATCATACTAGTCCTTCAAGCAAATTAAATAATATAATGTATCATCCATTGGCCTACTTCTCTTTGCATTTATAGTCCTTTCACTTACATTGAAAGCACTCTCTGATAATATAATTGACATCATAGGAGTTAGTAAAAAAAAAAAAGAGCCACTGAACTTGCAATGTGATTAGAACTAAAACCTTGTACTTATGGATTCGAAGATGAACTCTTCTTCCCAAACCTTTTTTCATAAATAGAAAATATAGAATTCAAAAAATTTTGAATTTCTTCAAGAGTCCAAATATTAGAAGATTTCGTACTAAAGTTGAGATAATAAGGATCCACTATGATTACCAAAACACTTGGTTTATTCTAGGATCCATACAAGCAACCAAGATGAAATAATTTGTATTATTCGTTTTGAGAAAAATTTGCACATAAAACAATCCTTCAATTAATACATGTCCATAAAGTTTAAATTGAATAGTTTACATACGCAAAACACCAAAAGGCATAAGGAAAGAAACATATATGTAATGTACAATACTTGATATATAGAACTATCATATGTAAATCTTGTTGTACCCTTTGTTTGTGTGTAAGCCTCTCATGTGCAAAACATGAAATCTATTTATTTTACTTAGTGTTTTTTATTTCTCTATATAAGGTTGGTTAATGTAGATCAGTAAAGTATACATGTACATAGTTAGGAACAATGCGATTGAAAGTATATTTTTCACACACTACGAGGTTAGTTGTTTAGTATGCATGCTAAGTCATAAGTATCGGTTGGGTATTTATGGCAATAACTCAGCAAGTTTTTGAATGAAAAAATGTATTTTTTGGTACTTCGTGACACCTTTGGTGAGGTGGTTGGCTACTAGTAATGCCTTATAAATACCCTTATTAATTGGTTTGTTTAAATCAAAAATCCTATTGAAACTCTATCAAAATTTTTGATCATTTTGAATTATGTTTTCATTTATTATCTTGATTATGTTTCAATAATAGTGATATATTTACATGAGAAAACAATAGTGAGGTAGATTGTAAACATTATACCAATGAGTTGAGTTAATTTATTAAAAGTTCTCATTTCTCTAGTTATGTGTGATAAGAGATTAGTTATGAGTACCACTTTGGTTATGTGCAATAAGTGGTTGCTTGGTTTGATCAAATTGTTTGTTGTGTGCAGACACAGCTTGACTGTGTGTCTCTCGTACACAATTTTGTGGTTAGTGATGGTCTGTGTGTCCTTGGGTATTTATTTGGTGTTTGTGCTCAAGGGTAGTTTTGTTGTTTGTTCACATAACACATTACTGATCTATGACTTCTACTCACACCACATTAAGTAATGTTGGCTTTGGAGAGTCAAGTTTGTGTCAAACTAGGTTGTTAAGAATATGGCAAGTGAGAGATGGAATATGCAGTTCAAACAGAAGTCCTAATTGATATAGGTAATAGTAGTTTTATTTATATTAGAGTTGTAATTATTTTATTGCTTAATGGATTGTTTGCTACTGAGTGATTGCCATAAGAAATCCAATGATTGTTTTCATATAAATAAGACTTATATATGGGTTTACATCATTATATTGTTTATTGTGAATGATTTACTATTATGTTAGTATAATTTGAGTTTAAGGTATTTATGTTACAGCATACTAAAGCTTAAACTCTTATTAGAAAACTTTTTATTATTTATTTATTTTCTATTTATTTAACAATATCTCTGTAATGAAAGTTTTCTAGTTAAGTATTTATTCCTCTATTTTACAAGTTAGGAAAGAGTCTTTAAGAAGTCTGTATCTTCTTATCCTGGTCGTGAACTAGGTCACACCCTACTCTAGTGTTGATTCTTTTAACTCGCTTTGCATACACATTCTTTTTTTCCTGTTGGACTCAAGAGAATAAGGTAACGTAGGTAGGCCTTCATTATTTAATGGGCTAAATTGTGCCTATTAAAAATCTCAAATGAGGGCTTTCTTGTTGTTCCTTGGAGACTGTGTTTGGCTCATGGTTGAAAATGGTTGGACCTATCCAGCAAGAGACTTTGTGCAATCATTAGGGTTGTCACACTTGATGAATATTGAAGAATTTAGAGTTGTACTACTTCAAAACAAGCATGGGATATTCTGGAAATATGATGAAAGGGTTTCTACTTCAACTTCAATAGCTCCTAACTTTGTGAAATTGAATGCACAAGATTCAAAGTTGAAATCAATTGCTTTCATGCTCTTTTTTATATGCCATGTCATAACTTTGTAAATTTGTGTAGATATTTTGAGAAATTTGTGTAGATATTTTGAGAAATTTGTGTGGTTCTCATGCATTGATGATTTTTATATCTCTAAAAGCTCTATAATCCACTTTAGTATCTCTTGAGGCAAAATTGTAAGTACAATTTAGATTCAGAGAGGATTTAGATATTCTTTGAATCGTTTGAACTTTTCAAGCACTAATGATTATTTATGTCCTTAATTACTCCTTTTTGAACCTTTATGTTATCCCTTCATTTTATTGCACTTTTATATTAACTTAACCCAAATGATAAATTCTACTTATCTTGTATACCCTTAGTTGAGTTTCTATTATGTTATATATTGATTTTGTATATTTTGAAAATGTCTAATTTACCATCTTGGGTTAAAAAATAAAAAATAAATGAGAATAAATTATTGAATTCGGTGTGTAATTCTCCAAAAAGTGTTAGTGAATGAATTTTGGGATGTGAAGGGAAAATAACCTAAGTTTAGGGGTATATTATTTATAGTTGTAAACCCATTGGCTTATTATATGTATTTGGCTAGCTAAAGGTGTGTTTAAACTTAAAAAAATCTTATCCCACCTACCATGCATACCTTAGCCTATCTTTAAAAGCTTTGAAAAACTTATTAATTTCTATCTAGGTTGTCATTTACATTAGTGGATAAAGTGCCTAAATGTGGACTTAAGAAGTCTGGTGCTATTTGAGATTATATTTCTAATTGCATGGTTCACATGAGCTTATCTTGATAGACACAGAGCATGTCATCAAAAAATTTATTTATACCCTTATATAGATGCATTATGGATTGATAGCCTTGTAGATATTTATGTTGAGTGTATTGATTAATCTCTAAAGGCCTTTTAATTTATTGAACATGCTTGAAACCAATATTACTTATAGTTTTATACGTGTGATTAATATAATGAATAAAAATTTATTTTAAAATGGTTAATAAGAATGAGTATGTTGTGTTTCTTGACTTTGTTTCTGCGTGATTAGAACATGTTTATCTTATTTAATCTTATTTACCTCATTGCATGAATGATAGGATCATTACATATTTATATGTCTTTTCTCTCTCATATAGATGTGTTTGTTTGACTTTTTGTGTCAAAAAGGGAAATAATTTTATGTGCACAACTTAGGAGGAGTGTGTTGTATGGCATCTTTTTGCCTAACTTGCATACACTTACAGGGAGCGTTGCATGTAGTTATGAGAATTGTGTACTTTCCTTTCATGTGATTTTCCCACCATTTGTATCTGTGTAGGGGTAACATGTTACTATATGGATAGACTACACGTTGGTTTTGCATGATATCTTCACGGGGTATGTGTTTGTTTCATGTGTATAATTTACCAGTATTGATTGAAGTCTTTCAGCTTCAGATGTGCTATGTGCAGTAGGATTATTGAAGATGGATCAAAGTGTTAATGTGTTGATCTTAAAAGATTGATGCACTTGATTTAGGTGTGCATTGATGTTTTGTTAATTGAAACAAACATCTTTAGGTTATCTTCGTGATCATTTCTTGTTTAATATATCTACGTACTTAATTATGTAGTGTTTTGATACGGAAAGCTAAAGAAAGAGGATGTAATTCCTATTGTATTCTATATCTATGTGTTGGCTTCCCATGTACAAAATATGTAATCTGTTTATTTTACTTAATATTCTATCTATTTTTACGTAAGGTTAGTTACTGCAGGTCAATAATACAAACATACACATTATTAGAAACATTGTATGGTAATTCACGAATCGAGTTGACTCATCTCATTTGATACACCTAATTCTCTTTTATTGTCACTTGAATATGTGTTTTAACGTTAAAATTAACTTGAAAAAACCTTGATAAAATTTTTACACTAAATATATAAATAAATTTTACGTTATTGTCACCGTTTGTTTTTAATAAAAATAGTGACTTTAATTTACCAATATTTATTTTAAATATAAAAATAATTTTAAATATGATACAATAACGATACTTTAAAATCAAATTACTACGATTTAAATATAAAAATAATTTTTAAACTAAAATAGATATAATAATAACACTTTAAAATCAAATTGGGTTAAAAAAATTTAAAAAGAATTATTTATATATTTATTCCATAATCTATATAAAATATTTAAATTTGATCACTAGTTTTTAAATAATTTTAAATTTAATAAATTTAATTTATATCAAATTAATATAAAGATATTATATTTAATAATTATATAATTAAAAATAACGAGATTAAATTATATTTTTTAACTAAATTATGTTTTTCAAAATAATTTAAAGATAAAGTAAATTAAAAACTCAAATTTTATCTTAATTTATTATAATATCGTTAAAATTAATTTATTAAAATTAAAATTTTAAGTTAAATGTATTAAATTTAAAAATAAGAGGGATTAAATAATATGAATCTAACGATTATGGATTAAATTATAACATTTTAAACCTGAGACGATTATTAAGCCAAAAATTAAATAGTTATAGTACCAAAAGGTGATTTTGATCCGAAACGAACTATTTCTTCTTCTCGACTTCATTTTTCAGAGACACAAATTCGTCGCGAACCTATTTCTATTTCTTCTCAGCTACTGCTGTGAAAAATCTCGGTGATCTCCGAATCCGATATCATCGTTCGGTGTCGTTTTGCGGCATATTGTCATCTTAGCTCATTTCTCAATTGCGATGGCCCCGCCGGCGCAGTCTCATCGATCTGCATCACCGTCTCAACCTTCCGGGTAAGTGATGCCTTTAAGAGGTAGCTCCTACTTTCTTTATCGCGTCTATGTAAGTACAATAAAATGTTAGAAACTGGTTGTTCTTCTATGCGAACTTCCTTTGGATTCAATAACTTCGGTCTAAAGTCGGACGCTATCTACATACATAAATTATCTCCAATTAATCTATCGATTTAGTTCCAAGAAAGTGAATTCTATTGAAAAAATAATAATTAATTTTCAGTATTATCGTTTCTTTATTAATTCCTTTTTACATTTATCGTGCCACTAAGAATCTCTTATTTGAAATTGAATAAGGAATTTGAAATCATTTGCTACTCTCTTTTTTCTACATTTTGGAAGAAGTGGTTAGAAATGAGAAGTTGTTATCGAATTCGATTACCCCTTTTTCGAAGCTACAAATAACTGAATATAAAATTTCTTTTTGTTTGAATACTTACTCTTAGCCTACTTTCTTCAATAGAAAAGGTGAAGTCTCCGATCTAAGATTACAGCTCCGGCAGCTTGCTGGGAGCCGAGCTCCGGGAGTGGATGATTCAAAACGAGAGCTTTTCAAGAAGGTGATATCTTACATGACAATTGGCATTGATGTATCATCACTATTCGGGGAGATGGTTATGTGCTCAGCAACTTCTGACATTGTTTTGAAGAAAATGTGTTATCTTTATGTTGGAAATTATGCAAAGGTTAATCCTGATCTTGCACTTTTGACAATCAACTTTCTTCAAAGAGATTGCAAGGATGACTACCCAATGATTCGTGGGCTTGCATTAAGGAGTTTATCTTCTTTAAGAGTACCAAATCTAGTGGAGTATTTGGTGGGACCATTGAATTCAGGGTTGAAGGATGGTAATAGTTATGTTAGGATGGTGGCAGTAATTGGGATTTTGAAATTGTATCATATTTCAGCTTCAACTTGTCTCGATGCAGACTTTCCTGCCATGCTTAAGCAATTGATGCTTAATGACCCTGATACCCAGGTGAAGTATTGCAGTTATATAATGACCTATAGTCTTCTTAACCATTTTACTGATAATATGAATGTTCAATTTTGATGAATTTATATGTGAAAAATTGAGCTAGTAGATATTATGAAAAGTTATCTGTGTTAATATGCCGGCTAAAGGATCTAATAAATGAACCATAGTAAAAAATATTCAAATCATCCTTCATTTGTACTGCATTTTAGTCTGCTGTTTAGATTTTAATTCTATTCATGGAAATTGTTTTCCCTCTCTTTATTCAAGTAGAAGAAAAGATATCAAGAAGAGAGTTCAATTCTTCACATCTTATGCCATCATCTCTCTGATCTCTGCATATACAAAAAGTATTCTTGCCTTTTTCATTTGTTTATCCATGTATTAATTATCGTCCTGATTTTTTGTTATTGTAAATTATTGTGCAAACATATATTTGTTATTTTACGAAGTAGATTTCACTATGGCTGATAATCAGGTCGTTGCAAATTGTCTTTCTTCCCTGCAAGAGATTTGGAGCTCAGAAGCGGCCACCTCTGAGGAAGCATCCAGGGAGAGAGAAGCTTTACTTAGCAAGCCAATTATATTCTACTTTTTAAACCGGTGATAATTCTTGTTGCTTAAATTTACAACTAATATGGCATTCTCTTAGGTCATTGCAATAGCTGCTAGGTCATTTGGGTCATGGAAGAATATTTGGATGCTCAATTTGTGGTGATTATCATGTCCAATATAGACATACATCTGTTATTCATTCTCTCTATTCACTTTACTTGGTTTTTTCATTATCATAAGCCTCTCAACTGCTGTAGTTGAAGCTAGTTGATGTTGAGTTAAGCATGTAAATTAATTCTGTATTGCATGGGAATATGATACATGATAGTTTTGATGCATTTCTTAATTAATAATGCTCCATTATCTCATGCATTTTGTAATTTTGGTGCTAACCTGTTACCGCTTTTAAATTGTGAAGAGTTGATGTTCTCTTGGGAGTCATAATCTGAAAGGATTTAGCTCAAAACTACCGTGAGGTTTCTTGTAATATCACAAACTTACTCTCAGGTTTGAAAAATATCAAAAAAGAAAAACCATTCCGTTATATTTTAGAGTTAAATATAACAGAAATGAGTGGCATAGACATAATATTTAAATCTATTGTATTTTATGTGTAATTTTTATTATTTTTATTTTTAAAATTTATAATTAACATTTTTAATATGAGAACCTACCCTTTACTCTCTTTCATAACCCAATTTCTCTCATTCAAAACATCATTTTAAGATTTTGAACTCAAATAATTTAATAAAATTTTTAAAATAAAATAACATACAAAAGTTTTAAATAATCAATAATTAAAATAAAAAAACTAAAAAAATACTTCTATTATTATTTTATTGTTGATTTTATGAATATCAGAAGAGACAAAGAAATAAAGTATTTTAATTTTTACTTTTTAATATGTTTCAAACTGATATTATATTTAAAATATATGTTGAAAGAATTTTACCAATATACCCTCAATCCCACATGTCAACTGATGTTAATAGAATTTATAACATCGTAAGCTTTACAAGTATATTTGTGATAATATATCATACCTCAAAGTAAATTTGTTACATATTTTCAAACCTTGAGGATAGTTGTGATGTAATGCAAAGGTGACAATAAAATTTTCCCTATTCTAAAATGCATTACTTAGTATGCTACATATTTTCACATGCAGGCTCAAGCAATTTAATGAATGGGCACAATGCCTTGTACTTGAATTGGTAGCTAAATATGTACCTTCTGATACCAATGAGATATTTGATATCATGGATCTTCTAGAGGATAGACTTCATCATGCAAATGGTGCTGTAGTCTTGGCAACCATTAAAGTATTTCTACATTTGACTCTGTCCATGACTGATGTTCATCAGCAGGTGTCTATTTAAACTTCTCTCCCTCCCCCTCCCCCTCCCCTACCTTGTCTCATTTTGTTTTTGATTATGTAGCCTTATATTTAAAAGTTATAATGTTGCTTCAATAATTTCTTTGGTAAAAACAAGTACTTTCTTAATTGGGTTCACTTATCTTTTTGAAGACATAAGTAACTTTTCAACTAGATGGAGAATTAAATTCAAATTTGAATCAGGGATGGATCAGTTTTTGACTTCTATTCCATTCCTATCAGTTTCATGACATGCAATCTTTTATTTTATTTATCAAAAAGTGAGCAGGTTGACTTGATCACTCAGGTTGTGTTCATAGGATCACATTTGTCTGATCAACATTATTATTGGTCAGGTATATGAGCGTATAAAAGCTCCTCTCCTAACACTTGTGAGTTCAGGAAGCCCAGAACAATCTTATGCAGTTCTTAGCCACCTGCATCTCTTGGTGATGCGTGCACCATATATATTTTCATCAGACTACAAACACTTCTATTGTCAGTATAATGAGCTTTCCTATGTCAAAAAGTTAAAGCTAGACATGTTGACTGCAGTTGCAAATGAGAACAATACTTATGAAATTGGTAAGAAAAGACCTGTAAATTGCAGGGTAAAATCTGTGTAGTTCATGTTTGATAGTACATTGTCTTTTACAGTTTAAATCGCTTCTTTAGCTTTTACCTATACCTAATATACAACATTTTGTGTTTCAATCCAGTGACAGAATTATGTGAATATGCTGCAAATGTTGATATTCCCATTGCAAGAGAATCAATCCGTGCTGTGGGGAAAATAGCACTGCAGCAATATGATGTAAATGCAATTGTCGATCGGCTCCTTCAGTTTCTGGAGATGGAAAAGGATTATGTGACTGCTGAAG
The DNA here is from genome assembly GCA_033030585.1 of Hippophae rhamnoides. Lineage (NCBI taxonomy): Eukaryota > Viridiplantae > Streptophyta > Magnoliopsida > Rosales > Elaeagnaceae > Hippophae > Hippophae rhamnoides. The sequence continues at coordinate 23,059,912 of CM065431.1, forward strand.
CTCTGGTATGCATTACATCTGGTTGTGTTAGATAACAGGACAACAACACTGCTAATTACCTGTTATGTTTGTAAATTCCATTAATGATATATCCCATTTCCCAACTCTTATCCCAGCAGTGATCTATAGTGTTCAATCATGTTCTTATGAAACATATGTTCAATATTGAATAAATTACTTGCTTCTTGTAGAAAATAAAAAAAAAGTGAATAAAAGAGGTCAGAAAGAAAAGGAGTAAGAGGGGAAAAAAAGAATTGCATTGATGTTCGCATGCACAATAGTTATCCAGATAATACAAATTTGGAGAATTTTGGTGCAGGTCCTTGTGAAAGATCTGCTCAGGAAATATCCACAGTGGAGTCATGATTGCATTGCAGTTGTTGGAAACATCAGCAGCAAAAATGTTCAGGAGCCTAAGGCTAAGGCAGCACTTTTATGGATGCTTGGGGAATACTCCCAAGACATGCATGATGCGCCTTATATATTAGAGAATATGACTGAGAATTGGGATGATGAGCATTCTTCTGAGGTAATTTAATTCATTGTTTGTTTTGTTTCTTTTAATCCTGCTATCTGTAGGAAGAAATGAGAAAGAAGAAAAAGTGAATAAAAGGATTTTTGAAATCTTTTTGTCAGTCCCAGTTTTATATCATCTGACCCTTAGAGCGCGAAGCCAATTGTTTTGTCTATACTGCATTGGATTACATATCTATTTGTTTTGTCATTGTTTTTGAATTTAGAGCAACATATTAGCATGTTTTAAGCAAGTATATGGGTCGTGTAAGTAATATATTACGTGACGCATGAATGTTGAACCTCAAGGAGTTGGGTACTTTATAATTGAGAAATTGGTCTATTAAGCTAATTATGATTATGAAGCAGAAGAAATGATTAAACTATCAATGGATGAGAAATTAGGATTTTGGCATCCCCTAACCTTTTCACTTTATTATTGAACGAACTCTTTATATGGATGATTAGCTACACGCTCTATTGTGTCTATAAATATTTTCCAAACATTCAAGATTAACTTCGTGTAAATGATCACACTTCCATGCTATTTCAATTACACTATTTATTAAGCTCACATGCATTCATGCTTTCTCACTGTTCCAAGATGCATGTTAATTATTTAATGTCTAATCTATAACCTACTTTTCCAAGCTAAGCTACAAACCTCAAAATCATGCAGTTATTGGCCAAATAATTTTAGCATTAAACTCATAATAATTAAAGCATCCAATCTATAGAGATAACTCATTCAATATTTTAATTGAGTACTTGCTAGATGGTTAGGTTCAACCAAATTACCAAATAATGAACATAGCCACTCGTATGCATGAAAAACACAACAATAATATGGACCTAGTTCATAGAGAATACAAAAGTAATGAAGAATGAATTTACAATCAATTCCGTGGTGAATTTCCCTTCATTTCCCTAATTTTCTGTCACCTAAGGGCTATACTTCCTATCGTATATTTCTACTCCATAATGCATAGACTCTAAAAAGTGAAGTAGAAGAGGAGAAAAATGTCATAATATGACCCATATGAAATAAGGGATGTGATTTAAAATTGGGGACACAAAACACCACTATATTGACATATTTAAATGGCTTGATTGATCGATGGAGAAGGGTCCTCGATCGATTTAGCACGCAATGCATAATTTGGATATGTTGGGGAGGCCAATTTCCCTATGTGGTGCCCGGCCTATGCCTCATAATCTTGTCCTAGCTATAACTTGATGTTTTTCTCTCTCCTTAGGATCGAAGTGGGATAGATCAAATTCAAGAGGCGATTGCCTATGGGGATGTTCAAGTGCCAACCTTGTTTTGCAAATCCAAAATCAACTTGAGAGAATGAGATCGAATGGGATCAGAACGGAATTGATCTAGCACATTCGATCAATCAATCTAGGGCCAATCGATCGAGCTTCACTGGAAAACCCCCAATTGGCTTATTTTAAGTCCAAATTGTGTCTTTCCACCTACAATTGCATAATTAGACAAAACATGAGCCAATGCAATGATAGTTCATAAAAACAAGTCAAATAAGCTCAAAATGGCTAAATAACTATATCATTTATATGTTCCTCTTTCTAATAAACATATTCAAAATCAGGTTGCAAGATCTCCTACTTTAATAGAATACTATAATCTAGATTTGCATTCCAGCTCTTTCTCTTAAATACATGAAAAAATAAAATACAATGTGGGTCTTAATTGGAATGAACAGCTATGAGCTCTGCTACATGATCTGTGATAGCGATTTGCTACTTGCAATTATATAAATCACTTACAAGTAATAAGTATTTTTATGAACGAAGTTCTTGTATCTACGAGAATTTGCTAGTTATATCGAGTCTCAAAATTGAGTCACTCTAATTCTATCCAAACTAATAAAAGATTGTTTGAAAGAAAGTAAAATAATATTAATCTAATTTAATTGATACACTTAAAATGATTGGAAAGTTAATAATGAGTTCCCCATTCATTTCATTTAATCACTTATATATAATTATTCTAATTAAATTATTAATTGAACCATATCTCATTAATAATCTTCCACGTGTATGGTCATGGAAATTCTAACCCTACATGTCTATGTCCATCTAAGATTATATGGATTATGAAATATCAATAATTTATTAGTGATCATACATGCGTAAATGAGTATTTCTAGCCTAATAAAGTATACATCAATTTATTCATGGCATGACATATATCATTCTTTCAAATACACACATGTCACCAAATTTACCTAATTAGTTATCAATTAATCGGGAGCATTAATAAATTGTAAAATAACAATTAAATACAATATATATATATATATATATATAATTAAATCAAGGATTCAAATTATTTGCTTGGGTTCCATTGGAATCATAGAGCTAGAAACTTCTCCATAAATATTATAATTCAAAATCTAGAGAAATACATAAATAAAATGCAAAAAGATCAAGGGAAAGAAGATGTCGAGTTACACTTCTCAAGCTCCTATGTCCAAAGGTGGCTCCATTGCTCCAAGATGTTTTCTTTATTCTCATTCTCTTTTCACTCTAGAACCTCGATGGATATGTAGAGAGTTTCTCTCTATCTAGTTTCCAATACCCCTAAAATGAGGGTTGAAATGCAGGGACAATTTTGGACCATTGGATCAGGTGAAAATGGACGAATATATGCATGTACACATGTCACATGAGATGAGAAAATGTTGAAACAAGGCATGTCACATCTCGTGAGCTGGTTTGCATTGGAGAAATAGGTGGATACGTGACGTCCAACAAAAAAGGCATTGGACGACACACATAATGAAGAGAGATTGAAGATGTTGCGACTAGAAGGAGAAATGCAATGGTGATACGTGGTTGGCACAGGTTGCTAAAATACTAAGACTGTCTGCACGTGACACTTGGCTTCGCGGTGAGAATCAACTTACTAGAAACCGACATGTGAATGGCGGCGATTGGGTGTTCTATAACTTTTAAGCATGGTTTTAAATTGCTATTTTGACAATTGCAATGAGGCTCGCTTTAGTAAGCCTCATTAATAAAACGAGTTAAGGTGTAATCTCAAATGGTTTATTTGAGACTTATACCTTTTTCGGTTGAGGTTTACGTAATTAAGTGTCGCACAATGATGCTATTGAGGCTATAAACCTCAACATTTATTTTTTCATAGGTGGGTCAAAAATTTATAGTGACACAATTTCAACTCATATTAAGCTAAGAACTAGTTTTTAGAAGATAAAACAACCAATAAAAATAACTAAGCATTTCTCTCGGTTAATATTCTCAAAATCATATTTTGACTTGTTTTTATTACCATTTTAATATTTGATTATGATTATGTTATCATATATATATATATATATATATATATATATATATATATATATAAATTATGAATATTATCTTATTAGCGTTTGCTTAATCATTGTTTGTAGTAATTAAGTTAGGTAACTTGTATCGTTGGTGAAAATTGTCTCAAGACGTTAAATAAGGCTTATGCGTAATATCCCCTTGAGTTTCATGCCTCGTTTCATGCAATAAAATCGCATCAAGGCATAAATTATCTTTTAAAACTTTGTTTTTAAGTGCATCTACCATTATTTCTCGGTACATCTATCAGTGCTTTAAATTCACTCACTTGACCAAAAAATCATAAAAAATAACCAAAAAATTAAAAAAATCATATTATTCTCCTTTTAACCTATAAAAGTTAGATTTAGCATTTAAAATACAAAATATTTTGTTTATTTAATAAAAACAAGTAAATATTAGTAATACAAGGTTTGGGACCTAATTGTGATATTAAGGACCAAACATGAGCTAATTTGTTTTTCTTTGAGAACCCAAGTGAATTAAGATGAAAGTTTGGTGACCTTGTAAGAGTTTACCCTATTATTTATCTGCTTTTTTCTTTTTTTATTTTCTTTTCTTGTGACAAGGGAAAGAAAATATTTAATTTGCTGGGTCAAAGAATTGTACTATATTGGTCCAAGGTGAAGAGAAGCTTGAACCAATCTTCCTGGACAAGGGCAATGGAATATAAGAGTACTGAAGTATTTGTCTCCTTATTGTCTCATTCAACAGGTTCGCTTACATCTTCTAACAGCAGTTATGAAGTGTTTCTTCAAGAGACCACCTGAGACGCAAAAAGCTTTAGGAGCTGCGTTGGCTGCTGGGCTTGCTGATTTTAATCAGGTACATGTTGATTTATAAGTTGCTCTTATTTTCGTTTTAAGTTGATTGGTTCTGAGTTTTTTAAATGTGAGAATTGTGTTTATAAATGTTCAATAAGTTACTGAGTTTCCCACAGGATGTCCGTGATAGAGCCTTATTCTACTACAGGCTTCTGAAGTCTGATGTAACTGTAGCAGAACGTGTAGTAAACCCCCCAAAGCAAGCTGTTTCTGTATTTGCTGATACCCAGAGCAGTGAAATCAAAGATCGAATATTTGACGAGTTTAACAGTTTATCTGTTGTCTACCAGAAAGTAAGTGCAGTTCCCATAATTGGTATTGGATTGTAAAATTATTTTTTTTATCCAATTCTACTAGATAGTTTTACTTCTACAAAGTAAGGAAGACAGCAGAAGCAAGAAAGATTGCAGAATTCTTTCTGGTAATTGAAGCAAGAATTATAGAGATCAGAATGCAGAGACTAATGCAGGGAGTTCAAAACTTAATTTTCTCACTGTTGATCTACTTGCAGATTTTGCAAAATTCAACTAAAAATATACCATAACTACGTTCATGTTTCCCTTTACTAGCAAGAAAATTATTTAACTTGCTTCTGTGAGTAAGAATAAATATGCTTGGTAAGTAGTAAACTAATTTTGGTGGTCTATACCAGACTTGAGAATAAACAATTATGATAAGCTTGTAGAGGAGTTTGGTACGTAGAGGTACTCATGTTAATGCATTGGTACCTTTTATGTCTCATAATAATAAAAGTTTCTGTTTTATTATCTTAATTCAAGTATTGATATCTTTTTAATCATTTTGAATATTGTTTCCTTTTTTTTTACTCAAAAATTGCCATGAGTCCTATGTGGAAAACTTTATAAGATTGTGGGAATTTAAGGAGAAAAAAAGAAGAAAAACAACTGTACTTTGACAACTATCTCTCAAATCTTTTTCTAGCAAGAGAGTTATACATAGAAACTGAAGTCTTACCAAATGGAATTAACCTTTGACTCAGTGAAATTAAATTTGTTATTGCAAATATGAGGAAAGTGATTAAATTTGGGCATTTGATTGTAACAAAATATCCCAGATGGAGTTCATAATTTGTGAAATATTAAGCAATTATAAATCCTAATACCAGCAGAGGATGCAATATTTTGGACAACTTAGGTAATGATAAAAACTGTAACTTTGATAGCTACAACTGTAATATTGATCTTTCTTTCTTAAATTCCAATAATTCTCTTGTAAATTTTCCACATAGGATTTATGTGGCATACTTTGATCCAAAAAAAAAGGAAAGAAAAAAATTACTATTCAAAATGGCTAAAAGGGGACTATGAATTGGGATATTAAAACGGAATCTTTTAATAACATAAGACATAAAAGAGTATTGAGAGGGTACCAATTACCTGTTAGAGTCTATCCAACTGATTAACTTTGTGCCTGCACATCATGTAGGCATCGTCTTATTATCTTTCCATTTTTTTCAAGTATAATACATATTTGGGTACGAAACCGCTGCAGTCTATAAGCATTTTTTGTAACTTATAAACATTTGTATAGGCCAAATCAGGTTCAAAGGGGCTAACATATTTTATGTCTTGCAGCCTTCATACATGTTTACCGATAAGGAACACCGTGGTCCATTTGAACTTACAGAGGAGTTTGGAAGCTTAACCACTGGGGTAGAATCTGTAGAGACAGTTGTTCCAGGTCATGCAGTTGAGGCAAATGACAAAGATCTGCTTCTAAGTATTTCAGATAAGGAGGATGCTAGAGTTCTCAGTGACGATGGTGCATATAGTGCTCCTTCCTTCAATGATTCATTGATGTCATTTGCTACTTCGCAAACACAGTCAGCACAATCTGGCTTTGCATTTGATGATCTTCTTGGCCTGGGCTTGTCTGCAACACATGAACCTGCAGGTGCACCTTCTTCTCCTCCTTTGAAGCTCAACCCAAAAGCTGCTTTAGATCCAAGCTCGTTTCAGCAGAAATGGCGCCAACTGACAATATCTTTAACACAGGTATTTGTTGATTTTTCCTCCGCTCTTCTATTGATATTGGTTGCTTTTTTTTTTTTTGCCGTTTTTAGCTTTAAACTCAATGGGCTGAGATCAGTGTGATAGCCTAATGTTTTTTTTAGCCCGTGCAGCTTATCAGCTTTTGTATTTGCAAAGGTTTTTTATTCATAGCATAATTTTTGCTGTTTTAGGAGTATTCTTTAAGCCCACAAGGAGTTGCAGCATTGCGGACGCCTCAAGCACTTATTCAACACATGCAAAGTCATTACTTCAACTGCATTGCATCAGGCGGCCAATCCCCCAACTTAAAATTCTTCTTTTTTGCACAAAAAGCAGAAGAATCATCAAATTTTCTTATTGAGTGTATCATAAACACATCATCGGCCAATGTTCAAATAAAGATCAAAACTGATCATCAAAGTGCGTCGCAGGCAATTTCCTCCTTGTTCCAATCAGCTTTGTCCGGTTTTAATGTTTCTTGAGGATCTTCTTAAAGTACAAAAGTAATGTACATGCGTGCTACTTGTTTCTTTTCCCTTGCTCTTAAGGAGATGTCAACCATCATAATGAGACATAGAAACTTCTAGTTTGGAAGGTGTAGATTAGTGCATTGAGTGCAGATAAAGATGAATCCCCTTTCCCTGCTCCCGACTTTTGAGAAATGTGTAATATGATCCAAATATTCAATGTAGAATGCTTCTAAATCCAACTGTTTTCGAACTTGTTTTGTTCTAAATCCCCTTCAACTGATCATACAAGATCTTGTTGTGCCATGATGAATTGAAATTGCGATGCCATTCATTGCAAGATGGAGTCTTTTTTGACAAATTTGTTTTTTTCTTGTACCAAGAGCCTTTTTAGACTGAAAGGAAAGAGAATAATGTCAACAGTTTTGTTGCAGTTCGGATCTCCATGCCATATTTTTCTCTATCATGTTTTGGATAAGATCATCTAGACCATGTTTATGAACAAAAATGTGAGGAATTATTTATTACTCCTGTAATCCAGGACATACAAATTGATAGGTTATTTGAAAATGATGGGAGAAAAGTTAAATTTTCAAGAAAAGTTTGCATGTATTCTGTATTTCGTTGGTCTAGAGCAGGGTGGATTTATAGAGGCACTAGGAACTAGGAAGCGCACATGTCATCGCATTTCTTGAAAAATAAAATGTGTAGTATTTATAGAATTGTATATAAATTCATTATGGAGTATGGATTTTTTACTTTAGCGTTTTTTATCACTGAAAATCTCACTACAATGTTATATGTTCTCATTATGGAATTATTCATTATGCTTGCTTTATACTTTCTTAGTTATCTCAATGTTATTCGTTTCCTCAATTGTGGCTTGTCATGTTTGTATGTTCTCAATTTGTGCTTTTTGTGATGTTGTGTGATGCCTCAATGAATGACTCGTGATTACCCTTTTCTTACTTTGTGTTCGCAAGATGCATCAACCAAGGTCATATGTGCTAATTAGACTGACTTGCTTCCATGCAAATTAGCAAGTGTCAAATGGTTTAAGGGTAGTTAACCTAAAAATTACAGTTGGTATCAAAGCTTTGAGGTTATGGTAGGCAAAGGCATAGTAAAAACCAACTATGTTTTTATTTATATGATCAATAACTAGGTGAGTTAGTAGGCTTGCCAAAGCTCATGCATGAAGTAAGTGTGAGAATGAGTGTAATTGAAGAAATCAACCTTTGTGGTCTTCTGGCTACCTTTGAAACTTTAAAGGCTGAATTCCTTTCCCTTGAGAGGAATAAGGGAAGATAATTCCCATTAACTTCTAGTGCGTTATTAGGTGATGAATGTATAAGGGGTGTTGAATGTGGCACAAGGTTTGATAGGTGAACTCAGAGATGATGTATGCTTGACAATTGATGCAATCAAGATAGAGTTCAGGGATATGAACACCAAATTGAGTGTTACCTACCAAGCTATTGCCAACAGCCACTTAATTCCAGTGGTGCAGAGTATGAAAGAGTCAAAGTGCCAGAACCTTAAGCTAACGAAGGGGTATAGGATGCTAAAAAGCTTGAGAAAATCATTTTTTACATAGAACAATACTATTTGACACTTGAGACTGACTTAGAGGATGTGAAGATCAACACTATCATCATGTATATGATTGGTGACGCCAAATTGTGGTAAAGGGAAAAGTGCGTTGAGATTTAAAAGAGATGGTGTCATTTTAGCTCTTGAGAAGATTTCAAAGATGATTTGAGGACTCAATTATTTCCTAAAAACGTTGAATATATGGTTGAGAAGAAGTTATTCAACCTTATGCAAGTTGAAAAGGTGAAATTATATGAAGTAGTTCTTGGCATTGATGTTGGACATTCAAGACATGTTAGAGAAGGATAAGTTGTTTTTTCTTTCTAGAAGGTTTGAAGCCTTTGGCAATGACCGAATTTCATAGGAAAAGATTTCAAGACCTTGTACAAACCCATGCAACCAAATAATGCTTGATATATTATGCTGCTGAGCCTAGACAAAACAAGAAGGCTCAACCAACTTTCAGTTAGAACAATAAGAAGTTCTTAAAACTAAACAATGGCAATAGTGGGTGAGTAGTATTCAAGAAGGGGACGAGATGTACCTCATCACAATTCTCCAACAATCAAGTTGGGAAGCCAAATCCCTAGTTCTTTTTCTTTATTTGCAATGGGCATCATTAAAGAGGTGATTTCCTAAATCGCAACCAATTGTCTGTACTACAAGTTTTCTTGAGTGTGAAAGAACAAGGAGATGAAAAATAGACAAAAGGCAACAAGGAGACTGGGTGCATTGGTGCACTATTTTTTTTGAAAGCTTTGGAAAATCAAATGGAGAACCTAAATAAGGTCATTGAAAAAGGCATTTGGTTTTTATAGCATACACTTATTGCAAAGGCTATAAAAATTGGTGGATTTTGGAGCTACCCATAACTTCATTACAGTATGTGAAGCCAAGTGACTTAGGTTGAAGTTGGAAAATGATGTAGGCAAAATAAAGATCATCAACTCTTAAGCCAGTGCCTTTGTAGGATTGGCCAATCAAGCTAAGCCTAAAATTGAAGAATGTGGGGGATTTTCTAACTTTGTGGTCATCTCTATGGATGACTTTGATTGTATCTTTGGGATGGAGTTCATGATGGGACAAAAAACCAAGCAAAGCCTAATATTGAAGAATGAGAGGGATGTTCTAACTTTGTGGTAATCTCTATGGATGACTTTGATGGTATCTTTGGGATGGAGTTCATGATGGGACAAAAAACATTCTTGTACCAATTGTAGAGGGTCACTTAATTAAGGGGGATAACCCAAATGTTTTGTAGGGAAAGATGCACTAACTAGGGGAACCAAGGCTCTTATTTACTTTACAGTTCAAAAAGATTTTGAAGAAGTGTGACCCATCATTTGTGGTAATCCTTATGCTATAGAAGGAGAAAAAGGAGTGACAATGAGGAAGTTCCTTTTAAAATTGAGTAATTGTTGAAGTCTAATACTTATGAGTGAGCCATACTTGTCACCATCGGAGATTGTAGAGCTTCAAAAACAATTGAACAAGTTACTAGAAGAAAAATTCATTATGGTGTGTGAGTATTGTTTTAGAGGAAGCAAGATAGGAGTTTGAGATTGTGTGTTGATTATCGTGCTCTCAACAAGGTGTTAGTGTGGAATACTTATCCCATTCCTTTGATAGTTGATTTCTTTGATCAATTTCGTGGAGCCAAATACTTCACCATGTTGGATCTAACATCAGGGTACTACCACCAAGTTAGAATAGTAGACGAGGATGAGCCAGAGGCAACATGTGTTACTAGATATGAGGCATTTAGTTATCAATGATGCCTTTTTGTTTGACTAATGCTTCCACTATGAAGATAGAGCCTTAAATGCAAATGAGTTTTTATTTAAATTTATGACGAAATTAGAAAAAATAAAAGAAACATTTTATTTATTCATATGTGATATTTTATTCTTAACGTAAATCATAAAAATTCTTGATTATTCATTTTCCTTAAAACTAAGCATATCATTCCATATACAAGAGGATTGGTTTTAAGTGAAATAATCAAATTGTTTTTGAAGAGTAATTAAAGTTTATACATCGAGGTCTTTTATTAAGTCACTAGTATTACCATATCCACTTGGAATAAAGTGATCTTTATCCAGAGTGATTATCATGGAGACATCTAGTTAGAAACATTGTTAATATCTGTATACTTACAATTGTTTCTTTATGTCACTTGATGACCATATGCAGGATGATCTTAATCTTGAGTGATTTAGCTGGTCTCTTGTTGTAGCACCTTGGTATTTGACTTACTCGGTGACCCCCTATGTGTTGGGCTAATATACCTTGTATCTTGGTATCTAAGTGTTTACAATGGGTTCAGAGATTCTCTTATAAGATGTTGAATCTTCTTTATCTATTTGTAGATATTACATAATAGTTTTCTTATATTACAATCTAGATCTTGAATGAATGAATGTAATCTATAATATGATTATAGATAGTTATTCATACGGATATTCAAGAAGAATATGTACAACAAACGTAATAACCTCAGTCATATTATGAATTGGCTATAAAGGATGGAACTACACCTAATGGTTCTATCAATGCATTACTCATATACATTTTGTTAGGTAAATACTAGATATGATATTCGAGTGTTTTTAGTCTCATGTTTGTAGTGGAGTAACTTCGAGATTAATAAATTGATAATTAGTTAAGTGGTTAATTAATGTGTCAATACTTTATTTAAGTATGAATTTGTATTTCCATCGATCCTTGAGTTTTCTCTTTAACAGTGATTGAACGATGTTGCTCCCAAGGTAAATGAGTAATTAATTTGGAATTAATAATGTCATATGATCAAAATGCATATTTATTTAATGGGACAATTTATGATGGTCATAAATGTTAAAAGGATATGTAAGGGTCAAATTGGTATAGCCTAATTAATTCAATTAATTAATTAAATATGATTTAGTGAGATTAAATATTTATTTAAATTGATTAAAATATTAAAATTCTAAAATTTAAATATTTAGTGGTAATTTAAAATACTTTTGAGACAACAAGGGAATTTTTGTAATTATCAAATTGTATCTAATTTTTGGATTAATTATTCAATTTAATATGGAATGAAATTGTAGCACACCACAATGATTAGGATTCCCTGTGCCGCGTGAAAGGGGATAACATAATAAGAATGATATTCTTATTGGAGCTCATAGTTTTATTTTGTGAAGGACTCCTAATAAGAGTACAATTGCAAGTTATGTTTTACACCAACTCTTAGCCAAATTGGAGACTATTTAATCACCATCTCCCCTTCACTAATGATCGGTTGTTTGAAGAAAAACTAGAGAATTTTTCTAGCATTCAATTAAGAGACCTTTCCGAGAAGAAATTCAACCCAAGACAAAAGAGTTTCAAGAAGGTGTTCTTGAGAAACAAATTGATCTTCAACAATTTACTAATCAAGCATGGGGATTCTAGTTGGAGAACTTGAATCAAGTTTTGATAAACTTGTATATTGCATGGATTTCCACCAATCTTGTTCTTTTTCATTGGGAGTGGGGACATATGATAACAAATATGTATGCATGTGATAACAAGTGCTCGAAAGATTACAACAAAGGCTAATCTCACACGCGTGCATGCGCACAACATAGGCAATGTTATATTAATAAGGGGAAATCTCTTATATTCTAAATATAATTGTAACATATGATTGTAAAGTATGAAATTAAGTTGTATAAGCTATGGAGTTATAGAGAGAGAAAGGCTTGTAAAAGTGAGCATTTCTTGAGAGTTAATGTTAATATTTCTTGATTCAAGGTAAAAAGGATGTGGTTATGAAGGGTTAAATATTTTGTAAGGAATACTTATTGGTGCTTATGGATTGGAACTACAATGGTTTTGATATCTTTCTATGATTTTATATGCCTATTTTTTGTCATCAAATTGTGTTGTCACTCAAGGATAACTCATGGGCATGTGGATGTGTCAAGGGGGTCTAGGAACTGGTGATTATCTTAACAATTAGTGGTATCAGAGCTTGATTCAAGAAGATTGAGGGATTGATTTATAGGGACACAAACATTGGCAATCAAGAAAGGCGTTAGGGACTCGAAAGTAAGTTTTTTAGTTCTTAGAAATTCTTGACACTATTTATCTTCTTAAGGGTATAAAAATCCTTTGAAGATATCAATGGATACCACCAAGTATGATGTTGAGAGGTTTGATGGAATGGGTGACTTTGCACTGTGGAAAAGAAAGATGAAGAATGTGTTGATACAATAAGAGTTAGACTTAGTTATTGATGAAGTGTTTCCTGCGGAAATGAAAGCAGAAGAAGTAAAGAAGATAATCTTGAAGAAAGCAAGCAATTGCATTGTACTGTTCTTGGCTGATAATGTTCTATAGAAATTTCAAGATTTGAAGAGAGCTAAAGAGATCTATGAAAGGCTTGAAACCTTGTATAATCATAAGACATTATCAAACAAGATATTCTTGAAGGAAAGTTTCTTTAGTTTCAAGCTTGATCAAATGAAGACACTTGATTACAATCTTTATCAATTCAAAATGATTAATTCCCAATGATCCAATCCAGAAAAGAAGGTTGATCAAGAGGATCAAGCAATAATCCTACTCAATAGTTTTCTCGAGTCTTTTAGTGGATTTAAGACGATAGTCAAGTATGGAAGGGAAGAACTAAAGCTTGATTTTGTTGTCTCATCTCTAAAATCTTGGAAACTTGATCATAAGAAGTTCAAGAATGTAGGAGATACCAGTGAAGGGTTCTTTGTAAGAGTGAGATCAAAGAAGAGAATTGATGGGTTCGAGGGAAAGGGGAATTCCATATCAAAGTTTAGAAACAAGAAAAATTTTAGGTGCGTTATATGCTATAAAGAAGGCCATTTCAAGAGGATTTATCCATTAAGAAAGTGTAAGAACTATGACTCTGAAAATAGGTGTACTATTGATGCAAGTAATGTGGAAAAAGAATATGAAAGCTATAATGTATTAGTTGTTACAACATAAAGTGTGTGAATTAGAGGGTGTTGGATTCTAGCTATACATTTCACATATGCCCTAACAAGAAGTGGTTCAATGAGTTAAACAAAGGTTACCATGGGAAGGTATTGCTTGGGAACAATTATGAATGTGAAGGGAAAGGCATTCACTGCACTGAGATTAGGCTCAGTGATGAAACAATAAAGATACTATCTGATGTGAAATGTGTAGATTTAAGGAGAAATCTAATTTCTCTTAGAACACTTGATATGTCGGGCTATTCAATTAGATTAGAACAAGGTACATTAAAGGTACTCTAGGGATCTTTGATCATTATGATGGGCTTAGGTAGCATGGGCTTTACATCTTTCAAGGAAAGATAGTTCTTGTTCATGAAAATGCTTTGACAACTTCATCAAAATATGTTACTACTCTCTAGCGTAATAAACTTGGGCATATCAATGATAGGGGTCTCACAAAACTCTATAAACATGGTATGTTGGGAGTAGATAAGGTTTTCAACAATTGGAATTTTTGAACATTGCATATATGGCAAGAATACTAAGTGAAATTTGGCACTAGAAAGCATAAAACAATAGGCATTTTATATTACATACATACATATCTTTGGGGGGATTTCATTGACACCATCATTGGGTGGGAGTAGGTATTATCTATGCTTAATTGATGAGTAATCAAGGAAATTTTAGGCCTATATTTTGAAGAGCAAGGATGAGACATTTTCTATATTTCTATCTTGGAAGGCTCTAGTGGAAAATCAGACAGGAAAAAGAATCAAGGTGCTTAGAATTGATAATGGGATGGAAATTTACAATGCTGAGTTTGAGAAGATGTGTGAGAATTGTGACACTCAGAGGCATAAGACAATAGTAGGTACTTCCCAACAAAATTGTTTAGTGGAATGCATAAATAGAACCATCCTAAACAAAGTAAGGTGTATGCTCTCTAACTCTAAACTATCTAACAAATTTTGAGCCGAGGTAGTTCAAACTGCTACTCACTTGATTAATAAATGACCATCTTAAAAAATTGACTTTAAAACTCCAAAAGAGAGGTGGAGTGATAGTCATGCTGATTATAGCAAGCTTAGGGTGTTTGGATGTATAGCCTTCACTCATGTGAATGAAGGGAAGCTTCAAGCAAGAAAAAAGGGTTATTTTTCTAGGCTACGCTATGGAGTAAAGGGATATAGGTTCCGAGATCCTAAAGCAAAGAAGTGCTTTAATAGTAGAAATGTGACTTTTGTTAAGAATTCTACATACGATGACAAAAATGTTGAACCAATCGCTGAGATAGAAAAGGTACCTGTCTCAATTGAAGTGGAGAATCATCTTGGGAACTCTAAATCAGATCAAAATGTACTAAAGAGACTTGATGGTAATGATTTTGATCCAATCAATGTTGATTTTGGAGAATCATCTATTATTTAACATGGGGATGTTATAAGTACTGAACAACAAGATCTTTAGCACTCTTCAATGGCTAGAGATAGGCCAAGGAATGTGATAAGGCCAATCATGAGATATTTCCATGCTGACTTGATTTCCTATGCTCTTACAATTAACAAAGATATTGATAGAATTAAGCCTTACAATTATGGAGAAGCTATGTCTGTTAGATAGGCAAGATAATGGGAAGAAGAAATGATGGAAGAAATGAAATCACTCTCCAAAAATGGCACATGGGTTTTGTAAAGAAGCCAAAAAAGCGAGATTGATTGGAAGAAAATGGGTGTTCAAAGTTAAAAAAGGAACGAAAATGGTTGAATCAGCAAGGTACAAGGAAAGAGTGGTTGCTCAAGGCTTCTCACAAAAGGAAGGGATAGATTATGATGAGAATTTCTCACCAGTTTCTAAGTACACTTCAATCATAATTCTTCTTTCCTTGGTAACCCAATTTGATCTTCATTTGGATAAAATGGATGAAAAGACTGCATTCTTACATGGGGAGCTTGAAGAGACCATTTATATGAACCAATCACAGAGCTTTAAAGTTAAGGGAAGACAGAATGATGTTTGTCTCTTGAAGAGATCATTATATGGACTTAAACCCATGCCAATGGTACAAGAGGTTTGATAGATTTATGATTGATTTAAAGTTTCAAAGATGTGATTATGATGCTTGTGTTTATTTCATAAAGGAAATTAGTAGGAACACAATCCATCCATTATTATATGTAAATGACATGTTTTTAGCAAGCAAGGATCTTAAAGATTTGATGCATTTCAAATAGATTTTGAAAACTAAGTTTGAAATGAAAGATTTAGGGAAGGCTAAAAAGATCCTTGGTATAGAGATTTTAAGAAATAGAGAGAATTGAGAGTTACTAATAACTCAAATTGGATATCTAGAGATGGTGCTTAAGAATTTTGGAATGGAATCATCCAAACTAGTTTCAAGTCTTCTAGCATCCTATTTTGAACTTTCTATCATTCAATCTCTCAAAACTTATCTAGACATAAAAAAATTTCAAGTATGCCTTATTTATGTGATATTGATAGTCTATGTTTGCTATGATTGGAATAAGACTAGACTTAGTTCATTCAGTCAGTGTTGTCAGTAGGTTTATGTCAAAAGTTGGGAAGGAACATTGGGCAGGAGTAAAGTAGATCTTATGGTACCTAAAAGGGACTTTAAAGGTGTGTTTTATTTACAAAAGAAATCCAAGTAGAGTGGTAAAGATAGAAGGGTTCATTGATTTTGATTTTGTAGAATATCTTGATTGAAGAAGGTCACTTACTAGTTATGTATTCACCTTATTTGGAAACACTGTGAGTTGGAAGAGCAATTTGCAATCAATTGTGGCCTTTTCCATTACCAAGGCAGAATACATTGCATGTACCGAGGAAGTTAAAGAAGCTTTATGGATAAAATGGTTCATCAGTAAATTGAGGATGTCACAAGAAGTTTTTGTAGTCTGGTGTGATAAGCAAAGTTCCATCTACTTATCAAGGAATCTAATGTTCCATGAGAAGACAAAAAAACATTGGTGTAAGACTACATTTCATCAAGGATATCATTAGTAGTGGGCTAGTTAAAGTGACCAAGGTTTCGACAAAATACAATCTATTAGATATGCTCACCAAGGTGGTTACAACAAGCAAACTCAGGCACTGTATGAACTTGCTTAGGGTTGGTAAACGTTAGGGATAATGGGTGGAACAAATAGTGCTGGATTAAATTCAATTAGAAAATGGGTTATTTGTCATCAAGGTGGAGATTTGTGGATATATGATAATAAATATATGTGCATGTGATAACAGGTGTGTGACATATTACAACAAAGGCTTTCCTCTCACACAAGTGCACATAGCCAATGCATAGTGATGAGTGCCAAAAAAGCACTAAAATTGCCATGATTTAATGTACTTTAATTGATTAAATAGATTCATATATGTATGATTTTATCATATTTTTATATAAATTTGTCTTTTCAAAATCATGGGTATTTTTATTATTTTCAAGTATTTTAGTTCAAAAATAACTTAAAGTCTCGAAGAAAAATACTAGAGAAAATACATCACAAATATATTGAGAAAAGAAATGAGGAAAAGTAAAAGATGAAAAAATTGGACAAAATGGGTCAAAATGTCAAAAAGGCTAAAATATCGTGCGCGGCTACCCAACCACACTGAGTCCATCGCGGCTATCACATCACTTTGTAATCTAGCGTGCAGCCATGCCATATCATGCCGAATTCTATACATAGATGCCCATACCACACCAAACAATGCACGTAGCCTCACAACATCACGTCGAAGTCCAAGGACATCTATACCCATTTACGCCCAACCACGCCACATCTTTTTGAATTTACGTGCGTGAAAATACCTACATCAGCGCTTGCATCAACACCTATCCATTCTGTGTTAGCGCTCATGCATTACGCGTTTAAAACCATATTTTATCATTTTTCCCACTTTTTACCATTTTTCTCACCTATAAATACCCCTTCTCCCCCATTGTAAAATACACACCAAGAAACAATTTTCTTAGCTCATTCTTGCTCTAGATTTCTCTCTCTAGAAAGTTTTCTTAGTTTTTTTAGTTTATAGTTTTGAATTTCTTCTCTTTTTGAGAAGAACTAGCTATGCTTTTGTAAATTTTTAGTTTTTGATTTAATAAATGGAATTTCAAATCCATTTGGAGGTTTTTCAGCAACATAATTAGCATTAAAGTGCTATAAATTTTATAGTTATTTTTTATTTTTTATTCTCATATGTTATATGTAATTTTTCTGTGATTAAATTTAATATGTATATTTGTAAATATGATATAATAATAATTTTGTTATGCTTGCAAAATATTAAATAGGTAAAAATCTCTATAAAATAAATTGATTTTGTTTTTATTCAAGATTTTATATTAAGGATATTAGAGAGAAATATATTATTTTTCATTACAAACTTAAATCTAAAAATTAGATTTTAAGGTTTGGTTATCAGGTGTAATTTAGAGTAGTACTCTTTTATTTGTTAGTACAATCGCGAGGTAGTTAGAGTGAAACTCTATTTCAAAAGTTTATAAGAACTATTATTCGAAAATGTATTGATAACATATTTTCGGTAATTGTTTTAAAACTTGATAGTTAGTATTCATATAATTAAATTCTTAGGTTTAATTTGGACACCTTGAATAAAGTTTAAGCTGTCTAATTACACCAAATGTGGAATTTAAATGATTCATTTTCAATCTTTTAGAAGAAATGAATTAATTTAATTAAAAAAATTAATTATGGACCCCACCCATAGGTGTTACTTGATTTGTTTAATTAACAAAGAATTTCTAACCCCATCAAAGGTGATATTCATATAAAAAAGAGAGAATAAATAAATATCAATTATATCTTTCATAACATAAATAATATGAGCAAGCATAATTAACTTAATCATTATATCCATATATACTCCACTATTATAAAAGATAAAAATTTGTGTAAATGTTTATTGAATTTGTATCTATGTTTATTTTTGTGTTACTAGATTAGGAAAACAAAAAAACCAAAATATTGTGATATAATATTTAAGTTTTAATTTCATTTTTAAAAGTTTGAATAATAAATTTAAAACTACATATATTCCTTCCTTAGATTGACCTTGGGAGTATGTTTATAATTTTCTATGAAATTATTCGTGCACTTGCGAGAGTTTTACAAATATAAAACCAAAATATTTGTAGAATCAGCATTTCCGATTTTGCTCAGCACGCAGCATATGCCGCACATCATGTCACTAGGGTATGCCTAAAATAGGCGCATTCCTTGACAAGGCTATGATCATATGTGAAATTTTGTACCAAAATGTGGTTTCTCTACTATAAATAAGAGGCAATCACTTGTATTCTAAATATAACTGTAACATATGCTTGTAGAGCTTGAAATTAAGTTGCATAAGTTGTCAAATTGTAGAGAGAGAAATTCTTGTAAAAGTGAACATTTCTTGAGAGTTCATGTTAATATTTTTTGTTTTAAGGGAAGAATGATGTGGTTTCAAGGGCTTGAATTTATTGTAAGGATTACTCATTATTGCTACTCGATTGGAACTGCATTGGTTCCCATGGATTAAACCTCAAATTGAGGAAGAGCCACATAACAAATTATGTGTCTTTCTATTTTATGTGCTTTCTTTCTATCATCAAATTGTCCTTCCATTCAAGGAAAACCCATGGGCATATGCGTGTGTCAAGGGGGTCCAAGAACTAGTGATTGTCCTAATAGGGAGAAAAGACTTGAAAGCCCAAAAGTTCCAATTGTTTGTTCACATGATATTAATGTATGTTTCTTGTTTTACATTATTAAAATTAAATTATTAATCACATAAGATCTTTATAGGGAAAATTTTTGTTTCCCAATACCAATCGCTTTAGCAAATTTTTTTAATAAAAATTGGATTTTATTGAAAAAGAACTTTCAAAACCATCGATTTGTATCTAAGCCAACTTATAATATTATAATTTAATTATGTACGTGAATACACAATTAGGTTAGGAACTAAGTTACATGTGATATGATCTGTATATATGAATTTTTCATTGATTGAATGGAATTATTTACGATCATTAATTGTATAGTTCTTTTCGTTTCTTATGATAGTAAATTGATGTACACCCTAGCTGTGGTTGATGGTATAGATATTTTGTAAAAAATATTTTTTCCATTTTCTAGATTTTCTATAATTTTTATGGAATTTCTTTGAAATGTTTTTGTATCATTTTTTTATATGTAATTAGTTTGTATCTTATATTGTTTTTGAAATAGTACCAAATCAGTCACCATTATTACCTAAACAACATAAGGTCATGTAATTGAGCACTTCTCAGACTGCTATTATTACCAAGCGACCAACTGTGGGTGGTGAGTAAACTATTGTCAAATTAATATCAATTTGGGAAAGGCATTCCATCGTGGTTGACAGTTGGTGTAATGAATGCGTATGATGTGGTTGCAACACTAGCTGCTATTTGCCTTGTTTTGGGATAAATATTGTTTAAAAGGCTTATATTATGTTTAGTTGTTTTGATATAGGTTAAACAACATTAAATGGAGATAAAGGGAGTAAACTGGGACAAGTTAGGATCAAAATATGCTCAATACATTGATCCATACCTCAATAGATTGAGAAAGAACTAAATTGATTTAAGATCGATCGAGGAAGCAAGGCACTAAGCTAATTAATAGAAAGCAAAGTTAGATCAATTGAGAAAGGTCTCGATTAATTGAGAATGGATATATCAATTGAGCTTCGATTGGGCACTCTCAAGTTGAAAGACAACATAGTTAGATTGATCAAGAAAGGGTCTCAATCGATTGAGCAAAGTGAAAGTTGACACATCATCCCTATTTTTAGGCAAAGTAGAATTTGACGCATCATCCCTACTAAGTCCAACTTTCAACATCAATTTTAAGATCAAAGCTAATATGATTCCTAAATTGATTAGGACTTATTTTAACCTATTTAGACAATGCTAAATGCCATAATTCAGGATACAATTGACACAAGTAATAAGACCAATGCAAAATTTTGAGAAAATCATAGTCCTCTTAGTAAAGAGAAGAGTTGTACATCAAAAGAAAACAAAGCAAGGAGAATGAGGAAGATTGAGATGGAGCTAATGTAAGTCAAGAGATTTTTGTATTCCATTATTTCTTCATCTTTTATTAATTTTCATGATCTTCTACATTGAACTTATGAAATTGATCAAGATGTGTAAAGGTTAGATTTTATTGCCTATGAGTGTTTTTAATCCAATTTTATACTATATGAATTAATTATTTTGAACTCATTATGATTTTTATTTATTTCATATTATTTAATTTGATTTTCATTCTAGAATTATTTGGCAAATAATTAATCTATATAGGTAATTAGATAAATTTAAAAGAGTTATTTGATTCCTCACCATGATTAAATAACATCCATGGTGTTTCTAAGAAAATATGTATGCTTCATATGCATGCGATTGATAATTATAAACTTAAAGAGTAGTCTGTAATTTGATTTGCATGAGAGTATAACATGATTATTTACTATAAGGAAGGTAGTTTTCTCAAGAAAGGAATTATGTGCTAGTTTAGGTGCAATTGATTTTATGATTATTATTGAAATTATATGGACGATGTTTTGTTATTCACATGTGTAAAAAATTGAGGAACTAAGATTCCTATATCTTTCTAAGATATTTGTTTATTTAGCAATTTTAGTCATTAATTTAATAATTTTCTACAACATATATTTACATTGTGCAAATAGCATTAGTAATATTCAAATTGGTATTCAATTATAAAGTAATTAAACTCTTCGTGGGATCGATATCTATACTTTAAATACACTATATTACTTGTATGGCCCGTGCACTTATAGTTAGTGTGTCAAGTTTTTGATAAGAATGTAAATTGAATTGTCTTTATTTATTATTTAAGGATTATGAAAAATCCAATTTTAACCATTCTCGAGAAATAGAAATTGAATAGGACCATGGTTTTTTGGTCGAGTATCAACACCAACAGGTGGTTCTTTTTTGATCCCATTAGATTTCAATTCCTTGAGCAACACCTTACTTTGAGGTTTATTGTTGTTTATATAGTCATGTTTGAGAAATATGATATTTGTCGATAAGAGCATCTTATTCTTTTGACTATTATAGAACAAGCATCTTTTTATTTCTTTACAATTTCTAAAAAACACACGTAATTATGACCTTGGCTCTAACTTTCCAATCTTCCCTTTAAGCTTATGTGCTAGACATCCCTATATGTGGATGTGGTGCAAACTAGGTTTACGTCCCATCCATAATTCCACTGGAGGTTTAAGGAGAAACTTGGAAGGAACCAAATTCAATATGTATGTAGCTATTTGTAGGGCATATTCCGAAAACAATGTGGACAGGGATTCGTAACTCATCATTGACCTAACCATCTCAAGAATAGTTCTATTTCTTATTTTTGTAATACCATTCTATTGTGGTGTACTAGGTGCTATGAGTTGCGAGACTATCCCCTACTCTAACAAGTGGTCCTTGAACTCCATGTCAAGCTTTTCCCCACCATAATCTGATTATAATGTCTTTAATGACTATCTTGGTTCTTTTTAGCTTCAACATAAAATTTCTGATACTTTCCAAATTTTTTTGACTTTTGTTGTATTAAGAAGATATACCCCTATGTTAAGTAGTCGTCTATGAATATGACAAAGTACTCATAACTAAATATTTCTTGAACACTCATGAATTCACTAACATTAGAGTGTATTAATTTGAGTGGTTTTATGACTCTTTGGCCCTTTATTGAAGGGTTTTTTGGTTACCTTAACTTCGAAACAAGTTTCCAAGACTAGGGGAGTATCAACATTTATTTCTCCCAAAAGGCCATACTTTACATATCTTTGCATCTAGTTAAGGTTGAAATGACCTAGCCTTAGATGCCACAAATATGTATCATCATTAGGAGATTTGTTTTTTTCTTTTTAGGCTTAGGTTGTTCTAGTATGAAATTTTAGAGTTATAAGTGTTGTTTCAGGTTTAGCATATAAATGCTAATTTCTAACAATATAGTTTCCTTAAAGAGAAGTCTAACTTCTCCAGCTGCATTAGCTAAAATGATG
Organism: Hippophae rhamnoides; assembly: GCA_033030585.1. Taxonomy (NCBI): domain Eukaryota; kingdom Viridiplantae; phylum Streptophyta; class Magnoliopsida; order Rosales; family Elaeagnaceae; genus Hippophae; species Hippophae rhamnoides. The sequence goes on from CM065431.1 coordinate 23,082,774, forward strand.
TCCACATTGCCCACTAGTATGGTGAGTTGTTGATTATTTTAATTCAATATTGAAATAATCCGTAACAGCGAAGAATATACATTATTAGTCACCAACTATTACTCATGTGGGATCATTTTTCTATTACTGATTATTACTCATGTGGGATCATTTTTCTATTACTGATTATTACTCATGTGGGATCATTTTTCTTTGTTTCATTTATTCGATCGTATTGTCCATACCAACTATCATATATCTATTGGATATGTGTCATTGGATCCAATCTAATGATTATAAATCATTTGAAGGAAATGATATATTTTTGACATTCTAGCTAGCAAGTAGCTATAAGCAATTTTATTGGATCCAATTCAACAACCACATGTGTTCTTTACACTACAAATTACATTTTGATGAGTGTTATGTGGACATTCCTTCATAAGTCCACTTAGTATATTTACGGTCACAAAAGAAGATTCAAGATTCTTTTTCAATTGTTACAGCAGTTAATTTTTATTTTTGAGTAGAGTTAAAATAATTCGTTTTTATGTTGAAACAATAAATAAAAACAATTCAATTTACATGCTTATCGTAGATATTAATTTATACATAGTAAATGATGCATGTATGCTTGGCATATAATATTTTATGTATCTATGATAGTGATTATCTAACTTTCACCAAATTTAGAAGCGAGCTCTGTGTCGATCATTAAATCTCCCAATCGGATGAAGGTTTCTCAATTAGTGAAACTTCTTAATATCCTTTTATTGATAAATTTTTCATAATGAATATTTTGGTCCAAATATATAACTCCTTAGTTACATTTGTTGAGTGTAACCCACCATTTTTTATCTCATTACTTATTTTAATGACTATTCCTTCTGAGAGTCACTGCTTGGTTTCTATAGTGTTTTCATATCCAACTTGGAAGTCACGATTACTACTAACCTCGAAACACCCTCTTCTAAGAAGATGCTTAATGGTGTCAAGAGGCCCCAATCAATTGTTTTCAAGTATGCACTAATGATGGAGACCGTAGGAAGGTTGGCAATCCTCTCCGCTCATACTCAATATACAAAATGGTTTAGTATTGGACAATTTACAATAACTTTCGATTTATATTAATTTACCCATTTAGCTCAATGCATAAAAATTATAATTTTTATAATTTGGTTTAATCATGCAAATAGTTCTGTGTTATACTTTTTATCAATTTAATTAGATTAAATCAACCTAATGCATGTTAGCAATGTTTTCGTAAAACTCCTTTTAGAGAATTTTAACTATACATATAGATGCATGTAATTTATATATTAATTCAAAAATTAAATTCATCCTACGGATAGTTTAAATCTATATGATATGGTATATGTATATCAATGTTATTTATGTCATGAACAATCACAAATAAAAAATAACATTAAAAACAAGGAAAAAATATATATTACTTTATTTTTAATTGGGTTCCTTTGGATAGAACAAACAAATAAATAAAATTAATACATATTTATTTTCAATTGGATATATCTAATTATTCACTTCATGGGCATGGCACAATCCATTTGGAATTCAACAAGAAAACTTGTTTTTGTCCCAAATAATCTCAATATAAAACAAAATCAAATTCTATTCGAACCAGAATGAACAAGAAAATATAAAAGACCTACCTATGTAAGCCTACTCCTATGCAGCCACACAGCAGCTAGCCCATCATTTGTAACAAGGCAACCACTACGACATCCACCACGCACAACCAATGTGGTATCCTTTTACTTGGAAAGGGACATTGATCAACTTGCTTGTTTGGTTAAACTATTCCATCACCTGGAAATATGTCTCCACGATGGTTCCAATGCCACAGGTGTCGCATTTTTCCAATTTGTTATCCCTAGTTCCTAATGAGAACAAATCTCCAATTTGAAGCCAAATGCAAACAACTTCAAATGTATCATACAATTAATAATGTATGATATATTAATTCTCCAGTGTACATCAATTCTTTATTGCAATAACTTAATGAATCGTACAATTAACAATTATAAATAATTTCATTCAACAAATAAAAAAGCTATATATACAAATAACATCATATGTAATTCAATGCATAATTTAATAATGTATTCGTATAAATAATTCAATTATAATATCACAAGTTTTCTCCGATACAAATTAATGATGTATACAGACTAACCCAATCTAACTCAAGCTCTTTTAGAATGACCGATTGGAATGACAAACCTGGCCTAACCTAATGAGTTATGGGTTAGTCCAAGTCTAACCAGCTAGCCCATTTTAATTTTTTATTATCTTTTATTTTTTTAAAGATTAATTTTAATGTATATTATATATGATTTAAAATTTTAACTGCTTTAAAAAAGAAAACAAAAATTAAGATGATAAAAAATTTGACCATTTTTTTAATTTTTAATATCAATACAAAGTTAATTTAATATTAAAAAAGTAAATAAAAGAGTTTATCTACAAAACTATTTTAGCATTTATTTATTAAATTTTTTATTAAAAAAATATATTAAGAAACTTATTTGTAGAGGAAAAATTAAATATAATCTAACATCATTTATTTATTTTATTTTTTATTTAAAAAATATTGAATTTAAGAAAAATAAAAACTTTTCAAATCTTTATTATGAAAGGAATATGTCTTATATTAATAACTAAAATAAATCTGTATATAAAAATGCATAAATATAAATGTAATTAATAAGAAATATTATATTATTAATTATATTTTTAAAAAAGGAACCAAAGTAAAAAACAAACAAACTCTGTAAAGTGGCCTAACAAGCTAGTTCACTTGATGATTTCTTAACGAGCACTAAACATTACATTATTTATATAAACTTTAATATCAAAATAGATTTTTATTTTTATAATTTTATTATTATTATAGTAAATCTATGTTTTAGAAATTATGGATATGTTTTGCTATTTTCAGGTATTTTTGACTTCAAAATGACTCAATTAACAAACACTTGAAGAATTATACCTAAAAGCACTCAATTGCAATGAAGAAGAATAAAAGAATAACATATATATGCTTTACATATGTTTCAACCAAATATAAGGGGGTGTAAAGATTCCTATACGTAGAAACAAATACATAAAGGTCAATTGTTCTTACGACCCAAATAGGTACAACAAAACAAATACATGAAGGGTGGAAATGCTAATGCATGGTATCTTTTTGCGAGCTCTGTATCAATTTAACCAAGCATATCTCACAATGTGAATTAAGCAATTAACATAGCAGAAGTACAACACAACATTCTCAATTCAATACATAACAAAAACAACCTGCAACAAGAAAGGAGAAACTACAGTAAACACACTAATGATGGTGTGCCTTACAAGCTCCTATTTAGGCTAGTAGCATGTATAAACATAGTAAATATCACACAACATGTAAGACACTTATACATACTGAAAAGCTATAAAAGATTTTGAATGTCTTCAAGACTTTACATGTGGAAACATATTTGGTAAATGATGATTGTATAATCATAGTACGCAATCATACATTACATAACAAACCATAATAAAGAGTCTAACACCTGGTACATTATCAGCTTAAGGAGATACAAACTCCTTAGAGAGTCACACTAAAAATGCTTGATAAAAAAAAGTAATAATTAGAAAGCTATAGGCATGTTATAAGGAAAGGAAAGAAAACATGCAACTACACAAAATAAATAAGCTTTCTAATTAGAGTCTTAATCTAGTATGATGGAAAATACACAATAGAAACTCAAATTATACTAATACAAAAGCAAATCATGCATAACAACATATATGACAAGGTAAACTCATATAGAAACCCTATCTATATGGTAACATCCTCGGGTTGCTTAAGGCAATCGCTCAATAACAAAAATTCTACTAAACAATAAAATAGTCACACTTTGAGAGAAATAAAATCATTATTACCTCTATCAGCCAAGCCCACACCATCTAATGTGGTGTGATTAGTGACTAAAAATCAATAACCAAAAGCGTAACTACTCCCAATCTTGAAAGTCACCCTCAAACTCAAACAACCTACCTTTTATTGCACACAACAAGAGATATGAGAACTTAAAGCATTTAACTTAGCTTGTTCTCACAAATAAAAAATTGTATATAAGAAACTCCTAGTAGACACACGAGTCACATACAACCTACTTGAGACTCAAGTACTTAACACTCACAAGTACAATTTTGTTCAAATAATCATGAATCATTAATACCAAACAACCCTCGAGGTATTAGTGATCCAAAAATAGAAAAACAAGATGTCCATTTGAAAAAGCTACCCTACATTTTCTAGATACCAAATAAGAAGAAATGAGAGGGTATGTATAGAACTTGAAATTTCCACTTCGCTACTATTGTGGTGAGGTCCATGGCAAGCTTGGTGGCAAGGTGGTAAAAAGACACATATTTTTTTGTTTCTAAAAATTATCGAGTAGACTCCATAAATATCCAAACTTGAGATGAACCAAACATAAGGGACAACTTCAACTCCCTTGCAAGCTCACTTGCTAAAAACCAACACTGTCAACCTAGCATGCATATTATGAAAACAAACCCATGATATGTGTAAACATGCTCATATATAAAGTGTACCTAACTATGTTTGTGTCTAAAGTACTGATCTGTAATAATCAAAACTTATATAGAGGAAGATAAAAACAATAAGTAAAACAACAAACATTGTGTTTTGTACACAAGAAGCCAACACATGGACACGAATACAATGGGGAAGGTGAAATACAAAGAAATTTGATGATATGTAGAACAATGCGTATCGTGACAGTGCTTAAATATGTGCCATGGTTTTGGAATTTTAGATTGTGAATGAAATGCATACCAGATTGATACAAGCCACAGTGGTAGAAAAAGTGTGCCGTAGCGCCTGAACATACGATCCACTTTTCTTTCCTTTTTGCAATGTTTTCTCATCTATATAAAATACCCCTCACCCTCTCATATTTGATATCCCATAGCATTTAGTTCTTTTTCTCTCTTAGTTTCCTAGTTTTATAATTGTTTTCTTTAAGTTCTTTTAATTTGAGAGTTGGGGTATTAGGTTCTTCAAGTCCTATAACTATGTAATTTATATACTTAAGTCTTATAAATTTTTAGGTAAGCTCCATTAGTCCTGTAATTTAAAAGTATGATCAATTAAATTAGAATTTTAAAATATTAATATTTTGTAAGGGATAAAATGGAAATTGTAAATTTTATTAATAAAAAAATAAAGGAAAAAAAGAACCCTCCCGTCCCCGTCCCATTCTTTCTATCTATTTCTCTCTCCTTCCCTCTCTACCTTCTCCCTTCTTTTTTTAATTTTTTATTAATAAAATATATAATTCCTATTATACTCAAGAAAAATCTCAATTTTTAAAATTTTTTCACTTCACTCGTATAATTTTAAATTACAGGAGTAATGGAGCTCATCTAAAATGTTACAAGATTAAAATGTATAAATAATATAATTATATGATTAAAATGACCACCTACCCTAAGAGTTGAACAAAGTTTTAGTTTATATTTATGTCATATATAATTTAGATTAGGTTATTACAATAAGTAATAGTAATAAAAGTTTTTTAAGATAAGAGATTAGTGTAGGATTTATGTGTAAAAATACATTTGAGGTATTAACTATAGTTGTACTTTATTTACATATATAATTTAATGTATATTTTTGAATATTATTTTTAATTTATTAATCATTTATTAAATCTAAACTTATCTGCCTAATTGTGATAATATGATTTTAGTTATGCTGTTATACATATGTAAATTTTTTAAGGGAAAATTTTTAAATAATAATTAAACCTAGATTATTTTCTATTCAAGAATTTTACAAAATTTATTATTCATCATAATATATTTAAAATAAGATAATTGGGTTTTAGAAACATGAATCTAGATTTGATTTAGAGTCATACTATATTTCAAAACAATTTACAAGAATTATTATTTGAAAATATAATGATGATATATTTTTTATAATAAATTTTAAAATATGAAAGTTAAATTTAGATTAATCGATCTAAAAACCAATTTAAACAAATTTTAATGAGATTTTAAAATTATTGGTCCCATCAAAGGCGACAACTTAAATGGTTTAATAATTTCTTAGAAAATAAACACAATGTAATTCAAAATTAATTTTCGGCTTCACCATAGGTGACAAGTAGTATTTTAATTAATAAAGAATAACGACCCCACCAAAGGTGTTATATATATACATAAGAAAGAATCAATAATTTAGATTTATATTTTATTAATATAATTAATTTTACCAAACATAATTAACTAACTAAATATCGTATCTATTCTTTATTGATTAATGAATTGTATGTGAGTCTATAGTTTGTTTAAACCTATCTATCCTTTATCTATTAATATTTTATTTTATTAATGTAGATATTTCAAAACCAAATGTTATGATAGAATGTTTAAGTGAATTTTTCATTTTTAAAATTTTTGTTAAATTATTTAGGAACCACATTATTTCTATTTAGACCAACCTTATAAGTATAATTATTATTTCTTACAAAGTAATTCATGTACTTATAAGCTATTTATTAAATACAAAACTCGAGCATCAATAAATCTAAAAATTAATATATCATTTATTAGTTTGCTTTAAAAAAATCTAAAAAAGAGTTGAAACATTAATGAGATTTTTAAAAAATAATGTTTACTTCGTTAGTTGACTTTATATATAAAAAAATTCAATTTTTTTAAAAATAATTTAGGTTATTATTTTATTTTAGATATTTTAAATTTATAAAAAATTTTCAAAAAAATCTATACTTGTTATTAGTTACCTTTAGATATTAATAAAAAAATAAAATTTTTAGAGTGAAAAATAAAAATATTTAATTAAAAAAGTTTTAAAAAATATCTAGAGAGATCTTAAAACATTTAAAAATTGAAGATTATAAAAAATATATTTTAATTTAATTTTTATTTCAACTAACTATTTTTTTGTTAATTTAGTCTTTAATTTATTTATTAACTTAATTTATTTTTAGTAATTTTGTGTAGTAAATTTAATTTTAATTTTAATTTTAACATTTATTTCTTAATTTATTTTTATTATTTTTATTATTTATTTCTTTATTTTCTTTTATTTCTTTATTTATTTTATTTTATTTGTATTTGTTATTTATTTTTATTTAGTATAAAAAAATCTAAGTTACGGTATAGTTTTGTGCTTACTGCAAATGGGGTATGAGGATGAAATTATGTTGAAGAAGACTTTTCACACCACCGCATGAATGTTTTGTGTGCCATGGCTAACACATATATGTTTCAATACACTGGGTTCCATTTTTTTCTGCGATAAATTTTTAAACTAAAACCTCATAATACGCGTTTGAAATCAAACTTATGCAAATTTTCTCTTCTTTTTCAACTCAATTTTCTCGTCCTAAATACTATTATCGACTTGGTTTGAAAAAGAATAAGATGACATAGAGAATTGAGCTCTCATCTTTGTTCCAGCTTTAATTTTTATATACTTTAATTTAATTTAATTTTGTTATTGGATTGTTTTTTGTTTTATGTTATTTTAGTGTATTTCCTTTTTTTGTGAAACATGTTCATTTCATTTAGAATTGTTGAGAAGTGATATATGAAAAATCCACAGTAATCTATTTATGCAGTTAAATTTTTGAGATGATGGAAGCACTTAACTTTCGACATCATAACTTGATCACGTAAAGTAAATGGGTAATTTTTCTATATCGTTATCTTTAAATTTACTTTTTTTATATTGATGGCAATGTAGATTTTAAGTTAGAGGTGGAGGAAAAGTTATATAAATTTAGGAAATTTTAAAATATTTAAAACACGTGTTTCATTTATTTTTTACTTATTTTATTTTATTTATTTATTTATTGGTTTAGGGATAGTTAGGTTTTTTTTTATAAATCTATCATTTTTTAGTTGATTTTAAGGAAATGATTGAGTCTTTACACTATGAGATTAATTTCTTGAACATATCATGATGTAATGTGATTATTATTTTTGTTTTTATCATAATATGTGTTTCATGTTTAAATTTTGAGATTAAGAAAAATATAAAATTGGTGTTTAAGAATCAAATAGTGGAGATTATCTTGTGATAATATTTTGAGCCAATGATTTTTCCATTTAGAGAAAGAATATTTTTCTACTCTTTTAAACACTCTTCTTAATATTTCAAATTGTTAGAAGATCTTTGTAGCTTTTGCATTGAATGTGTATGCATTTTTCATTCATACATGACTTCCAAAAAAGGGATATATAATACAAAAAAAAAAAAATTAGACATTCACCAAATGATAAAAAATATTTACAAACCATACATGAGTCCACTCTCTAAGAAAAAGGGTATAAAAAAGAGAGAAAAATAAATAGTGCAAACTAAATATTATGACCCATAAATTCTTCAAATTTGTAAGAATGGTTGTTACCATAGAAAAATAGGAAATAAATCCTCTTGAAATCAATGCATTTTCATTCATTCTCTAAAGGTATATAATTTATATTTTTATTTGATGATTTCAATTGATGCATGAAAATAATATGTGATTTTTTTATAAATCCTTTCATGTGATCGATGTTATGTACTACTTTGGGTGTTTTATTCTTTAGACATATGTGATTCTATTAGTTATTTTCTTTACATAAACTCTATTCACATATAAATTTGGTTGAGTACTTGAACCAATAGGATTAGTGTAATATTAAGAGTATGACTTGCGAGGATTTGAGTTGAAGTAAATTGGAATTCATAATAATGAAATATGGTAAATCAATATTGATACATCTTTGATATGGATGTGAATTTTTTATTTTCAACTAAGTTTTACAATATAATGTGATTCTTTGAGATGTAAGTTTAACTTATGCTTTAGATTTTGATTATAAACTTAAAAGATACTAAAATCATAAGAAGTTTTATATTTTTATCTTTCATTTTAATTTTTTACTTTGTTATTTTTAGTTTTAGTTTTATTATTTGTTATTTTTTTTATTTCTGTTATTTCTTTTACTTTTTGTATTTAGTTTGATGCCTGTGATTATCATCACTCAAAGCTCTCATATGACTTAAACTTGTTCACTAGGAAAACTTAGGGTTTAAAGGCTTATTGCATACACTAAATACAACCATATCAATTTACAAAAATGATTTAGGATAGTTTAATTTATTTATTTTAGATTTTCTTTTTAGTTTTATGCTTTTCTTGCTAAGAGGTTAGCAAGAAGCTTGTTGGGGATGTGATGAGTGCTTGAAAAGAACTAAATATTATATGATTTTATTATTATTATAGCATAATTATATTTTCAAAATCACTGGTATGTTTTTTTAATGTATTTTTGGCTTCAAAATGATTCAACTGATTATCACTTGAAAAATCATAAATAAAAACACTCAATTGCAGCCAAAAATTAAAGAATAACATACATAAGCTTTACGTATATTCCAACCAAATGCAATGAGGTGAAATACAAAAGAAAAAACTAAAGACATGTAGAACAACGAGTGCCGCGACGGTGCTTAAATGTGTGTCGTGACACGAGAGTTTTGGATCATGAAGGAAATACATATCAGATTGATGTAGGCCATGGCGGGGAAAATGTGTGCCATGGTGCTCGACCATATGATCCACTTTTCTCTCCTTCTTGTAGTGTTTTCTCATCTATATATAGGACCCATTACCCGATCATATTTATATCCCACAACATTCAATTGTTCTTCTCTCCTAGTTTCTTACTTTTTTTTGTTTTTTTCTTTATGTTTGCTCAATTTGAGAGTTGAAAAGATTTTTAGTTTATGTTTATGTTATAAATAATTTGGATTAAGTTATCACAATAAGTACTAATATGAGTCTTTTTAGATAACAGATTGGTGTAGAAGTTATCTATAAAAATATAGTTGAGGTATTAACTTTAATTGTACCTTATTTATAGATTTAATTTAATATATTTTTTGAGTGTTATTTTTAATTTATTGATAATTTACTAAATCTAAACATATCTAGCTCATTGTTATAATGAGACTTAGTATGTTGTTATGCTTGTGTAAATTATTTAGAAGAATATTTTTAAATAATAATTAACCACATGATTTTATATTCAAGAAATTTACAAAATTTATTATGATCATAATATATTTAAAATAAGAATATTGGGTTTTAGAAATATGAATCTAATTCTAATTTAGGGTCATACTCTATTTCAAAGATTTTTATAAGAATTATTATTTAAAAATATATTGATGACATATTTTTGTAAAGATTTTAAAATTTGAATGTTATGTTCACATTCATCAATCTAAAAACCAATTTAGACATGAATAGAACTTTAAAATTGTCATCCTCACTAAAGGTGACAATTTAAATGATTTAATAATTTCTTAGAAAATAAGCATACTTTACTTAAGAATTAATTATAGGCCCTACCAATGGTGTTATGTGATTTTTTTAATTCATAAAGAATAACGGCCCCATCAAAAGTGTTATTTTTATATATATAAGAAAGAATTAATAATCTAGATTTATATTTTATTAATCTAATTAGTTTTACATCATAATCAACTAGTTAAATATCCCATTACACTACTACAAAACGGGGCATTAAAATCGATATGTAAAGTTGGTTTTTGGATAAAATCGACTTATAATTAATTTAAAGTCGATTTGGGGAAAACTGATGCAACATGTAGCGTCGGTTGACACGTAATTAATTTTTTTTGATCAATTATTATTTTATTTGAATTGTTTAAAATTGAATTTGGATATATATAGTATAATTTTTTCTTCTTTTATTTAGTCAATTGGTTTTTTAAATTATATAATTTAAAGAATTTTGTGTATTTGTTTGGATACATACTTAATTTTATGTACATGTTTTTCATACATAGTTATCGAATTTGGATAACATGAAAAACGCAATACAAAAATTATATATGAGTGAAAATATAAAAGGTTTATATATAGTTAATTAAAATCTTAAAAAATAATTGACCAAAAAAATAAAAAAAAATTATTGTTTAATTTCAATTTTAAAACTATTAAAATAAAAAAATGCACTTGGATACGTATTTAATTTTGCGTACATGTTTTTCATACGAAGTTATTGAATTTGAATAGGATGAAAAACACAATATAAAGAAAAGTTTTCAAAAAATATAAAAAGTCTATAGTTAATTAAATTTTTAAAAAATAATTGACAAAAAAAATAAAAAAGAAATTGTATTGTTTAATTTTAATTTTAAAAACTTTTAAAATAAAAAATGCACGTGGATACATAATTAATTTTATGTACATGCATTCCTTACATAGTTATCGAATTTAGATAGCATGAAAAACACAATATAGAAAAGTTTTCAAAAAACTATAAAAGGTATATAGTTAATTAAAATCTTAAAAAATAATTGATCAAAAAGATAAAAAGAATTGTATTATTTAATTAATTTCAATTTTAAAAAGAGTTAATTAAAATAAAAAAATACACGAGGAAAGCTATCCATGTGTATTTTTCCATTTCTTTTCTCTCTTCTCTATCAGAACATCATTTTTGCGCACAATTACCACAAAAAAAACTCAAAAACCAAGCTCACCTCCTCCACTCTTTCTCATTTTCCGGCCACCTTCGACCACCATTTCCAACGCCGTTTAGTGGGTTATCTTCCTCTCCATATTATCTTTGAGATCCCCTATTTTTTTGAGCGAAATACTCAAAAAAATTTATACCTATTTTCTCACTTACAAAACACCATTTTTTTCTTCATTTCTTTCATTAAGTCACTTCGTTTACTCTTGTAAGTATTTCTATTAATCCTATGCACTTATTATTCAATTTGCTTTATTTTTGTATAAATTTTTGATTTATGTATGTTTTGTATTATGCTTGTTATTATATGTTTGGTTGATTTTCGGTGGAAATAATATCTAGATGTTGTGGGTTTGAAGGACTAGAATATTTAAGGTACGTACCTAGATAAATTTATTTATATATAAATAATTATATTTTATTAAGTAAAAGTAATACAATTTTAAAATGATTAAAATGATAATTTTTTGTATTATATATGTTTTGGTATATATTCTAATAATTAGGGAATTTATATATAATAATACTTGAAATATATTTATTGGATACATAATTAATATGCTTAATTAATGTCATTAATAGAAAATAGACAAATTTTGGATGTCAAAGTGTAGAATTGAGTAGGACTACATTTCTGTAGTTGAAGTTTCATGGAATTTGCTTGTAGAAATAGTAATAATGAAATTAGTATGATTTGATGTCCATGTGTTAAATGTAAAAATGAGCGATTTCATAAAGTTGATGAGGTTAAGTATCACCTTATCCGTAGTGGTATTCTTTTGAGCTATAACTGTTGGTATTATCATGGAGAAAATATTGATAATACTCATGTGGAAGAGATAAATAAGAATGTGAGTGGATTACATACAAATAGAAAATATATTTCATGGTGTTGAAGATGAACTACGTGAGGATGATCTGGAAACCTTTAAAAAACTTCTAGAATATTCCAAAAAATTGTTGTATCCAAAAAGGAAGAAATACACTAAAATGTCGGGATTGGTTCATTTGTATAATGTGAAGACAAAACATGGTTTTTCTGACAAGGGATTCATATAATTACTAAATCTACTAATAGATATGTTTCCTGAGGGTATTGAATTTCCATCTTCAATGTATGAAGTGAAGAAATCTCTTAGTCGATTTGGCATGGAATATCATAAGATTCATGCTTGTTCAAATGATTGCATTATTTATAGAAAAGAATATGAGACATTAGATGATTTTCCGATGTGTAAAGAATCGAGATGGAAGTATGCTACAAATGAGACAACACCTAAGAAAGGCGTGCCCGTAAAGGTTCTTTGGTACTTTCCTCCGATTCCTTGATTTCAAAGATTGTTCAAAAGTAAAGAGACATCAAAGATGTTAACTTGGCATTAAAATAATCGATCTGATGATGGGGTGCTACGTCATCCTTGTGATTCTCCAAATTGGAAAGTAGTATATAATTTATCCCCTCAATTTGCATCTAATCCGCACAATCTTTGTCTTGCCATTGCTGCTGATGGAATTAATCCACATAGTTTCCTTAGTAGTAGATATAGTTGTTGGCCAGTAATTATGGTAACATACAACCTTCCTCCCTGGTTATGTATGAAAAGAAAATTCATGATGTTAACATTATTGATCTCATAACCGAAACAACCCGGTGTTGATACTGATGTATATTTGTAGCCTTTGATAGATGATTTAAAGATGTTGTGGAACTTATTTGTAGCCTATGGGAACTTATCAGGACATGCAACAAAAGGTTATAAGGGATGCCTTATATGTAGTAATGGCACTTCTACAACTTATCTTGTTCACGGACAAAAAATGTCTTATAGAAGACATAAAATATTTTTGCCATCTGGACACAAGTTTAGATACCAAAATAAACGGTTTGATGGTGAAGAAGATCATGATCATGCACCCCGACCTTTGTGAGGTGTTGAGATATTAAGGAAATTGAATGGTATGACAATCAAACGATATGGAAAGATGAAAAAAATAATACTCACTAAGGTAGGGAAACGAAGAGGTCAACTAATGAAAGGGGTGAAAATGAAAAAGGAGGAGAATCAACAGATGTTGGAATAAAAAATTAATATTTTAGGAATTATCTTATTGGAAAGACCTACACATTTGTCATATCTTAGATGTCATGCACATTGAGAAAAATGTAAGTGAGAGCTTGATTGGTACATCACTTAACATACTTGGAAAAACGAAGGATGGAATTAAAGCAAGATTGGATTTAAAGAAACTAGGCATACAACCTGAATTGGCACCAAGGGTGGAAAATGATAAGAATCGAACATACTTACCACTAGAATCACACAAAATGTCAAAAAAGGAAAAGGATGTGTTTTGTAAATGTTTGGTTGGTGTGAAAGTTCCTGATGGTTACTCATCCAACTTAAGAAATTTTGTGTCTATCACCGATAAGAAACTTTATAGATTGAAATCACATGACTATTATATCTTAATGCAATAGTTATTACCAGTTGCTATTAGATCAATTCTTCAAAAACATGTTTGATTATCAATAATTGACTTTGTTCATTATTCAATACAATATGCAAGAAATCTATATCAATTGGCTAGTTAAACTCTTTAAAGAAAGATGTTGTAAAGACTTTGTGTCTAATTGAAAAATATTTTCCTCCTTCTTTCTTCAATATAATAATTCATTTATGTGTTCATTTAGTTTGAGAGGTTCAATTGTATGGTCCTACTTACTTAAGATGGATGTATCCTTTTGAGAGATATATACAAGTCCTTAAAGGATATGTAAGTAATAGAAATCGACCTGAAGGATGCATGGTGGAACGTTACATTGCTAAAGAGGCTATTGAGTTTTGTTCTAAATACTTTAGTGGTTGCACTGAAATTGGGAATCCTACGTACAAGTTGTTCTTAGAATGTCACATGATCCAAGTAGGTAACCCTATGCTTGGTGGAAGTAAGAAATTTTTCATTGATTGTACTCAATGGGAAAAAGCACATCGAATCATTTTGGTAAATAATAATGAGGCACAACCGTACATAGAGTAAGTGATGTTTAACCTTTCCATTTATTCAAAAATTATTTTTTATTTAACTATTAATGATGATATCTACTCGATCCTCGTTATAAAAAAAAGGGAGAAAATGGTTGTATGATGAACATAAGCGAGAACTTATTAATTGGTTTCGCAACCATGTTTTTGTATACATAGATTCGAGATGAACTCAAGAAACCCAATCATAAAATAACAGAAATTTTAGAATGGCTTGCACATGGTCCAAAATTTGATGTCAAATTATTTTCTAGTTTCACAATTAATGGATTGAGGTTTACGACTCAAGCTAGGGACAAATTCCAAGTAAATCAGAATAGCGGTGTGAAGATGGTTGCACAAACTATGCAATTTTCTAGTTCAAAAGATGGTAATCTGATGAGTGCTCAAAAAGCACTAAAATAACCATGATTTTATGCACTTTAATTGATTAAAAATATATATATTTATATGTTTTATCATATATTTATATAAATTTGTCTTTTTCGGAATCACGGGTATTTTTATTGTTTTTCGTGAATTTTGGCCTAAAAACGCAATGTAAAGACTCAAAGAAAATTACCGGAGGTAATACATCACAAATAAATTGATAAATAAGTGGAAAAAGGTCAACAAACATGGAAAAATTGGACAGAATGGGTCGAAAAGGTCAAAAATGTCAAAAGACGGAAAAACGCCACACAGTAGCCTTCACAAATAGCTTCACATTACAAGGCTACACAATAGAGTCGCTACATACCACACCGACAAGAGCTTCAGCATACAGAATACATGGCAATAAGGTTTCATCACACGGCTGCTGGCGCGGCAAAAGCATTTCAATTACATACATGGCAGAATACCAAGAATAAGCCCACACAAGGCTACCCTAACGCGTTGCTTTTTGACCCATTTTTCAACGCACCGCCCCTTACGACGACGCTATTGATGACCTCAAGCAGTCCAAAACACGTTTTTATTTTTTTAATATTTTTTTAACATTTTTTTAATCATTTTTTCTCTCCATCCTCACCTATAAATACCCCCTTCCATTCACTTCAAAACACACCTCAAAACCTCACTTCTCTCTTCTTTCTTTTCTCTCATTTCTTAGTTTTTAAGTTTTTCTTAGTTTCTTTCTTAGTTTCTAAGCTTTTCTTAGTTTTTCTCTTAGTTTTTAGTTCAATTGTCTTAGGTTTAGAGTTCTTCTTCTTTGGAGAGGAACTTCAGTAATGTTTTTGTAATAATTTAGATTTTTTGATTCAATAAATGTGCAAATTCCGCTTATGCTTTCTAGCAACGGAATAAATATAAGTAATCGTAAGGATTTTATTTTCTTTACGCTTATTTTGTGTTTTTATTCTTACATGTTATATTTAATTTGTCTCGATTAAATTTAATCACATACTGCTTATAATCACGATATAATAATAATGTTATATGCTTACAAATATTAAATAGTAAAAATTTCTAAAATGAATTGATTTTATTTTTATTCAAGATTTTATATTAAGGATGTTGTAGAATATATTATTTTTCATTACAAACTTAAATCAAAGTTAGACTTTTAAGAGTTTAGTTATCCTGCCTAATTCTGAAGTAATGCTTTTTTATTTGTTGGCATAATCGCCTTTAGCTAGAAATAAGCCATTTCAAAAGTTTTTATGTTAATTATTACGCTAAACGATTGACAACACGCTTTCAATACTGCTTTAAAACTCGAAAGCTATGACTTGGACAACTAAATTTCTATTAATTTTGACACCTCGATAAAGCTTTAAATCCTGCTTAACCCTTCACCAAAGCAGATTTAAATTGCTCATTTTCAATCTCTGTAGAAAAATTAATTTAATTAACCAAATTAAGCTTATCAACCCCACCCAGCTAAGTAATTGATTTGTTTAGCTTAACAAAGAAGATCTAACCCCACCAAAGCCGCAGATTCATAAAAAAGAGAATCAATAAAATATCAATTTATATCTTTAATAAATTTCAGATAATATTGTAGCAAGATAATTAACTTAGTTATTATATCCATAAATACTCCACTAATTTAAATGATAAAATTTGCATAATATTTATCAATCAGAATTATATTTATTTGTAGATAAATATTTATCAATTTGTATCTACGCTATTTTTTTTATTTAATTAATCAGATATACGCTTTTATTTTAATGTTATTAGATTAAACACAAAACCAAAAATATCGCGACAGGACGCTTAGGATTTAATTTCGCTTTTAAAAGTTTGAATAATAAATTAAGAACTACATACATTCCTTCCTTAGATCGACTCTGAAAGATACTTATCATTTTCACTTAAATGATCTACACTCATGGTAGTTTTACAAATATTAAACCAAAGTATTTCGAGAATCACACGTTTTCGCCATCAAGTTTTTTGGCGGCCACGGAATAGAAGTAGCGCTTTTAATTTATTTATCAAAATTTTAAAAATATTTTTTTATAATAGAATATCATGATTTTTTTTTAAAAAAAAAATAAAAAAAAAATAAAATAAAAATAAAAATAAAAATAAAATAAAAAAAATAAAAATAAAAATTTTTAATCAAATTTCAAATTTCATAAAAAAAAATAAATAAAAAAAAATAAAAAATAATAAAAATAAAATAAAAATTAGAAAAAAAATAAAAAATAAAAAAATAAAAATAAAAATAAAAAAAAATTTTTAAATAGTAAAAAAAATAATTTAGAAATTCAAATTTGAAGTAAAAAGTTTTTACCGCTTATGAATAGTAAAAAAATAGTAAAAAAAAAAAAAAATTAAAAATTTTAAGTTAATAAGAAATAATTTAGAAATTCTAAATTTGAAGTAAAAAGTTTTTACCGCTAATGAATAGTAAAAAAAAAATAATAAAAAAATAAAAAAAAAAAAAATTAAAAACTTTAAGTTAATAAGAAATAAGCGTGAATAGTAAAATAAAAATTACCGTCAGAAAAAAAAAAAAAAAAAAACGTAAAAAAAAATTTAAAATTTTAAGTTAATAAGAAATAAGATAACGTGAATAAGTAAAATAAAAATTACCGTCAGTAAAAAAAAAAAAAAAAAAAAAAACTAAAAGGCATGAAAAGTAAAATCTAAGCGAGTTTAGAGATTGCATTTCAGGCCTCACTACCATTTTTCCTTAACGTTGTTTCGCCAGAGAATTGCTTTTGGAACACAAGACCACCATTCTTTCCTAACACTTTGTTAATACCGACATGTTATTTAAAAAATTTAATTTAAAAAATAAAAAATTCAAAAAAAAAAAAATTTAAAAAAAATATATAAAAAAAAAAAAAAATTTGTCCAAGAGCTTGTTTTATTAAATGCCATGGAAAATTTCTCTAATTTTCTTTTATTTTTGTTATTGCGAGTTTTAAATTTACGTTTAAAAATACTTCATGCGGGTAGAGATCTCAGAAACCCCCTTACACCATACGTAAATAATATTCATAAATTTAAACAAGTCATTACCAACACTCGATTCTACCCATCAACCCCGATTTTTGAGCCAAACATAGAATCAAGTCTTAATCCTTTATTAGAACCAAAAGAAATGGAAGAAAACCAACATGTCAGGAAACCACGACAAGGAGTTTGCAAGACCTATGATTGGCACTAAGAATCGCCGCTATCCATTGGGGAGAGGTCGCTTGAATTGACCTTAAAAAATATTCATTTTTCTATGCTTCCTTCCTTCTACGGCTACCTAACGAAGATTCTCTTTCCTTTACGAGATTTCTATGCTACGGTCCAAACATTCCCCGTATTCTAAACGAGGATCACCTAGAATGAAATGTTTTCCTACACCTTAAAGGATAAGGCCAAAGCTTGGTTGATGTCACTTCCCCCTGTTCTCTCATGACACGGGTCAAATTTACACAAATTCACGAAAATTCTATTCCCATCAAAAACATCGTGAATTGAGAGAAAGATTAAGCTACTTTCTCTCATGGAATGAGAACCATTCCACGAAGCTTCGATAGGTTCAAAAATGTTTCTCACCAATGTCCCCATCATAGCTTTCCCCTACGCTGCGTAACCAATTTTTTTACGATGGACTTACACAACAATGCAGCTCATTGTCGACAACGCCGCATGGAGGAGCACAGAGAAAAGACTCGCATCGTAAACGCATAATCTCTTTCGAGATGTCGGGTGCTAATTCCCAGTAAAAGCTCCCGGAGTGAGAAAAGCCGGTGTTCATGAAATCGACTCCAAGAATGAAGTTCAACAACAACTTGTTCAACCGACTAAGCAAGTTGCCCTTCTCGCTACACAAACCAACACAAATAATGAACACATGGCTCAGACAAAGAATACGGGACAAGGTACCGCCCTCGTCCATATCAAGGAGATACAACCGGACCCGAAAGTGTGTTAACGTGTCGGGAGCATATCAACAGAGACCAAGGTTTGATCCCAATTCAAATACCTATAATCCCGGTGGAGAAGTCATCCAAATTTCTCTCGAGTGCAAAACAACCCTCATTTCCCTCAAAGCTCAAACCAAAGGGCTAGCAATTCCACCCACCTATTCCAAGAAGCATTCCAAATAAACCAACTCGAGGACAACTTGAATTCTTTTATTCAAGTTTGTAGGATAATCAGCCTAAAACCAATCAACGGTTGGACTCTCGTGGAAGCTTCAATCAAAAAGGTGGAAGTTCAAGTTGAACAAGTAGTTGAACATTTGCAAAAGGCAAAGATTAAATTGAAACTTAAATGAATTCAATGAAGAGAGACATTGAGTTTTTCATTTAATCTCCAGCAACGCCTTACTAGAAGACGATAAATTTTAGT
This sequence comes from Hippophae rhamnoides, assembly GCA_033030585.1. NCBI lineage: Eukaryota > Viridiplantae > Streptophyta > Magnoliopsida > Rosales > Elaeagnaceae > Hippophae > Hippophae rhamnoides. The sequence continues at coordinate 23,102,210 of CM065431.1, forward strand.
CCCTACATGAGGTCACCCATTATTGTATTTTCCTTTGTTTTAGCTTCATGCGGTAAAAAAAAAAAAAAAAATTCTAATGAAATAAATTTGCTTGTGTTCAAAATCATTGTCCCTTCGCTTAAATTAAAATAAAAAAAAAATTTAGGTTCCTTGCATTTTTAGAGATATCTACTATTGTTTTTAAGAGCAAAATGTTGATTCACAATAGGAGGAGGATCATTTTCAACTACAAACAACCATGTGGAGATGTCAAGATAGGTGGAAAAAGATGAAAGACTATACAATGCCAATCATTGGCAATGTAACTTCCCAAGATCCAATTGCAAGAGGTCAGTAAGGAATTATGAATTGAAAAAGATTCATTATTCTTTGTTGCCTTCCTTTACTACGGTATCCCTAATTTAAGATCCTTTGCATTTCATTCGAGAATTCTATGCTATTGTCCAAACCTTTCCACTACATGCAATTAATGAAGATCAACTTAGGGATGGTGTTTTCCTTACACTCTCAAAGATAAAGCTTCGTCATGGTTCATTACTCTACACAAATGTTCTCTTAAAACTCGGGGAGTGCATGGGGCCTATGAAATTTTTATGGGTAGGTTCTATTCCCATCAAAAGACTTGATCTAAGAACAAAGATAGCAACATTTTCTCAAATGATCAAGAGTCTCTTTCTACGGCTTTCGGGAACGATTCAAACTTCTTTTTCATTCAATGTCAAAATCATAGCTTTCCACTACAGCTACAAAACCAATTCTTTTTACGATGGATTGACACCACAGAGTCAATACATGGTTGATAATGCCGAGGCCGGGCTGCAGAGAAAAGACCGCAGAGGAAACCTATAATCTCTATGAAAGCTATCGGGTTCTAATTCCCAACAAAGAGGTGGCATGAAGGAAAGCAAAGGTCAATGAACCGTTTTGATAATGAGATAACCTTGCAACTTGCCGAATGACTAAACAAGTGAAATTCCTCACGTCTCACCAAATTTCAAATCAAGAGGTACGTGGGAGCCGTGTTGTTCAATCGGGTACGGTACTCATAATTATTCAAATACTTGTGATTCTAGTGTCGATGCCATGAGGAAGTCCAATATTTTCAAAAGTATCATCCAAACACCTATAATCACCCAACCTACAACCACCCTTACCCACCAAGCCAATCTTTTAAACCAACCTTAAGATAGCTTGAATGCTTTTTATTCAAGTTAGTCGTGACAACCAACCGATGACTAATCAAAGGTTGAACACCATGAGGCTTCTGCTAAAAGAATTGAATCTAAAGTCAAAACCTGCTGAACAAATGCAAAAGAAAGAACTGTGAAAGTTGCCTACCAACCGTAACAAGCAAAAGATGTTAACCCTTCAAGTGGTAAGGTAGTCAATACCAAGTACCGAAATCTCTAAACTACCTTGTAGTTCATTTAACAAAGAAGGCGACATTCTAATCTCACAAAAAGGAGAAACAAGTGTTAAACTTCACAAGCTTTCCAAAACTCATCGGGTCATCCGACACTCCCAAAATTCAAAAGACAACATGAATCCACACCAGATGCAAGTACCTTTTCCCCACCGTTTGAAAGAATCCAAACAAGATAAGCAATTCAATGATCTTTTTAATATGCTCTAAAGTAAATATCAATTTACCATTATTAGAAGTGATCATGAACGTGTCTCATATGCCAAGTTTTTCAAAGAGTTGAACACTAAGAAAGCGAGGTATGAACCGAACGAACGCAAGTAGTGTCGAAATTTCTAGCGCCGTACTTCAAAGACAAACTACCCCTAAGTTGAAAGACCCTGGAAGTTTTATTATAAACATAACTACGTGGATAGGAAGGTCATAAGGCAATGCTTGATTTAGGTGCTAGTATAAATTGATGCCCTACTCTATATTCTCACATTCAATCTGTGGATTTAAAACCCACAACTATGTCCCCGCAACTCAGAGATAGATCTCTTAAATATCCGCAGGAATAGTTGAGGATGTTTTGGCACAGTAGACAAACCGATAATACCTGTTGACTTTGCGGGTTCTCGATATGCAAGAAAATCCGCATTGGACAGAGTAGCATACAATATTGCTTCGTAGACCATTTACGCATGGCAACTACTAAAACTATTATTGATGTCCAAGATGGAAATTTGACAACGACCGTCTTAGGAGAGACTGCTCATTTCAAAGTTTTTGATTCTTCACCTTTCCCTTCTATTTCTCGCCATCGATGAAATATTCAAGTTGATCCTTTGGATAATCTCTTGTCCAAAACACCTTTTTCCAAACCGTAATAGAAGACAAGCTTGAAACTGTTCTTACACTTGAAAAGGTTGAAGAAGATTTAGATGAAGAAATTAAGCGGTACCTTGAACAACTAGACAATAATGAAGTGATGACAAAATCTAGTGCACTTTTAAATCTACCCGCTTCTTCATCTCAGTTAAAGAGGCCAATCCACCCGAATCAACTCAAAGACTTACCTCCGAGCACTTAAAATATGTGTTTTTGGGAGAAGGAGAAACATATCCAAAGTGATAATTTCTTCAACCTTGACCAAATCACAAGAAAAGAACTCATCAAAGTTGCTTAAACAGCTTAAGAAATCTATAGGTTGGAGTATGTGGGATATAAGAGGCATTAGTCCAACAATGTGTACGCACAAGATCAACTTGGAGGATGGTGCTAAACCCGTACGGCAGGCCCAAAGAAGACTAAACCCAAACACGCAAGAGGTAGTTAAAAAGGAAATCCTTAAATTATTGAAGAAGGGATTATCTATCCTATCAAGTGATAGTAAGTGGGTTAGTCCAAAGGTAATGTGGTACCAAAGAAATCAGATAACAGCTTGTTAAAAATGATAAAAGTGAATTAGTGCTCACTAGAATAATCACCGGATGGAGAATGTGTATAGATTTTAGGAAACCTAAATTTATATACCTAAAAAGGATCACTTTCCTCTTCCATTCATTGATCAAATGTTGGAAAGATTAGTCACTAATTTTAATTTTGCTTTTTTGATGGACTCGTCTGGATATTATCAAGTACCCATAGCACTTAAGATCGTGAAAGACCACATTTACATGTCCTTTGGGACATTTGCTTTTCGCACGCCATTTCGTTATGCACGCCCTGCCACTTTCCGTAGATGCATGATATCTATTTTCTCGACATGGTGGAGAAATTCATTGAAATTTTCATGGACGATTTGCCTTTGGGAACTCATTTGATGATTGCTTACATAAATTGACTTTGGTTTTAGAAAGATGCATTGAATGCAATCTAACCCTTAGTCGGGAGAAAAGTCATTTTATGGTTCAACAAGGGATAGTTTTGGGACATATAATTTCAAACAAGGGTATTGAAGTTGATAAGGCAAAAGTTGAATTGATATCCAAACTACCTCCCCTACATCCAGAAAGGGATGCGTTTCTGGGACATACGCAGATTTTACAGACGCATTTATTTATTAAAGATTTCTCTAAAATAAGTCGTCTTTATGTAACTTATTATCCAAAGATGTCAATTTGACTTCAACAATGACTCGCTTTATTTCCTTTAATACCTTGAAAGAGAAACTAACATCTACCCCTCGTTATAATGGCACCAAACTGGTCTTTACCTTTTGAGATAATGCGATGCTTTTGATTATGCAATAGGGCCTCCGGACAAAGAGTGGATAAGCGTTTACATGTCATCTACTATGCTAGCAAAACACCTCAATGATGCCCAAATGAATTACACCACCATCGAAAAGGAATTCTTGGCTATAGTATTCTCTTTAGACAAATTTCGGTCTTATTTAAGTAGGATCTAAAGTGATCAGACATTCGATCATGCCGCTTTAAGATACCTATTAAGTAAACCAAATGCCAAGCCAAGATTAATCAAAGGGTCTTACTCTTACAAGAATTTGACCTAGAAATCAAGGATAAGAAAGGCAAGTGAAAACTTAGTAGCCGACCATTTGTCTAGGTTGATTTCTCGACTTCAATTCTCTTAAAGATGGTAGTAATGACGATATAGTTGAAACCTTTCCGATGAACAGCTATTTTTCATAGTCCGAACCCATGGTATGGCCGATATTGTAAACTATCTTCACATCGTGTTTTGCGACCTAACACTTCATATCGTGACAAGAAAAGGTTTTTTAAAACTATTAAGGACTATTTCTCGACGACTTATTTATACAAGATTGGTCAAGATCAAGTCATCCTGAGATGTGTACCAGTAAGAAGAACATGCGAGCATTCCGACTTTTGTCATGAACTTCATCATGGGGTCATTTTGGAGGTGAAAAGACAGCCCGTAAGATATTACAAAGCCTGGGATTCTTTTTGGCCCACTCTTTTTAAAGATGCTCATATGTTTTGCAGGCACAATGTGATAGATGTCAAAGAACAGAAACATAAGCAAAAGAGATGAAATGCCTTTGACATCTAATTTAGTTGTTGAACTTTTCGATGTAATGGGGGATCGACTTCACGGGTCCTTTTCCCCCATCTAATGGTTTTCAATACATTTTGTCATTCTGTGGATTACGTGTCCAAGCCGGGTGTAAGCTATCCCCACCAAAACCAACATGACATATGTTGTTGTGAAATTCTTGAAAGATTTCATATTCAAGTAGGTTCGAACGCCTAGAGCTATAATAAGTGATGGAGGCAGCCATCTTTGTAACAAACTCTTTGATGGAATACTAAACAAGTACAACATCACACATAAAGTAACTACTCCAAATCATCCTCAAACTTCCGTTTAGCCAGCGAAGCACAGGCAAATTATGGAATACCGGAACGCACCGTGCGTCCGCTGAAGGATTGGGCATTTAAGCTAAATGATGCCTTATGGGCGTATGCACGCACCGCTTACAAAACACCTATCGGGACGAGCCCCTACCGTTAATTGGGAAAGCATGCCACCTTCCGCTGAACTTGAACACAAAGCCTTATCGGGCAATTAAAGAGTTAAACATGGATTTAGATAAAGCAGGGAAAAACATTACTCCAAATTTTCACGAGTTGGAAGAAATTAGGAATGAAGCCTATGAGAATGCCAAATTATACAAGGAGCGTGATTTAAGCGCTTATCACACAAGAGGCTAGTTCCTAAGACTCTTCACCCTGGAATGAAAGTTCTTTTATTTAACTCTCGTTTGAGATTGTTTCCGTGAAAGCCGAGATCAAGACGGGATGGACCATTCAAAATAGTTCAAGTATTTGAACATGGAGTAGTGGAACTATTGGACTCCAAGACACAAAAACGTTCAAAGTCAACGGCCATCGTGTCAAGCCTTATTTAGAAGAACCAAACAACATATCGTCAAATGGATTGCATTTGGTCAGTAACCCTTAGCACCAAAAAGATACGCTCTTTGCTAAGACGTTAAACTAAGCGACTGACGGGAGGCAACCCATCATTTTAGGTAAAAAAACAACAATAAATAAAAAATAAAAAAAAAAAATAAATAAAAACAAAATAATAAAAAAAATAAAATAAAAAAAAATTTTTTTTTGTTATTTGTTTTATTTACTTAATTTTATTGTTTATTTCATTTTAATTACATGTGAATAATTTTTAAATTGTTAAAACTAAAAATATTTGTTGAGATGTTAGAAGTTTACAAACATCCGTCTAGTATACACTATAATGGATTTAATATGATGGATGCACCCGCATTTTCCATTACTACTTGCACATTCTCAGGAAATAGGTAATCTTTTCTTTTCTCTTCTCTCTTTATCTTTAATTTACGCTTGTTACATTGAGACAATGTAAGTTCTAGGTCAGGTGGTGAAAAGTTACAATACTTAATTAAAAATAATAATAAAAAAAAAAAATAGTTTCACAAAAGTTTATCATTTCTTTAAATCAAATTTAAGAAAATAGTTAAGGCGTTTGGACTGTTAGATTAAATTTGAAAACATATCATGAAACATTTTGTAATTATTTTTGATAATTAGTTAGTTTTTGTCATAATTAGTATTTCTTGATAAGATGTAGAAATTATATCAAACCCAAAAATCTGTTTATGAGTTTTTTTAGGAGACTACCTTTTTGAGATAATTTGAGCCTAATTTCCTTTATTCAGAGTGAAATATATATTTTTTTCTACTCCAAACACATTTCGTATTTCTTCAAATTTTTAGATGATCTCTATAGGTATTAGCATTGAATGTATGAATTTTTTTTTTCATCTTAATAGAGTATCATATATTTTTGATTATTATTTTTGCTTAGATTAAATGATTTGAGTAGAAATTGATAGTATATGCTTATATCTCATTTATGCATGACTACTACAAAAACAAAAAGACATGTCCTAGTTACCTAAACCAAGATCAAAAATGAAAAGCCACAAAATTAACCACTCACCAAAATCCAAAACAATGTACAATCGCATAATGGGTTGACTTCTAAAAAATACACATATTGAAAAATATCTACAGTAAAAAAGAGAGAGATAAAAATAGTATCATCTACATACTATAACCCGCATTGCCTACAAAGTTGTGAGTAAAGGCTAATTACAAAGAAAGATATAAGAAGTAATTCCTCAAAAAGTCATTGCAATTTCTTCATTTGTAAAAGGCATATATCTTGAAATTCTTTTCTTAATGAAGTTTGATTTATGCATGAAAATAATTTTTATATATGATATCTTTATAATTTATACATTTGATTCCTTTCATGAGATCAATGTTAAAATAACACTTTGAGCCTTTATTCTTTATACATATGCGAACATATTAGTTCATTTCTATACATCAACTCTTTCGCATACAAATTAGTATGAGTGTTTGAACCATAGGATTCAAGAGTTTTGAGAGTATTGACTTGCGAGGAATAGAGTCGGCTTAATTCTGATTCATGACACTGAAATTGGGTGAAATTAAATTGATACATTTTTGATATGAAATATGAAAATGATTTTCGACTAATTATTATAATAAATCATGATTGTTTAAAGAGATTAAAATAACTTATGCTTGAGATTTTAATTATGATCTTAAAGGAGATTAAAAAGTACGAGACTTTTCAGAAATGTTGATAATTTGTGATTTTGTTGTAAATTTAATTTTTAAGTTGTTTGTTTTTATCGTTTCTTTTGTTTTTACATTTAGTACAATGTTTGGGGTATCATTATCAAAACCTCACGAGACTCAAACTCGGCCATCACTAGGCAACCTAGGGTTTAAAGGTTTGTCAGATAGGCTAAATGCAACCGTGTCAATCCACAAGTGATTTAGGATAGTTTAATTTTTTAGTTTTTATCGCTTCTTCAAGCTATAAGGGACTCATAAGAAGTTCGTCAGTTGTGATGAGTGCTCAAAAAGCACTAAAATAACCATGATTTTATGACTTTAATTGATTAAAATATATATATTTATATGTTTTATCATATATTTATATAAATTTGTCTTTTTCGAATCACTAGTATTTTTATTGTTTTTCAGGAATTTTATCCTAAAAACGCAATGTAAAGACTCAAAGAAGAATACTTGAAGCAATACATCACAAATAAATTGATAAATAAGTGGAAAAAGGTCAACAAACATGGAAAAATTGACAAAATGGGTCGAAGGTCAAAATGTCAAAAGATTGAGGCTACACAGAAATTACTTCAAATTTCAATACCTGGGCTCGTTACAAGCACAATAGCGCTTAGTCACATACTACAATATGAACGTTCACAATGAAGGCCGCAATAAGGCTGGCATCAGCACGTTGCCGCGCTGGCCATAGGCTTCACCTGAATTACATAAGGCATGCAAGAATGCACATACATAAGCCCATGTTACAATACAAGAACGCCAAATAGCCGCTACATGCCTAACGCTGCTTTTTGACCCATTTTTCACGCTAAGATTTCATGACGCTACGCCGACGCTCATTGATGACCTCACAGTCCAAAACACGTTTTATTTTTTTAATATTTTTTTTAACATTTTTTTAATCATTTTTTCTCTCCATCCTCACCTATAAATACCCCTTCCATTCACTTCAAAACACACCTCAAAACCTCACTTCTCTCTCTTTCTTTCTTTTCTCTCATTTCTTAGTTTTTAAGTTTTTCTTAGTTTCTTTCTTAGTTTCTAAGCTTTTCTTCAGTTTTTCTCTTAGTTTTTAGTTCAATTGTCTTAGGTTTAGAGTTCTTCTCTTTTTGAGAGGAACTTGTAATGTTTTTGTAATAATTTAGATTTTTGATTCAATAAATGGAAGTGCAAATTCCGCTGAGGTTTTCTAGCAAACGAATAGGTCAAGTACTGAAGGATTTTATTTTTCTTTACAGCTTATTTTTGTGCTTTATTCTTACATGTTATATTTAATTTGTCCGTGATTAAATTTAACTCATAGTCAGTTATAATCATGACATAATAATAATGTTGTTACGCCATAAATATTAAATAGGTGAAAATTTCTAAAAATGAATTGATTTTATTTTTATTCAAGATTTTATATTAAGGATGTTAGAGAGAAATATATTATTTTTCATTACAAACTTAAATCAGTTAGACTTTAAGGTTTAGTTATCCGTCTAATTTAGAGTAGTGCTCTTTATTTGTTGGTACAATCGCCTCGTTAGTTGTGAGTGAAGCTCTATTTCAAAAAGTTTTTATAAGAATTATTATGTGGAAATGTATTGACAACATGTTTTCAATAAGGGTTTTAAAACTTGAAAGTTAGTACTCGGATAACTAAATTCTTCGGGTTTAATTTGGACACCTTGGATAAAGTTTAAATCGTCAACCTCACCAAAGGTGGCATTTAAATAGTTCATTTTCAATCTCTTAGAAAAAGGAATTAATTTAATTAACCAAATTAGTTATCAACCCCACCCATAAAAGTGTTAATTGATTTGTTTAGTTAACAAAGAAAGTATCTAACCCCACCAAAGGTGGTATTCATATAAAAGAGAGAATCAATAAAATATCAATTTATATCTTTAATAGCCTAGATAATACGAGCAAGCATAATTAACTTACTTATTATATCCACCAATACTCCACCAACTTAAATGATACAATCTGCATGAATATTTATTGAATCTCCAATTATATTTATTTGTAGATAAATATTTATTGAATTTGTATCTATGTTTATTTTTTTTATTTAATTAATCTGTATATATGTTTATTTTAATGTTATTAGATTAGGAACACAAAAACCAAAATATCGTGACAGGATGTTTAGGATTTAATTTCGTTTTTAAAAGTTTGAATAATAAATTAAGAACCACATACATTCCTTCCTTAGATCGACCTTGGGAGTATACTTATCATTTTCTACGAAATGATTCGTGCACTTGCGAGAGATTTACAAATATTAAAACCAAAGTATTTATGAATCGGCGATGCTTGCCAGCCATCATAATCCTGTACTTTCTGATATAACATATTATGGTATAATTCAAGAGATTTGGGATAAGGTTACACTTGACTTCATATTAGAGCTCATTATAGCATTACAAATACCAACTTGATTCCAGATAGCTTCGTATTTATAGACAAAATATTAATAAAATTCTAATATGAGTTCGAAGGGATAAGGTTATTATTAAATCACTTGGATGTCGATATGGTAATCTCTTTTACTGATATTTTGACATATATAAGTTATTTTTTGTTAATTCATGATATTAAATTCTTATTTTGAATTTAATTAAATTACGTATATTTTTTTGGTTGGAACAAGTGGGGCTATGATATGCATATTTTTGATGATTTATAAGAAGAATGGGCAGAATACTTTGTTCAAATTATAACATCAAGAGAAGAATATAATCTTGAATAACATAGGACAACACCATGGTAATATTTATAATGCTTTTATTTCTCCATTCATATGTCTCTAAAGTTTAGACTGCTTGTTTGATGGATGTTTTATGCTCATGTATGTAGGGGAATGAATTGTTATATGGACCAACTACTTTTTTCCTAGTTTCCTTGTCACTATGCTAGTGATTCTAAGTCAACCAAGCTTGCTCGCAAAATCCATTACACTTTGACGACATCATTTTATTTGCAATTTAAGTTAACTATATATATATATATGTATTGTATATACATTATTTTTTTGTAATAAATTTAATTATCAAATAATTAATTATATTTAAATTTTCAATTATTTGTATTATTATTTACACTTTGTTAGACAAATTTTGGTTTTTTATGCTATATGTGATTTTATATAGGTTATTAGTAGAGTAGAAAATGAGTACAAATATGAAAAATGAATCAATATATATTTTAAAGTTGATTCAACACGTGAACCAACTTTAATGACCTGTTTTGTAGTAGTGTTAATTCTCTATTGATTATTGAATTGCATGTTTTCCTATAATTTGTTTAAACCCATCTATCCTTTATCCTTTATTTTTTATGTTGTTAGTGTAAATATTTCAAAACCAAATGTTGTGATAGAATATTTAGGTTTTTATCATTTTTAAGAATTTTGTTCAATTATTTAGACTAATCTTGTAAGTATACTCACAATCTCTTACATAAATTATTTGCATTCTTGCCAGGTATTTATCAAATTCAAAACTCAAGAATCACCACTCTAGCACATAAGTCGATGGACAAGGTCGGGGTTGGGCTACCAATGACCTAGGCTTGGATGGGCCCAAATAGCATGGCCTATCGTACACTTATAATACCACTTGTTAGTTTTGAAAATTCCTTTTTTGAAAAAAATTAAATTTTTAACAACAAAAATTATGGAAGTGATTGGTATTGGGTAACAAAAATGTTTCCCAAAAAATATTTTATGATATTAATAATTTAATTATAATAAATTAGAACAAGGAACATACTTTCATAGCATGTGAACAAATAGTTAGAACTTTCGGGTTTCTAAGTCTTATCTCCTAATGAGCAAGAACAAGATTGGTGGGAGTCTTTACAAACTCCAAGTTGATCAAAAATTGCTTTTAGTCCTTCAACAATAACCCCTTATTGTATGAAGCCAATTGTTGAAGAATAATAATTTTATCAAGAAAACCTTTAATTACTATGACTTTGAGTTGAATTTGTTTTAACAAAGTTGTTTCAATTGAGTGTTAGAAAATTTTCTCAATTTCCTATGTATTGGCCGATCATATAAGGGAGAGTATATGGTGCATTTAAATGGTCTCCATTTGACTTAGTTTGATTTGGATTAGGATCCTTAAATTATGTCATACCATTTAAGAATTTCAAACACAATCATATTATGTGCTATAATGAGAATCTCATTCCTATTATCATCGCCCTCTTTCATGCCAATAATGAATCCCACTCCACTTGATGTGTTACAAAATAATTCTAAATTAAATTGTATAATTAATCCAAAATAAAATCTAATTTTATTATTATCAAATGTCCTTCTTGTCCCATAAGTGTTTAAATGACTATCTAACATTTAAATTTATTATTTTAATATTCTAATTAATTAAAATAAATATTCATTTCAAATAAATATTATTTAATTAATTAATTGGACTAATTTGGCTATATCAAACTACCATTTTATCATTTCATATTTATTTGACATTTATGACCATCATTAAATGTAATAATAAAAAAAATTGAATTTTGATCATATGAAATAATTAATTCCAAGTTAATTATTCAATTTTCTAGGAAGCAATATCATTTAGTCATTGTTATGGAGCAGATTTGGGGATCGATGGAACTACAAATTCAAGCTTATATAAGGCATTGATATATTAATTAACTCATTATCTAATTATCAATATTTATTAATCTCATTGTTACTCCACTATAAACCTGAAACTAAAAGCTCTCAAATATGTTAGCTATTATGTACCCAACACATATGAGTAATATATTGATATAACTATTAGGTGTAGCTCAATCCTGCACAACTAGTTCGTAATGCGACTAAGGTTATTAAGTCCATTTTAATGCCTCTATTACATCTTCACCTTAAGTATCATGATATGTATGAATAACTATCTATAATCATATTATTAATTATACATAGTCATTCAAACTTTGGATTGCAAAACAAGAGAACTCCTATCTAACATCTATGAACATCTAGATTAGATTCCATATCTTATGAGATAACCTTTTAGGCCATCATACACACCGTGATACCAATATGCCAGGTATCTTAGTCCAACACTTCAGACATCATTGAGTAAGTCAAATAACAAGGTGATACAACAAAAGGCAAGCTAAATGACTTCGGATTAAGATCATCTTGCACATGGTCCTCAAGGGACATTGGGAAAAAACTATAGGTAAATGGATATTAATAGTGTTTATAATATGTATGGTTTAGTCTTGTATAATAAACTATTATACAAAATACCTTTGACTAGATGTCTCAACATTAGTCAACCCAGATAAGGATCACTCCATTCCAAATAGATATGGGCCGTATTAATGATTTAAATAAAGATCCCATTATGTAAAATTTAATTAATCATCACAATTTATTTTTATTATTCGAATTAAAATCGATTGTCGTATATGTACATTGATATACTGAGTTTTAAGTAGACATAACTAATTAAAGGTTTTTGTGGTTTATGTGAAGAATAAAATAGAATATGTAAATAAATGAAATATTCCTCTTATTTATCCTAATTTCAATGTAAATTTAAATACAAACTCCCTTGTATTTAGAGCTCACAATTTGATTTTAAGGACTCTTAATGGGAGTACAATTAGGAGTTGGTTTTACACCAACTCTTAGCCAAATTAGAAACTATTTAATCACCCTCATATTTTTCTAACACTAAAATGAAAGAACTTTGTGAGGACAAAACTCAACCCAAAACCATAGAGTTTCAAAAATGTGTTCTTAAGAAACAAATTCTTCTTCAACATTTACTAATAACGCATAGGGGTTCTAGTTGGAGAACTTGAATCAAGTTTTGATTAACTTGTAGATTTCAAGGATTCCCACCAAATACTATTCTTGTTCGTTGCAAGAAAAGGCTTGGAAGCTCGAATATTTCTATGAATTTTCTTGATTATATAAGTATACAATTAAATAATTAGGTAATTCATCATTTATCAATTTAGTTGATTGGGTATATTATTGATTAAAAAATTTAAATAACTAGTGATAAATTGCTTGCAATGAGAATAAAAACTTAAGATAATTAAACAAAGTTTATAAGTTTTACCTTAATCGAGCATGGTTCTTGAAATTAAATGTTTATGATGGATTAAATTTAGTGAGCTTATTTTAAGTAGTCTATTAAAAAAAAGATTAAATTAAGAGCTTATTTAATTCAATGGTTAGGAAATAAGAGGTTGAGATTTTTGAGTTTGCAAATTTCTCTAAGTTATGTAATCAAAGATTAGGAAGTTAAATATGCTTTTATTGATTGGGAATACGTGCTAGTTGTGGAGGATGATCTTATAATCGTCTTTTATTCATATTTTAATATTATTCTTTGGATCTTATTTTTACTTTACTATTTTTTAATTGATAGATTAAATTTTCTTTTTATAACGACAAAACCACCCATTTTTGTAAATATGAGTTATTTTCTAAAATTCTCTGTGAGAAAGATCCTTGATTGCTCTAAATTGAAATATCACATTTAAAAGAATTTAAATTGACTATTGTATTTGAATGCATCACACTTCAAATCATTTTCCATTGGAAAATTGGGTGTTAAGAAGAGTCTTTCCCAAAACAATGGAATGGATATAGACAAGCATGCAATTGATAACTATTTATTTACCAGTATGTCTTTGGGCAATCTACTAACATGATCAAATTTTCAAAAAATAAAAAATAAAATAAAATAAAAATTTGCAATTATATCTTATTTTCTTTCTCAATAGTGAAGAGCTAAGGTTCTTCATCACACAATTTTTATTTGCTAAATCCATCATTCTCCTTCCATTTCTCATCAATTTTGCTAAGGATTACTCAAATTCCTTCAAGATTTATTGTTGTTTGATTCGTATTTTTTCAAGTGTACGAATCATTCAAGTAATAAAGTGTACAAAAGTACGGATATCGAACCACAAGGAATGGCATTACTAAGTACCGAAATTGACTAATCCTAATTTTATTTGAAAACCTAATTGTTGAAATTGTTTAAGAAGCAAATTAACTTAAAAATAAACATAAATAACACAATTGAATTTGTTCACAAATGATTAAAAATGCTAAGGCATTTGATTTCACTAAATCAATTCAATCCGATTTCAAGTCATGTTATATGAGAATCAAAGCTAAAAGTGATGGTTGAAAAACCCAAATTTACCTAATACTCTCTCCCGAGTTATATTAGAATTACTTATCTATGAAAACTAACTATATTTCTATGAAGATTTAATCACAAACAAGCACATTACGATTTATGGAATTTCTATAATAATCACATACATCATGCATTAGGTCTCACACTCGCATTCAACATATCATATTTATCACAAGAAGCATTCATTACACATCTCCTCTCAGTCTCAATATAATGCAGAAAATAATCTAAATCTTGGCCAGAAATTTAAAAGCATTAAGCATGGAAATACTCAACTTAAAAACAATGAACTCATATAACAATAACAAAAGAAATAAGATTTTCTTTTATTAAACTACATCATAGCCTTAGAAAAAATGAATTAGTTCATAATAGAAATAAGAACAAACATTATCTCAATTGAATCCATGAATAAAATGAAAAAAATGAAAGTAAGGAGAAGAGATGAAAAACTCTTGAAGATGAACACTTGGTAGCAACAATGGTGATAATCCTTCAAGCTTCTCCAAAATTGTCTTATCTCCTCCAAAATGTCTCAAACCCCCTCCTCTCTATCGTCCCCTCTTTTCTCTATCTTATTGTATATATAGATCTAGGGTTTTGGGAGAAATTTTGGAACAAAACAACATAAAAATGTTTTTTCGGACAAACTCGCCGGCGGCGACATTATTCTCGCCGCAGCGAAATTTTTGGAAAAATTAAAATTTTGGTTCCTCTGATTCTCGCCGTTGGCAAGATGAATTTGGCCAGCGGCAAAAGGTGTCTCACCGGCAGCTAAGTAATCTAGCCGGTGGTGAGATTTGTATCTCCTAAAACCTGCACTCTCTGGAAGATTTTTGCCGTGCTTCCTGTAGGATTTTCGCTGGCGGCTAGAATCTTCTCGTCGGCGGCGGGATATCTAAATTTTGAAACTTTGTTTTTTTTATTCTCACTCAATCCCAATCATTGAAATTTGTCCCAAAATTCTCCAAATATCAACATTTAAATCATAACAAAAATGCAATTATTTAACTCTTATCAACAACCCCCAACCAGCTTCTTGCTAGTCTCTAGCAAGAAAAGCGATCTATGAATAAATTCAAAGGAGACATTAAAAGAAAAATTCAAAGAAAATTTATTCTATTTACAAAATTACATTAAGCGTATGCAATAAGCCTTTAAACCCCTAGGCGGCCCTAGTAGGACGAGTTGTATTCTCATGAGGGCTTCCAGTGATGATACCCACAAACATCTTACCTATAACTATCCTAACTCAAAACAATAAAATCACACAATAATTAATTTGCACAAATGTCTCAAAAATTGTAAATAACACACAACACGTAGAATAATTAAATGTTACCTAAGCTTTAAGAAATCTCAAATGCCAATTTTACTTTTGTTATTGACGTGTAAACATCCATCAAACCATAAACCAATAACCATAATGCCCAGATAATATTATGCAAAACATCCACAAAAAAAAAGGTGAAATCTCAAACTCTATAGGCTCACTTTTCAAACCTCTCTCCACTAATGAAGGAAATACACCACTTCGGATCAATAGGACTTTATGAGGCTTGTAATGTTAGGCTTAGGTATTTGGTTAAGAAAAACGGGAAGTGTCAAAATACAAACAAGAGAACTTATTAGATTAAACACAACCAATTAAGTAAAAGAGTAACACCATTAAACCCAAATTGTTTCTTTTGATCATATCCCATTTTTTCAAAGATAAACAAAATTCTTCCTCAATCTTTCACCTCAGTACATCTATCACTAACACTCTTTTATTTACTAGAATGTGAAGGCTTTTTTTTAATTTATTCCATCCTTACTCCAATTGCACTTGAAGATTTTGTGTTCAAAATTAAGTGCTCTTAACAAATAAGGTAGGAATTATATATATATATATATATATATATATATATATATATATATATATATATACATATATATATACATATATTGGATAAATAAAAGGTAGGTTATAGAAGGCAAAAATAATGAAAAATAAGGCTAACAATACATTTAAATAGGCTTAAAGAGGTAACTAGTGATATAAGGATATCAAGGTAGGCTTAAAATGGCACAATCGATCCAAAAATGGCCTACATCATATCCTAAATAGTGCAATTCCAAATTATTTTGCCTCAAGAGGTTTTCAAATGAGTTATAGAGTTTGTTGAGATCACAAAAATGTCCATGAAAAATTCGCACATAAGACTTCTCTAAGCATTTAGGCTAATCAACCAAATCATACCACATACCAAAAGTGTCGCCAACTAGGTAGAATCAACATTTGAAATTATCTTTAAATCGAAGCAAAATTTAATATCTTCTAAAAGCTACTTGTTATCACAATCACACCATTATCATCAATGTGCAAATTAAAACAAGTAAAATGCAAATGAGAAAAAAAAATAAAATAAAATAAAATAAAATAAAGACAATAAAGAAATAAAAGAAATTAAATCAAAATGTAGAAAAATAAATGGAAAATAAAAATTAAACACAAATAAACACACAAACAAAACTACTAAAAATGAAGCGAAGAAAAGATTTACCGTTTACCGCACCCCCAACCAAAACTTTACATTGTCCTCAATGTAAGAAATTTTTTTTTACCTACAAGACAAATAAAATAAGTAAATTTACTTAAAAATAAAATTATCATAAAATGAAGTGCAGAATTTAAAATCTAACTAATAATTCACCAAAACTTAAAATTTAAGCTAAAATTTAAAATTGCTAAAATAAAATGAGATAAAAGATGAGAAAACAAATTTGATGGGTTGCCTCCCATTAAGCCCTTTAAGTGATAGTCATTAGCTATACTTTCTCTTATTCTTTACTGTGGTTGTTGTAACTCTAGAGAATCTTTCTGCTTGCTGAATTCTCCGTCAAAATATGGCTTCAACCGTTGTCCATTCACCTTGAAGGTTCCCTTTTTTTCATTATTGATCTCAACTGCTCCATAAGGAAACACCTTGGTTACTAGAAAAGGTCCTCACCAACGAGATTTTAGCTTTTCCAAAAAAAGTCTGAGATGGGAATTATAAAGCAGCACTTTCTGTCCCACCTCAAAGTTTCACCTCAAAATGTGCTTATCATGCCAAACCTTCATCTTGTACTTGTATATTCGGGAATTCTCATAAGCATCATTCCTCATTTCATCCATCTCATTCAATTGCAACACCAAACGGTATGGAGACATGCCGATAGGTGTCTTGAAAGCTGTCTTATAGGCCCAAATTGCATCATCTAGTTTCCTTGACCAATCCTTGCGTGATTTATTTACAGTCTTTTCAAGGATCCTCTTCAACTCTCGGTTTGACACTTCAAGTTGTCTACTAGTTTGAGGATGGTAAGGTGTTGCTATCCGGTGTGTTACTCCATATTTCTGCAGCAAAGCCTCTAATTGGTTATTGCAAAAATGCTTACCTCCATCACTTATAATTGCTCTAGGTGTGCCAAATCTTGAAAATATGTTCTTCTTGGGAAAATTGATCACAACCCTAGCATCATTGGTAGGCAAGGCAACTGCTTCCACCCATTTAGAGACATAATCTACACCAATAAGAATGTATTTATTAGAATGAGATGAAGGAAAAGGCCCCATACAATCAATACCCCAAACATCAAATAAATCAATTATCAAAATATTATTTAAGGGCATTTCATGTCTCCATGAAATATTTCTGCTCCTTTGGCAATCATCACACATTGAAACAAACTTGAAAGCATCTTTAAACAATAAAGGCCAATAGAATCCGGATTGTAAAATTTTTGCTGCAGTTTTTGTTCCACCAAAATGTCCTCCAACTTCCTTTGAATGGAAATGACGAAGAATGCTTTCCATTTCTTCATCCGGCACACATCTTCTAATAATTTGATCATGGAGCCATTCGGATAGAAAGCAATTGCTCATCAGGAAATGTTTCATTAATTTGTCCTTCAACCTCAAGGTAATCATCCTCCAACCTGGACAAATGGTCAGCAACCAAATTTCTGGTCCCCTTTTTGTCCCGAATTTCTAAGTCAAATTCTTGCTAGAGAAGAATCCATCTTAGTAATCACGGTTTGGCATCTTTCTTGGCTAGCAAATACTTAAGAGCATAATGATCAGTATAAACAATGATTTTAGACCCAATTAAATAAGATCTAAACTTATCAAATGCAAACACTACTGCCAAAAACTCTTTCTCAGTTGTTGTATAATTAAGTTGTGCATTTGCAATGTCCTGATTGCATAGTAAATCACATGCAGCAACTTATTCTTCCTTTGGCCCAAAATAGCACCTATAGCATAGTCACTAGCATCACACATTACCTCAAATGGAAGACTCCAATCCAGTGCACAAATTATAGGGGCCGAAGTGAGCTTCTCCTTCAAAAGGTTAAAAGCTTGCAAACAATCAGAAGAAAAATCAAACTGTGCATTTTTAACTAGCAAACTGCAAAGAGTTTTTGTTATTTTTGAAAAATCTTTAATAAATCTTCTATAAAACCCAACATGTCCCAAGAAACTTCTAACACCCTTTACAATTGTTGGAGGTGGTAATTTTTTGATCGCTTCCACCTTTACACGGTCTACTTCTATTCCCTTTGCTGAAATCCGATGGCCAAGAACAATTCCTTCTTGAACTATGAAGTGAAATTTCTCCCAATTTAGCACTAAATTTGTGTCTTTACAACGCTGCAAGAATAAAGAGAGATTATGCAAGCAATTATCAAAACAATGGACAAAAATAGAAAAATCATCCATAAAAATCTCAATAAGCTTTTCGACCATATCAGAGAAAATCGCTATCATGCATCTTTGGAAAGTTGCAGGTGGATTACATAAACCGAATGGCATTCGTCTGTATGCAAAAGTACCATAAGGGCATGTAAATGTTGTCTTCTTTTGATCCTCTGGTGCAATTGCAATTTGGTTGTACCCTGAATATCCATCAAGAAAACGATAATAAGCATGCCCAGCTAATCTTTCCAACATCTGATCAATAAATGGAAAAGGAAAATGATCTTTTTAGGTGGCGTTGTTCAACTTTCTATAATCAATACACACTCTCCACCCAGTCACTGTCCTTGTTGGAATAAGCTAATTGTTTTTATTTTTTACAATTGTGATTCCTCCTTTCTTTGGTACACAATGAATTGGGCTTACCCAAGAACTATCTAAAATCGGATAAATTACCCCAGCATCCAAAAGCTTAATTACCTCAGCCTTGACCACTTCTTACATTCTTGGGTTTAATCACCTTTGTGGCTGAATTGTGGGCTTGTAATCCTCATTTATCAAGATTTTGTGCATGCAAACAGAGTTGTTAATCCCTTTGATGTCCGCCATTGTCCATCCAATTTCCGCTTTGTGAGTCCGAAGAAATCCTAACAGCTTGTTTTCCTCTTCATCATTCAAAGAATTGTTAATAATAACAAGAAAAGATTCAGAGTCTTCAAGATAGGCATACCTTAGATGGGATGGTAGTGGCTTTAGCTCAATCTTGTTGGCTTCCTTCTTTACCACTGAGGTTGGAGTTTCATTTGTTCCCAACTCCTTGAATGTTTCATCACTGTTCAAATATTCATCAAGTGCTGCCAGTAATTCGGAACATTGTTTCACTCCCTCATCCTCCTCCTTAATTATTGTAGATTTCACAAGGCAAGCTTATAGTGGTAGCAATGGAGTTTTCTCTTCAAAAGTTTCTGAGATTAACTTGTCAAGAGTGTTAATTTGAAAACAAGAATGTACCTCACTTGGAAATTTCATTGCTTCAAAAAAATCAAAAGTCACTTGTTCATCTTGCACCTATAGAATGAGCTTTCCTTGCTGAACATCAATCAATGTTCTTCTAGTTGCAAGGAAAAGTCTCCCCAATATCAACGGTACCTCTCTATCTTCCTCCATGTCAAGCACCACGAAATCTACAGGGAAAATAAATTTGTTACCTTTAATTAAAACCTCCTCAATTACCCCTCGAGAATATTTCACCAATCGATCGGCTAATTGTAGAGAGATTGAAGTGGGCTTCACTTCTCCCAGGCCTAGTTTCCTGAAAACAGAAAATGGCATCAAATTAATGCTTGCTCCTAAATCACATAGGACTTTATCAAAATTGCAACTTCCTATAGTACAAGGTATTGTAAAACTCCCTGGGTCTTTCAATTTCTATGGTAGTTTTCTTTGAAAAACTACACTGCACTCCTCATTTAGCATGATAGTTTCATAATCTCCCAGCCTCCTATTCTTTGATAGAATTTCCTTCATGAATTTTGCATACTTGGGCATTTTTTCCAACATCTCTACAAAAGGAATGTTAATATACAATTTCTTAAAAATTTCCATAAATTTATCAAATTGATTATCAAGCTTTTTCTTATTCAATCTTTGAGGATATGGGATAGGAGGCTCATATTTCGCATTTGGGGAAGGTTGAACATCTTGGAATGTTGATGGATTTTCTTTAGATTCTTCCATCTTTTTCTCCGATTTCCTCTACCATTCAAGTTCTTTACCGCTTCTCAATGTGATAGCCTTTGCATACTCTTTGGGATTTATTGTGTCACTAGGAAACAATCCTTGAGACCATTCTGCAATCTTCTTTGAAAGCTGTCCTAGTTGGTTTTGGAAGTCCCTATTGATTGCCTTTTGATTTCTGAAATTTGTTTTTGACTCCTCAATGAACTTTCCCAAAATTCCTTCCAAATCTGTTTGTTTCTTCTCTTGGGGTTGGTAGGAAGATGATGACGGTTTGAATCCCCCTTGGTTATTTCCCCATGAAAAATTTGGATGATTTCTCCAACCAGGATTGGGTGTTCAAATATGGGTTATGTTGAGGTCTTTGGAAATTTGAAGCATAATTTGCTTGCTCAACATTTAGTGAAGCAAATGGATTTCCAACTTGGCACTCGATACTAGCATGATTTCCACCACATAAATCACATTGTGTAGTTGGTTGGGATTCAAACTGGGATTACAAAGAATCCATCTTTCTTGAAAGAGCAGCAACTTGAGCCAACAAAGTATTCACTGAATCAATTTCATGCACTGCTGTTGGTCTTTTTGCAGTTACCTGCTTTGAATTCCACTGATTGTTGTTTTCTGCCATAATCTCTAACAACTCATGAGCATCCTCCGGTGTTTTTCCATTTAAAGACCCTCCAACTACAGCATCAATCATTGCCCGATAGTTTGAAACCAACCCATTATAAAATGTAGAGACTTGCAGCCAAATCGATATACCATGATGTGGGCACTTCCTCAACATTTCTTTGAATCTTTCCCAAGCTTCATACAATGATTCTTGGTAATATTGTGTAAAATATGTGATTTCATTCCTCAATTTTTCCATCTTAGTAGGAGGACAGAACTTGGACAAGAATTTCTGAACCAACTCATTCCATGTTGTAATTGATCCCGGTGGTAATGAGTTTAGCCACTCCTTGGCTTTATCCCGAAGTGAAAAAGGAAAAACCCTCAATCTTATAGCATCTTCAGACATACCATGTATCTTATAAAGATCACACACCTCTAGAAAGTAAGCAATATGTGCATTTGGATCATACTTTGACATTCCCCCAAACTGATTTGATTGAAACATTTGGATAAAGGATGGTTTTATCTCAAAGTTATTGGCTTGAATAGTTGGCATCCTTATACCCGAAGTAGTTCCAGCAACATTAGGCGCAGCATAATCCCTCAAAGCTCTACGATTTCCACCTCCCTCAACAAATGGTGGATCCATGGCTGATTGTCTATTAGGAACTGAGGTTGAACGCCTTCTCTCTTGGTTTAGATGCCTATATGTTTTATCAATATCCAGATCAAATGGAAGAAGGTTAAGGCTTCTTGTCCTACAAACTGAAAATTAACTAGCACAAAAACAACACAAAGTTACCCCTTTTTTATGATAAATAAAATAAAAGAGCAAAATAAACAAACTAAAAAATTGCAAGAAATGACTAAAATAAATAATGCAAATGAGCAGCAACAACTCTAAATGAACAAACAATTAACACAACTCAACAAGCTCAATTTAAAACAAAATGAAAAATGAAAAAATGATAAAGCAAATTAACTTCAAATTAAAACTAAGATTAGATAGTATCGATATTAATAAAATCAAACCATTCCCCAGCAACGACGTCAAAAACTTGATGCGTATTTTCGCAAGTGTACGAATCGTTCAAATAATAAAGTGTACAAAAGTACGGATATCAAACCCACAAGGAATAGCATTACTAAGTACCGAAATTGACTAATCCTAATTTTATTTGAAAACCCAATTGTTGAAATTGTTTAAGAAGTAAGTTAACTTGAAAATAAATGCAAATAACACAATTGAATGTTGTTCATAAATGATTAAAAATGCTAAGGCATTTGAGTTCACTAAATCAATTCAATCTGATTTCAAGTCATGTTATATGAGAATCAAAGCTAAAAGTGATGCTTGAAAAACCCAAATTTACCTAATACTCTTTCTCATGTTATATTAGAATTACTTATCTATGAAAACCAACTATATTTCTATGAAGATTTAATCACAAACAAGCACATTACGATTTATGGAATTTCTAGAATAACCACATACATCATGCATTAGGTCTCACACTCGCATTCAACATACGATATTTATCACAAAAAGCATTCATTACACAAATCCTCTCGATCTCAATATAATGCAGCAAATCATCTAAATCTTGGCCAGAAATTTAAAAGCATTAAGCATGGAAATAAATACTCAACTTAAAAACAATGAACTCATATAACAATAACAAAAGAAATCAGATTTTCTTGATTAAACTACATCATAGCCTTAGAAAAAATGAATTAGTTCATAATAGAAATAAGAACAAACATTATCTAAATTGAATCCATGAATAAAAAATCTAAATAAAATGTAGAAAATGAAAGCTAAGGAGAAGAGATGAAAAACTCTTGAAATGAACACTTGGTAGCAACAATGGTGATAATCCTTCAAGCTTCCCCAAACTTTCTCTCCAAAATTGCCTTATCTTGTCCAAAATGTCTTAGACCTCCTCCTCTCTTCCGTCCCTTCTTTTCTCTATCTTATGGTATATATAGATCTAGGGTTTTGGGGGAAATTTTGGAACAAAACAACATAAAAATGTGTTTTCGGACAAACTCGCCGGCGGCGACATTATTCTCGCCACGGTGAGATTTCTAGAAAAATTAAAATTTTGGCTCCTCTGAGTCTCGCCGGTAGCGAGATGAATTTTTCCGGTGATGAAAGGT
Organism: Hippophae rhamnoides; assembly: GCA_033030585.1. Lineage (NCBI taxonomy): Eukaryota > Viridiplantae > Streptophyta > Magnoliopsida > Rosales > Elaeagnaceae > Hippophae > Hippophae rhamnoides. Next base: position 23,125,685 of record CM065431.1, read on the forward strand.
GTCTTGCCAGTGGCTAAGTAATCTAGCCCGTGGCGAGATTTGCATCTACCAAAACCCGTGCTCTCGGTAAGATTTTTGTTTGGCTCCTCTGATTCTCGCCGGCGGTGAGATGAATTTGTCTGGCAGCTAAAGGTGTCTCACCGGCGGCTAAATAATCTCGCCGGTGGCGAGATTTGTATCTCCCAAAACCTGCACTCACTGTAAGATTTTTTCCGTGCTTCTTGTAGGATTCTCGCCGGCGGCAGGATTTCAAAATTTTGAAACTTTTTTTTATTCTCACTCAATCCCGATCATTGAAATTTGCCCCAAACTTCTCCAAAATCATGATTTTACCTTAAATTGCACTTTAAACTTGAAATACCAGTGAAATGACATATGTGGATTAAATAATCAAATAAACACAATTTTCACACAAATATCAACATTTAAATCATAACAAAAAAGCAATAATTTGACTCTTATCATTGTTCATTTTGATTTCTTGTTTATATCTTTTTTATTTCTAGTTCTCTATTTTCAAGCACTCTTGTTGTAGATTTCTAGTGCTTTGTATTGGTATAGCATGGAAGAAGTTTTGCATGGATTGGATTCTCTTAATTTTATGCATGGAGATAGAGGACTGGCTTATTAAGGAACATGACTCATGTGAGCTAGTGATTATGACTCTAGTGGTAATTGATTGATATATCAATCAAGATGCACTATTTAGAGTCATTCAGTATGTATAAGTGAGGAAACGTGGTATTAAGCTTTGAGGAGGTTAATAATGTTGGGCTTGTGCTTAGTAAGTCACCATGGAACTTCAACAACTCTCTGGCGATAGTAAAGATATTATAATTTGGTATTCATCCTTCACAAATGTGTTTCAAGTCATCGCCTTACTTGTTGTAAGTGCAAAACCTACCCCTACACTTAAGGAAACATCAATTGTGATTGGGATTATTGAAAGAGTAGGTAACAATCTAAAATTTTATTTTTACTACCCTAAGAATACTTTTATGAAGGTTATAAGAGTAAGATTGAACTTACTCTTAGTAAACCTCTCTTATATGTTGTTAAAATTCCTTTATCTACTTGTGGTTCTAGTCCTAGGATTATTTGGACTAACTTTAGGTATGAGCATCTCCCATGGTTCTATTATCATTTTGGTTTGGTCACTCATGACATGAAGGTGTGCATGACTAGTAGTGGCTTGAATGTGTGGTTTGGGGTAGGTAGGCATGCTAGATTTGAGGAATGATTGCACTCTAACTTATCTCTAAGCACCCCTAAAAATATTAAGAGTGATGTATCTTCTCCTGAACATGCTAGTAAGGGGACTAGTATGAGTTAGAGCTTAGGAGATGGATATGGTTTAGTTGATGTGACTCCTGATGTAATTAACTGCATAGTTGGTAATGTTTATTTAGATGGTGGTGAGGGTTCAACTAATTTGGGGCTTACTATGGAAACATTGTTTCAAGCTAAAAGAGTTAATCCTAGAGTAGCTAGGAAGCATGAATGGTCTTATATGAATAGTGGAAAGCTAAATGCATTTGATGGTGGCAAGTGCCTACATAGGGAGATTGAAGACACCTCTAGCCTTTCTTATGTACCCAATGAAGCTGGCCAACACTCTCAATTTGAGAATTAGGCTTGTTTTTGTACTTCTCTATGCTATTTTTTGTTTCCATTCTATATTCTTTGGAAAACTATCTTGATTTTTTTGGCTATGTAATTCATATTGTACTTAAATGGTTTTGGTAGTAGCTTTGGCTTTATGGGTTGGTATTTTTTTATTTTGTTTTGGTTGTTGTTGGTTTTTGTAATTGTTTGCAAATGTTGGCAAAAATTTTCTATCTATAAATAAGTGTCTGCTAGATAGCGAGATTTAGTTTGATAATTAAGTTTACTGCCTTTAAACTCCCTTTTTGATAGCTTAGACTATTATTGATAGGGTTCAATTTTTCATAAGCCATTATTTTCTTAGCTTACTAGCTAATGGTTGTAATTTTTTTTCACTTTGAATGGAATTTCTCTTTTCTTGGCCCAAGAAAAAAAGAAAAGGGAATAGATCGATGGTTGAAAAGTCAGGAGCAAACTATGAAGGCACTTACCAAGTGAAAGAAGTGAAACTAGGGAGCATTCATATTTAAAAATGCAAAGGACATAATCAAGAGTATGAAATAGAAAGCTTGCCACCTCAAGAAGTACAACTTTTGATATAGTGGCCAATTTTTAGGGAGAATGCATAACACAACATCTTGTGTTAAAAGGTCCTTTTGATTACAATTGTAAAAGCCTCAAAAGAAATTACGAGTTGATCAACTTGAACAGGAACCAACTAGAGCCTTTGGTCTTAGGAAGTTAGAATGACTAGCTCTAATCCAAATCTATGTTTCAAAAAAAATTATAAGTTGATCACCTTGGAAAGGAACCAAGTAGAACACTAGACCATAGCCTTTGGTCTTGGAAAGTTGGAATGTCCAACTATATTAGAAAGTTAAGCCTCAAAAGAAATGATGAGTTGATCACCTTGGTATGGAACCTAGTAGAATGCACTAACATAACCTTTGGTCATGAGAAGTGAGAATGATTAGCTCCAGTCCAAAACTAAGTCTCAAAAGAAATTATGAGGTGATCATCTCGACTAGGAACTAGATAAAATGCTTGGCCATAGCCTTTAGTCCTGGGAAGCTAGAATGACCAGTTCTAGTTCAAATCTAAGCCTTAAAAGAAATTATAAGTTGGTCACCTCATGTAGAAACCATATAGAATGCTCTAGAATATCTTCAGGCTATAGGAAGCTAGAATGACTAGCTTCAATCAAAAGCTAAGCCTCAAAAAAATTACTAATTGGTCACCTTTGTTAGGAACTAGGTAGAATGCTCAGGCATAGCCTTTGTCTTGAAAAGTTAGAATGACCATCTCTAGTCTAAAGTTAGGACTCAAAAGAAATTATTAATTGATCACCTCAGTTAGGGACTAGGTAGAATGTTCGAGCATAGCGTTTGGTCATAAGAAGTTGGAATGACTAGCTCCAGTCTGAAGCTAAGCCTTATAAGAAATTATGAGTTTATCATATTAGTCAGGAATTAAGTATAAATTTCAAGCATAGCCTTTGATCCTAGGAAGTTATAATGACTAGCTCTAGTCTAAATTTAAGCCTCAAAATAAATCAAGGGTTGATCAACTCGATCAGGCACCAAGTAGAACAATTAGGCGTAACCTTCAGTCATAGGAAGTTGGAATTTTAAGTTCTAGTCCAAAGCTAAGTCTTAAAATAATTTATCAGATGGTCACCTCTATTAGGAACCAGGTAGAATGGTCATGCATAACCTTTAGTCATAGGAAGCTAGATGTCTAAATCTAAGTGTCAAAAGAAATTACGAATTGATCACCTTGGTCAGGTACCAAGTAGAATGCTCGAGCATCACCTTAGGTCTTAGGAAGCTAGAATGTCTAGCTCTATTCCAAAGCTAAGCCATAAAGATAAATCATGAGATAATTACCTCAATCAAGAACTAGGTAGAATGCTCAAGCATAACCTTTTTCTGGGAAGTTAGAATGTCCTACTTTAATGTAAAACTAAGCTTCAAAGATGAAGTCAGAATTGAAGCAATTCAATCAACAACTAAACTTTTAAATCCTAATAAAATAAGGATGATGTGGATTTTAGATGTTTACAATCCAACAAACAAAGGATTTATTCACTAAAAAAATGGAGCAAAGGTTGTTGACAACAACTCACCCTATGCTTTTAAAAACCCTTCAGACATTTAGCCACTCAACCAGGATCACAATCCTTCTTTTTCTCCCACATTAATGGAAGAATCTCAGCCTGAATCTTGGCCATACATTTTGTAACTTTCTCAGTCTTTTTTTACTAGCTAGAAACCACTAGCACTTTTTTATAGCCCTTCAACAACATGCATGACTTTTAGGAATACATCTTCTCCTCTCTTTAAGTAAAAGCTTACCTAATTAGAATCATTATCAACCATAGTGGCCATCCTTAGCATAGTTGTTTTTTCTCTCATGAGCCCAAGTGTGTACCACTTGATCACTACAAAGGACGGCCTCACGCTTGTATTGATTGTATAGTGAGGCTTCTTCCTTCTTTAAGGAAAGCTTGGTTTTTAATTATTCAATCTCAATAGTTAGCTTGGAATTCTCTTACTTCAAGGTATATGCTAAATGCCTCTATACTCAATTAGCAACTGTTAGGGATGATTCAATTTTAAAGAGAGAAACTAGAGAGAAGGTAAAGAAATGAGAATAATGAATAATATATGATGTCTTAATGTTAGATGCATATACATATATAGGAAATTACTAGTACATATGTCAATTTTATAGGGGTTATACTTTTACAAAGTGTTAGGGAATACAATAGTCAAATAGATAATCTAAAGTGGGCTCGCTCACTTTGAAAGGTGGAATAGATGGTTGAGCCCTCAATGCTTTAGACTTATGGATTGGTTGGGATACTTGTTCAATCAACACTCTAATGCCACCAAAACTACATATCTTAGGCAGCTATATCAAGACTTGGGTACTAAAAGGGTCAGGCTTAAGTATGATCCATATGCTTAAAAATCAAGTCCTACTACTCCTACATCTTGATTCTTCAATTGAATTAGGAGGATAGAAAACTGTCAAAAAGTCTTGAATTTGAAATGAACTTGCATACCTCAATAAATGCTTGCTAGTTGATTGGAGAGAAGGTCTGAGCCTTTATAAAAAGGAGAGACCTGGACATTCAATTCATATTTTCCAAGAGTCAAATAAAATTTATTTGAAAATTATTCGACCTATTCATCTCACACCTTATGATTTCTTTGCTCTGGTGATAAGATTTTCAGTCTAATATAATAAATATTTTCTTGGGTCTTAAGGATTTTTATTTACCTCAAACAAATTTTTCATTTCTTTTCACGTCGGCTCTTATATTCATAACTCAATCTTTACTTTGAAAACTCCTTAGGTAATTCATACTTTCTCGTGTCTTATTTTAATTTTCTCTCATTTTTATAGGTAACTTGCATAAAGAAATATCATCGAGAGTTACTAATAAAGTAGTCCTACCTTCCTGCTCCTTGGGATCATCTTCATGGGAAAGCCCTCAATACCTAAGCTAGTCAGATAGAGAGGAAAGTGAAGAATCAGGCTCAACCATATAAGAAAGTACCTCATATAATTCTAAAGAAGCATATGAGATTCATACAACCTTTTCACCTCTAACCCAAACAATTCTTAACCTTAGGTTATGCATCTCACAAACCCAAATTTTAGTGGTTTAACTCCAAAGGATGACACTAGACTAAAAAAATGTATGACATCATCTCTTCTATTCAAATAATGATACCAATACCATAAGTTATAAATAGTATAATCCCTCCAACAAGTTGGATTGCCTTTTATTAAAATTCGCCAGGATAATTGATGCCCAATAGGTGGAGGTATCTTCTATGCCTTACCCTAATATGTCGAGAACACGGGGTGGATCTAAAGATGCCTAAGTTCAATGATACATATGTATTGAAGCAAAATCCTACTAATACTATAAGGCTATACAAGTCCACTAAGCATGATCAAGGTATAAACGTGAGCCTTCCGAAGAATGATAAAAATTGGAAACAATATTTATTTAATGTGTTTACCTGGTGGGAGACTACTGATAGTGATGAGAGGCTGATAAGGAGCATATAGGAATATATAAAGCTCATGAAAAGGAACATGGCCTCCTTCATAAAGACCTTGAGCTCAGAGGCTAAGCAAAGACTTGCTAAACTTTAGGACTATTTTCCCAAGAAAATATCTTAGAAGGTACCTTATTGGATTTTGCGCTAATAAGACTGGGTTGAATTCAACCTCAAAATAGAATTGTTTGTAAGTATCGAGAACCAACTCGATGCATGATCCCACCTAATGAATTTGGTTGAAGATTTAAAGTTATGCCCAATAATGGCGATAAATGAGTTCATGCCTTAGCTCGTGATTTATTATTCTTATGAATGTTCTAACTCCTTTCCTCTTACTGTTATGCAAGCATAATAGAGTTTAATGTTGATACTTTGTTAGCTATGCTATAGAGTAGACAAGAGCAAAAAATGATGGGTTCCAAACAAGGCATGGGCCAACACAAGGCATGAGTTCCTCTTAAGGAAAAAAAAGGTGCAATAGTTCCAACAAAGAGACTGTACTATCCCAACTGAAAAAGAAGAAGCAAACATTTATCGTTAAGGAACCCGTTCCTACACTCACTACACAAAATTATATTTTATTGGTCGACCCCTTATAAACTTCCCTATGCTATCAGACACTCGCACATGTAACACTGAGCTAACTAACACCTCTCTCACTTGCATGAGACTTGATAAGAGAAAAAGGTGTAATTAATGACCTCACCATAGAGATGAAGGACAAGGCTATTTATAGAAGTATGACTCTTGAGAGATTAGACCACTATGTAGTTCATCTTCCATTCAAGGCTTATGAAAAATAGCTCGATTCATATGTGAAAATGTGAATCCTTTAGTGTGATTAGCAAACTTCTTTTTCAAGTAAGTAGTAGATCAAGCTTTCATTTTGTTTGAGATTTGATTTTACTTGAGCTTTTATTTTGAGGCCTTCATGTATTCACCTTATCTCCCTTTTTGTTATATTATTTTTTCTATTTTAGACTCAGCTTTTGCATGACCTCAATAGTACCATGCATCTACCTAGGCCAAGAATGTAGTGCTACTTGCAAAGGCAAATGAATGGAAAGGTAAGGCCATTAACAAGGAATAGAAACTATCCAAGGCTATGAGCGAGCTAAACCTAACTTAATATAGATAGAGCTATTTAAGGAAATAGATAGAAAACATGTGGCCAAGGTTGAAGCCTATAGGCGATATCTGAATAATGCAAGAAAGGTTTTTACACAAACAAGAGAAAATGAAGTGTGACATTGATGCTATGGTCAAGTAGCTTACCTTGAGTCTAGAGATTGGCTACAAAATGGCCATAGACTCCTTTTAAAAGGAAGCTAAGAAGAGGGACCTGGGTGAGTACTATTACAAAATTTTGAACATTCTAGTCACTACTCCTTATTCACCCATTCAAACTCAGAATGTGGGTATAGGTGAAGATGAAGAATCTAAGGATGGTATGGATGAGCACGAGGTAGGAGATGAAACTCAACAATTTGGAAATATTTAATTTTTAGTAGGCTCAAATTAGGCTATTTTTCTAAGGCTCGGTCTTCTTCTTTTTTTGTAACTTTTATGGCCCTTTCTATTTTCTTTTGTAAACTTGACCTTACTGATGAAGATATACATATCTGATTTCGTTTATTAAGTATTTATTTTTATGAATGTGTATATATGTACATTTATACAAAGTATCATAGGCATTAATTTATAACATGCATTTATTGATGTTGACCTACCCATTGTATCTGGGACATTTGTCTAATTGTTTTTCTCCATACCAAGCCTTAAAAAAGGCCATATGCTTTCTTATTAAAGCATTCAAATGTAGAAATATTTATATGCTTTTAAAAATTGATTCATGAACTCCATTTTTTTGCCTGCATGTTGTGGTCGATGATCTGGCAAATAGGCATTTAGGTCGGACTTTAAGGATCAAGAATGCTAGACTCACCTTTGAGGTGGCTAACTGAAGGGTTGAACTAAGTTATTTTAAAGATAAGGCTTCCATTTGTGAGGAGCTCAAGTGCAAGCTCAAGTATTATAAAAATAAGTTGTTCAAGATGTGGGCACAACAAGGAAGAACCATGACCAAGATGCATGCCTTAGTTGACAAGGAATCTCATTAGGCTAGCTTTGATATGGAGTGAGTTGAAAGTTTGTTTATCAAAGTAATGACTATTGTTAAAGAATTAAAAAATTTAACAACAAGATCAAGCTTATATTCAACTAAAATAAGTGAGAATATGATGAGCAGAATCGGGATTGCCAAAAACTTTGATGCCATCCCCGGCAACGGCGCCAAAAACTTGATGAGCGAAAACCGGCATCGCCGATTCTGCCAATACTTTGGTTTTATATTTATAAAACTCTCGCAAGTGCACGAATCATTTCGTAGAAAATGATAAGTATACTCCCAAGGTCGATCTAAGGAAGGAATGTATGTGGTTTTTAATTTATTATTCACTTTTAAAAACAAAATTAAATCCTAAACATCCTGTCACGATATTTTGGGTTTTTTGTGTTTTAATCTAATAACATAAAATTAAACATAGATTCAATAAACATTCATGCAAATTTTATCTTTTATAAATAGTGGAGTATTTATGGATATAATAACTAAGTTAATTATGCTTGCTCATATTATTTAGGTTATTAAAGATATGAATTGATATTTATTGATTCTCCATTTTTTGTATGAATACCACCTTTGGTGGGGTTAGATATTCTTTGTTAACTAAACAAATCAATTAACACCTATGGGTGGGGTTGATAACTAATTTGGTTAATTAAATTAATTCCTTTTTCTAAGAGATTGAAAATGAACCATTTAAATGCCACCTTTGGTGGGGTTAGACAGTTTAAACTTTATTCAAGGTGTCCAAATTAAACCTAAGAATATAGTTATCCGAGTACTAACTTTCAAGTTTTAAAACTACTACTGAAAACATGTTGTCAATACATTTTCAAATAATAATTCTTATAAAAACTTTTGAAATAGAGCTTCATTCTAACTACCGGGCGATTGTACCAACAAATAAAAGAGCACTACTCTAAATCAGACCGGATAACTAAACCTTAAAATCTAATTTTCAGATTTAAGTTTGTAATGAAAAATAATATATTTCTCTTTAACATTCTTAATATAAAATCTTGAATAAAAATAAAATCAATTCATTTTAGAGATTTTTACCTATTTAATATTTCGCAAGCATAACAACGTTATTATTATATCATTTTTTACAAACAATAGCACGCTTAAATTTAATCACGGACAAATTAAATATAACATGTAAGAATAAAGCATAAAAAATAACTGCAAAGAAAATAAAATCCTTACAAAGATTGATGCCATTCCCGTTGCTAGAAAACCTCCAAATGGAATTTGCACTCCCATTTATTGAATCAAAAAGCTAATAAATTACAAAAACATAACTAGTTCTTCCCAAGGAGAGAAGAACTCTAAAACTAAGAGAAACTAGCTAAAACATAAGAAAAACTAAAAAAAACTAAAAAATAAGAAATGGAGAGAAAGAAAGAAGAGAGAAGTGTGTTTTTAGGTGTGGTATGAAGTGAAGAGAAGGGGTTATAGGTGAGAATGGAGAGAAAAAGTGGGTGAAAAAATGTTAAAAAATGGTGAAAACGCGTAGTGCAAATAGTGAGGTCATTGATGACGTCAGCATGACGTCATGGGGGCGGCTGCACGTGAAAAATGGGGCGAAATGGTGTCGGCGCGCGCGGAGGGCAGCTGGGGCGCGCGGGGTGGGCTGCTCCGGGCGCGATTTTCTCCTTTTTGACATTTTTGACCTTTTTGACCCATTTTGTCCAATTTTTCCATATTTGTTGACCTTTCCTCATTTATTTATTAATATATTTGTGATGTATTGCTTCCAGTATTCCTTTTTGAGTCTTTAAGTGACATTTTTAAGCGAAAATACCTGAAAAATAATAAAAATACCCGTGATTCCGAAAAAGACAAATTTATATAAATATATGATAAAACATATAAATATATATATTTTTAATCAATTAATGTGCATAAAATTATGGTAATTTTAGTGCTTTTTGAGCACTCATCACAACCCCCCACCAGCTTCTTCTAGTCCCTTAGCAAGAGAAGCGATAAAAACTAAAAATTAAACTATCCTAAATCACTTCCGTGGATTGACACGGTTGCATTTAGCCTATGCAACAAGCCTTTAAACTCCTAGGTTGCCCTAGTGGACGAGTTTGAGTCTCGTGAGGGCTTTCAGTAATGATACCCACAAACATTGAACTAAATGTAAAAATCAAAAGAAACAATAAAAACTATCAACTCAAAAACTAAAATTACAACAAAATCAAAAATTAATTTAAGAATAAAAGAAAACAACATATCACAAAAATGTCTCATACTTTTTTAATCTCTTTTAAGATCATAATTAAAATCTCAAGCATAAGTTATTTTAATCTCTTTAAACAATCATGATTTTATTATAATAATTATTCGAAAATCATTTTCATATTTCCTATCAAAAATGTATCAATTTAATTTTACCCAATTTCAGTGTCATGAATCAGAATTCGCTTCAACTCTATTCCTCACAAGTCAATACTCTCAAAACACTGGATCCTATGGGTTCAAACACTCATACTAATTTATATGCGAAAGAGTTGATGTATAGAAATGAACAAATATGTTCGCATATGTATAAAGAATAAAGGCTCAAAGTGTTATTTTAACATTGATCTCATGAAAGGAATCAAATGTATAAATTATAAAGATATCATATATAAAAATTATTTTCATGCATAAATCAAAATCATTAAGAAAGAATTTCAAGATATATGCCTGCAATGACTTTTTAGGGAATTATTTCCTATATCTTTCTTTTGTAATTAACTTTTACTCACAACTTTGTAGGCAATGTGGGTTATAGTACTGTTAGTATCTCTCTATTTTTTTCTGAAGATATTTCTCAATAAATGTATTTTAGAGAGTCAACCCATGTACAGATTGTACATTTATCTTACCTATTTAATATTTCGCAAGCATAACAACGTTATTATTATATCATTTTTTTACAAACAGCTAGCACAATTAAATTTAATCACAGACAAATTAAATATAACATGTAAGAATAAAGCATAAAAAATAACTGCAAAGAAAATAAAATCCTTACAGTACTTCGATGCCATTCTCGTTGCTAGAAAACCTCCAAATGGAATTTGCACTCCCATTTATTGAATCAAAAAGCTAATAAATTACAAAAACATAACTAGTTCTTCCCAAAGAGGGAAGAACTCTAAAACTAAGAGAAACTAGCTAAAACATAAGAAAAACAAAAAAAACTAAAAACTAAGAAATGGAGAGAAAGAAAGAATAGAGAAGTGTGTTTTTAGGTGTGGTATGAAGTGAAGAGAAGGGGGGTATTTATAGTTGAGAATGGAGAGAAAAAGTGGGTGAAAAAATGTTAAAAAATGGTGAAAACGCGTAGTGCAAATAGTGAGGTCATTGATGACGTCAGCATGACATCATGGGGGCGGCTGCACGTGAAAAATGGGGCGAAATGGTGTCGGCACGCGCGGAGGGCAGCTGGGGCACGCGAGGTGGGCTGCTCCGGGCGCGATTTTCTCCTTTTTGATATTTTTGACCTTTTTGACCCATTTTGTCCAATTTTTCCATATTTGTTGACCTTTCCCCATTTATTTATTAATATATTTGTGATGTATTGCTTCCAGTATTCCTTTTTGAGTCTTTAAGTGACGTTTTTAAGCGAAAATACCTGAAAAACAATAAAAATACCCGTGATTTCGAAAAAGACAAATTTATATAAATATATGATAAAACATATAAATATATATATTTTTAATCAATTAATGTGCATAAAATCATGGTAATTTTAGTGCTTTTTGAGCACTCATCAGAATATCATAGAAAGGTGGTCAAGTTTCGAGCCAAGATTTTGCCTTTGGTGGACGAAACATATGATAAGGATTCTGATCATGCATTAAAATGCCTTTAAGGATTTTAAAAAAGCATCAATGTCTTTAAGCTTTTTATTAATAAATTTCTAACCCTAATATTTTAGTTTTATAAGCTCAATCAATGAAAAATGTAATATATACTTTGCTTGATTCTTGAATGAGATAGATTCGTATTCTAATTGTACTCTAATTCTTATTAACCTAGTTTTGAATAGCTCTACTTGCTTCCTAACCTAGGTGATTAGCTTGAGGCATGATTTTTATGAGATTTTTCTACTTGGTTGGAGCTTTAATCGAGGTGATCAACCCTTTAATCAACTATGCCATAGAGTTCTACATGGTTTTTGATCAAGATGACTAGCTCAAGGCATGATTTTTATGAGAATGTTCTACCTGGTCTTTAATAGATGTGATCAACCCTTTAATGAAATTTTTATCAAAGTGTTTTATCTGGTTCCTAAATGAGGTGATTAGTTCGAGGCATGATTTTTACATGAGTGTTCTACTTGGTCTTTGACAAAGGTGATCAACCCTTTAATCAACTTTATGCCAAAGCATTCTATCTAGTTTCTACCCAAGGTGATTAGATCAAGGCATGATATTTAAGAGAGAATTCTACCTCATATTTGACAGAGGTGATCAACCCTTTAATCAACCTTTTGCCCAAGTGCTCTACCTAGTTCCTAACTAAGGTAATCAATTCAAGGCATCATTTTTATTAGAGCATTCTACTTGATATTTGATCGAGGTGATTAATCTTTAATCATTTATGCCAAAGTGTTGTACCTAGTTTCTAACCCAGGTGATCAGCTTGAGGCATGATTTTTATGAAAGCGTTCTACTTGGTCTTTGATTGAGGTGATCAACCCTTTAATCAAATTCGTATCAAAGTGCTCTACTTGATTTCTAATGGAGGTGATTAGCTTGAGGCTTGACTTTTATAAGAGCATTGTACCTAGTCTTTGATTGAGGTGATCAACCTTTTCCAAGAGTGCTCTATGTGGTTGTTAACCAAGGTGATCAACTCAAGGTATCATTTTTATGAGAGCATTCTACCTAGTTTTTTATCCAAGTGATCAATCCATTAATCAACTTTATGCTAGAGCACTCTTTCTGGTTCTTGACTGAGGTAATCAACTCAAGGCATGATTTTTGTAGAACCTTTGATCATCAAAACATTACTTCATAAATAAAGCAAATAATTTGACTCTTATATCAAAACACATAAAATTCTATACATTTTTAGATGTCGAGCATTCCAGCTTGCATTTTCTTCCACACTTTTAATGTCTTTTACCATGCAAGCTCTGGAAAGTGTTACTACTTTTATTTCATATGAGCCTTCCCAATTTGCAACTAGTTTCCCAACCATCCATTCTTTCTTGTTGGGGAAAACCCTTATGAGAACCCAATCATCAATGGAGAATGATTCAAATTGCATGCCTTTATTATAGTAATCTATGACACCTCTCTTCTACTCAATCAACATTCTTTAAAGCTTCATTAATCTTTCCATCTACCAATACTTAGTCAATTGTCTGTCTAAAGTGTTTTGATCCTATGTTAAACAATGAAACTAAGCGATTGAAATCAAATAAGATTTCATCTACAACATGAGATCTCAAATTTGGAACTTTTATTTTTGTAGGGATTATAGCTCCAGTTCAATAAACTTATGAAAAAAGGTTCTTCATTGGTGCTACCTCTAGGACTAGTTTTGATAGCCCACAAAGCATTAGGAAATTCATCAACACATTTTCCTTTAGTAGATTCCAATCCCATCTTAAGCAATTTCAATATCAATTTTTTTTTTGAAGAATTTTTCTTGTTGTTGGCCTGTGGATAATATGGAGTGGAATGATAAGCTCTGATATTGTATTTAGCAACAAAATCTATGATGTTTTGACATATAAAATGTCTCACATTATCAATGACAAGCTCTTTAAGTAAGTCAGAGTGACGAATTAGGATTTTCTAGATAAATTGGATTACTTCCTCCTTTCTTATTCTTCTTAGAGGCTCTAGTTCCATCCATTTTATGAAATAGTCTGTGGCTACTAATAAGAATTTCTTTTAACTCACAATTTATGGTAAGGGTTATACTATATCCAATCCCTATTTGTAGAAAACCCATGGGCTAATTACCCTTATCATCTTTTGGTAGGTACATATGACAATGGGGTGAATCTTTGGGTCTTATCACATGCTTGTATATACCTAGTGTAATCTACTAACATTGTTATCTAATAACAATCTTATCTCATAATTCATTGGAATAGCTTTCTACCTCCTGAATAAGTGTCGCATTCTCCTTTGTGACCTTCAAACATGACTCCTTCAAAACATTCTTTGGGTCTAAGTGTTGTCATTCTGCTTAACTTGTCATTTGCATGAATAGTAGATAAAGTGGTCAAAGCATTAGCATGGCTATTTTCGCTTCTTGGTATTTTCTTAATCTTAAACGAATGAATTTTAAGCATTCCTTTTTTAGCCTCTCTACATATCTTCTCATCTTACTATCTTTGGACTAAAAGGTACCCAGGAATTGATTGATTTCCAACCTTGAGTTGCTATGAAATACAACACTATTTTCTCCCAACTTTTTTGAAGTCATGACACCAAAGATCGATTGATGCTTCTTATTCTATAATGCTATTAGTTACTTTAAAGTCCATCCTAAATGAATATTTGAAGAAACTTTCCCCATTATTTACTATAACAACTCCTAGCTCTACTCCTTTAAAATTGTTAGCATCATCCATAAACACTTTCCATATGAGAACCTATTTTACACCTACCCTACATACTTTATGCAAATATTCATTGCTAGTAATTTCATGGGAGTCACTAAACTCAATAACAAAGTTGATTAGGGCTTGATCTTTTATGGAGGTCTTAGGCATGTACTTCATATCATATTCTCCCAATTTATTTGAAATATGGGCCAATCTTCCTACAACCTTTGGCTTTGCCAATACATTCTTCAAATTATGTGAGGTGGATACCATTACTATATTCGAGCAAAAGTAGTGTTAAATTTTTCATGCTGCCATTTTCAAAGTAAAAGTTGACTTATCAATTGTTTGATATCTTCCCTAGGCATCAGTCATAATTTGGCTGATGTAATAGAAAGGATGTTCAACTTTGCCTCTTTTTTGCTAGGAGCATAGTATTGGATGTCTAGGAGGTAAAATATAGGTACAAATATAGTGTTTCTCTTGGAATGGAGCTGATCAATATAGGTGACATGCATAGTATTGATTGATCTGCTAAAAAGCTCTATCACACTTTTCATTCCAAAAGATTGATGTATTCTTTCTCAATAACTTAAATAATGGTAGGAATTTATCAGTGCATTTGGAAATGAGTCTATTAAATGCCAAAATTCTTCCATTTAACTATTGAATTCCTATGAAATCACTAGGAGGTTTCATATCAATAAAAGCATGTATCTTGTATGGATTAACTTCAATTCAACATGCAGAGACAAAATAACTAAGGAATTTTCTTAAGGTAATACCAAAAACACATTTTTTAGGGTTAAGTCTCACACTACTACAATAAAGAGTATTTAAGTCAGGATTTAAAGTCGAATTTTTCTTAAAATTGACTTATAATAAATTTTAAGTTGGTATACTTATTAATCAACTTAAAAAATAAAAAAAATAAAAACAATAGCATCAGTTATTGTGAAAACTGATGCTTTATGTGTGACATAGATTCAATTATACACGTCAACCGACGCTACAACCAACGCTATGTCCCACGTGTAGTATTGGCTGCCATGTCAAATAACACATAACTAGTAGCATTGGTCTTACATCTCGACTGACACTACATGTAGAATGTAACATTGGTTCTATGTGTCAATAGACGCTATAAGTGGCTTGCGTCGGTTCGCATCGGTTGATGTGTACAACCAACACTATGTCTTACGTGTAGCTTCGATTGACACGAAGAACTGACGCTAAGTTTCTTTTTCTTCCTTTTTTCTTCTTCCCCCCATTCTACCAATAGTTTCATTGTTTTCTCCTCATTTCACACACCCAAAACCATGCATCCTCTACATTTTATTTCTCTATTTTCGGCCATTTCTAACCATCATTTTGGGCACCATTTGTTGGATTTTGTTCCTCTCTAGTTTTTTATTCAGATCTATCATTTTTTTAAACACTCTTTTACTTCATTTTCTTCATTTTGTTACTTATTTCACTCTTTTAAGTATTTTTATGAATTATTTCACATTCATTATTGATATTTTATATTTTTATATAATTTTTGTAAATTTATTTTTTTATTTTAATATATATTATGTGTTATTGATTATTCGTATATTTTTTGTGTTATATAGCTTGTGTATTTTATTCAAGCTTAGAAAAGAAGAATTTATTTTTTTATTTTAATTAATTTTATGTATTTTATGTTTTATATATATTAATTTATTTTAAACTTAAATTTTTTTAAAAATTATTATTATTACATGCATATATTAAATACATCAAATATATATAGTTAATATTATATATATTATATTAACATATTGTATGTGTATATTATTACTATTATATATAAATATATATTATTAATATATTGTTATGAGTATATTATTAATATATTTTATGTGTATTTTTATGTATATTATGTGTTATGTAGGTTATGTATTTATTTTTATATGATGTTTCGATGGATATTGTAATAATTTATAACTTTATATATATAATAGCTTAAATATATTGGTGATTAATACATTTATATTTTATTAGATACATATTTAATTAATATATTTAATGTCATCAATAAAAAATTGACAAATCTTAGATGGCAAAGTGTAGAATTGAGAAGGACTATATTTCTAGAGTGGAAACTTTCTTGGAATTTTCCCTTAAAAATAATAATAATGAAAATAGTATGATTTAATGCCTATATGTTAAATGTAAAAATAAGAAATTTCATGATATTGGTGGGGTTAGGTATCACCTTATCCGTAGTGGTATTATTTTAAGTTATAAATGTCAATATTATCATAGAGAAGATATTGATAATACTCATGAAGAAGAAATAAATAACGATGTGAGTATATTATATACATCTTATTAGAATAGGAACGCCATAAATAATGTACAGACAAAAAATATGTTTCATGTTATTGAATATGAACTACATGAAGATGATCCTCAAACCTTTAAAAAACTTCTAGAAGATGCCAAAAATTCGTTGTATCCAGAGTGCAAGAAATATACTATAATGTTGGGATTGGTTCATCTATACAATGTGAAGGCAAAAAATGGGTTTTTTAACTATTGATTCACAAAATTACTAAATGTATTAATAATTATGTTTCCTTAGGGTAATGAGTTTCCATCTCCAATGTATAAAGTGAAGAAATATCTTAGTCGATTTGGTATGGAATATCATAAGATTCATGCTTGTCCAAATGATTGCATTCTTTATATAAAATAATATAAAACATTAGATTATTGTCCGATGTGTAAAGAATCGAGATGAATTCATGCTACAAATGAGACAAAACCTAAGAAAAGTGTGCCTGCAAAGGTTCTGTGGTACTTTCCTCCAATTCCTCGCTTTCAAAGTTTGTTTAAAAGTAAAGAAAAAACAAAGATGTTGATTTGGCATTCCGAGAATCAATATGATATTGGGATGTTACGTCTTCCTTCTGATTCTCCAAATTGGAAAGTAGTAGATAATTTATCCCCTCAATCTGCATCTTATCAATGCAATCTCCTTGCCATTGATACTGATGGAATTAATCCATATAGTTCCCTTAGTAGCAGATATAGCTATTGGCCAGTAATTATGGTAACATACAACCTTCCTCCATGGTTATGTATGAAAATAAAATTCATGATGCTAACATTATTGATCTCAGAATCGAAACAACCTGGAGTTGATATTGATGTGTGTTTACAACCTCTGATAGATGATTTAAAGAAATTGTGGAATAATGGTGTAAATGTTTATGATGCAAATAAAGAAGAATACTTTAACTTAATGAGGGTCCATTTATGGAAAATTAATGATTTTCCTACCTATGGGAATTTATTAGGACATGCAACAAAAGGTTATATGGAATGCCCTATTTATAGTGATGAAATTCTACAACTTATCTTGTTCGCGGATGAAAGATGTCTCATAGAAGACATAGAAGATTTTTTCCATCTAGACATAAGTTTAGATACCAGAAGAAACCTTTTGATGGTGAAGAAGATCTTGATCCTGTATTGAGACCTTTGTGAGGTGTTGATATATTAAGGAAATTGAATGGTATGACATTCAAACGATATGGAAAGATGAAAAAAATACTCACTAATGAAGGCAAATGAAAGATGTCAACTAATAAAAGGGCTAAAAATTAAAAAATGTTACTTTATCAGTAGATCATAATTGTTGGAATAAAAACCAAAATTTTTGGAATTACCTTATTGGAAAGAACTACAAATTTTTCACATCTTAGATGTCATTCACATTGAGAAAAATGTATGTGAGAGCATGATTGGTACATTACTTAATATACCTGAAAAAACAAAGAATGGAATTAAAGCAAGATTCGATTTAAAGAAATTGGGCATACGACCTGAATTGGCACCAAGGGTAGAAAATGATAAGAATTAAACATACTTGCTACCAGCATCATATATAATGTCAATAAAAGAGAAGGATGTGTTTTGTAAATGTTTGGTGGGTGTGAAAGTTCCTAATGGTTACTCATCCAACTTAAGAAATTTTGTGTCTACTTGAGAAATATTTTCCTCTATTTTTTGATATAATGATTTACTTGTGTGTTCATTTAGTTTGAAGGGTTTACTTGTGTGGTCCTACTTACTTAAGGTCAATGTATCCCTTTGAGAGATACATGCAAGTCCTTAAAGGATATGTAAATAATAGAAAGGTGGAATACCTTAGTGGTTGCACTAAAATTGGGAATCCTAGACACAAGTTATCTTAGAACATGACATGAGCCAAGTAGGTAACCCTATGCTTGGTGGACGTAAGAAATTTTTCATTGATTATACTAGATGGGAAAAGGCACACTGAATCATTTTGGTAAAAAATAATAAGGCACAACCATACATAAAATAAGTAATGACAAGTTCAACCTTTTCATATAAGATAAAATATTATTTATTTAACTATTAATTATGAATATTTGATATATCTTGCATAATATCATAAAATGAATTTAAACTTACTAAAGACCGATCCTTATTATAAAAAAAAAGGAGAAGTCTGATGAGCATAAGGGAGAGCTTATTAGTTGGTTTCGCAACCATTTAAGTGTTACATATAAGAATTCATTAGTACTTCTATATAATGTTTTAAACACATTTCATGTTTTTATATGCATAGATTCAAGTTGAACTCAACAAACCCAATCATAAAATAACAGAAACTTTAGAATGGCTTGCATATGGTCCAAAATTCAATGTCAAATCATATTCTAGTTTCATAATTAATGGTTCAAGGTTTACTAATATTTTTATATGCATAGATTCGAGTTGAACTCAACAAAACCAATCATAATATAATAGAAACTTTAGAATGGCTTGCATATAGTCCAAAATTCGACATCAAATCATATTCTAGTTTCACAATTAATGGTTCGAGCTTTACTAATATTTTTATATGTATAGATTCGAGTTGAACTCAACAAACCCAATCATAAAATAATAGAAACTTTAATATGGCTTGCATATGGTCCAAAATTCAATGTCAAATCATATTCTAGTTTCACAATTAATGTTTCGAGGTTTAGTACAAAAGCAAGGGACAAAGTTCGAGTAAACCAAAATAGTGGTGTGAAGATGGTTTCAAAAACTAGGCAATTTGCTAGTTCAAAAGATGGTAATCCTATACTTTATGATAGAACATATTATGGTATAATTCAAGAAATTTGGGAACTTGATTATGAGGTCT
The DNA here is from genome assembly GCA_033030585.1 of Hippophae rhamnoides. Lineage (NCBI taxonomy): Eukaryota > Viridiplantae > Streptophyta > Magnoliopsida > Rosales > Elaeagnaceae > Hippophae > Hippophae rhamnoides. The sequence continues at coordinate 23,145,259 of CM065431.1, forward strand.
TCCATGAAACAATAATCTTGTGTGATTGGGTTGAAGTACTATCAATGTTGGATATAAAATAGATGATTTTGGCTTTACCCTTGTAAACTTATCCAAGATAGGTCACACTGATGATCCTTTCATGTTAGCACTTCATGCAAAATAAGTATTTACGTGAGCGATCAAATTGACACAAGATGGTCTATTGTGTTAACGCCTCCACAAAAAGAGTTATACCATTGTGATGCTTTAGAAGATGATGAAATGTTTGATACGTTATCCAATATTAGTCCTTTCTCAAAAAATAATTCCTAAGGTGTGATGATCTAGTTGATGACGATGATTCTTCATCATCAACTCGAAGTGATTGTGAAGGAATATATATATATACAATCAACAACCTAATTAAATATAATGTATGTTTTATATTATTCTAATAACTATTGTTTATATGTTTGGACTTAAAATTGTGAATTAATTTCTATTTCATCATAGTTTGCAGATATATCATGGATCCTAAGATGCTAGAGATTGTAGATCCAAATGATCCATTGGATACCACTTTGTATTATATCTCCTCTAAAATGTATTTTTTTACATAAGAATTTTAAAGCCCCTAATAATTGGTTAAACAAGTGCTACAAGATTGTAAATAAGGCATGGAAAGAATAAAAAACTTCCAAATTGGCTAGAAATTATGTGTTTCCATACGTGGAACCACTTAATGAAATTAAACTGTACAAAATCCATGAATATCACTCATGGATTGAACCCCAAGTATGGAAAGAATTTGTAGATTATAAACAAATGGATAAACTTCAAATCATTAGGGAAGAACATCAAAATATAAAAATACAGAATATTCATCCTAACCATACTAGAGGTCATCAAATCTTCAAGTTAGACACAAAATGGTAATATTAAGTTGTTAATTTATAACTATTTTTATATTTATTTTCCTCTAATTTACATTAATAAAATGGTTAATAAATTTATTTAATTTATGTGGGAATCTAAACTGGGTAGATCGATTATCCAAGTTAAATTATATATAGAAACAAAGACCCCCAAAATAAAGAAGTCAAAACAAATGAATAAATGAGAAGAAGAATAACTCAATAAATTGGCTAGTAATTTAAATTGATACAAAGCCCTTAAGATTTTTTCATATTGATGTAATAATATATGATATACTTTATTGCTTTTTTATTTGTAAAGAATAGTTCAAGAACAAACTAAGAGGTGTGAAATAATCAAACAACTATGGAAAGATGTGATATATTATGCATTTAGACCTGAGCAGCCTGGGCATGTTGAGGGAGGAAGCCAATATGATGGTTATATGGAGTTTTTTCAATATTCAAAAACAAACGTTTGAGATGATCAGTAAGGAAAATTTGAATAAAGTTGAAGAAGAAGTTCACTTCTTTAAGGCCACAATGTTAAGTCAGATTGCAAATTTAAAGCAATTTCAGAGTTTCCAAGCTCAATCACAACACATGTTGGGCGTGTCACCAAACTACAATTAAGGCATGCCCTATCGGCTAGGCATACCACCATCTATGCTAGGTATACCACTATTTATTCCAAGCATGCCACCCATGCAATCCTATAGCCAACCTATATCCTCTATTAGATATAGTCATCCTATTGGTCCCTTAATTATGCTAGGAATGCCGATGCAATCAAGTAGAATTTTAATGTCTCCAATGCAATCTGTGCATTTTTATCGTCCATCACGTGAATACTTTGATAAGAATGTCCTTCCAATAGCTACCTCATATAGGAGTCATCTTCCATTTAATGAATCATTTGTAGTAAGACTTAAAGCTTATATAGATAGTATAGTACTTTAATTTTTACAATAGATTTTATTTATTATATATAATGCTTCAATTTTTTATAGAGTATGAAATATCTTTTAAAAGATCCATCATTTAAGGAATATGTTTCTATTGGAAAGGTAGCACAATTGAGAAATGATTGAAACATTCATAATCAATATTTGCCAAACCATTGGCAAATAGTAATTGATCAATCATTCCTCCATCATTGTCCAATACCAATGCCATGTGATACTACCACAGTCTAAGAAGCTATTGGACAATATGAGGCTTCGCTATCGAATCAAGTTGTGCTAAATTTTCATATGGTAATATTTATTTTTACTTAAGATAACATTGTTTTTACTAGTATTACATTATTATTCTTTTATTGTTACTAACATATATAATACCTCGTGTTTTGTCTATTATACCAAAATTGATAAGTGCAGCACATTCAAGAGATGCAAACCAAGTATCTCGTGGAAAATCGATGTCTAATGGACAATCATCATGCACTAAGTCATTCAAGAAGAAGCCATGGAAAAATATAATTATGAATATACTATAAAATTCACCATAAATCTTGGCTCTTTGATGACTATTGTTACGAGTAAGAATAGCATAAATGATGGATGGATTCTGCCATTCCTAGATAAATATCTTCCATAGACCTTGGATAGTCATATATATTGATCGAGCGAGTGTATATTACAATTATTTGAATTTCAAATGTTTGATTTACGTATAATTCAAGTATGGACACGGTGAGTCCTCAATCAGTAAGTAACTTTCATTTATATAGAGTTGATAAGAGCTAAATTATTGCATTTTTGTTATGATTTAAATGTTGATATTTGTGTGAAAATTGTGTTTATTTGATTTTTTAATCCACAAATGTCATTTCACGGGTATTTCGTGTTTAAAGTGCAATTTCAGGTAAAATCATGATTTTGGAAAAGTTAGGGACAAAGTTCAATGATCGGAATTGAATGAAAATAAAAAGAGAACAAAATTTCAAAACTTGGAATTTCGGCGCCGGCGAAAACATTACGGAGAAAATGTTGAAAATCATGTAGGAAGCACGGCTTTTGGCCAATTGAATCTCGCCGCCGGCGAAAATCTTCTCGAGAGCACAAATTTTGGTAAACTCATCTCGCCGCCGGCCAAATAATCTCGCCGCCGGCCACTTTAATTTGGCCATTGGCCAAAATCAGAAAAACAAAATTTAAATTACCAAAAATCTCGCCACAGCGAGAATAATGTCACCGCCGGTGATTTTCGTCCGAAAACACATTTTTTTTTTGTTGTTTTGTTCCAAAATTGCCCCCAAACCCTAGATCTATATATACATTATGATGGAGAAATAGGGGGACGGCAGAGAGAGTAGAATTGAGTTATTTTTGTAGGAGAAAAGGAAATTTTGGAGAGAAAGGTTGGAGAAGCTTGAAGGATCATCACCATTGTTGCTACCAAGTCTTCCTCTTCAAGAGTTTTTCATCTCTTCTCCTTAGCTTTTATTTTCTGCATTTTATTCAGATTTTTTGTTCATGGATTCAATTGAGAATATGTTTGTTCTTATTTTCATTATGAACTAATTCGTTTTTGCTAAGGCTATGATGTAGTTGAATCATGAAAATCTGATTTCTTGTGTTATCGTTATATGAATTCATTGTTTTCAAGTTGAGTATTTATTTTGATGCTTAATGCTTTTAAATTTCTGATCAAGATTTAAATGATTTGTTGCATTATATTGAGACCAAGAGGAGATGTGTAATGAACGCTTCTTGTGATAAATACAATATGTTGAATGCGAGTGTGAGAACTAATGCATGATGTATGTGGTTATTCTAAAAATTCCATAAATCGTAATGTGCTTGTTTGTGATTAAATCTTCATAGAAATATAGTCGGTTTTCATTGATAAATAATTCTAATATAACTCGAGAGAGAGTATTAGGTAAATTTGGGTTTTTCAACCATCACTTTTAACTTTGATTCTCATATAACATAACTTGAAATTGGATTGAATTGATTTAGCGAAATCAAATGCCTTAGCATTTTTAATCATTTGTGAACAACATTAAATTTTGTTATTTGCGTTAGTTTTAAGTTAATTTACTTCTTAAACAAATTCAAAAATTTGGTTTTCAAATAAAATTAGGAATAGTCAATTTCGGTACTTAGTAACGCCATTCCCTGTGGGTTCGATATTCGTACTTTTGTACACTTTATTACTTGAACGATTCGTACACTTGCGAAAATACGCATCAGGAGTATATAATTATAGTATATTTTCTAATTGTTAATATATATTTCTTTTATATTTGGCATGTTATTATCGACTTCAAGAAAATTACCTATTACATTTAGCAATGTTCTATGATTCATCATTTGTCAATCAATATCAAGAGCATGAGGTTGGCATCAAACCTAAACAATTATATGATAGGGCCTTAACACTTCACAGAAATCAAAAGTTGATAATCCCTTTGCCACTAAATTTTGAACAAGGCCAAGATCATTGGATGTTGATAATCCTTGATCTATATGGAAATTATGTTTGCTAATGTGACTCATCTTCCATATAATTGAGTAAAGACATAAAAGTAGTTGTTGAAATGTAAGAGTTAAAGCTGGCTATTTTTTTATATTGTTCTTGTAATATTTAATAAAGAAATAACTATTTTAAACTTTGATAAGGCATGGAAGCTGTCTAACAAGAGTATGGGATTGCTCTTCAAAAATCACATAAGCTTATATGGGACAAAATTATGGTATGTACAAGTGAATATTAATAATTTAATGAATTTTACTATTGAATAATATAGATGTTCGAATTGATAAACCATGTATAATTGTTTTTTGTAGGTTCTATAACAAAATGATGGAGTCATGTGTGGTTACTTTGTAACAAAATTTATGAGCAAAATTATCTCAAATATCAACATGTCAATTAAAGATGTGGTAATCTTTTTTATGAATATACTCACTTTCATATTGATGTAATAATATATGATATACTTTATTGCTTTTTTATTTGTAAAGAACAATTCAAGAACAAACTAACTGGGGTGAAATAATCAAACAACCATGTAAAGATGTGATATATTATTCATTTGGACCTGAGCATCCTGGTCATGTTAAGGGAGGAAGCCAATATGATGGTTATATGGAGTTTTTTCAATATTGAAAAACAAATGCTGGAGATGGTCAGTAAGGAAAATTTGAATAAAGTTGAAGAAGAATTTCACTTCTTTAAGGCCACAAAGTTAGGTGAGATTGCAAATTTAAAACAATTTCAGAGTTTCCAAGCTCAATCACAACACATGTTGTGCATGTCACCACACTACAATTAAGGCATGCCCTATCGGCCAGGCATGCCACCATCTATGCTAGGTATACCACTATCTATTCCAAGCATGCCACCCATGCAATCCTATAGCCAACCTATATTCTCTATTAGATATAGTCATCCTATTGGTCCCTTAATTATGCTAGGAATGCCGATGCAATCAAGTGGAATTTCAATGTCTCCAATGCAATCTGTGCATTTTTATCATCCATCACGTGAATACTTTGATGAGAATGTCCTTCCAATAGCTACCTCATATAGGAGTCATCTTCCATTTAATGAATCATTTGTGGTAAGACTTAAAGCTTATGTAGATAGTATAGTACTTTAATTTTTATTATAGATTTTATTTATTATATATAATGCTTCAATTTTTTATAGAGTATGAAATATCTTTTAAAAGATCCATCATTTAAGGACTATGTTTCTATTGGAAAGGTAGCACAATTGAGCAATGACTGAAACATTCATAATCAATATTTTCCAAACCATTGGCAAATATTAATTGATCAATCATTGTTCCATCATTGTCCAATACCAGTGCCATCTGATACTACCACAGTCTAAGAAGCTATTGGACAATATGAGGCTTCACTATCGAATCAAGTTGTGCTAAATTTTCATATGGTAATATTTATTTTTACTTAAGATAACATTGTTTTTACTAGTATTACATTATTATTCTTTTATTGTTACTAACATATATAATACCTCGTGTTTTGTCTATTATACCAAAATTGATAAGTGCAGCACATTCAAGAGATGCAAACCAAGTATCTCATGGAAAATCGATGTCTAGTGGACAATCATCATGCACTAAGTCATTCAAGAAGAAGCCATGGAAAAATATAATTATGAATATACTATAAAATTCACCATAAATCTTGGCTCTTTGATGACTATTGTTACGAGTAAGAATAGCATAAATGATGGATGGACTCTGCCACTTCCTAGAGAAATATCTTCCATAGACCTTGGACAGTTATATATATTGATCGAGCGAGTGTATATTACAATTATTTGAATTTCAAATGTTTGATTTAAGTATAATTCAAGTATGGACACGGTGAGTCCTCAATCAGTAAGTAACTTTCATTTATATAGAGTATATAATTATAGTTATATTTTCTAATTATTTATTTATATTTCTTTTATATTTGGCATGCTATTATCGACTTCAAGAAAATCACCTATTACATTTAGCAATGTTCTATGATTCATCATTTATCAATCAATATCAAGAGCATGAGGTTGTCATCAAAGCTAAACAATTATATGATAGGACCTTAAGACTTCACAGAAATCAAAAGTTGATAATCCCTTTGCCACTAAATTTTGAACAAGGCCAAGATCATTGGATGTTGATAATCCTTGATCTATATGGAAATTATGTTTGCTAATGTGACTCAGCTTCCATATAATTGAGTAAAGACATAAAAGCAGTTGTTGAAATGTAAGAGTTAAAGCTGGCTACTTTTCTTATATTGTTCTTTGTAATATTTAATAAAGAACTAACTATTTTAAACTTTGATAGGGCATGGAATCTGTGTAACAAGAGTATGGGATTGCTCTTAAAAAATCACATAAGCTTATATGAGACAAAATTATGGTATGTACAAGTGAATATTAATAATTTAATGAATTTTACTATTGAATAATAAAGATGTTCAAATTGATAAACCATGTATAATTTTTTTTATAGGTTCTATAACAAAATGATGGACTCATGTGTGGTTACTTTCTAACAAAATTTATAAGCAAAATCATTTCAAATATCAACATGTCAATTAAAGATGCGGTAATCTTTTTACGAATATACTCTTTTAATATATATGAGTTATTTTTTTATGAATTCTTGATATTTTATTTTTATTTTGAATTTAAATACACGTAGTTCTTTTATTATATTAAATCGGGCTATGACATGCAAATTTTGGATGATTTAAGAGAATAATGGATTATATGATCACAAGAAGAATTAGAACAAGAATTTGATGATATTAAATAGCATAGGTATCTTATAATATTTAATGATATTGTAATTAAGTTTAACATATATGTGTATGTATTGTAGATAAATTATATATGTATTGTATAATAGAATGTATTTAAAACTCTTTTTAAACATATTTTGGTTTTTTATGCTATTATATGATCAAAAAAATGCAGTGAAGCTAGAAGAAAATAAATCAAAGATTATTGAATTTTAAGTCGATTCTAGGATAGAACTGATATAAAATTTAAAGTCGATTATATTAGTGAACCAAATTAAAATTTAAAGTCGGTTGACACGTAAGACCGACTTTAAATTTTAAGTCTCTTCATTTTAAGTAGTTTCACCTAACAGACTTTAAATTCCTTATAAGTCGGTTAATAACCAACTTAAAAGCCTTTATTTGTAGTAATGTCATGTCATACCTTCGGATAATGCAACCGACTTTAAATTTTAAGTCTCTTCATTTTAAGTAGTTTCACCTAACAGACTTTAAATTCCTTATAAGTCGGTTAATAACCAACTTAAAAGCCTTTATTTGTAGTAATGTCATGTCATACCTTCGGATAATGCTGAATATTTCATCAAGGTCTTTGACATGGTTTAAGCTTATATTGACTTTATCATCGTATCATTCATATATGTTTCTATATTCCTTCCCAACTGATAAGTGAACATTCTATTTACCAAACATTGATAAGTAGCACTAGCATGTTTTAAACAAAAGTGCATTTGAGTGTTATAGAAGATAACCTCCTTAGTAATAAAGGATTTGTTTTCTTCATTTCTGGGTGCATTCTAATATGATGATAACCAGAATATGCATCAAGGAAACTTATGAAATAGAAACCGGTGGTGCCATCAACTAATTGATCAATACTTGGCAAAGGAAAACAATCTTTCAAATAAGCATTATTTACTCCAATAAAAGCCACACACATATGAGGTGAGTTGCAAGCCTTATTTACTAACACCATGTTTGAAAACCATGATGGATAATCTACTCCTTTGACAATCTTTGTTTCTTTAAGTGTAGAAACTTGTCCCTTGATTGATTCATTTTTTTCTCTCAAAAATTTTCTTTTCCTCTGCTCCATAGGTCTAGCTTTTGGATCAAAATTCAATTCCAAGTATATCTCCAAGTTTCCATGCAAAGACATCATAGTTGCTTTTAAGAAACGTAACATTTTCTCCTTAATCTCTATCGTTAGGATCACGCTCAATTTCAAAGATTGGTCTTCTCCTTCATTTCCAACTTGTATGTCTTCAACCCCAATTGAATAACCATATCCCACTACATATCTCCCTTTGGATCATTTTTGGGGTGAGCCATACTATGGTTACTACTAATAGATCACCTTTTTTCATTATAGTAATGTAACAACTTCTAGCTTTCTCTATATCACCCCTTATCTCTTTTATACCCTATTCAATCGAGTATTTAATGACTTGGTGATAGGTTGATGGGATAGCCCCCATCTTATGTATCCGTGTGTGTTGCACATGATCTCTTTTTCATGATCATTTTCCTACTTCTTCACATCAATAAAAAAATCACAATTATCCGTCTAAACAAAATCAATAAAATTAAAAATAAGTTTAAGGGTGTTGTGAGGTAGAAAGAGAGAGAGAAAGAGAGAGAGAGAAGAAGAGATGCGGAATAAGAAAATGAAAATAATAGTAAGATATGGTGCAAAACAATATAACATGAAACCTCAATTGAAGTTGAATATTGCATGATAAATAAAAAGAGAGCTAAAATGAGAAAAAAGCCTAAATACATCCATTTATCTACCTTCACCTAAACCTTACACTATAAGTACATAAAGCCCTATTAATCTATAGCTAAGTATATATTTACATTGGTAAAGATGGGTGTGAAGAATAGACCTATGAAACTTGTTGTAAGGCTTAGTTGATTAGCATGTTCATATAAGTTGATTTCATGAGTGCATTGGATGACATCATGTGCAACACACACGAATCAATTCGTCAAAACCTTACATATCCTTGTATTAATGAAGCATTGATTGATGGATATGTGAACTTCTTTGTCATAGAATTATACAACTTTTGAAGGGGATAGTTTTTGTTAAATATGCATTTATTAATATATATATGAATGTACGGCCTATATCATTTTAGCTAGTTAGACTTGGCTTTGCTTGAGGGAAAGCAAAGAATTACGCTTGAGGGTGTGATAGCTATTTAAAATTATAGTTATTTGGCCACTTCTGAACCACTTATTTGTCTCTTTTTTCTCAAATATCATAAATAAGGTAAAATTGTGTTTAACATGGCAATATAGGTGAAGAAATATCAAATGGATAAAAAATAGGAAAAAATTAAGACAAATACATGATCAAAAGGGAGTAGATCAATCGATGGTTCATCACTCAATCGATTGAGAATTGCCTCGATCGATTAAGAATATGCTCGATCGATCAAGCATCAAGGATTTTAACATATCACCTTAAATTGAATTCCAACATTCAATCTCAACCCTTGGATCAAAGTAATATAAATCCTAATCTAATGAGGATCAATTTCAACCTATTCAAAACACTATAGGGAGGTAATAAGCAACAACAACTAAGAATCAGAACCCTAGCATCTACCAAGAAGAGAAAAAATATAAAAAAGAGGAGATTAAAGGAGACAAGTTTGTAAAGGATTAAAGAGAAGATTAATACTACAAATTAAGGGTTTGAGTGTATCCCTTCTTTTTCTATTTTCTTTATCAATTTCATGTCTTTCTTTATGAAAAATTTGAGCTTTAAGAACATAATTATGTCTAGCTAATTTATCAAACTAGGGGTCTTATGAACCCAATTTTTTACATGTGGTGATTTAATATTTTTCTCTAATTTTTATTGCAATTCAATTATATTATTTAATCTAATTTTTATGCTATTAATTATTTGGCCAACAATTAACCTATAGAGACAATTAAATAGATTTGAGAGAATTATTTAATTATTTGTCTTAATTAAAAAAATGCATAGTTTTTTGGCATAAATGTGTGATTCTTATATGTGTCATCTATAATTGATGAACTTAATAGATAGTATGCAATCTAATTGACATGAGAGTGTAATAAGGTTAATTACTATATGTTATATAGTGTACTTGAGAAAGGAATGCATGCTAGGTTAGATTCAATTGATCATATAATTGAATGATGATTGTATTGGGAGGAATTTTAGTGATTCACATGTCAAGAAATTGGGGGATTAAAGATTCCTATATCATTTTCTCATATATTTTCATATTTTTTAAGTCTTGTGATTTATAATTAGTTATAACTTATTTTTTTAGTTTTTATAATTTTATATTCTCCAAATAGTATTCATAATAATTATATTGATACTCGGTTATAAGCTACACATCTCCCTATGGGATCGATATCCGTACTTAAGTACATTATATTTCTTGCATGACCTATAAACTTATGGATCGCATCGTGTTGATCAATGATCTAGAACATCAATTACCATAAAGTTGGTCATGACAATTGATCCTATTACCATGGTTGGTAGCACCACAATTCCAATAGCTTATATGATATTGCTATTGAACCTAACCAAATGCAACTCTTTTTTAGTGAAATCATTATCTTTTACCCCTAACACTTTTGTTGTGGTTGGGAAGAGAAGACCATTGAACTTTCAATGTCAATCAAGTTTCTACAAATGTCACATGACCCTAACTGAAGCATGACTACTAAGGGATCCTCATGAGAGGATGTGGTCTTGTCATTATTAGTAAAGGTGATTGGAATAGAAGGTGATTATTTGTGCAAATTATAAATATGATGGGGACTATATATCTCTTAAGCATATCTCTTGTGTGCTTTATTGGTGTCCTAATTAAGTTTAGGTCATCCATCGATGGTATAAATAGTCCTCACATTATCGTCATTGTGGTTCTAACATATTAACAGGTGGAGCAGGAAATCTTAAAGTCTCTCATAGAGGATGACAATATGCTCTTCTATTATCATTTCCCACAAAATCCCCTAGATATCCCCCTGGATAATAAATCTTCAATTTATTTCTTTAATTGTTTATAGTCTTTTGTGTCTTATGCCTTATGTCCTTGTGTAAAGGACACCATTTAGATGTATCTCTTAATGGTGCCCTTATCTTTGGTGGCTATCTAACATTTTGTTCATTCTACATCCTTAAAATAGCTTGAGCTAAACTTACTCTTAGAAATGGACCTCTAAAAAGTGACAAGGATCTACCCAAGGTTCATGATTTCTTGACCACTGACCTACTCCTTTGTGATTCAGAAAAATACACTTGTTTTTATTGGTGACCACCTTATCTTGAATCACTTTGTCCAGGCTTATTCTTCTCTTTTCTTTTTCTAGCACAGTCTCCACTAGTGCTTTATTCTTTCTGTCAATTTTTAACTCCCTTTCAAGATTAACAAACTTTATGGCCTCTCCGTAAGCATCATCCATTATGTAAGGCACATTCTTGGTTAATTCAATAAATAGTTTCAAGTTTCTCAATATACCTCATCTAAAAGCTTCTATTGCTATAGAACATGGAAAGTCTACAATTTCTAACTTTTCCTCCTTGAATCTTCTTATGTACTATTCTATTGACTCATCACTACCTTGGGTGATTAAGAAAAGATGATGAGATTCTTTCCGCATAGGCTTTTTACTGGCATAATTAGTGATAAAAAACTTGGTAAATTGAGCAAATGAGGTTATTATATGAGGCACCAAGTTATTAAATCATTTCTGTGTGCCATCACATAGAATGGCTATGAAAAGTTTGCACATTATACCATCTCTTTTATTCTGAGTGAGACTCATAAAAGCCATGGTTGTTTTGAAATGTAAGACATGAGTCACAAGGTTCTTCATTCTTCGGTAGTTAAGACTCTTTGGGGCATTAAACTTTAGAGGTGGCTCATTATTCTCTATATCATCATAGAAGGGGAAATGAAAAGTTTCTCACAATCTCTATCAACATCATAATGCGACTTTCCTTTTTCCTACCTCTTATTTTTTTCTTTGAGGGACTAGTCTTATTTTCTATTGGTTTCTTCAAAATCTTAGAAGTATACTTCCATTACTATTATTTCTTCAAGTAATTGTTCATTATTGTATTGGGTTGCTTCTTATATCAAATGAACTAGTTGTGCTTCAGCCCTAACATTATGCTATTGAGCATCCTTCATTATGTTCCCAACTCTAGCAGGTTCATTTCTCCTTGGGATTAATTCGATCTTTCCTACCATGTCATTAGCTCAACCCAATTGCAGAACCGTATCAGTTCAGGCATATAGCTCTCTATTTTCACGTCTTATTTCCTTGAGTTCCCTTTTGAGCTCAAAGAGTTGTCTTGTCAACTCCATTTGAGGGTTGACCTCATTTGAGAAATCGACTCATGGTTCATTTCGACCTTCTGTATGTATAGGTGTAGTGTTATCCTGTAGAATCATTTGATTATCTAGTCTCAACATTTCTTTAGCTCGAGTTCCAACCATGATATATGTAGTTGTCAAGAGCTCGAGATGAAATGTTTGTTATTGAGGTTTCTCTCTAAAAACTCGAGGTAAATCCTACAAAATACAAGGTCAAAAACAAAATATTGACCTTTAAATCTTGAGCTTCATAATGGGCACCAAAATATTGGGGATGATTCAATTTTAGAAAGACAAACTAGAGTGTTAGGGAATACAGTAGTCAAATACATACTATAAATTGGAATTGATTATATTGAAAGGTAAAGCATATGACTTAGCTTTCAATGCTTCAGACTTGTGGACTGGTAGGGATACTTGTTAAATCAACACTCTAGGTACGAGTAAAACTTCATGTCTTGGGAAACTATATCAAGATAGGTCGGGCTTAAGTACTATCCATATGCTCAAACATAAACCATGTCACTTAAGGATGCAATAAGTAACTAAAACAAATGTTGGTGCTTACAATCTCCTAGAAATAGAAGAGTATTTTCTTACCTAAATAATGAAAGACTCTTTTATAGAAACATTAACAGGACCTTGGAACATTAAAATTGAGATATACACAAATAAGAGTCTATATAACTTAAATGTGTCATAAATTGCACATACACCCAGTATATGCATATATGTATATACAATTGTTAAAAACAGAAAAGTAAATAGCTTTACATTGCATAAAAGAATTTTGCATTCCATTAAAAATGACAATTACATTGTAAAAAAAAAGACATCAGTAATCATTACAGAAAAAGGAACAAAAAGAGAGGTAAAGCCTTAATATTGAGCTCGATTTCAGTACAAGTTATTAAACATCCCAGGGCATATTATCAATATCGGCATCTTTAGCAACCCTACCACACTTCTCAATTTTTTCATCATCATCACAAGTTGGAAAGAGTGTAGGCATCATTGGGATATCAATGATATTATAATAAAACTCGGTCATGTCCTTCTCTTTGGATACCACTTTGAATGAATCCATAGCTATATTATATTCGGTCTGACCACTTTTCTTGAATTGCTCACTTTTTGTTTCAAGCTCGTGCCTAGCTTGATCCAACTCAACCCTTAGTTTATTTTCCATTTCATTGGCCTGGTCGAGCCTTGAGATGGACTCCTTCAGCTTCTTGATAGCTTTGTTGAGTTTCTTCTTTTGTTAATAGCCACGTTCTTCCAATGTGTTACTTAGGCCACTTTCATGACCAAATTTTATCGAGTTAAGGAGTGGTTCTCCCTTTCTTTAGGAAGCTCCTCCCGTAGGTGCTTTATCTCTTTCACCTTGTGTAGCTCGATCAGAAGAAAAGCCTACACAAACAAAAATAAGGCCAAGTGTGAAATAAATCCTACAATTAATTCAAAGACAAAGCATAATTTGAGCATGTATCTACTAACCACGGTCAAAGGCTCATCTTCCTTACATAAGTTCTCCATTGCCATTTCCATAGAGAGGGTAGGAAGGTGCTCGATGACATGGTCCACAAATGAAGAGGTCCACACCACAGTTTCTCTTCGAGGAGTTGAAGCCTCAATAATACTTTTCCTCATGTTCATAGTAAGTAAGAAGAATAGTGTGCAAGGAAGAGATTGGTGTAGACTAAGGAACAATCACCATACTAGGAATTATTGGCTTCTCGATAATAATGACATTATGCCTTTCAGAGGGAGCAACGTCGCTGCTTCTCTCCTTGCTTGAGCTTTTGCTCCTTTTCTTTGGTTTTGAAAAGCTTGAGGCCTTGGATTTTGAAAAATTGGTGAGCATTTCTCTAGGGTTGAGCTCCATTACTTCAAAATTAAGAAAACACTTTAGCATTCAACACAACCAATACTATCTTAGCAAGCATAATACGAACAAATAGACATTCACTATCATCTGGAACTATTTCGAAATCACCCTTAAATCATGGGGATGCATGCTATGATGAGCTAGAGATCAACGTTTCCTTATAATCCTAGTAAGAGAAGGAACCAAGCCCAATCTCACTAATCTACAAGCTACAAACTGAGGAGTTGTCAAAAGTTCCTTCCAAGAAGTTGGTTCCGATAGATAATTTTGAAAATGAGCCAGCATAGCCTTGGACTTTGGACTCAAGCTTATAAGGCATGTTATCATATTTATAATTAAGACTTTGATGTCAGTTTATGTGTTCCGTATCAATTTCTTTCTACCCCCATTCTATCTCCTACTAATTTAAGACAGAAAAATAATGCTTCAAGTTTCTCTTATCACCTGAAAGTGTTACATTCAACTCTATCTTTCTTGGAAGACATGTAAACCCAAGCTGTATATGTTAGAGATTATTGTTATAAAGCTCCTTAATTTAAGGAGCAAATTAAGGAGCAAAACATGGAACAAAACAAGGAGTAAAACATTGAGCAAAACATAGAACAAAACAAGGAGTAAAACATTGAGCAAAACATGGAACAAAACAAAGAGTAAAACATGGAGCTTAATTCAAGGAGCAATTCAAGGAACCATTAATTTAAGGAGTAATTCAAGGAGTGAATTTTCCTATAAATAGATGTGTAATTGTAATGAATTAACAATCCAAAGTTTTCATTCCAATTGAGAGAAAAGCTTAGAGAGCAAAGCTTTTGTGAGAGAAAATTGAGAGTAATTTTCTTGAGTGTAATTGGGTTGTGGGTTGTGAGCGTTGTAAACACCTTGTGTAATTTCTACTCTTTCAGTAAAAAAAAATCTGCAGCAGGTCCGGAGACGTAAGCAAGATTGGCCGAACTCCGTTATCAAATTTGTGTGTTATTTTATATTCTTGCTTTCATAAGTTTGGCTTATCGGAATTTGCGTTATTTCCCGACAAGCGGTATCGAGCTATTGGTAGTGATTTACATCAATTTTCCGCAAGAAATAATCGAAACGATCCAGGGAAGTCGGATTTTAGTGGGAGCAGTAGCCGCGGATGAAGAAAGGGTGGGGAAACTCGAGAAATTTGATGGCACAGATTTCGGGTTTTGGAAAATGCGGATAGAGGATTATGCCGTATCAAAGAAATCTATATCAACCTCTCGGGGAAGAAGCCGGGAGGCTATGAAGGAAAGAAAATTGGAATCTTACTGAATGACAAGCCTCGGAGTTATTCGATTGACGTTATCCCGTAATGTTTCTTTCAACGTAAGCAAAGGAAAAGACCACGGCGGGTCTTATGGCGGCTCTCTCCAATATGTATGAGAAGCCATCGGCCTCAAACAAAGTGCACTTGATGAGGCGCTTGTTCAATTTGCGGATGACGGAAGGGCGCATCGGTGGCTCAACATCTCAAGACTCGACACGGTTACTTCAAGGGTTGAGTTCGGTGGAAATTGAATTCGATGAAGAAGTACGAGCATTGATACTTTTGTCTTACTGCGAGAAAGGCTGAATGCTGCGTACGCGGCTGTGAGTAGCTCATCGGGAAAGCAAATAAGTTGAAATTTGACGATGTTCGTGATTTGGTTCTCGGTGAAGAGATTCGACGTAGAGAGGCAATTGAATCGTCAACCTCTTCGCTTTTGCATACAGAGTCGAGGAAGAAATTCAACCAAAGGAAATGGACGTGGTAGAGCCCGACTACCGAGGTAGATCAAAAGACAGAGGTCCAAATCCATGAATCCTAATAATTCCCCGTAGCTCGAAGACTATCGAGTGTTGGAATTGTGGAAGAACCAAGGACACTACAAAAATTAGTGCAAGAATGCAGAAGGACAAACAGTGAAGCGAGAGGCAAATGTTACTTCCACGCCGTGAGGAGATGATGCATTGATATGCTCTTTGGAGAGCAAGGAAGAATCTTGGGTGTTAGACTGCGAGCATCGTTCCGTGCTACTTTACAAAAAGAATTCTTCGAGAAATATGTCCCAGGAAACCTTGGAAAGGTATATCTTGGTGATGATCAACCATGTGCTATTATTGGCAAAGGTGTAGTGAAGATTAAGTTGAACGGATTTGTTTGGGAACCGGGATGTCGGGCATATTCCCGATCTCGAAGGAACTTAATCTCGGTGGGGTAGTTGGCCGGTGAAGGCTACCTACGATCTTCCATGGTGATGATTGGAAGATTTCAAAGGGTGCAATGACAGTTGCTCGAGGCAAGAAAGAGTGGCACTTTCTTTACATGACGGGAGGCATGTTGTTCAATTACGATTCTGACAAGCAATGAAACACCAAATCAGTGGCACCGTAAACTAGGCCATATGAGTGAGAAGGGGATGTAGATTATGCACTCAAAGGGAAAACTTCCCGGGTCTACGGTCTACGGAGATAGACATGTGCGAAGATTGCGTACTTGGAAAGCAAAAGAGAGTCGGCTTTCGGACAAGTTCTGAGAATCCCAAAGAAGGAAAGGCTAGAGCTTATTCACTCGATGTTTGGGGACCAACGACTGCCTCATCTATTGGTGGGAAACACTACTTAGTGACTTTCATCGATGATCGCTCTCGGAAGGTATGGGTTTACTTTCTAAAGCATAAGTCCCAAGTATTTGAGGCTTTCGGAAGATGGAAAGCTATGGTGGAAAATGAGACGGGTTTAAAGATCAAAAAGCTCGGAACCGATAATGGTGGTGAATATGAAGACACCGGATTCAAAAATTTCTACTATGAGCACGGGATTAGAATGGAAAGAGCTGTGCACGCCTCGGCCACAATGGTGTAGGCGGGCGTATGAGCCAGAACGTTGACAGAAGAGCCGGAAGCATTCGTGTACGGTCGGGTCTACCGGCAATTCCAGGCGAGAAGTCGACACGACGGCTTACTTGATCAGCAGAGGCCCATCCGTGCCATTGGGCGTAGAATACCGGAGGAGGTATGGGAGCGGGAAAAAGGTGAAACTATCACATCTAAAAGTTTTCGATTGTGTAGTATTTGTGCGTATCGGTGATCAAGGTAGGAATAACTTGATCCCAAATCCAAGAAATGCACATTCATTGGCTATGGTGAGGATGAGTTTGGCTACCGCATTTGGGATGACGAAAAGAAGAAAGTTATCCGTAGCAGAGATGTGATTTTCAACGAAAGGGTGATGTATAAGGACATGCATAAAATGACGCCGCCAATGACTCGGGAGCGAGATGAGTCGGTATTTGCGGTCACGAGATGATGTCCCCGGATACTTCCGGCAGAACCAATTGTAACAAGTCCTCGGCCGGAGGAACTTGTTGGACAAAGCAAGTACACATCATTCCGACACTGACCTCTTTGCACTCCAGCTCGTGTTGAGAAGGTCTTCTCGACCTCGTGTGCCTAACGGGAGATACATAGACTATATGTTCTTGATCGATGGAGGGAGCACAGAATGCTATGATGAAGCTTGTCGGACTCGAGATTCCAACAAGTGGGAGCTTGCTATGAAAGAAGAAATGAAATCTCTCTCAACTAGACATGGGAACTAGTGAGTTACCTATGGGAAAGAAGGCAACTTCACAACAAATGGGTGTGTACCGGGGTGAAAGAGGACGTGATGGTTCCAGAGATACAAAGCACGCCTAGTTGTCAAAGGGTTTTCAATAGAAGGAAGGAGTTGACTACTGTGACATTTTTGCTCTTGTGAAGCTCGATACTATCGGATCGGTATTGAGCATTGTAGCCATCGAAGATCTTCATCTTGAAACAGTTGGATGTGAAGACTACATTCCTTAGTGGAGATTTAGATGAAGAAATATACATGTACCCGAAAGTTTTCTGCAGGAAAGGAAGAAAGAACATGGTGTGCGAGACTTAAGAAGAGTTTGTATGGCACGAAACAAGCCGAGACAATGGTACAAAACATTTGGCGACTTCATGCACAAGGAAGGTTTTAAGTGCAATGCGATCATTGTTGCTACTTCAAAGATATAGGTCCGGTTATATCATTTTACTACTTTATGTTGATGATATGTTAGTAAACGGTTCGAGATATGGATGATATTAAAAGGTTGGAAACAGCAATTGTCGAAGGAATTTGACATGAAAGACTTGTCGACAAAGAAGATTCTTGGAATGCAAATCACAAGAAATAAGAAGAAAGGATCCTTGCAATTATCTCAGGTAGAGTACATCAATCGTGTTTTGCAAAGATTCAACATGGGAGATGCTAAGCCAATTAGCACACCCTTGGCCAGTCGTTTTCGCCTATCCAAGGATCGGTCCCCTCGAGACGAGAGGAGAGAGAATTCATGGCTAAGGTTTCCTTATGCCTCAGCCATTGGAAGTTTGATGTACACCTTGATAGTGCAATGCAGACCAGGCATTGGCCGCAGTGGGAGTTGTTAGCAGATTTATGTCGAATCCAGGGAAAACTCATTCGGGAAGCGATCAGTGGATTTTTGAGGTATCTGCGAGGAACCACATAAAAGTGTTTGTACTTTAGTAAAGGAGAGTTAAAAGTACAAGGATACGTAGATGCAGACTTTGGAGGTGAAGTTGATCACCGAAGAAGCACCACCGGTTATATATTTCTTGTTGGAACTACGTGGTAGTTGGATGTCACAAATACGAGTAAAATTGTCACTCTATCCATTCTGGAGGCTGAGTATGTAGCGATCGAAGCTAGTAAAGAGATGATATGGCTTCAAGGTTTGTTAAGCGGAGTTGGGATTCAAACAAGAGAAGAATGTTCTGCGTAGTGATAGTCGAAGTGCAATACACTTGTGAAGAATTCATTTCATTCTAGAACCAAACATATTGGACTTCGTTATCACTTAGTCGCATCTCTATTAGAAGATGATGTGTTAATCTTGGAGAAGATTCAAGGAAGCAAAAATCCGGGATATGTTAACAAAGGTGGTGATTATTGATAAAGCGAAGTTGTGCTCAACTTCATGGTCTCTTAAATGAACAAAGACTAGAAAAGTTCTTTGCATTGATCGAGGTGTGAAGGCAGTTGAAATCGGTTCAAGTGGGAGATTGTTAGAGATTATTGTTATAAAGCTCCTTAATTTAAGGAGCAAATTAAGGAGCAAAACATGGAACAAAACAAGGAGTAAAACATGGAGCAAAACATGGAACAAAACAAGGAGTAAAACATGGAGCTTAATTCAAGGAGCAATTCAAGGAACCATTAATTTAAGGAGTAATTCAAGGAGTGAATTTTCCTATAAATAGATGTGTAATTGTAATGAATTAACAATCCAAAGTTTTCATTCCAATTGAGAGAAAAGCTTAGAGAGCAAAGCTTTTGTGAGAGAAAATTGAGAGTAATTTTCTTGAGTGTAATTGGGTTGTGGGTTGTGGCGTTATGTAAACACCTTGTGTAATTTCTACTCTTTCAATTAAAAGATCTCAATGGTCCGGAGGCCGTAAGCAAGATTAGTAGGAACTCTAGTTATCAAATTTGTGTGTTATTTTATATTCTTGCTTTCTCATAAGTTTGGCTTATCGGGAATTTGCGTTATTTCCCAACAGTATCTAAGGAGTTTACTTTCAAAACATATGCCTCATTGAACTCTAGTATTTCTAATTCCACCCCGATCCCTCTGTAAATCATAGTTAGATTCAAATGATACCTCCATCCATTTGGGAGAATTCGACTATAAATGAGCTATGTCCTCCTAAGAAACTTCCTTACAAAAGGCCATAAAAGAAACCTGAGCCCAAGCCATAAGCTTTTCTCATGAAAAGCAATCAAGCCTTCAGGTAGAGGATCAATGTCTTTAGCATCCAAGGTAAGAATCATTATTTGAATAGTTGAAGGTATCTGATATTATTTCTCAACTTCTCATTTCCCTGGATGTCAGCCCATAACTTACTACTACTTTAGCCTTCCACCTTTTGGTACCCGTTGTTTCCCTATGCCTTTTGATGCTTTTTCTCACACCACTCTTTAGAAGCAAAAATTTGGGAGGGAAACACTTAATCTAATAGTAGGAGTGACACTAGAAGGTCAAGCTATAGGTCAACATTATTGTTTGATGCCAGGGCACTTACATCCATCACTTCAAGTATCTTATCAGCTGAGAAGAAAGAGCTCAATCTTATGCTCCTTTCTTCATCTGAATAGTATAGGTATTAGGGACTTTCCCAAGAGGAGTCCGACAAAGAAGAAAGAAGAACTCCCTACTAGTCGATCTATTAATGACCCCTTTTCTATACATGATCATTACAATAAAATTTGGAAAAAAATAGAGCATATAATAAACAAAAAGAGAGTCAGAATATTACCTAAGTTGAGGAAGAAAAATGAGAGTATGAAATAACTTACCTTAATATAATTAGACTTTGTTATATATGAAGAAAATTTCCAAAAGATCCGAGGAAAGATTACTGATGTCAACCTTGAAGACTTTAGCGAATGAGCTAAAAACTTTAAGCACCTGGTGAAGTGAGATAAAGATTTTAAAGTGAAGATATGAGTTTGTTTCCTTGCGAATGTGAAAAACGCCTTAGCTTTCCCCATAATATAGGTGTTTGTATCTCTTCTCTGCAGTCAACTCATAACAAGAATGGTTATTAGTTGGAGATTCCTTTGCGACGATTCATTGGCCCTGTTCCAAACTGTCTCACTTTGTATGTAGGCTTATGTTGAAATAGTATAGGGACTTGATGTTTGAGCATAAAGTATGACCTCATGCCCAATATATAATAGTGTCCGACCTTTGACGTCACTCGTGTTGTAAACTCTAAGTAAATAGCTTTTGGAGTACAACCTTGAGCTAGCGCAAATTGTGTGGTCACTCCTAGATCAATTGTAGTCTTTTATTAATTTAATCTTCTTACATTTGATGATGTGTACCCCTTATATAATCAACACGTAATCTTGTACATGCCTTATATGTATACGATAATGGTCCTAAACCATACATATTCATTGATATTTATCACATCTATCTTGTTTATCTTTCTAAAATCGGATCATTCTCAACACAAAACATAAATCCAAAGGTTGAGAAAATGAAGTTTTCTAACCCATATTTGAATTTCACATTATCCCCAATGTGCAACATATTAAAGATAACAAAATCATATGGGAAAAGAAAATCCCATCGACATTGACGTGTTCATATTTGTTATCAAATGTGTCCATGTGCTTGCCATGTTCATCTATTCTTTATTCACCTACAAAAACAATAAATATAAGTACTAAAAATAAGTTGGGTTGCCTTTTAACAAGGCATTACGTTTAAGGTCTTTGACCAGACCCTCCTTGCTTTTGAACTCAGATATAACATATAGTAATTTAGATTAGCCTTTCCACTGAAATTGTTGGTCCTCCTTAACCACTAAAAATATTTGTTAGCTCCATTGCCACTTTCTTGACCTATATCATTATTCAAATGATGCTCAATTTCATAGAATTCCACCTTGGAGGGTTTGTTCTCTCCATACATTTTCTCGAATGTTTTACTAAGCTAGTAGGGCATATGGGTTAGATTCCATTTAATACCAAAATTGCTCTCAAGATAAGGGTTATCATTATTGTAGTAAGACATTGTCTTGTCGTAGTAAGCCTTACCATGAATTCTATTTTTCACCAAAATTACTTTAAGGTAAGGGTTACTACTATTGTGACAAGGCATTGCCTTAATGTAGTAAGTCTTACCATGACACTAGATACCAATAGTAAGATTTTTTATATTAAAAAAATATCTTTTCACATCAAGACAATGTCTTACTACAAATTCTATTTTGTTTTACCAAAATTGCTCTGAGCTAAGGCGTACCATTGTTGTGGTAAGCCTTACCTTTAAGTGATTTTGGTAAAAAATGAAATATCACCCAAAATCAACTGATATTGGATAAATATGAAATGTAGCAAATATAGATGTTATGAATGGTTTATTGCATGATTAAAGCCAAAAGCAAAGAATAATTATATATTTTAGGGTTCACTAACTTAGTGTTACTATAATTTTATTTTAGGTACCATTTTTTGTTCATATTTTTCAGATGATATTTTAGTGATATACACATTAATAAAAAATACAAATTTGATGTCATTTTTTATTTTATTGAGAATTTTTAGCACATATGCAACACATGTGTGTTTCATAGAGAGTATTTGTGATATTTTTTGATATTTCACCTAATGAAGTATTAATAACTTATTTTTTCATCATTTTTAAGTTCTTAAATACATTTTTAATGTTTTTAATTCATTCTACAATTTCTTTAACATCTCTTATTTTTCTATCATCTAAAAGCTCATGAACTTTTAAAAATAGTATGCAATTATCATGATATATGTTAAGCTACTAAGTAATAAAAAAAGAAGAGAGATTAAAGAGATGTTAAATGAGTAAAAATATGTATTTAATAACTCAAAAATGATATAAAATAAGATGTTAATGTTCAAATGTAGGGAATAATAAAGAATACCACAAATGCCTTTGATTAAATACATATGTGAAATTTTTTCAATAAAATGATTTTTTTTAACAAATTGGTACATTTTATTAAATGAGGGCATTAATAAGATATTATTTGAAAAAAAAATGGTATCTAAAATATAATTATGGTACCACTAAGATAACAAACTCAATAGTGAGTTCTATATTTTAGGTTGGTGTATATATAAATTTTTGGTTGTAATAAATTTTGAAATTTATGTGTTGTTTTAAAATTAATATGAGTGAATTTTGTGAGGTTAGGTAGTTTATTAAATTACATTTTCTAGTTTAATTTATATTTTATTCATAAATGAACACTTTTATTTGCATGCCCTTTTAAACTTTGTTTTGAGCTAGGAATACCCTTTTAAAGTTTGAGACTTTCGTATTTCATGTTAATAGTTAAATAGTAGATTAGGTACACAATCAGAATTTTCATTTTTTACTTATTTGGCAATTCTCCATCTAATGGCTTGCAGGCTGGACTCTTTGTGTATGATATTTTCTGGGTTTTCTTCACTCCAGTTATGGTTAGTGTTGCAAAATCTACAATTGTTCATACTTAATTTTTTATCAAAATATAAACACGTCATGCCCTAAGTTTGTTGGCAAACATTTTTTACTATATGCAGCTTTTGTTTCCTACAGCTGATTCTGCACGACCTTTTTCAATGCTTGGTGACATTGTAATTCCTGGTAATGTTCAATGTTTTGGTTCGCATCATTCAACTCCTTATTGCATGGTAAGTGTACACACTACTGTACTCTGTACAAGCACTTTGATGTGTTGTCCTTGGAATGTATGTGTAAAATAGTGTATTTGACATTCTTATGATCATATTTCTATTTGGTTTGCTGAGATCAGAATAACAAGAGATAATCTTGTTGCTCTTTTTTTTTAATTTTTGATCAAGAAGGAAATCATTTCCATTATAATTAAATCCACAACATTTATGATACATCAAACTATAACATCTAAACCACAAGAGAGGGAGTAAGTTCATATGCAAAATTACAATCTAATCAGCAATCTAATATGACGTATTCGCACATTTTCAAAATTGGCTAACAATTATTAACAATATTCAATCATTGCGGAAATATCCCATGGCACCAAGGCTATGTAAAGAAAGTCCTTGGGCAACAACGGTCAAACCAATTGAATGTGTACTTGTTGAAAACCAATTTAATTAATAAAATGAAAAGGCTAAGTAATCATTGAACTTAAAAGATTATTTATACAAATATTCTAATCTTATTTAAGTAAGTACAATAAATACAAGTTATACACAATAAGAATCCTAGAATAATTATAAATAAAATATACATTATATATGTATTTCAACTCTTCTTAAATTGGAGCATAGATATCACACATGACCAATTTGGATAATAAAGTATGAAAAGACTTTTGTATAACACCATGGGTCATAATATCAACAAATTGCTCAACACTCTTGATTAGGGATAACAGTGGATCGAAATTGCTTGTTTTCGACCAATTCAAATTCGATTCGATACAAACAAATTTGAAAATATTCAATCTGAATTTGATCCGATGATATAATCAATCAGAACTAATCTGAATCCGAATAAATCGTATTTTTTCTTATCGGATAAGATCAGATTAATATTAAAATTTATTTATAAATTATTATCATATATAAAATACGACATACATAAATTTAAATTTTAAATTGATATTTTTGTAACAAATATTATTATTTATAGTCACAACTAAAAAAATCATAAAAATAAGAAATATACATGTACAATTATTAAATTATTATAAATATTCATATTTATTTTTTAAACTAAAATAATAATCTAATGTAATTATAGTATGCATAATTTTTGAATATAATATCTTATAAAATAAAATATACATTTATATATAATTTAATAGTAATTCAGTCCGAATCAAATACAATGGATTATAAAATCTAACAATTCGAATATGAACAGATTGTATAATTTTTAGTGGGAATCTGATTCAACTATAAAATTTATTAATCCAATTTGATCCAAAGGATTGGATTGAATTTATCAATTTAAGTAGATTGATCAGATTATTTACTCATCTCTACTCTTGATTTAGGAAACTTTAATGACATCATCATCGAAATTGTCCTTTATGTAGTTTATGTCAAAGTTCAATGTGCTTAGTTTGGTTATATTGTACGGAATTATTAGTAATCTCAATATTATCACATATTAAAGTCTTAGACTTTTTAGGACCAAAACCAAGCTTCCTCAATAAAATCTTTAACTAGAAAAGCTCCGTAATACCATGGTGAAGGGCACGGTACTCAACTTTTGCATTAGATAACGATACACATTTTATTTCTTACTCCTTCAATTCCAAATTGCCTCCAACAAATGTAAGGTGTCTTGTAAGAGACTTTCTATCCATCTTAGAACTTGTAAAGTCAATTGGTGTTACCTATAATGTCTAGGTACCCATGTTTTAAATAAAAAATATCCTTCTTTGACAAGGATTTCAAATATATCAAAATCTGGATCATAGCATCCTTGTGTTAGTCACTTAAACTCACTTAACACACTAACAACATATAATAAATCAGGTTGAGTATGAGTCAAATAAATAAATTTACCTACTAATCTTTGTTGCCTCTCCTTATTAGTTAGGATCTAATCATGAGACATACTCAAACCATGATTTATCTCAATAGGTATATTTGTAGGGATTCAAGCCGAATTACCAGTTTTAACCAATAGATCTTAAGGTATATTTCTATTGAGAGAAAAAGAGTCTTTGTTTTGAATGAGGAACTTAAATACCTAAGAAGTATTTAAATTTCCTAGTTCGTTCATGTGAAATTCTCTTTTACAAATAGTTACATAATTTTTCTATCTTACTAGCTATATTACTTGTAGCAATCAAATCGTGTCATCAACCTAAACCATTCCTTTTATCGAAGAGTGTGATATGCTTAAAACCATTCATTGAGTGACTTAACCTACCAAATCATACCCTGGGTTACTATTTCAACTCATTTAAAGCTTTCTTTAATCTGCACACCTTTCCTCCTTCAGTTGGGAATCCGTGAGGAGAATCCATATATATCTCTCTTGTCAATTCATCAAGAGGAGCATTTGAATTAAAAGATGAGGGTATAGTAGTAACATTATTTTTTCTTCTACCTAATTGTTGGTAGAACATATGAGGTGGCTTAGCTGGTCTTTCATTTTCATGTTCAGGTTCTCCCAAAAGATGAGAAGGCTCGAGAGAGTAATCACATTCTAAAGAAGAAGAAGAATCCTCTTTGTACCATAAAAAATCCACATGTTTTATTCCAATAATATTTTTTCCTCTTCTTTACTATTAATCTCCCCATGAAGAGGAGTTAGAGAGACATCTTCAAAATAGTAAAACTCATGTTCATAGAATAGGACACCCATAAACGCTTATTATGTACCTGTTGGTGGATGAAAATATTTATATGTGCCAAAGTATTCGAGAGAGACATATTTAAGAGCACATAGATCAAATTGGTTCCTATGAAATGCATGGACATGAACACAACAGACTCAACCAAATACTTCGGAACATATATTAAGTGCAGAAGGTCTAGCGTGAAACATAGAATTTTCTCAATGGGTGTGATAGTCGATAATACGAACAAATATTATTTTAATGGGAAAAGCAATAGTCATGACAACCTTAAATAAAAAACGCTAAGAAACTTGCATACTGAAGTGTAAGGCATGCACCACTAGTCCTTATGCTTTGTTAAGCTATTTTTTAGGGGTATATATAAGCACATGTAGTCTGGTGGAAGATACTATGAGTTTTGAAAAAATTAGTAAGAGATTGATTCATAAACTCGTGACCATTATCAGAATTAAAAACTTGAACTTGTGCATGAAATTGTTTGATAATCATATTATAAAATTGAGGAATAACTCGAATAATATCACCCTTAGATTTCAACAAATAAATCTAGATAATTATAATACAATCATCAACAAAAGAAACAAAATATTGATGACCAAAAATAGTAAGAGTAGAAAAGGGCACACATTAATATAAACACATTCAAAATGATTAAAACTTTCATTAAAACTAATTTTGAAAGAGATGATGGTTTTTAGCGAAATACATTGTTCACGTATTAAACTAGAAGTAAAAATATAAGAAAACAATTTAGGGATGGATGCTATAAATGACAGTCTCAATATTATTCATTCTCTCTCAATTTCTCTTAATATAGTATTTGTATACGTTCTAATGCTATTTAAGGAATGATGATAAATATAAGATATACACAATAAAAATAAAAGCATATTTCTAGAATAATTCTAAATATAAAACTATACACGATATATAAACTTCAACTATGCCCCGTAATTATGCCAATTGAATTTCGTATAGCATCTCTATGCCTCCACATGTTTGCCTATCCACACACATCCCACAAACTTCTGTGCACATCAACCATCATGTAACATTCTTCACCAAAGACGCTACTTCCAAGTAGGATGAACTCAATTACAATTGAAACGTTTGGTTGCTTCCAAATCCCATCACCATCCGCTTTAATTGATAGTTCATGAGCCACATCTTCAATCTCCCTAACATCTCTTCACTAAACCAACACATTCACTCCAATAACATTAGTATTAATGTTCCACAAAGTCAATCTCCAACTTCAATCACCACAATATTGTCACGTTCTCATATAGATCATTCAACACATCATGTTTTTGATAACTGTGATGAGCATCTAGATATGGCACTTTATAGTAGCTCTCAGCCCCGTATAACTGTTAATGGAGACAAGAAACTACTTGTTTGGCTACATTATGCGAACGTAACTACCAACACACACCCAACTTCTATACCTGCAGCAGAGTAATATTTTCTCCAACAACTCACGAAATCAGAGGTAAGCTTGTTGCTGCATGTACGTTCTACCAAAGTGGTTATTTTCGAATCACCTTGCCTTACATATCTTATCAAAAGAGAAAATAGGGAAGAAAAAAAAAAAAGAAATAATGAGACATAATTAAGACGAAATAAGGAATAATAGAGCTTTTGTCTGATGGAATAATCTTTTAGAAATCAAATATTTGTTTTTGGGCTTGCTAGCTTCCCCATAATGTTTAGTGGAGAGTTTACCCAATAATGTTTTGGGTGCGTATTCTATTGAGGCTATGTTTTTACATGTAAAGTTAGTTCTCTGAAACCATGAATGGTTTTTGTTTTAGTCTTTGGTGTTCTCCAGATATTAGTCCCTCACTGTGTATTCACCATTCAGGTGTACATGTAAATAACACTTTAATGACTATGGCAAGTTATAAACAGAGGTGTTGGTGGTTCCTGCATTGATTATATTTGTGTGCATCTTCCATCTTTTATTTGGAGTAAACAATCTTCCACTTCCATTGATAAGATGGACCAGTCATTTTACGTGATTGAATGCAAACTGCAGGTTTCTGATGCCTACTCTGGCCTAGCTACACAGCTTGTATTTTACAATCATGTTGGTTGGATCCTAGAAACTATAATAAAGTCATTACGTTTGTCTAGATTATCTGAATACTTGTCACAAAGACAACCCTGCATCTAACTTGATTGTTGTAAATTATTAATAGAGTAAATAAATTCTTTTCCATGATTATCATTGTGTGGCACTCAAATGTCTTTTCATATTTTCTTCTCTAGGTATTTTTGTGGCACTTGCTTTGAGGTTTGACGAATCAAGAGGGAAAGGAAGCCAGTACTTCAAGAGTGCATTTTTGGGTTACACATTTGGTTTGGTTCTTACCATTGTGGTAATGAACTGGTTCCAAGCTGCCCAGGTGACCATTACTTGATCTTCTATCTTTTTTATAATTTTTTTTTCTAGCCTATGCACGGAGAATTGTCCCATCACTGCCATCATTCTTAGTCAGCTACCTTGAATCCACTCAAAGACTTGAAGGGATTACTGCTCTCTTATATATTACACATCCATTATCATCCTGGACACCTTTGTTTCTTTTATTCTAATTCTCATTTTTATTCTACGTTGTCATCCTTTCAGCTTGCTCTCTTGTATATTGTACCAGCTGTTATTGGATTTTTGGCCGCACATGTTGTATTGAATGGCGAAGTGAAACGGGTATATTTTCTACATATATTTTGTGTTATTTATTATGAATTCTTTAGTGGTATAGGTGCATAAATAAATGTGTCATATTCATGTAGCAGGCGTATATAATTCATTGAAGTTACGAATACAAACAATTTATTACCTTATAATGAGTTTTGATTGTCTTAATATTGTTAGCTGTTAGGATTGGGGAAATGTTTTTTCTGGAAGTACATGGCAACCTAACAACACAATTGTAATTGAGATGTCACAAACTTAGACTCTATTTTCTTTTTTGACTTGGCCACTGATCTTTGTGAGCTAAATTACTATGTGTGTTTGAGATTTGAAGCATAATATAGTGAAAGGGCTTCCCTTTGATTCTGGTTTTCATAATGATCTATCTTATGATTTGCAGTTATTGGAGTTTGATGAGTCAAAAACTACGGCTACATCTCAAGAAAGTAGCGATGACAAAACTTGCAAGAATGTAGAATAATGTCACGACCCTAGATTTCAACTAGCAATCATGCGGCACTTAATACGGTCTCTTGTACTAAATCTGCCTTACAACTCGAACAAAACACTCCAAATAGACTAGAAAGAGACTTAGAGATTTAGAAGATTCTAGAACAAAGTAAGAACAAAAGAGAGTTTGTGAAGAATGTTTTGAATTACTCTAGAGAGTTTATCTTACAACTTTTAAGAATTTTAAGGATCCCAAGGATGGTTACAAATGAATGTGGTACCAAGTTTAAGATTATGTCACAAGTTTCTAGATCCTACCATGTCTAGAATATACAAGAGTATCTATATTGTTCTAGTTTTATCTATAACATGCCACAAGGTTATAGAACCTTTTATTCAAGTCTAGCTAACTCTAGAGTCTTCTAAGATTGTCTAATTCTTTCATGCATGTTCTAGGATGTTCTAGAAACTTCTAGAGACTTTTACATCATTTATGAACCATTCAGGATGTTCTAGAATATTTTAGTACCTTTTAGCACTTTCTAGCACTTTCCAACACTGCTAGTATACTCTGGAACATTCTAGAGTCTTTTAGGCTTGAATTGAGTCCATTTAACTCTAACTTCTTCTAGACATTACTCGGCCACTCTAGAACTTTCTAACTTGTACAAAAGTCTAGATCATTTAGGTAAGCACCATTTCTTTGGATTTTATGGAACAATTTGAGCGGAACGTAACAATAAACTAAAAATCCATGAACAGTTAAACAAAAAGGAATATACCTTTTTTCTTCTCCTCTTTGTGGTCCTCTAGTCATCTAAACCATATCCTGCTTAATTTGTCTAAGCACTCTCAGATGTAACAAATTTTGAATCAAATAGGAATCATATTTCAGTTTCTTATAATCTGAACACTTTGGTAGCCTTTAATTGCTCGGTCTTAATATTTGATATAAATTTGAAATTTTTTAATTGTTAATCTTCGTAACATATTTGCTCGAAGGAATAATAAAAGTTTCAAGT
Source organism: Hippophae rhamnoides (assembly GCA_033030585.1). NCBI lineage: Eukaryota > Viridiplantae > Streptophyta > Magnoliopsida > Rosales > Elaeagnaceae > Hippophae > Hippophae rhamnoides. Next base: position 23,175,778 of record CM065431.1, read on the forward strand.
GTCACTGTTTGGTCTTAATAACATCTTTTTGTTTGTTGTTAAATAACTTTAATTCTAATTTTCATTTAAAAGAACTCGTTTCAAAATTGTAAATGTAGGACTTATAAGTGATGTGGTGTTTGACACGAGTTCATATATGTTTAACCTACTTCCTAAAATAAGGTGTTCACGGAGGTTATTGCTCGGTCAGTGACTCAGTGATACCGATATGTGTATCTAGTGGTTATTGCTCGGTCATATAGATGAAGTGAGTTTTCATAGTTAGAGAAAGTGTTTTTTGCATTGTTGCAACACATGTTAGATATACAGTACCAATAAAGCTATTATAAGATTCATATTAATTGCTTTGAACCACTTGTAAGTGTGATCTTGCACTTATATGATTGTGTTTTGGGTAGGCACTATGTTTTTGGGACAATACTTCTCTATATGAGTATGAGTATGTGTTTTACGTGTGTTAGGTGTGTGCGCATTTATCCTGATAAAATCTGAGCTTGGTAATGTTTAGCCCAATGAGGAGGTAAATGTAAGATGTATACAGTAGAATGCACATAGTAATCAATTGAATTATAGGTCAGAACAGTCATGGTTTTCCTTCCAGATGATTGATTTGCATAAATAGAGAAGTAAAATTGTCAAGCACCATGTTTACAGTTGGAGTAGTAAATAGGACACATGAAGAGTTGCATTTGCTAGAAAATAATAAGTTAGAGTGACTGAATAATCTTGCGAAAAATGTCCATAGAAATCATAACAATGCATATGTGATTAAAGAGGAGCCATCTGTATATCTGCCTTTTATCACTTGGGTTTTGGGACTCATTTTGTTTGTATCAAGTAGTTACTTTAATTAATTTATTTGTACAAATAAGATTATTCTCACTTAAAAATATGACAAATCAGTTATTTTTTAAATAATATAATATTATTTTGTTAATAAATTTTTTCGGCTTAATAATAAAATATATTTAATGAAGATAAAACTATTATTATAAAATTTTCTCTTTTATATCCTCGTCTTATTGTCTCGTTCAATCGGAACTATTGTTATAATTATAAAGTTAAAAATATTAGTATTTTTAGTTTCATTCTCTGGTGGATTTTTTTTGTTTGTCTATCCTCAGTTTTCTCCCAAGCTTAAAAAGAAAATTGATTATGATATATCAGGTGCTGATATGGTAGCTAGCATGGTATATGATATATTGTTATTGGATATTAGTTCTTAATTCAAGGAATAAAATAAGGACCTTAATTCAAGGAATAAAACAAGGACCTTAATTCAAAGAGTAAAACAAGGACCTTAATTCAAAAAGTAAAACAAGGACCTTAATTCAAGGAGTAAAACAATGAATCCTTAATTCAAGGAGTAAAACAAAGAATCCTTGATTCAATGAGTAATTGAAGGAGTAAAATTTCCTTATAAATAGCTATACAATTGTAATGAAAACATGAAGAAAATAATACAAACTAAAGAGCTCTTTTGTGTAGAGTTATTTCTTGTTTTTTCTACATGGTATCAAAGTAGGAAAATTAACTTGCTTCTGCTTTGTTATTATCTTAGCATCTTCAATCTTTGAAATGGCCGAAGACAAGCCGCTAGGATCAAAAGTTGAAAGTTCATCGGTGCTTTCCTTCATGAATATGCATGAGGTGGATGTCAACCCAAATCAAAGATTAAGCTCAGTCTTGTTGAATGAGTTTAATTACTTTCCTTGGTCAAGAGCAGTGTCTTTGGCTCTATGTGGAAGGTCCAAGTTGGGGTTCATAAATGGAAGCATCGAAGTACTTGATGTTTCCTCACCAACCTATGAATCATGGCTTAGTAAGGATCAATTGGTTATGTCATGGCTCTTAAATTCCATGGAACGTAAATTAGCTGAAATATTCAGTTACTCTGAATCTGCATACCAACTATAGGAGATGGTCAAGGAAATGTATGGCAGTCAAAACAATACTGCACGAGTTTTTCAATTAAAGAATGACATCTCAAATCTGCAACAAGATGGTAAGCCTTTTGTACAACTCTTAGGAAGCATGAAAAGCATGTGGAATGAGTTGAAAATATATCGTCCTCATACAACCGATGTAGCTCAGCTACGAAAAAGAGCAGAAGAAGATAAAATATTTCAACTTATGTCCAGTCTCGATTCAACATATGAAGATATACGATGCCATGTACTCATGAATACTAAACTTCCTTCCTTCACCAATGTATGTGCGACAATTCAACGTGAAGAAGTAAGGAGGAAAGTCATGAACAAAGATACAATGGCTAGTGCAACTGAGGCAAAAACCTATCTAACCAATGAGACGAAGTACAAAGGGAAGCATCCAAACTTGAAGTGTCAACACTGCAACTATATGGGCCATATTAAGGACACATGTTGGATTCTACATCTAGAATTAAAACCTGATTTTATAAAGGATAAGGGTTTACAGAAAGTGAATCGTACTGCACACCGTGCAAATCATGCTTTTGCCTCTACCTCTAATGGGTCTGATCCATTCAAGAACTTCACAGCGAATCCAGTTGAACTCATGAATGAGTTTATGCTGTATCATCAAAGCAAGACAAGAGGATCTAGAATTGACTGTGTGGATAGCATAGAAGAAGGAAACTCGACAGCATTGCTAGGCAAGTTTGTGGGTTTCTTGGTAGATACAAAACTCATAGCACAAGAGGATATGCAAGGTATCATAAAAGCCTTTAAAACTGCTTTTAAAATAAATATGTTGCATGATTTTTGGGTTGTAGATTCAGGTGACACAAATCATATGATAAACCATGTGTCAAAGTCTCATAAGTTTGAAAAATTAGCAAATCCTTCTCAAGTTTCAATTGCAAATGGTGAGAATGTAAAGGTTTTAGGAAAGAAAAAAATAAAATTAATGTCAGATGAAATCGAGTCGGCGATTTTATATGTACCTTCCTTTCCCTTCCAACTTCTGTCTATAGGAAACAAATACCTTGAATTGCTTAGCCATTTTTTCTCCTCACAATGTCATTTTTCAGGATTGTGCCACCAAAAAGACGATTGGTGAAGGGTTTTACTTAGATGGTCTTTATTACATATCCAAGAGCAATCCCAGAGGGTTTTAATTCAAGTTTAACCCTATCCAAGATAATCAATTGTGGCATCAACGTTTAGCTCACCCTTTTCCACCAATTTTGTCAACTTTATTTCCAAACTTAGGAAATTATGCAATTGCATGTGAAACTTTCCACTTGTCTAAGGCCACTAGATTGCCTTTTAATTCTTCCTTGTCTAGGGCTAGTAAGTGTTTTGAACTAGTTCATTCAGATGTATGTGGACCAACTAATGAATCTTTTGATGGTTATAAGTATTTTGTGATTTTTATTGATGATTTTTCTTGAGTCACATGGTTTTATCTTTTAAAGTCTAAGAATGAAGTTATGGAAGTATTTAAGGACTTTCATAACCTTGTTAAAAATCATTTCTCCTCTAAAATTCAAACCTTAAGGTATGACAATGGAACCGAATGCATGTCCCATATCATGAAACAATATTTGAGCATTCATGGCATTATGCATCAAACAAGTTGTGTTGGCACACCTCAACAAAATGGTGTAACTGAACACAAAAACCGGGACTTACTTGAAAAAACTAGAGCATTAACGCTACAAATGAATGTACCAAAGAGATTCTGGTCCCAAGGGGTTATGGCAGCTGCTTACATCATCAATAGATTACCCAGCCGAGTCTTGGATTTCAAGTCTCCCCTAGAGGTCATGAAAGGAAGGAAAATTAACCTCTCACACCTTAGAGTCTTTGGCTGTATCTATTTTGTACATATTCAATCTCATCATCGAGATAAATTGGATCCTAGAGCTGTTAAATGTATTTTTCTTGGTTATTCATCTACACAAAAGGGATATAAGTGTTATGATCCCCAACTTAGGAGATTAATTATGTCTAAAGATGTTCGATTTTATGAAACTAACCTTTTTTTCAGCAAGTTACATGAAATCACAAGTCAAGGGGATGACATCTTGGATGTGTTTCCATTACCAAGAATCGAACTTGAGGCTCCACAACAACAAGATCCCAGCCATGTCAACATTGATGCATCTCTCACTGAAAGTAACAATGAAGGGTCTCTTCTTAATGGTACACTGCATGAAGATGGTGATAATCAAGATGATCCTTACAATATGGTACAAGATGTGAACGAGTGTGAGATAACTCCTCCTACTCCACGATGTAATCCAATGCGTGTTAAGCAACCTCCCACAAGACTTCAAGACTTTGTCACCTACAAAACCACACATCCCATCTCAAATTATGTGTCATATAAGAGAGTGACACCAACCTATGCCGCATTCCTCAGCACTATATCGAGTTACAGTGAGCCTTAAAACTTTCATGAGGCTAATAGCCAAGAGGTGTGGAAGGAAGCCATGCAAGAAGAACTTAAAGCCCTAGATCAACACAACACATGGAGCATCACCAAATTTCCAAAAGGCAAGAAATTCGTGGATTGCAAATGGATTTATAAGCTCAAATTCAAGTCAGATAGATCAATTAAGAGGTATAAAGCAAGATTTGTGGCTCGGGGATTCACTCAAACATTCGAGGTAGATTACAAAGAAACATTTGCACCTGCTGCAAAAATGAACACAGTAAGAGTGCTACTGTCTGTGGCTATAAACAAGGGGTGGTTCATATACCAAATGGATGTGAAGAATGCATTCTTGCATGGTGATCTCAAAGAAGAAGTCTATATGAAATTGCCACCCGGGCATCCTCAAAGCAATAAACTGGATTTAGTGTGCAAATTGCACAAATCCATTTATGGTTTGAAATAGTCCCCATGAGCTTGGTATGCCAAGCTAAGCTCAGTTCTCACTAGTGTTGGTTTCAAAAGCAGCAATGTCGATTCTTCACTATTTGTTCGCACATGAGCTATGGGAAAATTGGTTGTGTTGATTTATGTAGATGATCTGATAATTACAGGTGATAATGCTGATGAGATTGTCAACCTTAAACAGTCCCTCATACAAAGGTTTGCAATTAAAGACCTTGGAATATTGAAATACTTTCTTGGTATAAAAATGGAAACCTCGCACAAGGGACTCTTTCTTAACTAAAGGAAATATGTCCTAGATTTGCTCAAGGAAGCTAACATGAGCGATGCTAAACCAACCATTACCCATCTTGACAGCAAGCTCAAACCTAGCTTAAAGGGCATGCCACTCACGGATATAAGTTATTACCAGCCATTGGTTGGTAAGTTAATCTACCTAACAATCACCAGACCTGACATCACATATTCTGTAAGTATTGTGAGCCAATCATGCACTCCCCGACACTTGAGAATTTGACCCTTGTTAAAAGGATCTTATGCTACTTAAAAGGATCAATGGGTCGTGGTATCATCATGAAGAAGAATGACAACACACAAATCATGGGGTATTGTGATGTTGATTGGGCAAGGAATGCAATCGATTGCAAGTCCACCACTAGCTACTGTATATTTGTCGGTGCAAACTTGGTCACATGGAAGAGTAAGAAGCAAACTGTCATCGCTAGATTAAGTGCCGAAGCTGAGTATCGTGCAATAGCTTCAACTACGTGTGAGTTGATATGGCTTAAAGGTCTTCTGTGTGATTTAGGTGTTCCTACAGCTCTTCCTATGTCCTTATTTTGTAACAATTAGGCAGCTATGCATATAGCATCAAACCCAGTCTTTCACAAGAGGACGAAACACAGTGAAGTTGATTGTCATTACATTCATGAACAAGTTCAATCACAAGTGATTGAGACACATTATACAAGAAGCTTCGACCAACTGGCTGACATCTTCACCAAGCCCTTGGTTTCTCATCAGTTTCAACGACTTTTGTCCAAGCTTGGATTCATAAACCTTCTGGATCCAGCTTGAGGGGGAGTATTGGATATTAGTTCTTAATTCAAGGAATAAAACAAGGACCTTAATTCAAGGAATAAAACAAGGACCTTAATTCAAGAAATAAAACAAAGACCTTAATTCAAGGAGTAAAACAAGAAACTTAATTCAATGAGTAAAACAAGAAGCTTAATTCAATGAGTAAAACTAGGAGCTTAATTCAAGGAGTCAAACAAGTAATCCTTAATTCAAGTAGTAAAACAAAGAATCCTTAATTCAATAAGTAAATGAAGGAATGCTTATTTTAAAGAGTAATTGAAGGAGTAAAATTTTCTTATAAATTACTATACAATTGTAATGAAAACATGAAGAAAATAATACAAACTAAAGAGCTCTTTTGTGTAAAATTATTTCTTGTTTTTTCTATAATTGTAATCTATTTTCTTTTTTTCATTTATAGAGAGAATCAACAAAAACAATGTACGGAAATAATATAGGTGAAAATATGCCAATATTTTTCATTTTATAGTTTAAAAATAGCATCTTGGAAAAGAAAAAAATGATATAAAGAAGTAAAAGCCATAAAATAATAATTATCTTATTAAACATATTTTTTATTCTATCATAAATTTTTATTAATAAATAGTATTATAATATTTAAAAAGTGACTATCACAATTTTTACGGAGAGTGAGCTAAATGTTTATTGTGAAAGCGTGTTTGTAATGTAAGCTAAGTATCTCCTACAATACTGGATGATCCATTCTGTTATTACAATGTCAAATTCCAAAAGCAGGAAATTACCATGGGCAAAATAGTAATTTACCCGAAAGTTGGTGGTCATTATTTAATACATGGTGTTTATGTGATATTTAATTTAGCAGCATGTATTAATATTTTTTTGGATAAATTATTATTTAATATCATAATGTATGGGTACAAAAACAAATTGGTAAATGAAACTTAATTGAAATACCACTTTACATCCTCTAGTTCAATCTAATTATGAACTCATTTTTATTTTTATGTTAATAAAATTTATGAATTAAATGGATAAGATTATTTAATAATATACGTTAAAAAATATCAACATATTAAAATAAATTGTATGTCATATGATTTATGGATTTGTGATATTTGTACGATCGCATGTTCGACACTCATGACAATACTTTTGTTTTTACTTTACAACGAAAGGAAGGAAGGAAGGAATAAAAAGAAAAGAAAAGAAAAACATTTAATTTTATGCATACGAACTTATAAGATATGTAATATGATTACTACAAGATATGTAATATGATTACTACGTTATAAATTTTTAGATACATTTTAACAATAAATATATTCATATTTTTTTATTAAAATAATTTTAATCATAATTATTACGGTTTTATTAGTTTAATTCGATAAAATTTGATAAATATATAAAATTTGATTCAATTTATATAATCTTTTAAAAAATTATACCTTACATCCCTACCCTTACCCTAATAAAATAAAATTAAGATGAAATGTAAAACTTGAAAATCACTAAAATTTGGCTACATAATGTGGCAACCATGTATTAAATGTCAGGACTTTTGTTATTGAAATTAAATTCTAGATGTTTTTGTGTTAATTTTTTTTGAAGTATTTATGTGTTAAATGGTCAAAACTCGGTACTTTAGAAATTATTTGAAAATAATTATTAGATAATTAATTTATTATCTTGTACAGTACATGATTGGATGATATTAGATTAGATTGTCAAGCATGGCAATGAATCAATTGAAGTTTGGGTGGCTGTAATTAAGCCTATCTTGAGAGGTTCCATCTTGAAAATTCAATCCAATCCCCAAGCATGGACGAACTTCAAATATGAATTTTTGCCAATGTTTTGTCACTTTTGTGGCATTATTGGGTGCACCATATGAAAATCTTCCTGATGGGGGGGTGGTTGCGTGCTCGGTTGGCTCCAAAGAAGACAAAGAATAAGACACAACGTGGTGGTGGCGGAGGATCAAGTTAGGTAGCCGGCCATGAGCCGCCGTCATCGGCAAGCTGGTTGAAACGTAAAAGCAATAATGCTGGTATACACATTAAAAATACGGAGATGTCAATGCTGGGGAGGGTGTCTAGCAATTTTTGCATCAATCACGAGATACTGGTGCTGAGGTGATTATCTCATCTCACGTGGTGGATGATATGGAACACGTGCAAACAAAGAAATTTAAAACTTCATTTCTTGACTCTGTTGGGCATGGTTCAAATGATATAAACCATGTGGGCCTTAATGAATTTATGGCCCAAGAAAAAACAAATGACAAGGTTAATTGATTTTATTAATAATAATGTGGAGTTGGGTTTGGAAATGAACCCAATTGACGAGGCTTCTTTAGGGCTAATACCTGGGAGCTCTAATAGTAATTCTAATAATCAACTTACTTTCTCTGCTGGGGAAGGAGTCGGCTTTGAATGACTCCTAGGGGTGATTAATGATACTAGTTTGGAATTCTCGAGGGGTGGGAAACTCCTTGACAATTTGATTGCTTAGGGAATTTGTACAATTCTATTCCCCAAAAATAGTTGCTCTGTTGGAAACAAAAAATCAGGTTGAGAATTTGGGTCATTTGAGAAGGGAGACTGGACTTTCCAATTATTATGGTGTGGAATTCAGATGGTGCTAGTGAAGGTATGTGTTTGCTTTGGAATGACGAGATTAATGTTTCCATTAGATTCAATTTTTTTTTTCTTTATTGAAGCTCTTATAAGGGATGATGCACATGATCTGTCTTGGGTGCTGTTTGGTGTTTATGCTAATTCAGATAACGAAACTAAATAATATCAACTTGATGCTTTGAAACACAGGTTACTTCTTTGTGACAGGGCATTGATTGGTGATTTTAATGACATAGTTTCAAATGCAGAAAAGATTTGTAGTAGAACACGATCTCAAGCTTCTATGGCTGATTTTTGGGGTTTTATTGAGGAAGCTGATCTTGGAGATTTGGGTTTTGTTGGCTCAATATATTACTTAGAATAATAAAAGAGGGGCATAGTAAACATTAAGCAAAGAAATGATAGAGGTCTAGCTACTCATACTTAGGTGCAGTCTTTTTCTCTTGCTGCCATTCATCACCTATAAGCTTTTGAAGCTGATCATAAAGTATCATTACTAACGCCAGAGCCGCAGGATCATAAGAGAAGAAGAGGTGTACTTTTGAGAGAAGATGGATTGAAATTCAAGATTGTGAAGATATTGCATGGGATACTCATTTTTTAGGTTCAATCTGGTATCTTATCAAGCTCAAACTGGGTCAATGTCATAGTGCTCTTATTTGTTGGAAATGTGAAACTGGATATAACACACAGTTGCGATATCGAGATCTAAGAGATAAGCTGCTGGGCTTAAAGCAACAAATAAAGAAGATACCGTTGAGTATAGGTGGGTTTGTTCTGAATTGCGTAAGGTATGTAATGAGAAGAAGAAGTATTGGCGCGATAATGCTCGTATTGAGTGGCTGCGAAAGGGTGATAGTAATACGGCTTTACTTTCATGTCTTTGTGACAAGAGCTTGACATGCTTGCTCAAATAAAAAAAATACGAATGAAATGACTACTAATTACTCAAATCAAAACTCAACTATTATGAAAATATATATATATATATATATATAAACTTAATAGCATTAAGCTCCAAATTTTTTAAGCATATAAATCATTAAATTTTTCTTAAAATAATTATTAATCAATTATATGATCAATTGAATCCAACTTAACATGTATTCATTTCTTAAGTAAATTATATACTATATTATAATTAACCTAATTGTATATTACTCATTAAGATCATTAATCATAGATCACACATATAAGAACTATATATCTCTACCTAGAAACTATGTATTTTATTTAATCAAAACAAACAATTAGATAATTTTTTTCAAATCTATTTAATTGCCTATATAAGTCAATTGTTGGCCAAATAGTTAATAAGATAAAAATTAGATTAAATAATATTATTGAATTGTAATTACAATCAGGATAAAATATTATATCATTACGTGTAAAAAATTGGGTTCATAAGATCCCTAGATTAATAAGTTAGCTATACATAATTATGTTCATAAAGTTAAGATTTTTCATTAAGAAAGAAAATATGAGATACATTCAATTTCTTGATTTATAGCACTAATCTTCTTTTTAATTTTTCACAAAATTATATTCTTTAATCTTTTTTTGAACTTTTTTTCTTTCTTTTCTAGCTTATTTACAGCTACTAGGTTTTGTGATTCTTAGTTGTCTGTTTAATTAGTCCCTTATTAGGGTTAATTAATAAGAGAAATGCCTTGATATGTACCATTAGATTAAACCCTAAAATATTCAAGAGGTAAGATTAAAAATAAGAGAAAAGATTTTTCAACAAAATCTACCATATATTTTTGTGTGTTGCGACTAGATTTTATTGTGCATTGTGGCCATTCCTCCACTCATTTTCCAACCATAGATTGCACATCGAGGCATAGAACCTTACTGCAATTTTTTTCCTCTATGCGCACCATGGCACCATTTCATTCCCTGCTGCAACATGAGTTGTTTTTCCTTGTTTTTGACTCGTTTTTATCCCATTTGTCATCGTTCCACCTACATTGATATAATTGAATACTAATTAAGTTTTTTCATGATATTTTAGTACATAACAAGATGTTAAGTGGTTCAAAAGTGACTAAATAACTCTACTTTCATAAAGTTATCATACTTCCAAAATTAATTCTTTGCTTACAATAAAGCAAAGTCAATTCTAACTAGCTAAAATGATATAGGCAGCATGTTGATGAACGAAAACCAGCATCGCCAATTCTCGCAAATACTTTGGTTTTAATATTTGTAAAACTCTCGCAAGTGCACGAATCATTTCGTAGAAAATGATAAGTATACTCCCAAGGTCGATCTAAGGAAGGAATGTATGTGGTTCTTAATTTATTATTCAAACTTTTAAAAGCAATTAAATCCTAAACATCCTGTCTTGATAGTTTGGTTTTTGTGTTTCTAATCTAATAACATAAAATAAACATATATCTGATTAATTAAATATAACCTACACATAGAAACAAATTCAATAAATATTTATTTACAAATAAATATAATTACAGATTCAATAAATATTCATGCAAATTTTATCATTTATATTAGTGGAGTATTTATGGATATAATAACTAAGTTAATTATGCTTGCTCATATTATCTAGGCTATTAAAGATATAAATTGATATTTTATTGATTCTCTCTTTTTTGTATGAATACCACCTTTGGTGGGGTTAGATACTCTTTGTTAACTAAACAAATCAATTAGCGAGTATGGGTGGGGTTGATAACTAATTTGGTTAATTAAATTAAATCCTTTTTTCTAAGAGATTGAAAATGAACCATTTAAATGCCACCTTTGGTGAGGTTAGACGATTTAAACTTTATTCAAGGTGTCCAAATTAAACCTAAGAATTTAGTTATCCTAGTACTAACTTTCAAGTTTTAAAACCACTACTGAAAACGTATGTTGTCGATACATTTTCACATAATAATTCTTATAAAAACTTTTGAAATAGAGCTTCCCTAACTACCAAGGCGATTGTACCAACAAATAAAAGAAGCACTACTCTAAATTAGACCGGATAACTAAACCTTAAAGTCTAACTTTTGATTTAAGTTTGTAATGAAAAATAATATATTTCTCTAACATCCTTAATATAAAATCTTGAATAAAAATAAAATCAATTCATTTTAGAAATTTTCACCTATTTAATATTTCTATGGCATAACAACGTTATTATTATATCATGATTATAAACACTGACTAGCAGTTAAATTTAATCACACAAATTAAATATAACATGTAAGAATAAAAACATAAAAATAGCGTAAAGAAAATAAAATCCTTACGAGAACTTGACGCTATTCCCGTTGCTAGAAAACCTCCAAGCCGAATTTGCACTTCCATTTATTGAATCAAAAATCTAAATTATTACAAAAACATTACAAGTTCCTCTCAAAAAGAGAAGAACTCTAAACCTAAGACAATTGAACTAAAAACTAAAGAAAAACTAAGAAAAGCTAAGAAACTAAGAAAGAAACTAAAGAAAACTCAAAAACTAAGAAATGAGAGAAAGAAAGAAGAGAAGTGAGGTTTTGAGGTGTGTTTTGAAGTGAATGGAAGGGGGTATTTATAGGTGAGGATGGAGAGAAAAAATGATTAAAAAATGTTAAAAAAATATTAAAAAAATAAAAACGTGTTTTGGACCTTTGAGGTCATCAATGACGTCGACATGACGTCATGGGGGCGCTGCACGCGTGAAAAATGGGTCAAAAACGCAGCGTATATTGAAGCTGACTGCTGCCAACATAGCCAGCAATTCTGCCGCTGGCTGTATATGAACATACGATGAAGCTGTATTGTGTGAAACTCTGGCTGTTCGGCGCCTTAATCTGGCTTATTGTGTATTCTGGCCAATAGCAGCCTGGTATTTATTCTAATGGCTGTAACGTTTTTTAGTCTTTGACATTTTTGACCTTTTTCGACCCATTTTGTCCAATTTTTCCATGTTTGTTGACCTTTTTCCACTTATTTATCAATTTATTTGTGATGTATTGCTTCAAGTATTCTTCTTTGAGTCTTTTCATTGCGTTTTTTAGGCCAAAATTCTGAAAAACAATAAAAATACCCGTGATTCGAAAAAGACAAATTTATATAAATATATGATAAAACATATAAATATATATATTTTTAATCAATTAAAGTGCATAAAATCATGGTTATTTTAGTGCTTTTGAGCACTCATCACAACCCCAGGCTTCTTGCTAGTCCCTTAGCAAGAGAAGCGATAAAAACTAAAAATTAAACTATCCTAAATCACTTCCGTGGATTGACACGGTTGCATTTAGCCTATATGCAACAAGCCTTTAAACCCACAGGTTGCCACTAGTGGACGAGTTTGAGTCTCGTGAGGGTTTTCAAGAATGATACCCATGAAACATTGTACTAAATGTAAAAACAAAAGAAACAATAAAAACAAACAACTTAAAAATTAAATTTACAACAAAATCACAAATTAACAACATTTCTGAAAATGTCTCGTACTTTTTAATCTCCTTTAAGATCATAATTAAAATCTCAAGCATAAGTTATCTTAATCTCTTTAAACAATCATGATTTATTATAATAATTAGTCGAAAATCATTTTCATATTTCATATCAAAAATGTATCAATTTAATTTCACCCAATTTCGGTGTCATGAATCGAGTTCGACTCTATTCCTCACAAGTCAATACTCTCAAACTCTTGAATCCTATGGGTTCAAACACTAAATACTAATTTATATACGAAAGAGTTGATGTATAGAAATGAACTAATATGTTCGCATATGTATAAAGAATAAAGGCTCAAAGTGTTATTTTAACATTGATCTCATGAAAGGAATCAAATGTATAAATTATAAAGATATCATATATAAAAATTATTTTCATGCATAAATCAAACTCATTAAGAAAGAATTTCAAGATATATGCCTTTTACAAATGAAGAAATTGCAATGACTTTTTGGGGAATTACTTCTTATATCTTTCTTTTGTAATTAGCCTTTACTCACAACTTTGTAGGCAATGCGGGTTATAGTATGTAGATGATACTATTTTTATCTCTCTTATTTTTTTTCTGTAGATATTTTTCAATATGTGTATTTCTTAGAGAGTCAACCCAATGCATTGTACATATTTTGGATTTTGGTGAGTGGTTAATTTTGTGGCTTTTTCTGCTTGATCTTGGTTTAGGTAACCCCGGATATGTCTTTTTGTTTTGTAGTAGTCATGCATAAATGAGATATAAGCATATACTATCAACTTCTACTCAAATCATTTAATCTAAGCAAAAATAATAATCAAAAATATATGATACTCTATTAAAATGAAAAAATTCATACATTCAATGCTAATACCTATGTAGATCATCTAAAAATTTGAAGAAATAAGAAATGTGTTTTGGAGTAGAAAAAAATATATATTTCACTTTCTGAATAAAATTAGGCTCAAATTATATCTCATGAAAGGTAGTCTCCACTAAAAAAACTCATAAACACCGATTTTGGGTTTAATATAATTTCTACATCTTATCAAGAAATACTAATTATGACAAAAACTAACTAATTATCAAAAATAATTACAAAATATTTCATGATATGTTTTCAAAAAATTAATCTAACAGTACAAAAGACTTAACTATTTACTTAAATTTGATTTAAAGAAAGATAAATTTTTGTGAATTTTTTTTTTTTTTATTCCAAAAATTACTAAATCACACAAAATAGAAATAAAACCAAACACATAAAAAATGAAAAAGTATATTTTTTTTTTATTATTTTTTTTTTATTTTTATTTTTTTTTATTTTTAAATTGTTAAAACTTTTTTTTTTTTTAATTAAGCATGGTAACTTTTCACCACCCCCAACCTAGAACTTACATTGTCCTCAATGTAACAACTGTAAATTAAAGATAAAGAGAAAAACGAAGAAAGATTACCTATTTCTTGAGTTAGTAGTAATGGAAAATGCGGTGCATCCATCATATTCATCATTAAAAGTGTATACGGTCATCATTGTGAACTTCTAACATCTCAACAAATATTTTTAGTTTTAACAATTTAAAAATTATTCACATGTAAAATAAAAGAAATAAAAGAAAATTACCTAAAATGATGGGTTCAAGCCCCATCCAGTAACAGTTTAACGTCTTATGAGCGTAGCAGGATTGCATTTTAAGTAAACTCAATGTCCCCTCGTCATTGAGTCAATCAAACCCTGAGGTAAGACAAGGTTGTCTACCTATACTTTTTCGGTCATTACGCCTCTTTTGATTTTGAATTCTTTACGTACTTAAAACTGAGCAAGCATATTTTGAGTTTTAGATAACCCACATCTAGGTACAAATCAAATAATTAAGGCATAAAAACACAATTGTACCTAGATTAAACAAAGCAACTAGCTCCTTAGATTGAAATTAAAACTTCTAAAATTTTGGAGATAGTTCAAAAAATTTTTTTTTTTTTTTTTTTTTTTTTTGTTTTTTTTTTGTTTTTTTGTTTTTTTTTTGTTTTTTTTTTAAATAACATAATCAGTATTAACCAAGAGTGCTCCGAGGAAAGAATGGTGGTGCAAAGGCTCCTTAAAAACCATCCTCACGAACACGTTCGGGAAAATTAGTTGGTCAGCAGAAAGACTAATGTCAAAGTCTCACAGAACTAGCCTAGAACTCCCTTAGATCTTTACTTTTCATGTTATTAAGTTAAGTTAAATAAAACTTTATGTTAATGAAAATCTAAGTTAATTAAGTTTAAAGAAAAGGTTAATTAAGTTAAGTGAATTAAAAATCTAAGTTAATTAAGTTAAGTTAAAAAATCTAAGTTAATTAAGTTAAGTTAAAAAAATCTAAGTTAATTAAGTTAAGTTAAAAGAATCTAAGTTAATTAAGTTAAGTTAAAAAATCTAAGTTAATTAAGTTAGTAAAAAGTTAATTAAGTGAAGTAAAAAATCTAAGTTAATTAAGTTAGTTAAAAAAAACTAAGTTAAGTAAGTTAAATAAAAATCAAGAAGAAAAAAAAATAGCTAAAAGAAAGAAAAATAAAAAAAATAATATAAAATAAAATAGAAAAAGGTAAAAGAAAATAAAAAAATTATGATAAAAAAATAGAAAAAATAAAAGTCAAAAAGAAAAAAATTAAATTTTTGGTTTTTTTTTTTTTTTTTTTTTTTTTTTTAAATTTTTTTTTTTTTTTTTTTTTTTTTTTTTTTTTTTTAATTTTTTGTTTATTTTTTTTTATTTTTTATATTTTTTTATATTTTTTATATTTTATTTTTTTATTTTTATTTTATTTTTATTTTTATTTAAAATTTATTAAAAAAAATTTATTTTTTTTATTTTTTTATTATTTCTTATGAAATTTAAAATTTGATTAAATTTTTTATTTTTTTATTTTTTTTTTACAAAAAAAAAAAAATCACAATTATTTACAGCACAAAAATATTTTTAAAATTTTGATAAATAAATTAAAAAGCTTATTCCTTCCCGTGACGTATGGCAAAAACTTGATGCCATCACGGGCGCTAAAACTCAAAAACTTGATGAAAGCATCGCCAATTCTACCATGAAATCTTTGGTTTTAATATTTGTAAAACTACCATGAAGTGCGAATCATTTAAATGAAAATGATAAGTATACTCGAGTCGATCTAACAGGAATGTATGTATTCTTAATTTATTATTCAAACTTTAAAAAGCAATTAAATCCTAAACATCCTGTCACGATAGTTTGGTTTTTGTGTTTCTAATCTAATAACATAAAATAAACATATATACTGATTAATTAAATATAATCTAAACATAGATACAAATTCAATAAATATTTATCTACAAATAAATATAATTCTGATTCAATAAATATTCACAAATTTTATCATTTATATTAGTGGAGTATTTATGGATATAATAACTAAGTTAATTATTTTCGTATTATCTAGGCTATTAAAGATATAAATTGATATTTTATTGATTCTCTTTTTTGTATGAATACCACCTTTGGTGAGGTTAGATACTCTTTGTTAACTAAACAAATCAATTAACACTAATGGGTGGGGTTGATAACTAATTTGGTTAATTAAATTAAATCCTTTTTTCTAAGAGATTGAAAATGAACCATTTAAATGCCACTTTGGTGGGGTTAGACAATTTAAACTTTATTGAGTGTCCAAATTAAACCCTAAGAATTTAGTTATCCAGTACTAACTTTCAAGTTTTAAAACCACTACCGAAAACATGTTGTCAATACATTTTCACATAATAATTCTTATAAAAACTTTTGAAATAGAGTCACTCTAACTAGAGATTGTTATGCCAAGCCAAATAAAAGAGCATTCTCTAAATTAGACCAGATAACTAAACCCTTAAAGTCTAACTTTCGGATTTAAGTTTGTAATGAAAAATAATATATTTCTCTAACATCCTTAATATAAAATCTTGAATAAAAATAAAATCAATTCATTTTAGAAATTTTCACCTATTTAATATTTATGGCATAACAACGTTATTATTATATCATGATTATAACAACTGACTATGATTAAATTTAATCACGGACAAATTAAATATAACATGTAAGAATAATAGCATAAAAATAAGCGTAAAGAAAATAAAATCCTTACGAACTTCGACGCTATTCCCGTTGCTTTAGAAAACCTCCAAGCGGAATTTGCACTTCCATTTATTGAATCAAAAATCTAAATTATTACAAAAAACATTACAAGTTCCTCTCTCAAAAAGAGAAGAACTCTAAACCTAAGACAATTGAACTAAAAAACTAAGAGAAAAACTAAGAAAAGCTTAGAAACCTAAGAAAGAAACTAAAGAAAACTCAAAAACTAAGAAATGAGAGAAAGAAGAGAGAAAGTGAGGTTTTGAGGTGTGTTTTGAAGAAGTGAATGGAAGGGGGTATTTATAGGTGAGGATGGAGAGAAAAAATGATTAAAAAATGTTAAAAAAATATTAAAAAATAAAAACGTGTTTTGGACCTCTGAGGTCATCAATGACGTCGGCATGACGTCGTATGAGCGGCGCGTGAAAAATGGGTCAAAAACGCGTTGCGCGCGCTGGCCTAATTTGGCGCTGCCTTGACAATCTGGCCTTAACGTGGCAATACCAGCCGTATTCTTACAGCTGAAGCTTTATCAGCCGCTGTGCGCTACGGCGTGCGCGGCCTTAGCGCGCGTGGCCCAGGGCTGAGAGCCGAAATTGTGGCGTTTTTCCGTCTTTTGACATTTTTGACCTTTTCGACCCATTTTGTCCAATTTTTCCATGTTTGTTGACCTTTTTCCACTTATTTATCAATTTATTTGTGATGTATTGCTTCAAGTATTCTTCTTTGAGTCTTTTCATTGCGTTTTTAGGCCAAAATTCCTGAAAAACAATAAAAATACCCGTGATTCCGAAAAAGACAAATTTATATAAATATATGATAAAACATATAAATATATATATTTTTAATCAATTAAAGTGCATAAAATCATGGTTATTTTAGTGCTTTTTGAGCACTCATCACATGTTCATAACCATATATCTATTAACACATGCATGTTCAACATAAACTATGCCTCTCAAAATTTATACAATTCTATGACAAGAATGTTCACAAATTCATCATTCAACATTCTATTAATATAAGGATATATAAGGTTTTTGATGAATTGATTCATATCTGTGTTACATATAATGTCATCTAATGCACTCATGAAATCAACTTACATAAGCATACTAATTAACCAAGTCTTAGAATAAGTTTTATAGGTCTATTTTTCTCACCCCTCTCTACTAATGTAAATATGCAATAGGGCTTTGTATGCTTGTAATATAAGGCTTAGGTAGGGTAAATAAATTAAAATATTTAGGTTTTTTTCATACCTTAGCTTTTTTTTTTCATGCAATGTTTGACTGCAATTGAGCTTTCACTTGATGTTCTAGTGCATGTTGTCCTATAATTCTTTTCATATTCTTTTGTTCCACATCCTTTTATAACTTTACAGCATTCACAAACTTATTTTCAATTTTATTATTTTTGTTTAGAGGGGTAATCGTGTTGTGAGTTGTGTTTTATTTATTTATTTTTTTGAAATAGGATTCATTGCATTTAACTTCACTCCATGACATAACATATGATTGCATGTGGATTAAAGATATGAAATGTTCTTAGTTAGGCTCAAATGAGTGACTAAGGATATAAACAATGGTTAGATTGAAAGGCTAAATCGATCCAATTAAGGCCTAAATTATTTCTCAAGCTAAATACTATTAAGGATTATAACTCAAAAGATGATCAAATAGATTGTAAAACATGGTAGATCTCATAAAGTAGCATAACTCATTACAAATTTTCTCCCAATAAGAACACCAAAATCAATTATGAGTACGTGCATAAAATTTGAATCAATCTAATTAAAACTAACAAGAAAACCACATGATTAATGTATCTTAACAAGCATGTTACATTCCTTATTCTAGTCTTGACAACTAATTCTATCATTTGGTTCATGTGTTTCATATCAAGCATGCATGTATTTAGTTTCTATGTATTCAGCAATCTCTACCCAAATTATGATTAAAAACATTCTCAATTTTTTTTTAAATAGCTACTAAACACTAAAGTAGAGAATAAAGTTCTTTCCCCATACTTGAGTTGCACATTTTTCTCAATGTACGCATATGAATATGAAAAGAAAAGTAAAAGGAAAGAAAACTCCTTAACCTTGGCACACCACATTCTATCGCTGAAATTGTCCAATTTTATTGTGCCATTATGTTGTCTCTTTTGGAGAGCATAAAATCGTGCAAGTATACACGGTCACATGTAATAAAAATTGATAAGTAAATTATCATTCCCACATAGATTTGTTACTACAGTTTGTGGAGTACTAAAATTATTTCAATATGATTTTATCCAAAATAAGCGAAAGTTTGAAGATGTTTTAACTAACTAAAAGTTTTATAACAAAATTAAAGAAAATTCTAGGATTGTAGTTCTCACTGAATTATTCCACTCGAATCATATTATTCCGTCTTGGTTTAATTTTTTGTAAATTTAATTTGTCAACCAAGAACTTCTAATTTTATCCATACATCTCTTCCGAGCTCCGTATAGACACATCTCGCTAAATTAATTCACTATATTCCTATGAAAATTAAATTCACCAAGATTCATTACGTTCTAAGTTCTCAAATGACCACACATATGATAAAGGTATATTCTTATCCTTCATATATACATGTTATTCTATCCATGAGCAATATACACAAAAATGCCTCTTCCAAGTTTATTGAAGTGCCATAGATCAATTGATAAATTTTCCAATAATCAAAAGCATTAAGTACAAATAGAATAAATAAATCAAAAGTCTCATAAATCTTTCAAAAATAATTAAACTCAAGCTTTATAAATTTAGATAAAAATGCAACCCTAGAAAAATTAAATTACTTCATAAATAAAAATAAAAATTACAACATTTAAGGAATATCAGTTATAGAACACAAAGAAAATTAAAAACATTTCTGCTCTTAAATATTTGGCACACGTGGAACACAACAGAAGCCAAAAATGGTTTCTGCGTGTTCCACAGTCCAAGTCTCCAACCGAACCTCAAAACGACCCCCATTTATAGCATCGAATCTCTAAAAACAAATACATTTTAAAATATATTTTTCTACACGCGGTAGATAAAATGGTATATCGAAAATAATAATTAAATCAACATGGGGGACAAGATTCTTGAGACATGCAATCACGCATGTAAAATTTTTATCGTGCAAAACAGTGGAACATGCGTCGTTTTTGATTTTTGTTTCAATTCATGTTGCCACATGTCAGCATCTGATTGGCTACAAGAAATAATGAGACACGTGGCATCCATTCATTCGTTGTGAAGAGAAGCGAACGAAGAACGCATCACACGGGATAATTGCCATCGAGGACATATAGGGCACGTAGAAAATGCTGAGAACGTGCGCCGTTTCTGTGTTTTTGTTTTAATGAAACACATGCCACATGTCAGCTCCTAATTGGCTACAATACTATTTGGGACACGTGGCATTGTATGACTCGTTGGACCGTGTCGCACAGGAAATTGCTTATGCAATAGGCACGTGGGTCCCACCTTGCATGCCGGCTTGCGTGATAGGTGGGCCCCACTCAACGCCGAGAAACGTGCCACCTAAAAACCTACATCCACTTGAGATTGTCGCGTCTCGCTCCACTCGCTTCATCCTAGCCATTGATTTCCTGAACGAACGTGGGTGTTGCGTATTGGTGATGGCACGAGTGGCCTCCTTTTCCTACGCAGAAAATAAATTTCCTTAATTGCATTTTAGCCCTCCAATTTAATTCAAATTACCTTTTAAACTTTCTTTAATTGCAATTAAGCCCTTTTTCTAATTTAAATTAACTTTTAAAGTTTCGTTTGTTACAATTAAACCATATTTTAGTTTAAATTATATTTTTAGACTTTTTCTTTGCAATTAAGTGCTTTTTCTATTCAAATTCTTTAAGTTTCTTAAAAATATATTCTTTAAGAAATTAACAATAAATGTTAATTTATTTCATTAAAATTAACTAAAAATGTCAAGAAAATAGCAATTATAATTAATAAAATAGATGAAAATAACTTTATAAAATACAGTTATCACATTACCCTGCACATTTATTCACCTACAACATAGAAAGATATAAGTAAAATAACATTGGGTTTCCTCCCAATAAGTGCCATATTTAACATCCTTGGTTAGACATTCATATCAACTTCTCCAATGCATCTACCAAGGTTATCACAACATTTTCTTTTAGTAACTGATCTCCATGATAATGTTTTACTTTATGCCCATGAACAATGAACCATTCTTTGTTTTTGTTCTCTATTTTAGTGGCTCTATGATTGGTTACCTTAATGATAGTGAATGGAACTAACCATCTACTCTTGAGTTTTCCCGAAAAGAAGTTAGAGGCTTGAGTTGTTCAGTAACACTGTCAGTCCCAGTTCAAAAATATGGTGTACAATTTTCTTATCATGCCATCTTTTTGTATTCTTTTTATACATCTTGGAATTATTATAAGCACTCCACCATGGCTTAGTTAGTTTATTTATTTGTA
This sequence comes from Hippophae rhamnoides, assembly GCA_033030585.1. NCBI lineage: Eukaryota > Viridiplantae > Streptophyta > Magnoliopsida > Rosales > Elaeagnaceae > Hippophae > Hippophae rhamnoides. The sequence continues at coordinate 23,197,347 of CM065431.1, forward strand.
GAATCCTTTTCACCTCTTTATTGGACACTTCTACTTGCCCATTTGATTGGGGATGGTAGGGTAAGGGTTTGAGTTCTAACTTTGGTAGCTCCTCAATGGATGGTTTGAGCCTATAACTTATCTCATGATACTTCACAACCACATTAGATACACACATGGGAGGAATAGCCTTCAAATGGTTCATATAGTCAACAATATCAACTTGCATCACAATTTCCATAGTTTCATAATTAAAATAAGTTTAGTTGTTTATTGATGAATTTATTTTGTTATTCATAGCATCATTTGTAATAGTCTTAAGTGTGTGCAGTTCAATAGATTTTGTTAAATCATGTTATGAAACACACATGTTATGAAATACATTAGTGGCTAGCTCATTAGTATAATTTGTATTAAAGCAACCACTAGTATTATTAGTATCAAAAAATTTAGTTGCTTTACAAACTTTAAATGTTACCTGCTTATCTTGCACTCTCATAATAAGCTCATCTTTTTGTACATCAATAAGTGCTCTTTTGGTTGCTAATAATAGACAATCAAGTATGATAGGAATATCAATGTCCTCATCGATGTCTAGTATAATAAAATCAAATGAAAAGATGAATTTTTCCACTTTTACCAACACATCTTCTACAATTCCCTGGGCTTATTTGATTGACATGTTTTCCATTTGCAATGTTATTGATGTAGATTTGGTTTTACTAATCCCCAATCTCTTGAAAAATGATAATGATATGAGGTTAATGCTGGCACACAGTCATATAGTACCTTGCCAAAGTGTATGTTTCCAATAGTGCAAGGGATGCTAGAGCTACCTAGATATTTCATTTTTGTTGTAGTTTTCTATCAAGGATGGAACTATGCCTTCGATGAAGGTTATTGTCTCATGATCTCCAAGTCTAATTTTCTTAGAAAACATGTCTTTTAAGAATTTGGAATATGAAGGAATGTTTTCAAGTGCATCTACAAATGGAATGTTTAAATGCAGCTTCTTAAACATATCTAGAAATTTTGAAAACTAATTGTGTAATTTTTGTTTTTATAGTCTTTAAGGGAAAGGAATAATGGGTTAGTAGAGGTTACTCTTCTTTGGTTGAATCTCTTCCTTTTCAGTACTCTCTTTGTCCACTTTTTTCTTCTCATCTTTTTGAGCTTCTTGTTTCTCCTCTAAAATTTTACCACTCCTCAACATTATGGCATTACAATGCTTTTTATCCTTTATTTGTGGGTTTACTTTTATGTTACTTGAAAGGTCATCTTAAGGCCTTTAACTTATGGCCTAGGCTAGATGTCCCATTTAGATCTCTAAATTTCATATAGAAGCCCCATGAAAAGACTTTATGAGATCAACTTTTGTATTTACTAAATGGATGAAATCTTTCATCATTCCTATTAAAGCACTTATGTTGTATCACAAGGTGGCTTCTTCTATTTGGCTTGAGTTTGTTGTGATTGTTTAAAAATAGGTGATGGAAATGGTTCACAGTTAAATTGTTACCACCTTGATTGTTGTCATTATTCCAAGATAAATTTAGATGGTTTCTCGATCCTGGATTGTATGTGTTTGAGTATGGGTTTCCTTCTCAATTTTAATTGTTAACATAGTTTACACTTCAAAAAGATTCACATATACCTTAATAGAATAAGGTCCATTACAATAATCACACACCATGAATGGACTTTGTAGCATATTTACCCCACAGAGACACCATCCAACTTCTTCGTTAAACCTAACAGTAAAGTATTTTTTTAGCTTGTAATGCTACTATGGTATCTACATCTACTACTCCAGCTACTCTTATTAGGTTGAGCCTTTCCATATGCCATTGGAAATTGTTGGATTCCATATCATCAAGTACTACAAAGGCTTTCTCTTTAATTTTACTCATTAAAGCTCCCCCATCTACAGTATCAATTATGGTCCTTGGCTACTGATAATTCTATGAAAGTAGAGTTATTTGGGCACTTCTAAACCATTTTTTTTTTGTTTTTCTTAAATATCATGAATAATCTTAATTTGTGTTTAATAGGACAATGTAGGTGAAAAGATATCAAAAAAATCAAAAATAGGAAAAAATGAGGAAAAATACAAAATTATAGGGTCGATTGATTGACCAGGAATTGGATCAATTGAAAATGAAGTGGATCGATAGATGGTAATTACTCGATCAATAGAGCTTGCTCTCGATTGATCGAGCGATGAGGATTAAAACACATCAACACTAAATTAGATCCCAACTTTCAATCTCAACCATTGAATCATAGTAATACCAATCCAATTCTAATGAGGATCAATTTCAACCTATTTAAAGCATCATAGGAAGGTCATAAGCATGAAATTAAAAGACACAAATAGAGAACACACAATTAAGATTGAAAACCATAGTAGCTACCAAGAAGAAAAAAGAAGAGAAAAAAATTCAAGATGAGATTAAAGAAGACACAACTTTGTAAAGAATTTTAGAGAAAATTTGTGATTCAAATCAAGAGGTTGAGTGTATCTCTTATTCTTTTCCTTTTTTTATCAATTTTTTTATCTTCTTTCATGAAAAATCTAATCTTTAAGAACATAATTATGTCTAGTTAATTTATTAATTTTGGGATCTTATGAATCCAATTTTCTACATATAATGATCTAATATTTTACCTTAATTGTTATTATAATTCAATAATATTATTTAATCTAATTTTTATGCTATTAACGAGTAGTTGATGAGACACAAAATTGGCATCGTGTTAGAAATACCAATCTTATAGATAGTTTTTTTTTATATTTGTAAAACACTAGCAAGTGCATGAATCATTTTATAGAAAATAACAAGTATACTCATAAAGTCGATCTAAGGAAGGAATATATGTGGTTTTTAATTTATTATTTAAACTTTTAAAAATGAAATTAAATCCTAAACATCCTATCACGATATTTTGATTTTTGTGTTTCCTAATCTAATAACAAAAAAATAAACATAGATATGATTCAATAAACAATTAGTAATTTTTTTTATCATTCATAATAATAGAATATTTATGAATATAATAATTAAATTAATTATGTGTGTTCATATTATTTAAGTTATTAAAGATATAAATTGATATTTATTGATTATTCTTTTTTTATATGATTATCACCTTTGTTGGGATTAGATATTCTTTGTTAATTAAATAAATCAATTATCGTCTATGGTTGAGGTCGATAATTAATTTAGTTCATTAAATTAATTCCTCTTTTCTAAGAGATTGAAAATAAACCATTTAAATGCCACCTTTGATGGGGTTAGACATTTTAAACGTTATTCAAGGTGTCCAAATTAAACCTAAGAATTTAATTATCTAAGTACTAATTTTCAAGTTTTAAAACCATTATTGAAAATATGTTGTTAATATATTTTCAAATAATAGTTCTTATAAAAAACTTTTGAAATAGAGCTTCATTCTAACTAGCGGGTGATAGTACCAACAAATAAAAGAGCACTACTCTAAATCAAACCGGAGAATTAAACCATAGAATCTAATTTTCAGATTTAAATTTGTAATGAAAAATAATATATTTCTCTCTAACATATTTAATATAAAATCTTGAATAAAAACAAAATCAATTTTATTTTTAGAAATGTTTTACCTATTTAATATTTCGCAAGCATAACAACATTATTATTATATCATGTTTACAAATAGCCAATCATATTAAATTTAATCATAAACAAATTAAACATAACATAAAAGAATAAAACAGAAAAAATAATTATAATTTATTTTAAAATTATACTTCAAAATAATCCTTATAGAACTTTGATGTTAATTCTGTTGTTAAAAAACCTCCAAACAGATTTGCATTTTCGTTTATTGAATAAAAAAACTAGAAATCTATAAAAGTACAACTAGTTCTTCTCAAGGAAAAGGATTGCATAGAGTCCACTCATTGGGCTTCTATTTGAATTTTGGAGATTCAAATGGGGCAACTAGCCCAAACCATAAGTCAAAGGCCTCAATATAACCTTCAAAGTAATAGAAAAGTTAACCCGAAAAGAGAAGATAAGAAGCATTGTAAAGCAATAGCCTTGGGGAGTGGTAAAATTTTAGAAGAGAAGGAGGAAGCTAAAAAGGATGAGGAGGAAAAACTGGACAAAGAGAGTACTAAAAAGGAAAGGATTCAACCAAAGAAGAGCACCATCTACAAACCCATTATTCCATTCCCTCAAAGACTCCAAAAGCAAAAATTAGCCAATTAATTTTCAAATTTATGGATGTCTTCAAGAAACTACACATAAACATATCATTTTTAGATGCACTTGGACAAATGCCTTCCTATTCCAAATTCATGAAGAACATCTTATCTAAGAAAAAAAGGCTTGGAGATAATGAGACAATAACCTTAACTAAAGTTTGTAGTGTCATCTTTGTGAGAAAACTACCACAAAAGCTTAAAGATCCAGGTAGTTTTGAAATCCCTTGTACAATTGGGAATATACATTTTGGCAAGGCATTATGTGACTTAGGTGTAAGCATTAACTTTATATCACTATCAATTTTCAAGAGATTAGGGGTTGGTGACCCATTTTAGTAACATCATAAATGGAATATAGGTCAATCAAGCCACCCAGAATGTTGTAGAAGTGGTTTGATCAAGAGGTCATTACTCAATCATCGAGAATGGGCTCAATCGATTAAGAGGTGAGGATTAAAATTCATCAGTACTAAATTGGATCCCAATTTCCATCTCAACTATTGGATCATAGTAATACGAATCCTAATTTAGTAAGGATCAATTTCAGCTTATTTAAAGCACCATAGGGAGGTCATAAACATACAACTAAAAGATAAATAGAGAAGACAAAATTAAGATTACAAACCCTAGTAGTTGCCAAGAAGATAAAAGAAGAGAAATATTTCATGAGGAGATTAAAAGAGACATAACTTTGTGAATGATTCAAGAGAATATTAGTGCTATAAATCAAGAGATTGAGTGTATATCTTATTCTTCTTTCTTCATCAATTTTATTATCTTTCTTTATGAAATTTTTTATCTTTAATAATATAATTATGTCTAGCTAATTTATTAATCTAAGAGTGTTATGAATCCAATGTTTTACATGTGATGATCTAATATTTTATCCTAGTTTTTATTGCAATTCAATTATATTATTTAATCTAATTTTTATGCTATTAATTGTTTGGCCAACAATTGATCTATAAAGGCAATTAAATATATTTCAGAGAATTATTTAATTGTTTTTCTTGATTAAATAACATGAATAGTTTTTTTTTACAAAAATATATGATTATTATGTGTGTGATCTATAATTGATGAAATTAATAAGTAGCATACAATCCAATAGACATTAAAATATAATTAGGTTAAATATTATATGGTATGTAGTGTACTTGAGGGAGGATTGCATGCTAGGTTAGATTCAATTGATCATATAATTGATTGATGATTATATTGGGGAGGAGGGGGGGCATTTTTTGATTCACATGTTTGGAAATTGGGAGATTAAACATTCCTAGATTGTTTTTTCATATATCTTCATAGTTATTGAGTCTTCAATTTAAAATTAGTTGTCATTTATTTTTTTGGTTTTTATAATTTTATATTTTCCAAATATTATTTGTAATAATTATATTGATACTTAGTTATAAGTTATACAACTCCCTGTGGAATCGATATCCATACTTAGGTACGGTATATTACTTACACGACCCGTATACTAGAAAATTGCATCATGTTGATTAGCTACCCCATTGTTCCATTAGAGAATGTTCACACTTGCAGCCAAGTAGGAAGACATGATGTGGGAATTTTCTTAATAGCTTCTTTAAGCATTCTCGAGGTTCATAAAATGATTCTCTTTTAAATTGCTAGAAAGATGTGAAGTTTTTCTAAGCTTAGATATCTTTGAAGGTAGGAAGTATTTTACCAATAATTTATGAGCCAATTGATCCCATGTAGTAATTGGCCAGATTCAATATTTTACAGAGAGAGATTAGAGATAAGTTAATGCAATTGACTGAATGTGTGGATCCTCATAAGGGGTCAATCTATTTATAGAAAATTTATGGATACATGTGTCAGTTATACAATGTGTACATGTATCTACATGTCATGGGGTATAATTAGCCTAAAGTACAATATGTTAGAGATCTAGATCAATTTTTACTCGTGCTATCCTAGAGCTCGTGCTATACTGGAGCTCTTGCTGTACTTGAGCTTGTGCTGTGATGAGTGCTCAAAAAGCACTAAAATAACCATGATTTTATGCACATTAATTGATTAAAAATATATATATTTATATGTTTTATCATATATTTATATAAATTTGTCTTTTTCGAAATCACGGGTATTTTTATTATTTTTCAGGTATTTTGGCTTAAAAATGCAACTTAAAGACTCAAAGAGGAATACTGGAAGCAATACATCACAAATATATTAATAAATAAATGAGCAAAGGTCAACAAATATGGAAAAATTGGACAAAATGGGTCAAAAAGGAGAAAAGCACGCCGTTGCGCCGCGCCCCATCGCCCAACCGCGCTTGCTGGTACTGTTCATCCGTGCAAAGCTGCACGCACTGGTATTGTTCATCCGCGCAAGCTGCGCGCACTGGTACTGTTCATCTGCGCGTGCCCACGCCCGTTTCGCCCCATTTTTCACGTGCATCCGCCTCCGTCATGCTAACGTCATCAAATGACATCAGCAATCACTAATCCGCGTTTTTACATTTTTTTTACATTTTTTTCTCTACTTTTTCTCACCTATAAATACCCCCCTTCTCTTCACTTCTAAACACACCTCAAAACACATTCTCTTCTCTCTTTCATTCTCTCTTTTCTTTGTTTTTTTAGTTTTTTTCTTAGTTTTCTTAGTTTTTAGCTTTTCTTAATTAGTTTTGCTTAGTTTTAGAGTTCTTCCCTTTTTGAGAAGAACTAGTTATGTTTTTGTAATTTATTTGCTTTTTGATTCAATAAATGGGAGTGCAAATTCCATTGAGGTTTTCTAGCAACTGAATAGCATCGAAGTTACAGAAGGATTTTATTTTCTTTTGCGCTTATTTTTTATGCTTTATTCTTACATGTTATATTTAATTTTGTCTCTGATTAAATTTAATTGTCAGGGCCGCTTGTAAACATGATATAATAATAACGTTGTTATGCTTATGAAATATTAAATAGGTAAAAATCTCTAAAATGAATTGATTTTATTTTTTATTCAAGATTTTATATTAAGAATGTTAGAGAAATATATTATTTTTCATTACAAACTTAAATCTAAAAATTAGATTTTAAGGTTTAGTTATCCCTGATTTCTGTAGTAGTGCTCTTTTATTTGTCAGTACAATCGCCTAGTTAGAATGAAGCTCTATTTCAAAAGTCTTTATAAGAATTATTATCTCGAAAATGTATTGACAAAGACGTTTTCAAGAGGGTTTTAAAACTTGAAAGTTAAGACTTGGATAATTAAATTCTTAGGTTTAATTTGACACCTTGAATAAAGTTTAAATCGTCTAACCTCACCAAAGGTGGCATTTAAATGGTTCATTTTCAATCTCTTAGAAAAAGAAATTAATTTAATTAACCAAATTAGTTATCAACCCCACCCATAGGTGTTAATTGATTTGTTTAGTTAACAAAGAATATCTAACCCCACCAAAGGTGGTATTCATACAAAAAGGGAGAATCAATAAATATCAATTCATATATTTAATAACCTAAATAATATGAGCAAGCATAGTTAACTTAGTTATTATATCCATAAATACTCCACTATTATAAATGATAAAATTTGCATAAATGTTTATTGAATCTATGTTTATTTTAATGTGACAGGATGTTTAAGATTTAATTTCGTTTTTAAAAGTTTGAATAATAAAATAAAAACCACATACATTCCTTCCTTAGATCGACCTTGGGAGTATACTTATCATTTTCTTCGAAATGATCGCGTAGATCATGTAGAGTTTTATAAATATAAAACCAAAGTATTTCAAGGATCGCGATGCTTGGCTATCAAGTTTTTGGCGCCGTTGCCGAGGAAGGAATAGCGTTTTTAATTTATTTATCAAAATTTTAAAAATATTTTTGTGTTGTAAATAATTATGATTTTTTGTTTTTTTAAAAAAATTAAAAAATTAAAAAAAAATTAATCAAATTTCAAATTTCATAAGAAATAATAAAAAATAATAATAAAATAAATAATAATAAATAATAAAAATAATAAAATAATAAAAATAATAATAAAAATAATAATAAAAATAATAATAATAAAATAATAATAATAAAATAATTTAGAAATTTAAAATTTGAAGTAAAAAAAAATTTCTCGTTCATGAATTCTAAAAAAAATAAAAATAAAAAAAAAGTTAAATTTTTTTTAAATTTTCTTAATGAATAAATAAATAAAAATAAAAATTATTAAATTTCAAAAAAATAAAAAAAATATTTAAAAAAATAAAAAATTATAGCGTTAATAGTAAAATAATTTTGAAATTTAAAATTTAAAAAAAAACTTAAATAAATTTTAAATAAAATAATAATAATAAATTATTATTTTAAAAAAAAATAAAAAATAAAATTTTTTCAAATTTCTTAATAAATAAGTAAATAAATTTAATTTAAAAAAATAAATTAAATTCAAGAAAAAAAATAAAAACAAATAAAAACAAATTATAAAAAAATAAAAACAAATTATAAAAAAAATAAAAACTTAATTTTTAAATTTCATTTAATTTTAAGTTTTTTTTTATTTTATTTATTAGAATCTTAATTTTAATTTTAAAAAAATATAAAAAATTTTATTTTATTTTATTTTACCTTTTTCAATTTTATTTTATTTTACTTTTTTTTTTAATTTTATTTTATTTTTATTCTATTTTATTTTATTATTTTAATTTTAATTTTTTTCTCTATTTAACTTTTTTTTTCTTTCTTAATTTTCATTTAACTTAATTAACTTAGGTTTTTACTAACTTAATTAATTTAGATTTTTAATTAACTTTAATTAACTTAATTAACTTAGCTTTTTAATTAAATTAAATTTTCATTAACTTAATTAACTTAGATTTTTACTTAAATTAACTTAATTAAATTAGCTTTTTTAACTTAGATTTTCATTAACTTAATTAACTTAGATTTTTACTTCATTTAACTTAATTAACTTAATTAGATTTTCATTAACTTAAATTTTTTAATTAACTTAACTTAATTAACTTAATTTTAATAGCATGAAAAGTAAAGATCTAAGAGAGTTATGTCTAGGAGATTAGTTCTTGGAAGCCTTTGTGCCACTAGTCTTTCTTGGGAAAATTGTTCTGTCTAGGATGATGGTTTTTAAGGAGCCTTTGCACCACCATTCTTTCCTGGGAACACTCTTGGTAATACTGATTATGTTATTTTATCTTAAAAAAACAAAAAAAAAGAATTTTTGAACTATCTCCAAAATTTTAAAGTTTTAATTACAATCTAAGGAGTTAGTTGCTTTGTTTGATCTAGGTACAATTATGTTTTAATGACTTAATTATTTGATTTGCACCTAGATGTGGGTTATCTAAGACCGTCAAATTATGCCCCTAGTTTTAAGTACAGAAAGAAATTTGAAAATCAATAGGGCATGGCTAAAAAAGTATAGGTAGACAACATTGTCTTACCTGGTAGGTTTGATTGACTGATGCAATGAGGGACATTGAGTTTACTTAAAATGCAATCCCAAGTTACGCCTTGCTAAGACGCTAAACTAAGCGGATGGGGCTTGACCCATCATTTTAGGTAATTTTCTTTTATTTGTTTTATTTACTTAATTTTATTGTTTATTTCATTTTAATTACATGTGAATAATTTTTAAATTGTTAAAACTAAAAATATTTGTTAAGATGTTAGAAGTTCACAAATGACCGTCTCAGTATACACTTTAATGATGAATATGATGGATGCACTCGCATTTTCCATTACTACTCGCATTCTCAGGAAATAGGTAATCTTTCTTCTCTTTTCTCTTTATCTTTAATTTACAGTTTTTACGTTGAGGACAATGTAAGTTCTAGGTTGGGGGTGGTGAAAAGTTACCATGCTTAATTAAATTTTTTTTTTGACAATTTAAAATAAAAATAAAAAATATATATATATATATATAATAATTTTTTATTTTATTTTTATGTTCACATTTTCATTTTTTTGTGTGTTTAGTTTTATTTCTATTTTGTGTGATTTAGTAATTTTTGGAATTAAAAAAAAAACTTTTCTCACAAAAATTTATCATTTCCTTAAATCAAATTTAAGTAAATAGTTAAGTCTTTTGTACTGTTAGATTAATTTTTGAAAACATATCATGAAATATTTTGTAATTATTTTTTGATAATTAGTTAGTTTTTGTCATAACTAGTATTTCTTGATAAGACGTAGAAATTATATTAAACCCAAAATCGGTGTTTATTAATTTTTTTTAGCTGAGACTATTATGTGAGATATAATTTGAGCCTAATTTCCTTTATTCAGAGTGAAATATATATTTTTTTCTACTCCAAACACATTTCTTATTTCTTCAAATTTTTAGATGATCTCTATGGGTATTAGCATTGAATGTATGAATTTTTTCTCATCTTAATAGAGTATCGTATATTTTTTATTATTATTTTTGCTTAGATTAAATGATTTGAGTAGAAATTGATAGTATATGCTTATATCTCATTCATGCATGACTCCTACAAAAAAAGAGACATATCTGGGGTTACCTAAACCAAGATCAAACAAAAAAGCCACAAAATTAACCACTCATCAAAATCCAAAAAAAAAATGTACAATCTGTACATGGGTTGACTCTCTAAAATATATATATTGAGAAATATCTTCAGAAAAAAAATAGAGAGATAAAGAATATATAGTATAATCTACATACTATAACCCACATTGCCTACAAAGTTGTGAGTAAAGGTTAATTACAAAAGAAAGATATAGGAAATAATTCCCTAAAAAGTCATTGCACTCTCTTCATTTGTAAGAGGCATATATCTTGAAATTCTTTCTTAATGAGTTTGATTTATACATGAAAATAATTTTTATATATGATATCTTTATAATTTATACATTTGATTCATTTCATGAGATCAATGTTAAAATAACACTTTGAGCCTTTATTCTTTATACATATGCGAACATATTAGTTCATTTCTATACATAAACTCTTTCGCATATAAATTAGTATTAGTGTTTGAACCCATAGGATTCAGTGTTTTGAGAGTATTGACTTGTGAGGAATAGAGTTGAAGCAAATTCTGATTCATGACACTGAAATTGGGTAAAATTAAATTGATACATTTTTGATAGGAAATATGAAAATGATTTTCGACTAATTATTATAATAAAATCATGATTGTTTAAAGAGATTAAAATAACTTATGCTTGAGATTTTAATTATGATCTTAAAAGAGATTAAAAAAGTATGAGACATTTTTGTGATATGTTGTTTTCTTTTATTCTTAAATTAATTTTTGATTTTGTTGTAATTTTAGTTTTTGATTTGATTGTTTTTATTTTTACATTTAGTTCAATGTTTGTAGGTATCATTACTGAAAACCCTCACGAGACTCAAACTCGTCCACTAGGGCAACCTAGGGGTTTAAAGGCTTGTTGCATAGGCTAAATGCAACCGTTTCAATCCACGAAAGGGATTTATGATAGTTTAATTTTTAGTTTTTATCGCTTCTCTTGCTAAGGGACTAGCAAGAAGCTGGTTGGGGGTTGCTGCCATTGAGCTCGGTTTGTCCTATAGGTAGGATTTCTGTGGTACTTCATCTTCCATCTTGGGCTGGTGACTTGGCTTAGGTGGTTTGCAAAGGCTAGGTTTCAAGTCGGTCTAGATATAAGGGTCGGGCTTCGAGTCGGTCCAGATGTCCAAACATCAAGTCCCTCACTCTTTCAGCTCGGGCTTTGGTCTAAAGTGGAAGAGTAAATACCGAGCATAGGATACGAACCATTCGATTCCTATAATAAATGTGTGTCAATTGATTGGAGAGAGAAATCCAGTGCCTCTATATAAAGGGCTGCTTGAGTTGGGACTTTATCATTGTTTACCTACTAAATTGTGAAATAGTGAAGGAAAACACTCTTTCATTTCACCTTGAGTTATAAAATATTTTTAGTTTGGTGGTAAGAATTCAATTTGCGCTATAATATTCTCTATTCAGGTTTTTTAGAACTCAAGCGTTGAGAACCTAATGGTTTTCTACTTTCTTTTCACGTCTGTTTTAAAAGGAAAATTTTCTTTTATTTTCAACTCATCTCTAGGTAATCTCTTTTTCTTATGCCTTACCACATGTTATTGTTTTTTCTTTAGCTTCTAACAGGATGCAAGGAGAAGAGACATTAGCTTCTAGCTCGGGCTCATGAGAGAGTACCCAATATTCTAGTACAATTGGGAACTCGGGCTCTTCTAGTGAAGCGAGTCAATCTTCACCTCAGCCGTCTACCTCTACCCACATCCCTAGACCATTCCCACTAAGACATTGAGTGTGCCTTAGACTCATATTTCAGTGGCTAGGATGTGGAGGAAAAATAAAAGGAATGTAGGATTCGGGGAACCAATAGGTTGTGTTAAGGGTTGGGTAGATGTACCTAAAACTTGTGGGTTATTGTCCCAGGATGAAGAGAGAATAAGAAGAACATATGACATTCCTCCCTCAGTTCAGATAATAGTTCCTTTTGAGAGTGCTTGTGATAGTGATGCACCTCCCTTGACGTGGCTATTTTTCGCGAGAAAGCCTCTACGGCCTGGGGTGGTTTCCGTATCCTCTTATTGTGAGGTTCTCAAGTCAGGACGTATCTTGCGTCAGGGAAATTGATGCCTAATAGGTGGAGGTATCAGCTCTGCCTAACATTGATATGTCAAGAACTCGGTGTGGATTCACAAATGGCCAAGTTTAACGAGGCGTACATCCTAAAACATAACCCTACAGATCTATGGAGGGTGTATATGTCAATAAAGCAGGATTGGGGGTGAACGTGTCCCTTCTTGAAAATAAGAAAAACTAGAAGAGTACTTTTTATACGTTTCAGGTCGGTGGGAGTCTCAAACAAATGACACGAGGCTGGTAAGGAGCGTTTGGAATGACACTAAATTCGTGATTAGAAATATGGCTTCTCTAATCATGACCTTGAGTCTTGATGCCAAGCAAAGGTTAGTTGATATCCAAAACTATCTTCCTAAGAAGAAAAATTGGAGAACTCTTTTTAACACTCTGCGTTTTGTTGCATGTGGGTTAATGAGGCACGGTGCTATGGAACACCCCTTAGAGTGAATCATGAACCCCGAGCTCTTATTAAATGTAGAACTCCTCCTATAGATTTTGGGGGTTGATTCAAGGTGGTGTTAGATGATGGTGACCATAGCCCCATTCTTTATTCTTACCTTATAATATTTCCCCTTTTTTTCAAGGTAATTAACATGTATCCTCTCGTTTTAATCCTGTAAATCAGATGGACTTGATAGGTGCCCAAATCTCTGCTCGTATGAAGAGTAAGGTTATGTTGTGAGGAACGAGTTCCCCCACGGGTGCACCTCCTACTCTTAGGGGGGTCATCAAAATGTGCCTTTTGATATTTGAATCACACCTAGCTCAACGGAGGCACAAGACATCTCGGGATATCTATGTGGTGCTCAAGGTTCTAGCATTGATGCTCCGTACCGATCTATGTTCACAGTGGGGCGGCCATAACCTGACATATGTTTTCTTTCGCTCTCCCCCGGTTTCAAATAATAATGATTGTAACCAATCCTTAGCCTTGTCTCTCAGTGAGAAAGTAATCAACAAAGGTGAATTGCATCATTTGAGACACCATTCATCTTGAAGGTGTCACAAATTTCCAAGAATGAAGTCAAGTGAAGATTTAGGTTATCATTGACTAACCTTTCAAACTTATTGGTCTGAACCCACTTGGCTTAAGTTCAAAATTATTAGCGTTGATCTCTGATCTATTGATAGATGATTAGGCTCCATCTACTTGTGGGACTACAAAATTTCTTAAAGGTTTAGAGACCACTATAGCTTATTGATCCCTTTGCTCTTTCATAACCCCTAATTGATGTTATGCAAATCATTCCATTCTTAAGTATATTTTCTCTCCATTTATAGATCACAAGGTACAAGATTTTCACTTGTCAACCTAGGCATATAACATAAACTATAAAACATAAATTAAAAGGTCCAAACTAGTGTGCTAGTAACCGTTATTGATATATGTTACAAGTAATTAAATCTCCAAAAATGATGCCAAAAACTTGACAAACTTATCACAAGTATATATGTCATGTAAGTAATATAATATATATAAGTACATATATCGATCACATAGAGAATTGTGTAACTTATAACCGAATACCAATATAATTATTACAAATACTATTTGGACAATAGTGAATTATTAAAACAAAAAATAAATGAAAACTAGTTACTCAAATCAAAACTTAACAACTACTAAAATATATGAGAAAATGACAAAGGAGAAAACGAGACAAGAAACTTTATTCCCCCCATTTCCTAAACATGTGAATCACTAAAATTTCTCCCAAAATATTTATTAACCAATTACATGATTAATTGAATCTAACCTAGTATGCATTCCTCTTTCAAGTAAACTACACACCATATACTAATTAACCTAATTATACCATCATACCAATTAGATTGCATATTACTTATTAAGATCATTAATTATAGATGACATACATAAGAATCATACATTTCTGCCTAGAAATTATGCATGTTATTTAATCAAGATAAATAATTAAATAATTCTCTCATATATATTTAATTTCCTATATATATTAATTGTTAGTCAAATAATTAATATCATAAAAATAATATTAAATAATATAATTGAATTGTAATTACAATTGGGGTAAAATATTAGATCATCACATGTAGAAAATTGGGTTCATAAGACATATAAATTAATAAATTAGCTAGACATAATAAAGTTCAAAAAGCTTAGATTTTTTTGTAAAGAAAGACATAAAAATTGATAAAAAAGGAAAAGAAGATGAGATATACTCAATCTTTTGATTGGTAGTACTATATTCTCTTGAATTCTTCACAAAATTGTGTCTTTTTTAATTTTTTCTTGAACTTTTTCTCTATTCTTAGCATATGCTAGGTTTTATAATTCTTAATTACCTATTTAATTAGTGCATCATTAGAGTTAATTAATAGGAAAATTGCCTAATATGGATCAGTAGATCAAATACTAAAAGATTTAAGGACTAAGATTAAAAATAAGAGATAAGATTTTTTAGCCAAATTCTACCGTATATTTTGCATGCCACGGTCATATTTCCGCAAGCACTGCTGCCATTCCTCCCATGATTTTCCAACCATAGATCATGCTTTGGGGTACAAAACAATATGCGCTAGGGCATAGGCCTTACTGCATTTTTTTCCTCTAAGTGCGTTTTGCACCATTTCATTCCCCATTGCGACATGAGCCATTTTCCTTTGTTTTTGACTCTTTTTCATCTTATTTTTTTGTCATTTCACTTACATTGATATAATTAAATATAAATTTAGTTTTTTCATGATATTTTATTATAAAATAAGTGGTTTAGAAGTGTTTAAATAACTCTATTTTTGTAGACTTATCAACATCATCGTCATGTCTTTATTTCTGGCTTGGAGGACTCTTCTGGTATTTGGATTATGAATACAAAGGACATTGAATGCATTATTGTGGACTATTTTCATCAACATTTTAAGTTATATAGGCCTACAGATGTTGGTTCACTTTTGGAATATGTCCACTTAAAGGTTATTTCTGCCCAAAATCAGCATCTTACTCGGTCAATGAGTTCAGAGGACATCCATCATGCATTATTTCAAATACATTCTTCTAAGGTACCTAGACCTGATGGTAGTCCATTGTTTTCTTTCAAAAATATTGGAATTTTATTTTTAATAATATTATTCATATGGTTAAATGTATTTTTCCACTATGATACTCTATCGACTTTAGTGGATTATACCTAGATTATTTTATTACCAAAAGTTGATGCACCAAAATCTATATCTCAGTTACAACCGATAAGTTTATATAATATGATATATAAAGTTATCTCTAAAATTCTTACAAATTGGTTAGGTGAAGTGATTTTAGGAATAATTAGTGTTAGACAAAGTGTTTTTATTCCTAGTCGATTCATTACAGATAACATCGCAGTGGCACATGAATTACTTCATTCTCTTCAAAGTAGGCAAAAAGGTAAGCAATATCATATGCCCTTAAGCTTCACATGAGCAAGGCCTATAGAATGGAGTGGGTTTTTTTTTTAATGAACTGATGTTAAAATTTGGTTTTGATGGCCTTTGGATCAATTGGATCATGACATGTGTGTCTATAGTCAATTATTCATGTGTCGTTAATGGTGAGTTTCTTGGTTACTTTAAACTAGAAAGTGGATTGTCTTAGAGGGATCCACTATCACCATATTTGTTTGTTATATTTGTGCAGAAGGCAAAAATTTGCTTGGTAACATTAGTGGTTTAAAGGCAGGTTGATATGACACATCTATTTCTCACGTTTTGTTAGCTGACAATGCTTTTATTTTTTTAGAAGTAACGAGGCTTAAATAGACCGTTTGGAAGAGGTTTGAGACTATATATAAGTCCATGTCTAGTTAGATAGTGAACTTTCCAAAATCGAGTATCTTCTTTAGTTCTAACACAAATCAAGAGGTGAGTGAACTGAGCCAACATATGCTTGGAATTACTACATCTGATGGTTTTTGTAAATATTTGGGTCTAACTGCTTTGTTTGGCCAATCAAAAAAAGGCTCAAATAAACTATATTTTGGACTGTGTGAATGGAAAGCTTCAACATTGGACAACTCAATTTTTGTCTTTGTCTAGTAAAGAATTCTTGTTGAAGTCTGTAGCTTGTGGAATGAAAAATTATACTATGTAGTGTTTCGTGCTACTTGTTGGTCTATGTACTAATATTTAAAATGCTATGCTTAAATGTTTTTGGGAATCAACAAGTGATCGGAGGAAAATTCATTGAAAGTCCTAGCAAAAATTGTATAGAATTTGAGAAATAGGTAGTTTGGAATTCCATCACTTGAATGCTTTTAATTTGACTATGGTAGCCAAACAATGTTGGTGTATTATGAAGTTTCTGAGGTCTTTATTAGCACAAGTATATAAGAATCAATATTTTTAGTTTGGGTTCTTTCCAATTAGTTAGTATTGGTTCTTCGCCCTCATCGCATGCGGTGGGTTTATGGAGGCTAGGCATATTTTATTTACTAGTGTTCATTGGAGTGTTTAACGAGATCACCATGTGAATATTTGGGATGATCTTTGGCTACCTAATCCACCTTCTTTTAAGTCCCTAACTTTTAGAATGAATGGTATTCAATGGATGAGCGAGTTTATTAATTATGATAGAGGTCATTGGGATGTGCAACAAATTCAATAATTATTTTACAATAAAGATGCCAAGATGATCTTAAATATACCAATTTAATCATTAAGGATAATTGATTCTCTCGTTTGATATTATAGCTTATATGATGGATATTCAATTCCTTCTGCATATTCGGTACCATGCGAGGTGTTAGGTAGACCAATTATAGGTTCATAGTTGAGTCCAATTGACAAAGGAAATTAGTGTGGAAGATCAAAGCTCCCCCCTAATAGAAATACATGAGTCACTTGCTGTTAAACATTTACTAATAGAAATACGTTGTGCTATTGATAATAATAATTGCCTATTTTGTAATTAAATGATAGAAACAATTTCCCTTTGTCATAATAAAGATAGCCCTATCCTAACCACTTTATGTCTTTGCTTTGACTTTCATCAATTTCAGAGGGGATCTTTTTTATCGGCTTTTGTTAGGTGGGCTAGTATAAGGAGTGATGCTAATTTGTTGTTGTCAAATGTCACGTGTGTTCTTTGGAGGATTTGGAAAGGAAGGAATGATTTTGTATTGAAGCATACAATATTTGACGCAGCATCATTATTTGGTTAATGAATTTTGATATTGATTAAGCTAGTTTAGCTTTTACTTAAGATTGTTGGTTTCTTGTTATTATTTATATAAGTGGTTATGTTATGATTATTTTATGTATTTTATTCTTGATTATTGATTGACTTAAGACTCCCTTGTAATGATTTATATCTCATATATAAATATTTTATTTAATAATATTAATATATTACCGTTTGATAAAAAAAAAGGATTAAGTATTTGTCAACATCAAATGGAATATAATTTAGATGCCGTAAGGATATATTATTGGTGTGGCAAATCTCATTAAAAAAAAAAAAGAAAAGGAAACAGATCAAAAAGTCAACTACAATTTGACTGTGGGTACTTCGACATAAATAGGAGATATGTGTTTCACATTTTCCTATTAAAATTAAATTTTAAATATTATATAATAATTTTTTTATGAAATTAAAGTATATAAAATATTTATTTTATTTTTATTATAAATTATAATTAATTGTTGTTATTATTAGATAAAATTATTATTATTATTAAAATATTTATATTATGATAATATTATTAAAAAAATGATATTATCATAATAAATATTATTATTAACACCAAAAATATCATCCATTTATAATTCTATTTATTAATAATTTCACTAAAATATAATAAAGATAAAATGAACATAAAATTATTGTCACTGAAAAATCGAAAATGTTTTGTGTTTCATGATTTTCTAATCTTTAATGCCAAAAATCAAACTTTATGTACTGTTTAGTTTTTCCAAGTCATTATTGTGTCAGGTTTTGGTGTAACGGTAATTAAAACAATGTTTCCAATTACATGTATTTAATCAATGACTTTTGAGTGATTGATTTGGTCAAATATAGTTTGCCTGATAAAATATTTTTAAAGAATATTGCTATTCATGACGGTTTTTATATTCGAGATGGTGCATAATGTCTTTCTAATTTTTAAAGTAAATAATTTTATCAGTATATCTGTGTAAATGTATCAAATTTTTGGTACTATCAACCGAGATTTTTTTTTTAATTTCATCATTGATTATTAGTTTATTTTTTTATCCTTTTTGTTTTTTATTTTTTTAGATTTTTCCACTGACTTCTTTTTCACTAACTAACTATTAGATTAATTTTTATTTTTAATTTTTAATTTTTTAATTTTTGAATTTTTTTTATTTTGATTTAACTAATTTAATTTCCTTTTAGATTTTTATTTTAAAGTTTTTAGATTTTTATTTTTAAGTTTTATTTTAGTTTAATTTCTTTATAGATATTATTTTTCATTTTATTTTTAGTTTATTAACTTTTACATTTTCTTTTAATTTTAGGATTTGAATGTAATAATTTTTTTTTACAATTTAAGATAAAAATGATCATAACAATCACATACAATAGAATGGACTATTATCTCTCTTCAAGTACTATCTTCACATGGTTTGACATGACCTAATTATTTATAGAGAGTTACTTTTCATCTTCTAATGCCACACAAATATGAATACTAAGAGAGATTTAAGAGGTTATGTGCAAGCTATTCTTACCACCAAGTTAGTTACTTTTCATCTTCTAATGCCACACAAATATGAGCTATTCTTACCACCAAGTTAGGGAGCAATTACTTCTGTAATATTTCGTGAGGGACTAATGCCAATAGAGAGAAGCATGGTGGATGCCATTAGTAGAGGAGCCTTAGTGAACAAAATTGTGCATGAGGCAAGAAAATTACTTGTAATTATGACAACCAACACTCAACAATTTGGCATATGTAGTAATCCACAAACAAAGGTAAATGAGTGATCGGATACGAATTGTATACAATGAATATACAAGTATATGTATCACAATAAGTAGTATAATGATAAGAAAAAATCGTTTTCATAGATATTATGTTATTAGAAACTAATTTTTCAAACTAAAAAAAATAAAAATAAAATTTTTTTTGTTTTTTTTTTATATTTTAAAGAAGCAAAATTAAAAGAATTAAAAATAAATAACAATGATTAGTAAATCAGATTTGGTAACTAAGAAGATATATGAGAAAATATATAGGAATACTTAATCCCCTAATTTTCTAAACATGTAAATCACTAAAATCTTCCAATATAATTATCAATTAATTACATAATCAATTGAATCTAATCTACCATGTATTTTCTCTCATTAAACTACACACCATATAGTAATTAACCTAATCATACTCTCACGTCAACTAAATTGCATACTACTCATTAAGTTCATCAATTATGGATCACACATATTAGAATCATACATCTCCATCTTAAAACTATGCATGTTATTTAATCAAGATAAACAATTAAATAATTATCTCAAATCTATTTAATTATCTTTATAGATCAATTGTTGGTCAAACAATTCATAGCATAAAAATCATATTAAATAATATAACTAAATTAAAATCATAATTAGGGTAACATATTATATCATGACATGGTGAAAATTTGGTTCATAAGACCCCTAGATTAATGAATTAACTAAACATAATTTTATTCATAAAGCTTATATTTTCATAAAAGAGACATAAAAATTGATAAAGAAAGGAGAAGAAGAAGAAATACAATTAATCTTTTGAACTGTAGTACTAATTTTCTCTCAAATCTCCACAAAAATTGTATCTCCTTTTGAATTTTTCTGTGTTTTTTTCTCTCTTCTTGGCTCTACAAACTGATAAATATTATGTAAATTTTGGCTCATTAGGGTTTATGGGAAAATTATGGGGTTAAATATATCTCAGGTGAAATCTGGACCATTAGATCAGCTTCAAATCAAGGGTTGAGATGAAAACATGAAAAATCGACAACATTGGTGAATAGAAAGAAGACACGTGACACACAGAATTTAGTGGGCAGAAAAAGAGAACAACGCATGGCATGGATGTACTAGTTTGGCTCGATGGTGCTGAGTTGGCTCCACATGGCGATTTGTGATTCTCGGATATTGCTTTCATGGTGCACAGTTGGAGGGAACGTCAAATAGAGTGAGGCCATATGAAGAGACTGATGAGCAGAATCTGCATTGCCTGTCCTACAAATACTTTGGTTTTATTATTTGTAAAACTCTCACAAATGTACAAATCATTTTATAGAAAATGACAAGTGTACTCCTAAGGTCGATCTAAGGAAGGAATATATGTGGTTTTTAATTTATTATTCAAAAATTTTAAAAACGAAATTAAATCCTAAATATCCTGTCACGATATTTCGGGTTTTGTGTTTTTCTAATCTAATAACATAAAAATAAACATAGATATGGATATGGATTCAATAAATATTTATGAAATTTTTTATCATTTATAATATTAGAGTATTTATGGATATAATAACTAAGTTAATTATGTTTGCTCATATTATTTAGGTTATTAAATATATAAATTGATATTTATTGATTCTTTCAATTTTTATATGAAAACCAGTTTTGGTGGAGTTAGATATTCTTTGTTAATTAAACAAATCAATTAACACCTACAGGCGAGGTCGATAATTAATTTGGTTAATTAAATTAATTATTTTTTTCTAAGAGATTGAAAATGAACCATTTAAATGCCACCTTTGGTGGGGTTAGATAGTTTAAACTTTATTCAAGGTGTCCAAATTAAACCTAAGAATTCAATTATTCGAGTACTAACTTTCAAGTTTTGAAACCATTACTAAAAATATGTTGTCAATACATTTTTGAATAATAGTTCTTATAAAAAAATTTGAAATAGAGATCCACTCTAACTATTGGGCGATTGTACCAATAAACAAAAGAACATTACTCTAAATTAGACCGGATAACTAAACCTTAAAATCTAATTTTCAGATTTAAGTTTGTAATGAAAAATAATATATTTCTCTTTAACATCCTTAATATAAAATCTTCAATAAAAATAAAATCAATTTATTTTATAGAATTTTTACCTATTTAATATTTCGCAAGCATAACAACGTTATTATTATATCATGTTTACAAACAGCTAGCCATGTTAAATTTAATCACACATAAATTAAATATAACATATAAGAATAAAATATAAAAATATTTTGGCATGATGCAGGCGACTGCACGTAGACTTCAGTATGGTGGGGTGCAACTAAGGGCAACTTTGTCCATTTTTCCATTTTTTTTTTACTTTTTCTCATTTTTTTCTCAACATATTTGTTATGTATTGCCTCTTGTATTATTCTTTGAGTCTTTAATTTGTTTTTGAAGAGAAAATATCTAAAAAGAAATAAAAATATCTATGATTTCGAAAAGATAAATTTTTATAAAAATATGATAAAATCATATAAATATAAATCTTATTAATCAATTAAAGTATATTAAATCATTATAATTTTAGTGCTTTTTAAGCACTCATCACAACCTTGAAATTACTACTTTTTGAATAAAATGAGTAAATATTAAGTAAAAAGTGCATTGATGACTCTACTTTCATAGAGTCATTACACCCCAAACATAACTCTTTGCTTGTCCTCAAGTAAAACCAAGTCTAGCTACATAAACTAATATGGGTAGTATATTCATAACTATATATCTCTTAATACATCCATATTTAGCCAAAACTATCCCCCTCAAAATTTGTACAATTCTGTGACATAGAGGTTTACATATTCATCAATATATGGATATGCAAGGTTTTTGAAAAATTGATTCGGGTGTGTGTTTTGCACTTGATATCATCCAATGCACTCATGAAATCAACCTATATGAGCATGCTAATCAATTCCATCTTAGAATTAGTATAGTAAGTCTATTTTTCACATCCCTCTCCATTAATATAAATATACACTTAGCTAAAGATCAATAAGGAGTTTACATGTTTGTAATGCAAGGCTTATCCGGGGGTCAATAAATGAAGACATTTACGCTCTTTCCACACCTTATTTTTATTTTTGTTCATCATGCAATTTTGTAACTGCAATTGAGCTATACCTTCATGTTTTAGTGCACCTTCTCTTATCATTCTTTTCATATTCTTTTATTCCACATCTCTTTTTTTGTAACTTCACAGCACTCCAAACTTATTTTCAATTTTATTTTCTTTTATTTAAAGGGATAATTTTTTTATGATTTTTGTTTTTTTATAGGTTGCATTAGATTTCACATCACTCTGTAGCATAGCCCATGATTGCATTTTTTTCTTTTCAAACAAGCTAACAGTGCAAGGGTAAATGTAGTACTTATTGGTTAGGCATAAAATATGGCTTAAAGATAGTAAAGGGTCTTTGTTAGGCTCAAATAGGTGACTTTGTATATTAACAATGGTTAGTTTGAAAGGTTCAATCGATCCAAATAAGACCTAAATCATCAATTTTGCTCATTTAGTTCATATGTTTCATATCAAGCATGCACGCATTTAGTTTCCATATATTTATCAATTTCTACCCAAATTATGATTAAAAAAATATCCTAAAAACAAATTCCCTAAAAATGAAAAATGCATACTAAATACTAAATTAGAGATTGAATTTCCCTCTCTTAAACTTAAATTGCACATTGTTCCCAACATGTACATATAAATATGAAAGATTTAAAGGAAAAAAGACTCCTTTAGTCTTGGCACATCACATTTGTTGTCAAAATGCTAAATATTATTGTCCCATTGCTTTCCAAATTTATTTTCCTACAAAAAATTAATAAAAATATATGTAAAATAGCATTGGGTTACCTCTCAACCAGCATCAGGTTTAATGTCCTTGACTAGATAGTCATATCAAGTCCTAAGGTACATCCCTCTGTGTCCATTTCTTTTGAGTTTTCCCAGAAAAAATTTGAGTCTTGATTTATTTAATAATACTTTATGTTCCAACTTAAAACACGGTGCTTAATTCTCTTATCATGCCATATTTTTGTTTTCTTTTGATACATTTTGGCATTCTTATAAACCCTCAATCGTAACTCATCCAATTTATGTATTTTCAGCATCTTTTTTATCTCTATGTTGTAATTTTTTGCTTGCCCTCTTAAATGGGATGGTAGGGAAACATTATGAGATCGAAACTTGGTGTCCCTTCAATAGATGGTTTGAGCTTAGATCATGTCTCATAACATTCCATAAACACATTTGATACACACATGATAGTCTTGTCCTCTAAAAAGTTCACACATTTCACAATATCAACCTTTGATTCCATACTTTCAAAGGTAAAATAGGTAAAGTTGTTTTCTGGTGAGTTTATGTCCTTGTTTATAGCATCATATGTTAAAGTATTAAGTGTGGATGACTCAACATATTCTTTTAAGTTGTCCTCACAATGAGTTACATTTATCCTTAAGCATTCATTAGCATTATCAATATCATGGGGGTTTAGATGCTTTAATAACTTTAGACCTTACTTTTTCATCTTGCACTCTCATTGTAAGTTCACCTCTTTGTACATGAATGAGTGCTCTTCCCATTGTTATGGTTATTTTCCATGTCTAGTACAATGAATTTTGGTGGAAAGATGAACTTATCTACTTTTACTAACACATCTTCTACCACACCTCGAGGTCTCTTAATTGATCTATTTGTCATTTGTAATGTTTTTAAAGTGGATTTGGCTTTACTAACCCTCAATCTCTTGAATATCAAAAATGGCATAAGGTTAATCCTGGAACCCAAGTCACATAGTGACTTGTCAAAATGGTTGTTCCCAATAGTGCAAGAGATGTCAAAACTACTTGGATCATTCATTTTTTGAGGTAGTTTTCTAGCAAGGATGGAACTACAACCTTCAATTAGGATTATTATTTCATTATCTCCAAGCGTCATTTTATTAGATAGGATGTCCTTTAGAAATTTGATATAAGAAGACATTTGTTCAAGTGCATCTACAAATGATAAATTTATGTGAAGCTTCTTGAAGACATATAGGAATTTTAAAAACTACATGTCTAACTTTTACTTTTATAGTCTTTGAGGGAAAGGAATAATGGGTTTGTAGAGTTTTCTCTCTTTTGGTGGAATTATTTCCTTTCCCTTACTTTCTTTATCCACTAATTCCTTCTCATTCTTGTCAATTTTTGCTTCTTCTCATCCTTTCTAGTCTCATGGTCCTCGTCATCCTTTTTATTCTCATGTTCCTTCTCTAGAGTTTTATCATTCCTCAAGCCTATGTCATTACAATGCTCCTTACCTTCTATTCTTGGGTTTATAATTGTGTCACTTAGAAGGTTACCTTAAGGCCTTTAACTTATTTCCTGGGAGATTTTCCCCATTTGGTTATCTAAATTCCGAATTAAAGCGTCTTGAGTGGACACTTTTGTATTTACTATCCTCAGTAGGTGGTTTCTTTTCTTAGGCTTAGGATTATTGTGGTTGTTAAAAATCGTGTGGTGGAAATGAATGACGATTGAATTGATTACCACCTTAATTGTTTTTATTCTAATAGAAATTGGGATGTTGTCTCCATCCTGGGTTATATGTGTTTGAGCATGGATTATTGTTGCGGTTCACATTACCTATATATAATACTGATTGAGTATTATTTGAACAATTATCAAATAAAGGAGCTCCCCCATAAAACACACATAACACCCCTAAATCTTAGACCTAGTTTATACTCGTTGGTAAGTGTAGTGATATCATTTACCTTATGCATTTTGGCTACTCTTCTTATGGCTATCATTTTGTCCATTAGACATTGATAATTATTTCTAGCCATTTTCTCAAGTAAATCATAGGCTTGATTGTAAGATTTGGCTATAAAAGCTCCATTAGTGGATGCATCAACAATGGTTATTGTTTGAGCATTGAGACCATTGTATAAAGTCTTTGTTTAGATCTAGTGAGGAATACCATGGTGAGGATACTTCCTTAGCAATTCTTTCAATCTTTCCCATGCTTCGTAAAAAGATTATGCTTCATATTATTTGTAGGAGGTAATGTCATTCCTAAGCTTGGCATTATTTGTTAGTAGGAAATATTTCATCAAGAATTTCTCCACCAAATCATATCAAGTTATAGTTGAATCAGGTGACAAAGAGTTTAGTCAAGCTTGAGCATGGTCTTGTAAAGAGTAGGAACAATCTAAGCCTAAATGCCTCTTTAGTCACACCACTAAATTTAAATGAATCTACAACTTCAATAAACAATTTGAGATGTAAATGAGGATCTTCTGTTGGTAATATGGTGAATTGTCTAACTATTTCTAGCATTTGAAATGACACTCATTTTAGTTACGATTAGCTTGAATGTTTGGCCTTGTAATACTTGGATTCA
This sequence comes from Hippophae rhamnoides, assembly GCA_033030585.1. Classification (NCBI taxonomy): domain Eukaryota; kingdom Viridiplantae; phylum Streptophyta; class Magnoliopsida; order Rosales; family Elaeagnaceae; genus Hippophae; species Hippophae rhamnoides. The sequence goes on from CM065431.1 coordinate 23,223,547, forward strand.
ACCCTTCTAGCGTAGGTATTGAATATTCATTCATAGCTCTATCCTTATCATCCATCAAAGGTATCTTGTTGTTCAAATTTAGTTTATTATTGTTTATTTATAAGGGATTAGCCATTTCTTCCACTTGGATGACAACTTATAGTTGTTTTATTGATCTCAAAATACGCTCAATTTCGAGATCTAAAGAAAACATTTCTTCCTTACGAGTTTTGCTCATGTAATAGACTCAAATGTGTTTCTAATAGAACTAAAAGATATGTCTAAAATAAAAATAAATAAATAAATAAATAAAATTTAAAAAATAAATAACTAAAAAAATGAATAAAGGAAAATTAAAATTAAAATAAAGGAAAATAAATTATGAAAAATAACTAAAATATAATAAAATAAAAAAATTAGTTTCTAATATTTATAATCACCAACAACGGTGCCAAAAACTTGATTGGACACGAGTTGTGTGTAATGAATACGCAAGTATACGTATCGCAACAAGTAATATAATAATAATAATAAAATATCAATCCCATGAAGATTATGTTATTAGAAATTAATTTTTAAAACTAAAAAAAAAAAATTTTTTTGTGTCTATATTTTTAGGAAGAAAAATTAAAATGACTAAAACTAAATAACAATAATTATTTAAATAGATTTGGTAACTAAGAAGATATATGAGAAAATATTTAGAAATATTTAATCTCTCAATTTTATAAACATATGAATCACTAAAATCTTTCAATATAATTATCAATTAATTGTATGATCAAGTGAATCTAACCAAACATGTATTTCTCTCTCAAATAAATTACACACCATATAGTAATTAACCTAATCATATTCTCTTGTCAATTAAATTGCATAATACTCATTAAGTTCATCAAATATGGATAACATACATAAGAATCATACATCTCTACCTAGAAACGATGCTTGTTATTTAATAAAGATAAATAATTAAATAATTCTCTTGAATCTATTTAATTATCTCTATAGTTGAATTTTTTACTAAACAATTCATAGCATAAAAATCAAATTAAATAATATAATTAAATTAAAATCATAATTGGGATAAAATATTATAACATCATATAGTGAAAATTGGGTGTAAGACCCCTAAATTAATAAATTAACTAAACATAATTTTATTCATAACACTTATATTTTTCATCAAGAAAGTCATAGAAATTGATAAAGGAGAAGAAGAAGAAATACAATCAATCTCTTGAATTGCCTCACCAATCTCTACTTGAATATATAAATTGTACCTGCTTTAAAATTTTTCTATGTTTTTCTATCTTCTTTGCCCCAAAAATTGATAAAACTTATGTTGATTTTGGCTCATTAGGGTTTACAAGGCAATTAGACTATCAGATCAACTTTATATCAAGGGCTGAGATGAAAACAAGAAAAATTAACAATACTGGCGAATAGAAAAAAGACATGTGGCACGTAGAATTTAGTTGGAAAATCAGAGCGTGATATGTGGCACGGGTGGACTGGTATGGAACAATGGTACTGAGTCGGTACAATGTGATGATTTGTGATTCGCTGATACAGCTTGCATGGTGCACAATTGGAAGGAACAGATAAATAGATTGACGACACATGGAGAGACAATTGATCGCATGGAGAATTTGGAAGAAATATGGTCCTGACATGTGTCAAAGCATTGTGTCATTCTATGCACGTGGCTTGACATGATTCACCTGCTCTATTTTCATGCATCAACTTGGCTTGCTCTATCTGCTCCACTACTTACATGGCATCCATGTGACAACTTCTAATGTGTCCTACATTAAAAATTCATAAAAATCCCAAAAATAATATTTTCATCTCTTTCCAATAAAAATTTCATACTTCAATGCTTTTAGCCCCAAAAATATTACATATTAAATAAAAAAAGAAAATATTAAGTAAAAAAGTGCAATGATGACTCTACTTTTATACAGTCATCAATGAGGTAAGTACTAAACCTACTCTTGAGGTTCAAGTTAATAATTTAACTGCTTTGGTATAACAATTAACTAGTGGATAAGTTAATGTTTGTGACATATGTTCTTCAATGGGACATGTCATTGATATATGTCCTACTCTTCAAGAAAATCATTTTAAGCAAGTTAATATTGTTGGAGGTTTTTTCATTTTCACTTCACCCAATTTCATTGTTAGGAATACACATTTGCTTCGACTCTACTCCTCACAAGTCAATACTCTCAATTCATTGAATCCTATAGGTTCAAGCACTCATACTAAGGATTATGTGAATATAATTTATGTTTAGAAATGAACTAATAAGTCTCTATACTTATAAAAGAAGAAAGCCTCAAAGTAGTGCATAACTTTGATCTTATGAAAAGAATTAAATGTATAAATTATAAAGATATCATATGTAGTATTTTTATGCATCAATCAAACTCATTAAGAAATTTTTTTAATATATATGCCTTTTAGAAGTGTAGGAAAAATAAATGCAATGACTTGTAAGAGAATTATGTTCTATATTTATTTTGTACAAACCAACTCTTGCAAGTATTTAAGGCTAAATAGATTGTAGTATGTAGATTATACTATATATTCTTTATCTCTCTATTTTTTTAAAAAAATATTTTTCAACATATTTTTTTAGAGTGGACCCATATACAGATTGTACATTTTTGTATGATTTTGGTGATTGGTTAATTTTTTGGCTTTTCTATTTGATTTTGATTTCGGTAACCCTAGATATGTCTCTTTTTGGTAGAAGTCATGCATGAATGAGATAAAGGCATATACTATCAATTTATACTTAAATTATTTAATCTAAGTAAATAAAAAATAAATATACACTATTTCAATGCTAATACCTATAGAGATCATCTAAAATTTTGAAGAAATAGAATAAGTGTTTTGAGTAGAAAGAAAATATTTCACTTAGAATAAAGGAAATTAAGGCTCAAATAATATCTCACAAGGGTAGTCTCCACTATTTGGTTCCTAAAAATCAATTTTGGGTTAATTTCATTTCAATATTTTATTATAAAATATTAGTTATGACACAAACTTACTAATTATCATATTACTCCATGAGGTGTTTTTGGAAATTAATCTAATCATGCAAAAAGACCTAATCATTGCTTAAACTTAATTTTTAATACATGATTATTTTTTGACAAAAATTTGAACACTACTCTAATTTACCTAAATATACATATAAAGAAAATAACACACATATATAAAAGAAAACAAATAAATTGAAAGAAACAATTAATATGAAAATACTCAACTAAATAAGCAAAATAAGACCACATTGTTTATAAAAATTTAAAATTTTGCTTAATTTGTGTAACTTTTAAATCCTACCACCCTTAACCTAAAATCTATCTTATCTTCAATGTAACAAATGCAAATTGTAAAAAGAGAAGGGATAGAAAATTTACAAAATTTCTTTATGTGTTAAGGATTTGGATGTAGAACGCTAGTTGCATCCAACATCAGATTTGAATACTACAAACAGGTACTCTAACACATCTTAACAAGAAATTATTTTATGTAATAAAATAAACAAAGTTTTCCTAAAAGAAAACAAATTAATAAAACAAACTAAATTTCTTAAAATAAAATAAAATTACCTTTCAATGATGGGTTGCCTCCCATCCGGTGCTTAGTTTAACCTTTTAGTAGGACATATCATTATGGTGCTAAGGTTTACTCAGTCAAATGCAATCAATTTCGGAAGTATGGTGTGGTCTTTCTAAATAAGGATTCACACGATGCCCATTGACTTTGAATGTTGTTTGTGTCTTGAAATAAAATAGTTATACTACTCCATGCGCAAATTCTTGATTATTTTGAATAGTCCCTCGCATCTTGATCTTAGTTTTCCTAGAAACAATCTCAAACGAGAGTTAAATAAAATAACTTTCATTCTAGAGTGAAGAGTCTTAGGAACTAGCCTTTTGTCATGATAACTCTTAGTACGTTCTTCGTACAATTTGGCATTCTCATGAAAGCCTCTTGTCACTAAATTGGACGTTTGAGGATGATATGGAGTTACTACTCTATGTGTAATGTTGCTCCTTTTCAGTACTCCATCAAATATTTTGTTATAAAAATGGCTACCTCTATCACTTATTGTAGCTCTAGGTGTTCTGAACCTACAAAATATCGAATCCTTCAAGAATTTTACAACAACATTTGCATCATTGGTTTAGTGGGGATAGCTTCTACCTACTTGGATACATAATCCACAGCAACCAAAATATATTGAAAACCATTGGAAGGGGAAAAGGACCCATAAAGTCAATCCTCCATATATGAAAGAGTTTAACAACTAAATTAGATGTCAAAGGCATTTCATCTCTTTTACATATGTTTCCTTTTCTTTGACATCTATCATATTGTGCATAAAACATATGAGCATCTTTAAAAAGAATGGGCCAAAAGAATCCAGACTATAATACGTTATGTGCAGTCTTTTCACCAACAAAATGGCCTATACAATGAAGTTCATGACAAAAAATCAGAATGCCCTTATGTTCTTCTTTAGGTACACATCTCCGAATGAATTGATCTTGACCAATCTTTATAAATAAGGGTCATCCAAGAAATAGTCCTTGATAGTTTTAAAGAACCTTTTCTTGTCTTGATATGAAGTGTTAAGTCTCAAAACATTAGTGGCAAGATAGTTTACAATATCAACATACCATGGGTTTGGACCTATTGAAAATAACTGTTCATGAGGAAAGGTTTCAACTATATATTCTTTACTTTCACCTTTAAGAGAATTGAAGTTAGAAATCAACCTAGACAAATGGTCAGCTACTAAGTTTTCATGGCCTTTCTTATTCTTGATTTCTAGGTCAAATTCTTGTAAGAGTAAGACTCACCTGATTAATCTTGGCTTGGAATTTGGTTTACTTCATAGGTATCATAAAGTAGCATGATTAGAATGCACAATCACTTTAGATCCTACTAAATTAGACCTGAATTTTTCTAAACAAAATACTATAGCCAATAATTCCTTTTTCAGTGGTGGTATTATTCATTTGGGCACCATTGAGTGTTTTTCTAGCATAGTAGATGACATGAAAAAGCTTATCCACTCTTTGTCGCAAGACTTCTCCAATAGTATAATTCAAAGCATCACACATTATTTCAAAAGGTAAAGACTAGTTTGGTGCCATAATAATAGGGGTAGATGTTAGTTTCTCTTTCAAGGTATTAAAGGCAATAATGAAATCATCGTTGAAATCAAAATAAACATCTTTTGATAATAGGTTACATAAGGGATGACTTATTCCCTTAACAGATGTATGGGGAGGTAGTTTGGATATCACTTCAACTTTAGCCTTTTCAACTTCAATACCTTTGTTTGAAATGATATGTCCCACAATTGTCCCTTGTTGAACCATAAAATGACTTTTCTTCCAACTAAGGGTTAGATTACATTCAATTCATCTTTCTAAAACCAAAGTCAATTTATGTAAGTAATCATCAAATGATTTTTCATAGAAAGAGAAATCTTCCATGAAAATATCAATGAATTTTTGCACCATGTCTGAGAAGATAGACATCATACATCTTTGGAACGTGGCGGGGGCATTGCAAAATCCAAATGGATTTCTTCAAAAAGTAAAGGTCCGAAAAGGACATGTAAATGTGGGCTTTTACTAATCTTTTGGTGCTATGGGTACTTGATAATATCCAAACAATCCATCTAGAAAATAGTAAAATTTGTGCTAAGCTAATATTTCCAACATTTGATTAATGAATGGAAGAGAAAAGTGATTTTTTAGTAAATAAATTCAGTGTCCTAAAACTATACACATCCATCATCCAGTTATTATTCTAGTGGGGACTAATTCACTTTTATCATTTTTAACAACTATTATCCCAAATTTCTTAAGTACCACATGAACTAGACTAATTCACTTACCATTAAAAATATGGTAGATAATTCCTTCTTCTAATAGTTTAAGAATTTCTTTTTTAACTAACTCTTGCATATTTGGGTTTAGTCTTATTTAGGCCTCTCAAGTTGATCTTATGTATACAAATAGTAGGACTAATGACTCTTATATTCTAGATACTCAAACCTATGGCTATAAACTTCTTAAGCCCTTTTATAAGGTCTTTTTCTTGGATTTTGGTCAAGGTTGAAGAAATTATCACTGAATAAGTTTCTCCTTATCCCAAAAAAACATATTTTAAGGGCATAGGTAAGTCTTTTACTTCATGTTCAGGTGGATTGGCCTCTTTACTAGATAAGGAACTGGGTAGAATGAAAAGTGTACTAGATTTTGTCATTAGTTCATCACTATCTAGTAGTTCAAGGTACCCCTTACATTCCTCATCTAAATATTCTTCAACATCTTCAAGTAATTTCAAGCATGTCTTCTATTATGGTTTGGGAAAAGGTGCTTTGGACAAGATTATCCAAAGGGTCAACATTGAATATTTCATCGATGATAGAAATAGAAGGAAAGTGTGAAGAATCAAAAACTTTAAAATGGGCAGTGTTTCCTAAGACTATCATTGTCAAATTTCCACCATGGACATCAATAATAGTCTTGTTAGTTGTCATAAATTGTCTACCAAGTAGTATTGTGTGCTCTCTGTCCAAGGCTGGAGTTTATTACATATCTAGAACCACAAAGTCAACAAATATTATCAATTTTTCTACTGATACCAATACATCTTCAACTATTCCCTTTGGATACTTAAGAGATCTATCTGCGAGGTGAAGGAATATAGTGGTGGGTTTTAAATCTCCTAAATTGAGCTGGAAGAATATAGAGTAGGGCATCAATTTTATACTAGCACCTAAATCAAGCATTTCTTAAGTGACCTTTCCATCCCCCATAGTTATGTTTAGGATAAAACATCCAGGGTCTTTCAACTTTGGGGGAAGTTAGTACCAAAGTATAGCACTAGAAAATTTTGATACTACTACTTGCTCATTAAGTTCATACCTCCTTTTCTTAGTGTTCTACTCTTTGAAAAACTTAGCATAGGAGGGCACATTCATGATCACTTCTAGTAATGTTAAATTGATATTTACTTTAGAAAGAAGATTAAAAAGGTTATATAATTGCTTATCTTGTTTGGATTCTTTTAGCTGGTGTAGAAAAGGTACTTGCAGATGGTGTGGTTATGTTGTCTTTTTAATTTTAGAGATGTTAGATGGTTCCCTAATGAGTTTTTCCGAAGGCTTGTGAAGTTTCACCCTTGTCTCTCCTTTTTGTGAGACTAGAATTTCACCTTCTTTGTTACCTGAACTACATGCTAGATCTTTAGAGATTTTAGGTAAACTAGTATTGACTACTTTACCACTTCTAAGGGTTCTTACATCCTTCACTTGTTCTGGTTGACTGGGCACCTTTCCTAGTTCTTGCTGATAACTGTATTTTATATAGTTATTTTCATCAATTTTATTAATGATAATTGCTATGTTCTTTATATTTTTGTTTAATTTTAGTTAAATAAATTAATATTTACCTTTTATGTGTTAAGAAATACATTTTTAATAAAATTAAATGATTTGTATCGAAAATGTACTTAATTTCATATTTATGTCCAAAAATATAATTTCAAATAATATAGTTCTTAATTACAATTTATAAAAATCGAAAATATAATTTAAATTGAATTTGGGCTTAAATATAATTATTAAAAGTTTAAAAATTTAATTTAAAATTAGCAAAGGGCTTAACTGTAATTTAAGAAAGTTCAAAATGTAATTTGAATTAAATTTGTGGGTCAAAATACAATTAATTAAAGTTTAATTTTTGCGCAGGAGAGACGAATTCCATGCGCAAGATCACACTTGCCCAACGTGGACCATCAGATCAGAGAAGAAATGGCCAGATGCGCGCATTTCAAGCACACTCGACCAGAGCGAGTGGATGTAGGATTCTATCTATCACGCGGCTCGGTGCTCCGAGTGGGACCCACCTGCCGCACAGGCCGGCGTGCAGGGTGGCACCCACGTGTCTGCTACGTGTCTACCAAATGTTGTAATCTCGTGTGGCTGAACCACATGCAATCGTTCCCTCCAACCATTTAAAGTATGCCACGTGTCTAACGTTCCCCTTGCACGAATCAAGAGCGGACGCGTGGTACATTTCGGGGAATGAAAAAGTGCCGAATCTCGCACCCGTTCCAGCCGCTGTCCCCCACGTTTCGCGCTCTTATCCCGTGCAACAAGTCTACGTGCGCCCATTCGTGGAAAGCAATGATTCGCTGCCACATGCCCCACTTTAAGCTTTCCACCAATCATATATCGACACGTGGCATGCACAATGAATTAAAAACTGCAGAAACAACTCTTCTTTCACGCGTGAATTAAAATGAGGTTTTTATTTTCGCGTGACCGCGGATTTTAAGGGGAATGTTGGGGTTTTATTTTCGATACAATTTTTTACGCGTGTATGTATTTTAATATTTTTAATGTATTTTTTTGGTGCTATAAATAGGTGATATTATGATAGAGTGAAGAAGTTTTTTTAGGGAGTTTAGTTTTGAGATTATTTTGTGTTGTTCGGTTTTGGACTACAGAACACGCAGAAGCCATTTTTTGGCTTCTGTTGTGTTCCGCGTGTGTCAAATATTTTCGTTACATGATGTTTTAATTTCCTTTCTTCTTCTTTTAATTTTTCAGCATCTGGTGTAATTTTTATTTTAATTTTATGAAGTAATTTAATTTTTCTAGGGTTGCATTTGATCTGAATTTATGAAGCTTTGATTTTAATTATTTTTTTGATAGATTTATAAGACATTCGATTTGTTCACTCTATCTTGTGCTTAATTCTTTTTGATTATTTACGAATTTTATCAAAACGATTTGTGGCACATTAATAAACTTGAGAGAGGCATTTTTGTGTATATTGCTCGTAGATAGAATGACATGTATGATGAAGGATAGGAATATACCCTAATTGTATGTGTGGCCTTTTGAAAACTTAGAACGTAATGAATCTTGGTGAATTTAATTCTCATAGAGATATAGTGAATTAATTTAACAAGGTGTGTCTATACGGAGCTCGGAAGAGATGTATGGATAAAAATAGAAGTTTTCGATTGACAAATTAAATGTACTAAAAAATATAAATCAAGAGAAAATAACACGATTTGAGTGGATTAGTTTGGTGAAAAAATGCAATCCTATAGTTCTCTTATTTTCTTGTTACCTTTTTCTGAATCAACGATTGTTTTGGATAAAATCAGAGAGATACAATTTTAGTACTCAACAAACTATAGTAACAAATCTCCGTGGGAACGATACTTTACTTATAAATCTTTATTACTTGTGACCGTGTATATTTACACGATTTTCTGTGTTGTAAAACAGACAACAAGTTTTTGGCGCCGTTGCCGGGGATTTGTTTTACTATTTTCATTGTTGATATTAATACCAATCAATCTGATTTTAATTAAAAAAAAAAGAAAAAAATATATTTTTTTATTGTTTCGTGTTTATTTTATTTTTCAATTTTCTCGTGGGTTGAGATTTTGTTTGACACACAAATCTTACCTCACAAAAAGAAAAATAAATTGTTTATTTGTTTATTGTTGGTTTATTTTATTTTTCAATTTTCTCGTGTGTTGAGATTTTGTTTGACACACAAATTTTAATTCACAAAAAGAAAAAAAACACAAAAAAATAAAAATAAAAAAATTTATGGTTTGTGTTTCTTAATTTATATTTCAATTTTCTCGTAAGTTGAGATTTTGTTTGACACACAAATCTTAACTTACAAACAGAAAAACAAATTGAGAAGTCAAGCTGAAGACTATAAATCAAGCGCTTCTTGGGAGGCAACCCATGTGCTTTATATTTATTTTTTTTATTTTTCGCATGTATTGTTTTTTATATTTTGTTATGTTATTTTTTTTCTTTCGTAGGTGCAAATTGGAGGTAATGAAGCTATTTTGGCTTAACCAATCAAACAAACCAGGAAGTTTCTTTAAACCCATCTCATATGTTCTTTAACTTACACACATTGAAGACAATGTGTATATTAAGTTTGGGGGTGGTAGATATATTGAACTTAATTGAAATACTTTCTAGATGTTCTTGCTTGTGAAAGTTTTTTGTTTGTTTGGTTGATTGTTGATATTTTGCTATGAATAGTGATTTATTTTTATTTCTTTGATTTAAATGATGCATAACTCCTTGAAACATTTGAATAGTATCTAAGTGATGAATAATTTTTACGTATGTTTCATTTTTACAAGAATAAATGTTTGAGCACAAGTCTTGATTTTTGAGTTGCTATACTAATTTAGAGAATGTTTATGTGAGTATGGAATTCGATTGATTTTTGTGGTGTTACAGTTCTTAGAATTTGTTTGATTTTCTCTTGAGGCGAAATTATAGATAACATTTAACTAAGAAAATGATTTAGGCCATCTTTGGATCGTTTGATACTTTCTATCTACCTTCATATGCATTATCCATAGTATACCCCTTTTGAGCTTGAAAGTTTATATATATATTTTTCTCATTTCAAAAGCCTACCTTAATATATATATATATATATATATATATATATATATATATATATATATATATATATATATATATATATATATATATTTCTTATCTCACTAACATGTGACAATTGTTAGTAAATATTTAAAGATATATCCGAAAAAAAGTGGGTACTAAAAAAAAGAGAAAAAAAGCAGAAAAGAAGAAAACAATCTTATTATGGTATGTGATGGTAAATCCCAAATTGGGAAGTATTTATTGTAATGATTGAAGTTATCCATTTCAATCCTAAAATGTTATGCTTGGGAAATTGTTTTTTGAGCTAAATATTATCCTTTATCCTACCTTTACCTAAGCCATACATTACAAGCTTAATAAAGTCCTATTGATTTGGTGTTTTGTGTTTGTCTACATTAGTGGAGAGAGATATGAAAAATAAACTATGAGATTTGTGATTTCATGACAATTTGTTTGATTTTATATTTGTATAAACTGATCCGGATTGCATGTGATGAAATATGAAAAGACTTCACACACACACACACTAACATTCATTGTGAAAATGTAATATACTTTTAAATTGATTTTGATACTTAGATAAGATTCTCTTATTTCTTTGAGTTATGTAATTTGGAAATACTAAAAAAAATATTTTGAAAATCACTATTTTAAATGCAGTTATCTTTGTTTTATTTCTTTCCTTTTGCTCGAGGACTAGCAAAAACTTAAGTTTGGGGGTGTTGCCTTTGCATTTGTTCAGCTAGTTGCCAAACTTTGGCTTCAATCCTTTTAATTGAAGTCTCTATGGTGCTCAACCTTTGATTATTCATCAATTGGTTTTTGTAACTAACTTGAATAAAATCATTCAAGCTATCCTCTAAGGTTGGCTTAAAAGATTGATTTGGTAGGTAATGGTGGTTTTTATTTGGCCTTAGTGTTTGACATTGGGTGTAGGGTGATTATAGGTGTTTGGATGATACCTTTGAAAGGAGTTAACTTCCTCCATGGAATCCACACTATAATCATAAGTATATGAACAATTACAAGCATTATGACCAATTGAAAAACACACTTTACACATCTCTTGATTTGGCATTTGGTGGGTAATGAGAAGTTTCCTTGCTTAGTCATTTTAGCAAGTTGCAAGGTCATTTCATTATTGGAGCCAACTTCATTGACTTATACTCTCCTTCTTCTTGTACTTCTTCCTTGGGAATTAGAACCGAACAGCTCATAGAGATTATGGGTTTCCTATGTCTTCTTTTCTCCCATAGCTCCTCTAGTAGCATTATCAACCATGTATTGACTCCATAGTGTCAATCCATCATAAAATAATTGGTTTTGTTATTGTAATGGAAAAGTATGACGAGGACATTGAATGAAAAGGAGTTTGAGTCTTTCCTAAGCTTCATGAAAGGGCTCTTCATCCATTTGAGAAAATGTTGCTATCTTCATCCTTAGATCAATAGTCTTTTGGTGGGAATATAACCTACCCATAAACGTTTCATAGACTACCTTCTAAGTTGTTAAAGAACCTCGGAGTAGAGTAATGAACCATGAAAAAGCTTTATCCTTGAGGGTGTAAGGAAAAAACTTGATCCTAAGCTAGTCTTCATCAATTCTCTACATTGGAAATGTATGGACAATAGTATAGAATTATCTAATGAAATGCAAAGGTAATTCATTAGGGATACCATATAAGGAAGGCAACAAAGAAAAATGAATCTTTTTCAATTCATATTTCCTTGTAACCTCTTGCAATTGCATGCCGAATGTTGCAAAGTCCATCATTTTCTCTCTATCTCCAGCATCTCCCACGGCTACTTGTTATTGAAATTGATCCTTCTCCTCTTGCGTATCAAAATCTAGCTCCTAAATTTAAAAATAGTAAAACTCTCTAAGAAATATTTCTCACATGTAAAAATGTATAGGCTTAAAGAAGAAAGACATAGAACATTAGCTTTTTTTAATGCTAAATTTAAAGAATGGACACAATTTTTGAAACAAATGAATTTCTTTTATTTCATTGGAATTTTATTACAAAAATTCTTAAAATAAAAACAAAACAAAAAAAACTAAAAGAAAAGAAAATACAATAATGGGTGACCTCCCAGTTAGGAATAAAATTTATCGTCTTCTAGTAAGACGTTGCTTGGAGATTTTAGAATGACAAACTCAATGTCTCCAATTTTTGACTTTTTTTCATTCTTTTTCTCTAACATATTTGTTTGAGCATGGTTGAAATTCACATTACTTGCACATTGAAGGGTATCTAGGAGGGCCCATAGATCTATTTTCATGCTCAAAATTTCATTTAAGTTTTATAATTAAAACCTTTAAGCATAGATTATTCTAATTTCTTAAACATTCATGATTTACTACAATAATTAGCCAAAAATTACTTTCATATTTTAATCAAATGTTTCATTTTCACTTCACTCAATTTCAATGTTAGGAATACGAAGTCGCTTCAAATCTACTCCTCATAAGTAAATACTTTCAATTCACTGAATCCTATGGCTTCAAGCACTCATACTAAGGCGTATGCGAATATAATTTATGTTTAGAAATGAACTAATAAGTCCATATACTTATAAAAGAAGAAAGGATAAAAATAGTGCATAACTTTGATCTCATGAAAGGAATCGAATGTTTAGGATTTCATAAAGAAATCCCAAAATAATTCTCATGCCTCAATCAAAATCATTAAATAAAAATTTCAAGATATATGCCTTATAGAATGAAGAAAGTTCAATGAATTTTTAGGGATTTACTTCCTATTACTTTCTTTTGTATTTGGCCTTTTTCAATGATGGGTTGCCTCACATCCAATGCTTAGTTTAACGTCTTACCAAAAAGAATCATTATAGTGATGATGATCAATTTATCAATATGGAATCAACGTTTTCCATGTTGTTTTATCCTTCTAAATAAGGCTTTACATGGTGCCCATTGACTTTGAAATTTATTTGTGTCTTTGGATTCAATGACTCTATTGCTCCATGTGAAAAAAACTTGGACAATTTTGTAAGGTCCATCCCATCTTGATTTCAATTTTCCTGGAAAAAATCTCAAATTAGAGTTAAATAAAAGAACTTTCATTCCAGGAAGAAAAGACTTAGGAACTAGCCTCTTGTCATGATAGTGTTTATTACACTCATTGTATAATTTTGCATATTCATATCCCTTGTCCCTAATATCTTTCAACTTATTAAGATGGAGCAACCATTTTTATCCTACTTTATCTAAATCCATGTTCAACTCTTTAATTTCCTAATAAGCCTTATATTTGAGTCCAATAGGAAGATGGCACGCTTTCCCAAAGATTAACTGGTAAGGGCTCATCCCAATGGGTGTTTTGTAAGCTATGTGGTATGCCCATAAGGCATCATTGAACTTGATTGCCCAATAATTTCTTAAAGGATGCATGATGTGTTCCAAAATTCCCTTAATTTGCCTATTACTTACTTCCACTAAACCAAAAGTTTGAGGATGATATATAGTAGCTAATCTTTTTGTAATGTTGTACTTTTTTAGTACTCCATCAAAGATTTTGTTACAATAATGGCTACCCTCAACACTTATTATAACTCTAGGCATTCTGAACCTTCTAAATATTGAATCCTTCAAGAAATTTACAACAACATTGGCATCATTGGTTTAAGTGGTATAGCTTCTACCCAATTGGATACATAATCCATAGTAACCAAAATCTATTGAAAACCATTGGATGGGGGAAAAAGGACCCATAAAGTCAATCGAAGCATGCATCGAAGAGTTTAATAACTAAATTAGTTGTCAAAGGAATTTCATCTCTTTTGATTATGTTTCCTTTTTTCACATCTATCACATTATGCACAAAACAAATGAGCATCTTCAAAAAGAGTGGGCCAAGAGAATCTATATTGTAATAAATTACGGACTGTCTTTTTGCCACCGAAATGGCACCAACAATGTAGTTCTTGAAAAAAAGTTAGAAGTCTCTTATGTATAAATAAGGGTCATCCCAAAAATAGTCCTTGAAAGTTTTAAAGAACCTTTTCTTGTCCTAATATAAAGTATTAGGTTTCAAAACACCAGTGGCAAGATAGTTTACAATATCAGCATTCCATGGGTTTAGACCTATTGAAAATAATTTTTCATCAGTAAAGGTTTCAACTATATCTTCTTTACTCTAACCTTTCAAAAAATTGAAGTTAGAAATCAACCTAGACAAATGGTCAGCTACTAAGTTTTCATTGCCTTTCTTAGCCTTGATTTCTAGGTCAAATTCTTGTAAGAGTAAGACCTATATGATTAATCTTTGCTTGGCATTCAGTTTACTTAATAGGTATCTTAAAGCAACATGAATAGAATGCACAATCACTATAGATCCTACTAAATAGGACCTAAATTTGTATAAAGGGCACACTATAGACGATAAATCATTTTAGTGGTGTTATAATTCATTTGGGCATCATTGAGTGTTTTTCTAGCATAGTAGATGACATGCAAATACTTATCCACTCTCTGCCCCATGACAACTTTGATAGCATAATTAGAAGCATGACATATTATTTCAAAGGGTAAAGACTATTTTGGTGCCATAATAATAAGGGAAGATGTTAGTCTCTCTTTCAAGGTATTAAAGCAATAAGGAAATCATTGTTAAAATCAAAATAAACTTCTTTTGATAAAAGATACATTAGGGACGAATTATTTTATTGAAATCTTTAATAAATCATCTGTAAAATCCTACATGTCCTAAGAAGCTTTTTATCCCTTTAACAGATATTGGAGGAAGTGGTTTGGCAATCAGTTCAACATTTTCCTTATGAACTAAAATGAATTTTCTTTCAACTAAAGCTTGGATTTTATTCAATGCATCTTTCTAAAACCATGAAAGTCTCAATGAATTTTTCCATCATGTCTGGGAAAATAGACATCATACATCTCTGGAACATGGTGAGGGCATTGCATAACCCAAATGGAATTCTTCAAGAAGAAAATGTCCTAAAAGGACATGTAAATGTGGTCTTTTCCTAATCTTTTAGTGCTATGGGTACTTGATAATATCTAGATAATATATGTTGAAAATAGTAAAATTCATGCCTTGCTAGTCTTTCCAACATTTGATCAATGAATGGAAGAGGAAAGTGATCATTTTTAGTATATAAATTCAGGTCCTTAATCTATACACATCCTCCATCCAATGATTATTCTAGTAGGCACTAATTCACTTTTGTCATTTTTAACAACTATTATCCCAGATTTCTTAGGTACCATATGCATTAGACTAACCCACTTATTATTGGTGACAGGGTAGACAATTCCTTGTTCTAACAATTTAATAATTTCTTTCTTAACTCACTCTTGCATGCTTTGGTTTAGTCTTCTTTGGGCCTCTCGTATAGGTTTAGCACCATCCTCCAAGTTGATCTTATGCATACACATGGAAGGACTAATGCCTCTTATATCCTCGGTACTACAACCTATGGATTTCTTAAACCTCTTAAACACTTTTATAAGTTCCTTTTCTTGGGTTTTGGTCAAGGTTGAAGAAATTATCACTGTATTAATTTCTCCTTCTCCCAAAAACACACATTTAAGTGTTTAGGTAAGTGTTTGAGGTTAAGTTTAGGTGGATTAGCCTCTTTACTAGATGGGGAACTCGGTAGATTTAAAAGTGGACTAGATTTTTTTCATTAGTTCGTCACTATCTAGTTGTTCAAGGTACCTCTTAAATTCCTCATCTAATTCTTCTTTGACCTTTTCAAGTGTAAGAACAATTTCAACCTTATCTTATATTCTGGTTTGGGAAAAGGTGCTTTGGACAAGATTATCCAAATGGTCAACATCGAATATTTCATCGATGGAAAAAATAGAAGGAGAATGTTAATAAGCAAAATTTTAAAATGAACTATCTCTCTTAAAACTATCATTGTCAAATTTCCATCTTCTACATCAATAATAGTCTTGGTAGTTGCCATAAGTGGTCTATTAAGCAGTATTATGTGCTTTTTGACCAAGGTGCATTTTCTTGCATATCCAAAACCACAAAGTCAACAAGTTTTATAAGTTTGTCTACTTGTACCAACATATCCTCAAATATTCCCTTTGGATACTTAAGAGATCTATCTGTAAGTTGAAGGGACATAGTTGTGGGTTTTAAATCTCCTAATTCAAGTTGTAAGAATATAGAGTAGGGAATCAAGTCTATATTAGCACCTAAATCATGCATTGTTTTAGGGACCTTCCCATCTCCTAATCTTATGTTTATGATAAAAATTCCAAGGTCTTTCAACTTTGGGCGAAGTTGGTGCTGAAGTACAGCACTAGAAATTTCTAATTCTACTACTAGCTCATTGAGTTCATTCTTAGTTTCTTAGTGTTCAACTCTTTGAAAAACTTATCATAGGAGGGCACATTCCTGATCACTTCTATATAATAATGGTAAATTGATATTTACTTTGGAAAGCATATTAAAAAGATCATAGAATTTCTTATCTTTCTTGGATTCTTTCAGCCGGTGTTGAAAAGGTACTTGTAGCTGGTGTGGTTCTATTGTCGTTTGAATTTTAAGGATGTTAGATGACTCCCCAATGAGTTTTTTTTAAGGATTGTCAAGTTTAGCACTTGTCTCTCCTTTTTTTTAGACTAGAATATCACCTTCTTTGTTACCTGAATATAAGTAGATCTTAAGAGATTTTAGGTAAACTAGTATTGACTACCTTACCACTTCTAAGGGTTCTTACATCCTATTCTTGTTCGGGTTGACTGCTTAACTTTCCTTGTTCTTGCCTTTGCCTTTTTTAAGCTAGTTTCCCAACTTTATCTTCAATTCTTTTAACCGAAGCCTCCATAGTGCTCAACCTTTGATTATTCATCAATTGGTTATCATGATTGAACTTGAAGAAAAGAATTCAAGCTATCCTCTAAGGTTGGCTTAAAAGATTTATTTGGTGGGTAAGGGTGGTTTTATTTTACCTTAGTATTTGACATTGGGTGTAGGCTTGGTAATTGTTTGGTGTCCAATGATGGTTAGGGTGATTATAGTTGTTTGGATGATACCTTTGAAAAGAATTGACATCCTCCATGGAATCCACACTAGAATCACAAGTATATGAACAATTATGAGCATCATGCGCAATTTAAAAACACACTTCACACACTTCTTGATTTGGCATTTGGTTGGTAGTGAGAAGTTTCACTTGCTTAGTCAATTCAGCAAGTTGCAAGGTCATTTCATTACCAGAGAAAACTTAATTGAATTTTCTTCTTCTTCTTCTAGTACTTCTTTCTTGGGAATTAGAACCCAACAGGTCATAAGGTTTCCACTACGATGTTTTCTCCCACAGCTCCTCCAATAGCATTATAAACCATGTATTGACTCTACGGTGTCAATCCATCATAAAAGAATTGGTTCCATAGCTGTAATGGAAAGCTATGATAGGGATATTGAATGAAAAGAGTTTGAATCTTTCCAATGCTTCATGAAAGGGCTATTGATCCATTTGAGAAAATGTTGCTATCTTCATACTTAGATTAATTGTCTTTTGATGGGAATAGAACCTACCCATAAAATTTTCATAGACTATCTCCCAAGCTTTTAGAGAAACTAGTTGTAGAGTAATAAACCATGACGAAGCTTTATCCTTGAAGGTGTAAGGAAAACACCTCATCCTAAGCTGGTCTTCATTAATTCTCTACTATGGAAAGGTTTGGAAAATAACATAGAATTCTCTAATGAAATACAAAGGGTCTTTATTAGGGATACCATAAAAGGAAGGCAACAAAGAATAATATATCCTTTTCAATTCAAAGTTCCTTGCAACCTCTTGCAATTTTTTTCCAGAAATTGCATTGCCAATGATTGGTGTTGTATAGTTCTTCGTCATTTTCTGCCTATCTCCAACATCTCCCATGGGTATTTGTAGTTGAAATTGATTCTCCTCCTCTTGCGTATCACATCTAGCTTCTAAATTGAAAAATAGTAGAAATTTCTAAGAAAGATTTCTCACTTGACAAAATGTATAAGGTTAAAAAAAGTAGGGAAGCTAAGTTAATTTTTTTGTGATGCTAAATTTAAAGAATGGACACAATTTTTGAAACAAACAAATTTTTATTATTTCATTGGAATTTTATTACACACATTCTTAAAATAAAAACAAAACAAAACAAAACAAACTAAAAGAAAGGAAAATACAATAATGGGTGACCTCTTAGTTAGGACTAAAATTTGTCATCTTTTGGTAAGACGTTGCTTGGAGATTTCAGAATGAAAAACTCAATGTCTCCTCTTATTGAATTTATTTGATCCAATTTGACCATTCAATTATCTTTCTTTGTTTTTGCAAATGCTCAGCTAACTATTCCACTTAGACTTCCACCTTTTTGATAGAAGCTTCCATAGAGTTCAATCATTGATTAGTTTTAGATTGGTTATCTCTACAAACTTTAATAAAATAATTCAAGTTATCCTCTAGGGTTGGTTTACTAGGAAGGCTTATTGGAATGGGTTGGTGGAATTCTTGGCCTAGTTGATTTAAGTTTTGGGCAAAATGAGGGTTATTTTAGCACTAGGAGAAGTTGGGATGATTTCTCTACCCAAGATTGTAGGTATTTGAATTAGGGTAGACTCTTGGTCTCTATTGATATCCTCCCAAATCATTAACTTGTTCAGGTCTAG
Source organism: Hippophae rhamnoides (assembly GCA_033030585.1). Taxonomy (NCBI): domain Eukaryota; kingdom Viridiplantae; phylum Streptophyta; class Magnoliopsida; order Rosales; family Elaeagnaceae; genus Hippophae; species Hippophae rhamnoides. Next base: position 23,242,683 of record CM065431.1, read on the forward strand.
TTGGTGCTTCTCCTTGATATGGATAGGCTTCAGTACCAAGCCCTATGTTGCTGCACAAACCACAATGTTCATTGTTGGTGTTGGTTTGCAAGGTTTAAGCTATAATTTAGGTGCCTCTTCAATGGATGGGTTGAGCCTTGATCTTATCTCAAGACATTCCATAAAAGCATTTGATACACATATGAGAGGTGTGTCCTCCAAATGTTCACACGATCTATAATATCAAACTTTGATTCCATACTTTCAATGTTAAAACAGGTTTAGTTTTTTTGTAGTGAGTTTATGTTATTGTTCATAGCATCATGTGTTAAAGTTTTAAGTAAGGCAGTTCAACAAGTTTTATTAGGCTACCAATATGAATGTGTGAACCTAAGTTAGTGTCATGATATTCATTAGCATGTTTGTTCATAGAATTAAAAAGAATATACTCTAAAGCATCACTAGGGAAAATTTCATAAAGAATTTTAGTGGTTATCTCACCAGTAACATCTATCTGAAAGCAATTATTAGCATTACCAACATGATAAAATTTTAATTTCTTTGAACACGTTATATGTTACTTGTTCATCTTTCACTCTTATTGTAAAATAATCTTTTCATACATCAATGAGTGATTTTTCATTTATGAATAATGGACTACTGATGAGTGCTCAAAAAGCACTAAAATAACCATGATTTTATGCACATTAATTGATTAAAAATATATATATTTATATGTTTTATCATATATTTATATAAATTTGTCTTTTTCAGAATCACGGGTATTTTTATTGTTTTTCAGGTATTTTGGCTTAAAAACGCAATTTAAAGACTAAAAGAGGAATACTTGAAGCAATACATCACAAATATATTAATAAATAAGTGGGAAAAGGTCAACAAACATGGAAAAATTGGACAAAATGGGTCAAAAATGTCAAAAATGTCAAAAAGACGGAAATCGCTACAAAGTATCACAGCGCGCTAGCGCCAAAGCGCCCCTCCGCCCGCCCAACGCGTTTTTCACCCCATTTTTCACGCAAGAGTCTCGTGACGCCATGCCGACGTCATTGATGACCTCAAGATTTCCATTACACGTTTTTTAATTTTTTAATATTTGTTTTAACATTTTTTTCTCTCTATCCTCACCTATAAATACCCCCTTCCCTTCACTTCAAAACACACCTTCAAAACCTCCAAATACATTCTTTTCTCTCTTTCTTTCTCTCTTTTCTTAGATTTTTAGTTTTTCTAATGTTTTCTTAGTTTTTAGCTTTTCTTAGTTAATTTCTCTTAGTTTTAGAGTTCTTCCCTTTTTAGGGAAGAACTAGTTATGTTTTTGTAATATTTTAGCTTTTGATTCAATAAACGGGAGTGCAAATTCCGCTTGGAGTTTTTCCAAGAACGAGAATAAGCGTCAAGTTCGTAAGGAAATTATTTTCTTTACGCTTATTTTTATGCTTTATTCTTACATGTTATATTTAATTTGTCTGTGGTTAAATTTAATCATGTGCTTAGTTAACATGATGTAATAATGACGTTGTTATGCTTGCGAAATATTAAATAGGTAAAAATCTCTAAAATGAATTGATTTTATTTTTATTCATGATTTTATATTAAGAATGTTGTAGAGAAATATATTATTTTTCATTACAAACTTAAACCCGAAAATTAGATTTTAAGGTTTAGTTATCCTATTCGATTTAGAGTAGTGTTTCTTATTTGATGGTGCAATCGCCCGGTAGTTAGAGTGAAGCTCTATTTCAAAAGTTTTTATAAGAATTATTATCTGAAAATGTATTGACGACATGTTTTCGGTAGTGATTTTAAAACTTGAAAGTTAGTACTCGGATAACTAAATTCTTAGGTTTAATTTGGACATCTTGAATAAAGTTTAAACTGTCTAACCCCACCAAAGGTGGCATTTAAATGGTTCATTTTCAATCTCTTAGAAAAAGGAATTAATTTAATTAACCAAATTAGTTATCAACCCCACCCATAGGTGTTAATTGATTTGTTTAGTTAACAAAGAATATCTAACCCCACCAAAGGTGGTATTCATACAAAAAAGGGAGAATCAATAAATATCAATTCATATCTTTAATAACCTAAATAATATGAGCAAGCATAATTAACTTAGTTATTATATCCATAAATACTCCACTATTATAAATGATATAATTTTCATAAATATTTATTGAATCTATGTTTATTTTTATGTTAGTAGATTAAAAACACAAAACCCAAAATATCGTGACAGGATGTTTAGGATTTAATTTCGTTTTTAAAAGTTTGAATAATAAATTAAAAACCACATACATTCCTTCCTTAGATCGACCTTGGGAGTATACTTATCATTTTCTACGAAATGATTCGTGCACTTGCGAGAGTTTTATAAATATAAAACCAAAGTATTGGCAGGATCGGCGATGCCGGTTTTCGTTCATCAAGTTTTCGTTCATCAAAGTATTTGGCGATCACGATTCTGCTCATCAACTACCAAGTATCATAGGAATATCATATCTTCTACTACTCCTTGGGGTCTTCTTAGTGACATGTCAACCATTTGCAATGTTACTAAAGTGGGTTTGGCATTACCGACCCCTCATCTCTTGAAAATTGATAATGACATGAGGTTAATGTGAAAACCCAAGTGACATGGTGCCTTAACAAAATGGATGTTCCTAATAGTGCAAAAGATGTCAAAGCTACTTAGATCTTGCAGTTTTTGTGGAAGTTTTCTATCAAGAGTAGTACCACAACCTTCAATAGAGGTTACTGTTTCATGATCTCCAAACCTCCTTTTATATGACAGTATATATTTCATGAATTTGGCATAATATGACATATATTCAAGTAAATCTATAAATGACATATTTATGTGCAGCTTATTGAAGATTTCAAGGAATTTTAAAAATTGGATGTCTAACTTTTACTTTTATAGTCTTTAAGGAAAAAAGAATAGTGTGTCCATAGACGTTGTTCTTCTTTGGTTGAATGAATTCATTTTTAGTGATTTTTTTATCCACAAGTTCCACCTCATCCTTGTTAGTTTCCTATTTCTCCTTATCCTTTTTAATCTCATGTAAATTTTTTATCACTTATTGAGGCTATGCTTTTACAATGCTCCTTACCTTCTGTTATTAGGTTTATAAGTGCATTACTTGTAAGGTTATCTTAAGGCATTTGACTTATGGCCTAGGCAAGTTTCCTATTTGGGTCTCTAAATTTTGAATTTAAGCTTCTTGAGTGGACACTTTTGTATTTACTTACTAGAATAAGTCTTTCATCATCCATATTAAAGTATTTATATTGTCCTTAATAGATGGATTTTTATTTTGGGCTTGTGGTTGTTATGGTTGCTGAAAACCCGGTGGTGGAAATGATTCATGGTTGAAATGTTTATCACCTTGATTGTTGTTTTTAGTCCAAGAGAAATTTAGATGTTGTCTCCATCCTAGTTATATGTGTTCGAGTATGGATTATTGTTGTTTTTTTCACATTACCCACATAGAATGTTGATTTAAGATTATTTGGAAAATTATCAAACAAATGAGCTCCACGAAAAAAAACATAGGACATCCCTAAATCATGGACATGGTTTATACTCACTAGTAGTTTTGAGCCTTCAAAAGATTCACCAAAGATGCGTGACATCATTTACCTTATGCACTATGGCTAATCTTCTTATGGCTGCCATTCTGTCTATTAGCCATTATTAATTAATACTAGTCATTTTCTTAAGTAAATCTTAAAGCTTGATTATAAGATTTGGCTAGTAGAGTTCCATTAGTGAATGCATCAAAAATGGTTCTTGTTTAAGCATTGAGACCATTGTATAAAGTCTATATTTGGATCTAATGAGGAATACCATGGTAAGAACACTTTCTTAGAAATTTTTTGAATCTTTCCCATGCTTCATACAACTTTCGCATTCCTAGTTGGTGGGAAATATTTTATCAAGAATTTCTTCACCAAATCATTCCAAGTTGTAATGGAATTAGGTGCCAAAAAGTTTAGCCAAGCTTAAGTACTGTCTTGCAAAGTATGAGGGAACAATCTAAGCCTAAATGCCTCCTCGATCACACCACTGAATTTGAATGAATCTCCAATTTCAATAAAAAAATATGAGATGTAAATGAGGATCTTCTATTGGTAATCTACTGAATTTTTCAACTGTTTGTAACATTTGAAACATCATTGGCTTTAGTTTAAGATTATTATCTTGAATGTTTGACCTTGCAATACTTGGATTTAGTCCTTCCAATATAGGTAATGCATATTCATTCATAGCTCTATCCTTATCATCCATTAAAGGTATCTAGTTGTTCAAATTTATCTCATTAGTATTTATTTCTAATGGATTAGTCATTTCTTCCAATTTGGTCACAACTTGTTATTTTCTTATTGATATCAAAGTATGTTCAATTTTGGGATTTAAAGGCAAAATTTCTTTTATACAAAATCTGCTCATGCAATAGAGTCAAATATGTTTCTAATAGCATTAAGGGAAATGTCAAAATTAAAAATAAATTAATAAATTAATAAATTAAAATTAAAATTATGAAAAATAAATAAATCAAATAACTAAAATAAAATCAAATAAAAATTAATTTATAAAGTTTATAATCCCCGGCAACGGCACCAAAAACTTGATTTCTCAAATTGTATGCAATGGGTATACAAGTATATATATCACAAAAAGGTAATATAATGATAAAAAATATCGTTCACATCGAGATTATGTTATTAGAAACTAATTTTAAATAAAAAGCAAAGACCAATTTATTGTACTTTGAGAAAGAAAATTTAAAAAAACTAAAAAGAAATAGCATAAATGTGGTTAAATTATTAATAGCATAAATGTTTTTATCAAATAATATAATTCAATTGAAATCATAATTGGGATAAAAATATTAGATCATCACATGTAAAAAATTGGATTCATAAGACCCTTAGATTAATAAATTATCTATACATAATTAAGTTCATAAATCTTATATTATTCAATAACAAAGTCATACCAATTAATAAAGAAAAGAGAAGAAAAATAAATACAATTAATCTCTTCAATTGTGACAACTTCCTCTTAAATCTCCACCAAATTGTATCTCTTCTTGAACTTCTCTATCTTCTAGGAAGCTGCTGTATTTTGTTCTCCTAATTCTATGTTTTCTAATACTGCTTTATTTTATAAAGTGTTATTTTTCATTTATATAGAGAAAACTGATCTATTTTTGAGTTACATTAGGATTGGTTATACATGAATTATATGCGTAAAGGACGTGAATTGCGCTACGTGAAAGTCACACTTGGTGAGTAAATATCAAGTGCCACGTGTTGTCAAATCAATTATGAGGTGAATGGTTTTTGAATTTTTGTTTTAAGTGCATCCACGTATGTTTCTAAATACATCCATCTATTAAATAAAAATCATTAAAATTCATAAAATTCGTAAAAAAATCTAAAAAACAAATATTTTCTTAATAAATACAAAATAAATAATTTTTATCTCGTTCCACCTATATTGACATAATTAAACATGAATTAAATATTTTTCATGATATTTTAACACAAAGCAAGAGAAATAAGTAGTTTAAAAATGATAAATTAACTCTACCTTTGTAGAGTTATCATAGAGATTGTGCATCAAGTTGTCAAATTTTGCCGCTCCCACTCAATATGTCAAATGGTATTAATTTAATTTGAAAAACATCATATGTTTATTTTTTTCATAAAGATAATCCATTTATAAAATAGCTTCAAGTAAATTAATTTACCATTTAATTCGAACATTTATTATTATAACAATTATAATCTCCAAGTAAATGTTTATGTGTTACTTATCTTTTGATTAATTACATTAAATTAATCTGGAAAAATATTTTCTTAAACAATTAAAAACAATTCCAATCATTCATGCTTATCTATACTTTATTCCCAATAAGTAGGATATCATCCAAATAAAGCACTAAGAATACTACTTTGGTATAGACGTCTACAAGGCTCATCATCATTTTGATTAAAACCAAAGTAACAAGTATACTTTCAAGGTCGGTTTCTCAAGAAATTGCAATGATTTTAGATAATTTTTCACTCTTCTTAAAAACATAAACACACGCTTAAACGAAAATTAAACTTAAATATTCTATCAAAATGATTTGGTTGAAAGTCCTAAAGTAATACCAAATAATTAAATAATGACTAAAGTCAAAATGAAATCAAGATAACTGTAAAGCCAATGTGCAATTTATGGAAAGTTTAGTTAGTTAACAATTCTTGCTTCAAAATATTTAGATGAATTAAAGTGAATTAACATATAAACTCGAATTATTGGTTTTCTTTTAAAATATGAAAATTCCTAGTCAAGGATCATTTTCTTTATTAATCAACCAATTAATACCCTATGATCGGGACGATCACCTAATTGATTAAATATGCCCAAGAAAATTACAACCATTTAAATCAATGCAATGTTCAAGTCACAAATTTAAACTCTTATTCAAGTTGTCCAAATTAGATTGTGTCTAGATTAGATCTAAATGATGTATTTGAAACCTAACTCTCAAATTTTCAATAGCTCTATGAAGAATAATGGCAAATAATTTTTTTATAAATAAATCTTGTAACAGAACCTTCAATCAATAAAAAATATTTATTTAATTAATTATAAAATATATTCACCTAAATAATCTAAGAAATCACAGCAGCAAAGCTAAATTAACAAAGTAAAATTAATCAAGCATGCTCAGATTAATATTCATGATCATATTAAAATAAGCATGCATCCAAGAAAATAAGAAAAAAGATTAATATAGAAATAAAATGATTCCTAATTAGATCTAAATGCCAACAATGGATGGATGACATTTCCTACTAAAAAAATATATAATCTTGATTTCAAGTCTCGTTGTACTAGTATCTATGTGTTGGCTTCCCATGTAGAAAACATGGTGTCTGTTTTATTTTACTTAGTGTTTTTTCCCCTATGTAAGGTTGGTTACTGTGGATTAGTAATGCACACATGCAAATTATTAGGAACACATTGTATGCAAGCTTGGTTACACACACCACATGATTGGTTTTCATACTGTGCATGCTAGGTTGAGAATGTTGGTTTTCGACGAGCAAGCTAACATTGTCGCTTATGTTTTATTGGTTTTGGGTGTGGGTATATATGGTTAGTACTTGACAATTTTTGGAACAAATGTTTTTTACTTTTTAGCACCTTGCCAACAAACTAACTCTGGACCTTCCCACCACCCTTGGAGAGGTGCCTGGAAAGGTGGAAAATTTGAGTGCTATAAATACCCCCATTTTCAATGCCGAAACTCTACCAATTTGGAGAGCTTATATTCGAGTGTGGGTCATTTATTGAGTTCTGTTATCAAATCGTCATATGTATGGTACATGGTTTAATTGTGCATCTCTCGTACTAGATTTGATAGTTATGTGTGGACTATGTGAGCTTGAGGTTGTTAGTAGTTACACTTGTTATTATTGATCAATGGTTTTCAATCACACCACATTAGGTGATGTTGGCTCTGAAGGACAGCCAAGTTTGAGTGTTGAACTAAATAGGTATGGGCAAGTGAAGAATAACAGTAGCTAGTTTGGATAGATATCATGGATGATAAAGGTAATAGTGATTTTACTATCAATTAGTGTTGTAACTTATTTATTATGTAGTGAATTATTTGCTACTAAGTGGTTTCCTTAAACAACCCAAGGATTTTACCATATAGATACAATATCTATATGGGTTTACCTTATTCAATAAATTATTATGCATGATATGATATTATGTTAGTACAATCCAATTTTAAGGTGTGTATGTTTCAATAGACTATAAGCTTAAACTTTAATTAGAAAGCATTTATTATTTATTAGTGAATTATCTACTACTAATTGGTTACCTTAAACAACTCAAGGATGTTACCATATAGATATGGTCTCTGTATGGGCTTACCTCATTATATCGATTTCTATGCATGATTTGATATTCTGTTAATACAATCTAAATTTGAGGTGTGTATTTTTCAACATACTATAAGCCTAAACTTTGAATAAAAAACATTTATTATTTACTTGCTTTATGTTTGATATATAATACCTATTATTAAACTCATCTGCTTTTGATATTATATTTTTTGTGCTTCTACTATGTGAACTTTTTAAGTGTTCTACTATTTTGTTTCTTGCGAGTTAGGTTTGAGTCCTTTAGGAGTTTGTATCTCCTTACCTTAGTGGTTAATGTGGTTGTGGACTCTTTCATTGATCTTCATAGGGATTTTGAATCTCTAGAAATCTTCTCTTCTCATTTTTTACTGTGAAAAAACTCCAAAAAGTTGCCTCAAATTTATTTATAAGTCTAATCTATATTGTACATGACCTAATAAACTATTGTAAATGATTTATAAGTAAATATTGTTCAACAATTGAAGTACTAGAATTAGCATGCATGAAATGACATGACTTTTCTTTTTCCATGGCACATAACTCACAATCAACTGCATCATGCAACCCGAGGCTTATTTGTCTTGGTGTGTAATGTTTAATGGCCCCAATTGAAAATCCTAAGAGCTGGCTGATATGACACATTGTTTCTTTCACTAGAATGAGCAACATTTATGTTGAATGTTTTTGTGCCTATTGCATAGTGGTTAATTCTTGATGTAGGGCTTATATGCCAGTCTTTTTTTCTCTTAGGATTCTATTTGAATATTCAAAGTATTGTGTCTTTATATGTTGACATTGTTTACCTCTTTTGAAGCTAAAATACCTAAAATACATTAAAATGTATAATACCCAAGATTTTGAAAAGATATGTTTGTATAAATAATCAAGTAAAAATACTAGAATCAAACCTATTCATTTCAACTAAGAACATTAAAATCACAGAATATAAGTTCTTTTTAAGAACTTATCACAACCCAAACCAGCTTCTTGTTAGTCTCTAGCATGAGAAGTGATTTAAAAACTTGAAAGAAAAAAATAAATAAACTAAACTATATTAACCTAATTCACTTTCATAGATTGATACTGTTGTATTTACCATATGCAACAAGCCTTTAATCCCTTAGGTGGCTCTATGGATTAGTTCATGTCTCGTGAGGGCTTCTAGTGCTAATACCCATAAACATCCTACTAAGAAAAAACTAAACAAAAATAAAAATAAAAATCAACAAAAATAAAAATAAAAATCAACAAAAATTTCCATGCTTTAGTTTCTTTTCAATTCATAATTAAAAACTCAAGCACAATTTAATTTAACATCTCAAAAGATCAAGGTTTATCGTGTAAATTAGTTATACATCACAAATTCATGCCTCATTACTAGAAACATATCAACATGGATTCACTTAAACCGTAGTGTTAAGAATCTGAATTTGCTTTGACTCTATTCCTTATAATATATACTCTTAATATCACACTGATCATATGAGTTCAAGCACTCAACAATGTATATGCAAATAGAATTTTTGTAAAGAAGAAACCAAAAAGATTCACATATGTTTATAAACAAGAAATGCTCAAATGTTCATAACATTGATATCATTAAATGAATCAAATGCTAGGATTATGAAGACATATATTACTAATATCATACTTCAATCAAAATTATTGAGCAAGAAATATCAAATATGTGTCTATAGATGAATGAAAATGCTTTTCACGTCAAAGGGGTTATTTTCAACTTTTGGTACTAACCATGTCACTACTTTCAAGAATTTAGGGTTATAGTATTTGGTTATTCTATTTTACATTTTCTTTTTTAGAGAATAGACCCATGTATATATATGTATTGTGGTGAGTGGCTAATATAGCTTTTTAATTTTGTCTAAAGGTATATGTATCATTATTTTAAGCTAGAAGTCAAGCATGAAATGAAGATAGGCACACACTCTAAATTCATACTCAAACCATTTTTTTAAAGAAGGAAAATAAGTAAATGATACTTCATTAGATGCTTAAAATCCTAAAATTCAATGCAAAACCTATAGAGATCATTTAACAATTTAAAATAATATAAAAGTGTTTAAAAGAGTAGAAGAAACATTATGATTCAGAATAAAATGTTATTGGCTTAGAAATCTCACAAGGTAGTCTCCAATATGTGATTCTTATACACCAAATTTGGGTTCATCTCAATTTCAACATCCAAGCATGAATGATGAATAAAACTAATTCTTAAAATAATCCTTAAACATGTTTAAGACATCAAACAAAAATGCATAGACTTAATTAATCACCTTAAATTAACTAAAAGCATGATATTTTTGTATCAAAATTCTATGTTGGACCTAAATTTCCCTAATCAATTAAATAATAGCAAACAAATGTTTGAGAAAATTTAGATTTCATTTTCCCTTACCCCCAACCAAGAATCTTCATTGTCCTCAATGTTTAAATGTAAATCAAAGAAAAGGAAGAAAAATAAAGAATAGTTACCCTCGTAATAGAGCAATGTGATTAAGCATAGTGATGTGGTTACTACTATTGTTGCAGCCATCATCTAATTCAAGTTTTATTACATAAAGAGAATCATTGTGTATTTTTATGAATCATACATTCCCAAACATATATGAAACTAATAGTTTTGAATAACATAAATATTATACAATAATAGAAACAAAACAAAACAAAATAAAATACATCAAATTTAAAACAAAATAAAACATAATAAAAAATTAAAAATGATAAAAATAATCTAGAAAAAAAGTAGAGCTCAGTACTTTATGTCATCCAATTCATCTTTATACTCATGTGTAGATTTAGGTAATTTATAGAAAAAATCATAACTAGAAGGCTCAAGTACTGTCCTAATTGATTGTAATTGTTTCCAAAATGGAAGAGTTGTAATCATTACATCTTATGGAAAGATTGAATGTATTCAGCCTAGAAACATATAAGCCTACTTAGCCATTCTGTTTGTTAGGCTTGGTAATCTTGCACATAATTGATCTCTTCTTGCAACTTCTAAACTTGGTCTATGATTAAAGTTTTAGAAAAATATGCTGCTCTTTTACTCCCTTAGGTGGCTTTGGTCCCACTTATGAGATCTATAATGTATTTGGGAATCAATAAGTCACCAGGATACAACAATACCTCACCTTTAGGAAAGTTCACTCCAGCTTTAGCACAAGGGGTTGTGATGAGTTGGGGGAAGAAATAATGTAATGAATGACTATTTATAAATAATTAGATACTTTGGTTTATTATTGCCTCTATCAGGATTCAACTTGTTTTCAGATAGAGAACTTAAAGAAAAGTTAAGATAATTGGTTGAATATGGGAATCCCATAAGATGTCCATCTATTTATAGAAAATTATAGATATATGTGTTAGTTATATAATGTTTATACATATTTACACGTCAAAGAGGTATAATTGGTATAAAGTATAGCATATTATGGGTCGAGTTTGATCCTAGCTCGATCTAGTAGCCAACCATATAGAGAATTTATGTATTCTGAGTTATTCCATCTTATGGCTCGATATGCTTATAGGCTCGGTTTGATTACTAAGCTTGATCTAACTTCTGGGCTCTGGCTAATTATTAAGCTCGGGCAGGTCTAGAAGTAGGAAATTTGGGGTGCTTTTCCTTCAATCTTGGGTTGAGGACTTTTCTTGAGTGGTTTGAATGGGTTGGGTACTAAGCTGGTCCAGATGTCCAAACATCTGATGAGTGCTCAAAAAGCACTAAAATAACCATGATTTTAGGCAAATTAATTGATTAAAAATATATATATTTATATGTTTTATCATATATTTATATAAATTTGTCTTTTTCGGAATCACGGGTATTTTTATTGTTTTTTAGGTATTTTGGCTTAAAAATGCAACTTAAAGACTCAAAGAGGAATACTGGAAGCAATACATCACAAATATATTAATAAATAAATGCGTAAAGGTCGACAAATATGGAAAAATTGGACAAAATGGGTCAAAAAGATCAAAAATGTCAAAAAGGAGAAAAACGCGCCGCGTGCTCAAAGACTCCGGCCCGCCCAAACCGCACACTCGTTCACGCGCAGCACTACGCGCGAGGTTACTCGTTCATGCGTGCAGCATCACAAGACGGGTTATCGTTTCACGCTACAGAAGATCGCTAGCGGCAACAACCAGGCTGCCACACAGCGCCGCTCCAGCGCGCCCAACGCGTTTCACCCCATTTTTCACGTGCAAGCAGCCTCGTGACGTCATGTTGACGTCATTGATGACCTCAAGCATTTCCATTACACGTTTTTTAATTTTTTAATATTTTTTTAACATTTTTTTACTCATTTTTTCTTTCCATCCTCACCTATAAATACCCCCCTTCCCTTCACTTCAAAACACACCTTCAAAACCTCCAAATACATTCTTTTCTCTCTTTTCTTAGATTTTTAGGATTCTTTAGTTTTTTTCTTAGTTTTTAGCTTTTCTTAGTTAATTTCTCTTAGTTTTAGAGTTCTTTCCTTTTTAGGGAAGAACTAGTTATGTTTTTGTAATATTTTAGCTTTTTGATTCAATAAATGGGAGTGCAAATTCCGCTTGGAGTTTTTCTAGCAACGGGAATGGCATCAAGCATCGTAAGGATTTTATTTTCTTTGTAGTTATTTTTTATGCTTTATTCTTACATGTTATATTTAATTTGTCTGTGATTAAATTTAACTGCTAGTCAGCTTGTAAAAATGATATAATAATAACGTTGTTATGCTTAAATATTAAATAGGTAAAAATCTCTAAAATGAATTGATTTTATTTTTATTCAAGATTTTATATTAAGAATGTTAGAGAGAAATATATTATTTTTCATTACAAACTTAAATCAAAATTAGATTTTAAGGTTTAGTTATCCTCGATTTAGAGTAGTGATCTTTTATTTGTTGGTACAATCGCCCAGTAGTTAGAGTGAAGCTCTATTTCAAAAGTTTTTATAAGAATTATTATCCGAAAATGTATTGACAACATGTTTTCGTAGTAGTTTTAAAACTTGAAAGTTAGTACTTGATAACTAAATTCTTAGGTTTAATTTGGACACCTTGAATAAAGTTTAAACTGTCTAACCCCACCAAAGGTGGCATTTAAATGGTTCATTTTCAATCTCTTAGAAAAAGGAATTAATTTAATTAACCAAATTAGTTATCAACCCCACCCATAGGTGTTAATTGATTTGTTTAGTTAACAAAGAATATCTAACCCCACCAAAGGTGGTATTCATACAAAAAAGGGAGAATCAATAACTATCAATTCATATCTTTAATAACCTAAATAATACGAGCAAGCATAATTAACTTAGTTATTATATCCATAAATACTCCACTATTATAAAAGATAAAATTTTCATGAATGTTTATTGAATCTATGTTTATTTTTATGTTAGTAGATTTAAAACACAAAACCCCAAAATATCGTGACAGGATGTTTAGGATTTAATTTTGTTTTTAAAAGTTTGAATAATAAATTAAAAACCACATATATTCCTTCCTTAGATCGACCTTGGGAGTATACTTATCATTTTCTATGAAATGATTAGAGAGAGAATTTTTGTACCTCTATTAAAAAAGGTGCTTGGATCGGGACTTATCATCATTTCTTACACATCAGACAAAAAGTAAGAAAAAATGCTCTATCGCATTAGATCATGCCATTAGAGGTTTTTTCAATTTAATGGTAAGGTTTCAACTCAGACTATAGTTTTTTTTGGTTGAGTTTGTAGATTATAAACTTCGAGTTTAATGCTTTTCTACTTTCTTTTCAGGTCAAATTTTAAAGAATAACCTCATTTTATTTTTCTAAACTCAATTCTAGGTAACCCCTTCTTGTACCTTATTCATTCTTCTTCTTTTTTGTGTTTTGTGGTTTTTTTAGATAATGCACCAAGAAGAGACTTTAGGCTCAGGTTCTGAGGAAAGCCTCTCGTATCAATGTGCTAGTAATGACTCAGGGTCTTTTGAGTCGGGCTCTTCCAATGGGATGATTCAATCTTTACCTTAGCCATCTACCTCTACCACTCATGCACAAGCTATTCCAACCATTACACTGAGTGTGCCTCATACTCAACTCTCAGTTTCTAGGGCTTGAAGGAAGAAAACTAGGAAAGTTAGGTTTGGCGAACCTACAGGTGGTATCAGAGGTTAGTCAGCCCAAACTAAGACTAATGGCTTAATACCCCAAGATAAGAAGTGGTTGAGGAAGACCTACAATATCCATTCCTATGTTCATATAATGATTCCACCAGAGGGAGCCTATGATAGTGACCAACCTCCATCTGGGTGGATAGTCTTTCATGAGAAGATGTTATGGTAGGGGTTGAGGTTCCCTTTGTATTCCTTAATTAAGAGATTTTTAGTTAGTACTCAGCTTATGCTAGGATATTTTATGCCTAATGGGTGGAGGTATCTTCTTTGCCTAACCTTTACATGCCAAGAACTCGGGGTGGATTTGAAGATGATCGAGTTTAATGAGATGTATACCTTGAATTAGAACCTCATACTATTTTAAATGTAGTTATCTTTGTTTTATTTCCTCCTTTTTGCTAGTCCTCGAGCAAAAGGAAGGAAATAAAACAAAGATAACTGCATTTAAAATAGTGATTTTCAAAATATTTCTTGTCTTTTGAAATTACATAACTCAAAGAAATAAATAAGCATCAAAATCAATTTAAAAGTATATAACCCTTTCACAATGAACTTTAAGTGTGTGTGTGAAGTCTTTTCAAATTTCATCACATACAATCCGGATGAGTTTATGCAAATATAAAATCAAACAAATTTTAATGAAATCACAAACCTTAAAAGTATATTTTCATTTCTCTCTCCACTAATGTAGACAAACACAAAACACCAAATGAATAGGACTTTATTAAGATTGTAATGTATGGGCTTAGGTAAAGGTAGGATAGAGGATAATATTTAGCTCAAAAACTTTTCCCAAGCATAACATTTTAGGATTGAAAAATATAACTTCTATCATCACAATAATTACTTCCCAATTTGGGATTTCTCAACACATACAATACTTTTTTTCTCTTTTTTTTTTCAAAATCTATTTTTTTTTTTGGTTTCTTCTTTTCTGCTTTTTTTTTTCTTAGTACCCTCTTTTTTCTAATATATCTTTAAATATTTACTAACAATTTTCACATGTTAGTGAGATAAGAAAAATAGATATATCTACACACACACACACACACACACACACACACACACACACATATATATATTGTAGGCTTTTGAAATGAGAAATATATATATAAACTTTGAAGCTCAAAAGGGGTATACTATGGATAATGCATGTAAAGGTAGATAGAAAGGCTCAAACGATCCAAAGATGGCCTAAATCATTTTCTTAGTTAAATGTTATCTATAATTTCGCCTCGCGAGAAAATCAAACAAATTCTAAAAATTATGACACCACAAATATCAATCGAATTCCATACTCACATAAACATTCTCTAAATTAGCATAGCAATTCAAAAGTGAAGACTAGTGCTCATGAATATTTATTCTTGTAAAAATGAAACATACGTAAAAATTATTCATCACTTAGACAACATTTAAATTTTTCAAAGATCTATGCACCATTTAAACAGAAGAAATAAAAATAAATCACTATTCATAACAAAATATCTTCAATTAACCAAACAAAACAAAACAAAAAAAAATTTCACAAGCAAGAACATCCAGAAAATATTTCAATTAAGTTCAAAATATCTACCACCCCCAAACTTAATATGCACATTGTCCCAAATGTGTGAAAATTAAAGAACAAAGGAGATGTGTTAAAAGAAACTTCCCTGAATGCTGAGTTGACTTGTGAGATTGAAATCCAAAAACCATTTTACCTCCTCCGATTGCACCTATCAAAACAAAATAACAAAATGAAGAATTATGCAACTAATATATGTTCTAAAACAAAATGTATAAATAAATAAAAACTAAAACACATGGGTTGCCTCCCAAGAAGCGCTTGATTTAGAGTCATCACCTTGACTTCCTTTTTCTTTGCTTCAGGTTAGGTCATATAATAAAATGGTTGGCTTTAGATGATCGACGTCACCTCTCCAACAAGGTTTGAGTTTTTGCCCATTCACTTGAAGATTCCTCTGTGATTTTTCATCTTTAATCTTAATAGTACCGTATGGATGCGTTTTGGAAATAGTGAAAGGTCCTGACCACCTTGATTTAAGTTTCCCTAGGAATAATTTCAACCGAGACTTGAAGAGCAAAACTTTGTGTACTTGTTCAGAATGTCGATGCAAGAGCTTATTGTCATGCCATCCCTTTGTCTTTTTTTTATAGAGCTTAACATTTTTATATGTTTGTAGATGGAACTGGTCCATGACATTGATTGGCAAACAACACTTTTCGCAACCGGCTCTTAAGTCATTCAGATTCACAAGATAAATTGTAGAAGAATCCGTAGTAGAGTTTTTTGTAGACCAACTATCAACTAACTCATTTACTCTACAACAAGCATCAGAATCACCTGGAAATTTCATCGCTTTAAACACTTTGAAAGTTACCTCTTGGTCTTGAACTCTCATAGTGAGTTCCCCTTTTTGAACATCAATCAGAGTTCTACCAGTTGCTAAAAATGGTCTACCTAAAATAATAGGGATCTCTTTATCTTCCTCCATTTCAAGAATTATGAAATCTACAGGAAAGATAAACTTGTCTACCTTGACAAGAACATCCTCTATAATGCCTCTTGGGTGTTTCAAACACCTATCTGCAAGGTGAAGAGTTACATTGGCCATTGTGTTTCTCCTAATCCAAGTCTCCGTGTAGATGGAAAGTGGCATCAAATTAATGCTTGCACCCGTATCGCACGGTAGCTCTACCAAAGAATTTCTCACCAATAGTACAAGGAATGGTAAAACTTCCTGGATCTTTAAGCTTAGGTGGTAGCTTCTTCTGAAGGATGGCACTACACTCCTTTGTGAGAGCAACTGTCTCAAAATCACCTAACCTTCTCTTTTTAGACAAGATGTCCTTCATAAATTTCACATAGCTAGGCATTTTCTCCAAGGCATCAGCAAAAGGAATGTTAATATGAAGCTTTTTAAAAACTTCAAGAAATTTAGAGAATTTCTTATCAAGCTTTTGCTTATGGAAGCGTTGAGGAAATGGAATTGGTGGAGTGTAAGGCTTGAGACTTTCTAAAACTGGTTTCATCATGGGTTTCGTTGATTCTTCATTTTCTTCAACTCTTTCTTCTCCACAATTTTGTTTTTCTGGGTCAAAAGCTTCAACATTAGGGGTTGGCAAAGAAATGGGCTTAGGTATTTCCTTTAACTCATTTCCACATCTAAGTGTAATTGCTTTACAATGCTCTTTTCCTCCCCTATTAGGATTAGTTTCACTATCACTCGGCAAAGTTCCTTGAGGACGATTGTTGACAACAGTAGCAAGTTGCCCCAATTGAACTTCAAGATTTCTGATAGAAGTTGCTTGATTCTGAAGAATAGTCTCATTATCGGCCATGTATCGAGCAAACATATCTTCCAATGATGGATTTTTTTCTTGTGGTGGAACTTGGTTATGAAAGGCCTGAGGATATGTAGTTTTTATAGAAGATGATGGTCCCTCATTGTTACTCCAAGATAAATTAGGATGATTCTTCCACCCTGGATTGTAAGTGTTGGAATAGGGATTGTTTTGATTGTTTTGGTTCCTATTATAATTGGAAACAAAATTAACAGATTCAAACTTATGAGGACATCTCTCACTCGCATGATTTCCATTACAAATTTCACATGCAACAAAAGGACTCTGAATAGAATGTACACCCATAGTATCCATCTTTTTCACCAAAGCAGATACTTGTGCAGTTAAAGCAATCATAGCATCAATCTCATGAATTCCAGTCTTTCTTAGGCACCATCCTCTCTGATGGCCACTCATAACTATTTGAAGCCATTTCCTCTAATAAGTTGTATGCTTCATCAATTGATTTCCCCATTAGAGCACCACCTGCTGCCGCATCAATCATGTTTCTAGTTTGACCCATCAAACTATTATAAAATGTTTGAACTTGAAGCCACTTCGGTAATCCATGGTGAGGACATCTTCTAAGTAGCTCCTTGTACCTCTCCCAAGCTTCATATAATGATTCTGAGTCAAACTGCATAAAAGTGGTGATTTCATTCCTCATCCGTGCAGTCTTTGCTGGTGGAAAATATTTGGCTAAAACTTTTTGAGCCAGATCCTCCCAAGTAGTGATAGAACCGCATGGCAATGAATTCAACCAACTCTTTGCCTTATCCCTAAGTGAAAAAGGAAAAAGTCTCAACCGAATAGCATCATCAGTGACTCCATTATGCTTAAAGGTATCACAAATCTCTAGAAAATTTGATATATGGGAGTTTGGATCATCGTGGGGTAAACCACCAAATTGTACCGATGTTTGAATCATATGAATGATTGTAGGCTTAATTTCAAAATTATTGGCTTGAATTAATGGTCTTCTAATGCTTGAATGAATGCCACCAACCATAGGCACTGCATAATCTCTTAAAGATCTTGGTTCCTCCACTTCAGGAATTTCCTCATCCATAATTAGATGTTTTGAAGTTTCTTGTTTATTATTTTTTTTAATTTTAAAATAGTTCTCTCAATTTCTAGATCTAACAGAACTATGTCAAGATTTCTTATGCGTCGCATACAAAGTCCCACTCTATCCAAAAATCTGAAAAATAAATCTACCACAATAAAAATGAAAATAAAAAAAATAAAACCATAAATAAACACAAATATAAGCAAATAACAGAAAGCAATAAAACAAAATAAATTTTTTTGAACTAAAATAAGATTAATTGGTATTAATATCAACAAAAATTAGTAAAACAAATCCCCGGCAACGGCGCCAAAAACTTGTTGTCTCTTTTGGAGAACATGAAATCGTGCAAGTATACACGGTCACAAGTAATAATATGATAAGTAAAATATCGTTCCCACAGAGATTTGTTACTAGTATTCGTTAATTATTAAAATTATTTCAACCTAATTTTATCCAAACAGTCGATAATTTGATGCAGTTTGACTAACTAACTTTTATAACAGATTGCAAGAAAATTCTAGGATTGCAGTTTCACCAAATTAATCCACTTGAATCATTATATTTTATCTTGATTTATGTTATCGTATTTTAAGTTGTTAACCAAGAACTCCTAATTTATCCATATATCTCTTTCGAGCTCCATACAGACACATCTAGTTAAAATGATTCACTATATTCCTATGCGAATTAAATTCAACCAGATTTACTAAGTTCTGAGTTCTCAAATAGTTACACATACAATAAAAGTATATTTCTATCCCTTATGTATATACGTTATTTCATCATGAGCAGCACACAAAAATGCCTTTTCAAGTTTATTTAAGTGTCATATATCAGTTAATTAATCTTCCGATAATTAAAAGCATTAAACACAGATAAAATAAACAACTTAAAACAGTTCCATAAATCATTCAAAAATACTTAATTCAAGTTTCATAATTTACGCTACACTATAATCCTAGAACAAATAAATTAGTTCATAGCAGAAATTAAAATTACAACACCATAAAAATAAAACATTGTAGAGAAACAAAAATTAAAAGAAAATAGATTAGGAGAAACTCTTTCACGATTCCTCGATGAAAAATAAATTCTTCCCTTTCTTTCTTCTTAGTTGTCTTCTTTCTCTGTAATTTCCCTAAGAAAATACAACACAAAATGTCAAATAAACGTTCTGCGTGTTTTGTGTAACACGCAGAGAGGAAAAAAATGAAAATGGTAAAAGAGAGAAACAATAACAAGAACCGAAAAAAAATGAAGGAAGACGAAAAGAATAATCCCCCAAAACCAAACCCCGCGTACAAAAATATATCCCCTTTTCAATTATTATTTTTTTATTTATTATTTTTTATTTGAAGTGGGGGACAAAATTGTATGGGGATTAAAAAAAACATCACGCGTGAAAACCATTCTGCGCGTTTCTGATTTTTTTTTCTTTCCACGCATGCCACGTGTCGCCATGTGATTGGCTGCGAGAAATAGGGAGACACGTGGCAGCCTTTCATTAGGTGAGAGGATCGGACGCATAGAAAATATCTGGACCGCGTCGCACAAGATTTCCGCGCGCTGGAAATGCGATAACGGCTGGAAGTGCGCGCCGTTTCTGTGTTTTTATTTCACCAAATACATACCACGTGTCATCATTCTATTCGCTGTAATATTTATCAGACCCGTGGCTGCTTATTTTTTCGTTGAAACACGAGGGTTCACGCTGCTTGGATACACCGCGTCGCATAGGATTCGTAGACGAGCGGCTCGGTGTGCGACAGCTAGGTTCCACGCGCTTCAATCTGGACGGTTCAACTCA
This sequence comes from Hippophae rhamnoides, assembly GCA_033030585.1. NCBI lineage: Eukaryota > Viridiplantae > Streptophyta > Magnoliopsida > Rosales > Elaeagnaceae > Hippophae > Hippophae rhamnoides. Next base: position 23,263,012 of record CM065431.1, read on the forward strand.
TCCAATGGTGATCGATAAGCCTTGGGGGAATGCTGTGCAACCGGCATGTGGGTCCCCCCCTGCACGCCAGTCTACGCGTCAAGTGGGCCCCACTGGCACGCCGAGCCGCGCGAAAGAAGAACTCTGCACCCACTCTCCTTGGTCGGGTATGAATCACACGCGTGCATCCTAACCGTTACTTCTTAGCTCGGACGGTCCACGTTGCGCGGTTGGACTAGGGCGCGTGGCTTCTTCTCACCTGCGTAGAAATTAACTTTTATTAATTATATTTTCACCCACAAATATATTTCAAATTACATTTTAACCTTTACTTAATTACAATATAGCCCTTTTCTAATTTAAATTAAATTTTAAACTTTTAATAATTGAAATGAAGCCCGATTTTAATTTAAATTATATTTTCAACTTTTATTAATTGCAATTAAGAACTCTTTTTATCTGAAATTATATTTTTGGACAAAAATTTGCAATTAAGTACGTTTTAGATACAATTTAATTAATTTTCTTAAAATATATAAAAACAGTAAATAATATTTTATTAAACTAAAATTAACTAAAAATAGAAAGAACATAGCAATTATAATTAATAAAATAGGTAAAAATAACTATATAAAATACAGTTATCAACAAGTTATTCCAACCATTACACTGAGTGTGCCTCATACTCAACTCTCAGTTTCTAGGGCTTGAAGGAAGAAAACTAGGAAAGTTAGGTTTGGCGAACCTACAGGTGGTACCAGAGGTTGGTCAACCCAAACTAAGACTAATGGCTTAATACCCCAAGATAAGAAATGGTTTAGGAAGACCTACAATATCCATTCCTATGTTCATATAATGATTCCACCAGAGGGAGCCTATGATAGTGACCAACCTCCATCTGGGTGGATAGTCTTTCATGAGAAGATGTTATGGTAGGGGTTGAGGTTCCCTTTGTATTCCTTAATTAGGAGATTTTTAGTTAGTACTCAACTTATGCTAGGATATTTTATGCCTAATGGGTGGAGGTATCTTCTTTGCCTAACCTTTATATGCCAAGAACTTGGGGTGGATTTGAAGATGATCGAGTTTAATGAGATGTATACCTTGAATTAGAACCTCATAGACCCCAATAGTGTATATTTGTTTATGAAGCAAGATTGGGGTATTAACGTGTCTCTATCTAAGAATGAGAAAAATTGGAAGGAGTACTTTTTCTACGTCTCAGGGTAGTAGACGTCCCCAACCAGTGACACCAGGGAGATAAAGAGTGTTTGGAATGACACTAAGGTCATGCTAAGGAATATGGCTTCCTTATTCATGACCTTGAGTCCAGGCATGAAGCAATGGTTGTCTAATATCCAGAACTATTTTCCCCAAGCTACCACTTGGAGAAGCTTGTTAATACTCATCGCTTTATTGCTTCTAGGCTGATGAGGCATGGTGTAGTAGAGCCCCCTCTTAGGATTGTTTGTAAACCATGGGCTCCTCTAAGGTGCCAAACCCCTCCTACAAAATTTGGGGGACAATTTGAGGTGGTGGCTAATGATGGAGAACTAGCTCTAAGATCCACCCCACCCTTATTTTTTTCATTTTTATAGCACGATGTGATGAAAACAACCTCGCCCTAATTTTGTTTTGTAGATCCTATGAATTTTACAGTTGTCCAATTGCTATCTCGCCTTTAGAGTATGAAGGGTATGCCTCATTTTCCTAAGTAGGGATCTTCTAAGGGAAAGAAGAGGTGCAATTCTTTTGATCATGAAGGTCGCTCTATGTCTCTACAAAAGAAGAAGAAGAAGGTAATCATTGTTGAGGTCATGCTTAGCCCTCAACCTATAAATTTCTTTGCCCCACAATCCATATCATAAGAATGTGCTCCATCTCCATCTCCCTGTTCAAATCCCAAAGTGCCTACCCATCCCATACTGGATTTGAGTATGGGGAAGTGTATTGTTAATGATCTTACCACCGATGTGGATTGGATAGCCTTATTTCAGTACCTAAGCCACCTTTCTACTAAAGCACATGAGAAGCAACTCGAGGCTATATATGAAGGTAAAAACTCTGAATATGTCATTCATTGTCACTTGTACCAGGTATGTGACCTCGCTTTGTGTTGACATTTATTTTTCTTGATTTTAACTTCTCGATTTGTTGGTTATTTATAAATCTCACACTCTTTTCTTCTTTCATTTCAGTTTCTTTATGATTTTGACTAGGCTCGAAGCATGGATCAATTGAAGGATGATCTAGAACATGAAAGGAGAATTCACACATCTTCTTGATCTAAGTACACCGCGCTTTTGGCATTGTCTCAAAAATGGGAAGGTGAGGTAATTGACAAAGAGGAAAAGTTGAAAAGGGCTACCATTGAGCTAAATCAATATTCCAATTATCTTATCGAGTTGGATAAGACCAAAAATCGAGATGCTTTTTAGACCAAAAAGGTGCGAAAAAAGCAAAGGTTATGATTGAGGGAGCCTTAAAGGCAAAGGCTGAGTTTGACTCTATAGCAATGCAGCTTAAGTTAAGTGTAGAGAGGGGTACGAACTTTCAATGCAATCTTTCAAGATAGAGGCTAAGAAGAAGGACCTGGGAGACTGCTATTTTCGTATTCTGAACATCCCAGTTGCTACTCCATATAAGCACTCCCCTTATCCCGAAAGGGAAGAAGGGGAGGGCTCGAGCTCTTGTGAAAGCGCATATGTGCCTGAGGCGACCGATGTAGGGGATGAACAAAAAGATCAAAAATTTCCTAGGTTACACCTTTCTTTTATTTTTAGCTCAGTGCCACTTATGATTGTGTCTTTGCTAACTTAGACTTAGAATTTGTTTTGAATGGGAAATCAATTCTATCAATAAAAAAATTAACTTATCTGAATTTTTATGTATTTATGATGTTTACCTACCCACTTAATTTTTGGGAACATTCAATTATTATTTTATTAATTTATTTATCATTTTTCCAACATCATCCTATATGAAAAGAGATCAAGGGTACTTATTTAATCAGTACAATAGGGACTTTTGCTAATTTCTCCCCCTTTTTTGGTCGATCTTTTTAGTTTCTAATCGGTCCCAAACACGTTCGGTTTGAGCTTTAAAGGTTGAAAATAATAGGCTTAAAAGTGAGGTTATGGCACTAAAACCCAAGGTACTCAAACTAGAGGGCAAGGTAGGTCCCTTTGACGAGAGCAAGTATGAGCTTGCTTCTTGTAAATAGGAGGGCCTTGGCTGAAATGACCATTGCTATAGGTAGGTAGTCTTATTGGGAAAGCTTCTATATGGAGCTGAGAAAGTGTTCCTTAAGGTGATGGAGGTCACTGAGGATTTGGAACGAGCAATGCTTACAATTAGGTATGCTCATCATATGCACAAAGAAAAATCAGTGAGATTCATGCCGAGTTTTTTCCCTTAGTGGAAGAAACTGATGATCCAAACACCGAATGTGTGTCTAAGCATTTAAATAATTATTAATCCATAGGAGGCGAGCTTTGTATTAATAACATTTTCAAAAATTTGTAATGTAAAATAATGATAGTTTTCTTTATGGCAAGTATTTGTAATGCTCGCACGTTGCTATATATATATATGTCACAACCTAGTTGTTGACTAAGGTGGATAGCTCGACCATTGCTCTTGTTAGGGTACTATACCTAGTGATTAATTGAAGTGATCAATCTCGTGTCACAAATTGGTGGGAGAGAGAGCCTTACCTAGTTCCTGAACAAGGTGCCCATTTTCCTTTTCTATGTTAGAGCATCGACTTGGTTCCTAAATGAGGTGGAAAAATCATGATCTTTTCAAGTACTAGGGAACTCTACTTGGTTCTTAACCGAGGTGATCAACTTATGGCTCAGATTCGTGGGAGAGAGAACCTTACTTGGTTCCTGAACGAACTGATCATCTTCCCCTTCAATGTTAGAGTGTTAACCTGGTTCCTAATTGAGATCCATAACTTGTGATCTTTTCAAGTGCCAGGGAACTCTACCTAGTTCTTAACCGAGGTTATCAACCTTTGGCTTAAATTTTTGGGAGAGATAGCCTTACATGGTTCCTGATCGAGGTGCTCATCTTCCCTTTCAATGTTAGAGAGTCGACCTAGTTTTTAACCAAGGTGGATAACTCGTGATCTTTTCAAATGCCAGATCATTTTACTTGGTTCTTAACCGAGGTTATTAGCCTGTGACGTAAAACATTGGGAGAACTCCTAGAAGGGACCATCTATTGAGGGGATTTATTTCGTAGATATATATGTTTTGATGTTACAAAAAGGTGGTAAATTAATGCACATTTAAAAGTGGTATCTCTTCAAGTGTTTGGAATTCCAACTTATGCCCTCCTTGGTGCCTTCAATGTTTTTCAATATGTAGGTCCCTTCTGGTAGTGTTTCAATTATTTGATAAGGTCCTTCTTTATTGGCACCCATTTTATTAGCCATTCATTCTTTATTGTTGGGGAAGATATGATGGATGAGTGAGGTTGCAATACCAGTATTACAAATACCGATCTTGCTAAATTACCCTTTTTGGTTTTATTATTTGTAAAACTCTCACAAGTGCATGAATCATTTTATAGAAAATGATAAGTATACTCCCAAAGTTAATCTAAGGAAGGAATGTATGTGGTTTTTAATTTATTATTCAAAATCTTAAAAATGAAATTAAATTCTAAACATCCTCACACGATATTTTGGTTTGTTTGTTTTCCTAATCTAATAACATAAAAATAAACATAAACATGGATATAGATTCAATAAACAATAATGCAAATATTTATCATTTTATAACTGTAGAGTATTTAAGGATATAATAATTAAGTTAATTATGCTTGCTCATATTATTTATGTTATTAAAGACATAAATTAATATTTGTTAATTTTCTCTTTTTGGTATGAAAGTGTTCTTAGGCAAGGCCCAAATTATTTTATTTAATATTAACTAACTAATGTCCTTAGGCAGGACCTATTAATTAATAAAATATTAAATTTTAGCTTCATTTCTAAGAAAATAGTAAATCATCTAATCACAACTTTAGGTAGAGTCAAATAATTAGACTTTATTCAAGGTGTCCAAATTAAACCTAAGAATTTAATTTTCTAAGTACTAACTTTCAAGTTTTAAAACCAATACTAAAAATATGTCATCATTACATTTTCGAATAATAGTTCTTATAAAAAAACTTTTGAAATAGAGTTTCACTCTAACTACCGGGCGATTGTACCAACAAATAAAAGAACACTACTCTAAATTAGACCGAATAATTAAACCTTAAAATCTAATTTTTAGATTTAAGTTTGTAATGAAAAATAATGTATTTCTATTTAACATCCTTAATTTAAAATCTTGAATTAAAAAAAATCAAAATATTTTATAAAAGTGTTTTACCTATTTAATATTTTTCAAGCATAACAACATTATAATTATATCATATTTACAAATAGCCAGCTATGTTAAATTTAATCACAGACAAATTAAATATAACATATAAGAATAAAACATAAAATGATAACTGTAAATAATCCATTAAAATAATACCTCAAAGGAATCCTTACAATAGTTTGATGTTAATTCTGTTACTGGAAAACCTCCAAACAGATTTGCATATCTACTTATTAAATCAAAAACTAAAAATTTAGAAAAACATAACTTTTTCCTCTCAAAAAGAGAAGAACTTTAAAACTAAAAAGTAGAATAATAAATAAAAAAGAAAACTTTCTAGAGAGAGAAAGAGCTTAGAAAATTGTGTGTTTTGGAATGGGAGAAAAGGGTCCTTTTATAGATAAGGAAAAGGCCAAAAAATGGGGGAAAATGTTTCAAAATTTGAATTTGGACGCGTTTTGACAGGTCAGTGTGCGTATAGGGCACAAAAATCTCGGTAAACGGGCTGTTGGAGTGGGACACAGAAGGAGTATGCAGGCGCCATTCAACCTATTATCAGAGAGAGAACTTAGAGAGAAGTTAAGATAATTGGCTGAATGTGTGAATCCCATAAGAAGTCCATCTATTTATAGAACATTATATAAATAGGTGTCGGTTGCATAATGTGTACACATATTTACATGTCAAAAAGGTATAATTGGTATAAAGTATAGCATATTTAGGGTCAAGGTTGATGATAGGAGTCAAATTATTGCATTTTTGTTATGATTTAAAGGTTGATATTTGTGTGAAAATTGCATTTTATTTTATTATTTAATCCACAAATGTCATTTCACGGGTATTTCGTGTTTAAAGTGCAATTTCAGGTAAAATCATAATTATGGAGAAGTTTGGGTTTTTCAACCATCACTTTTAGCTTTGATTTTCATATAACATGACTTGAAATCGGATTGAATTGATTTAGCGAAATCAAATTCCTTAGTGTTTTTAATCATTTGTGAACAACATTAAATTTTGTTATTTGTGTTTAGTTTTATGTTAATTTGCTTTTAAAACAATTTCAACAATTTGGTTTTCAAATAAAATTAGGGTTAGTCAATTTCGGTACTTAGTAACGCCATTCCTTGTGGGTTCGATATCCGTAATTTTGTACACTTTATTACTTGAACGATTCATACACTTGCGAAAATACGCATCAACTCATTAAAACCAACCAATTACTTATTGATGCATTCTAATTTATTTTTTCATATGGCTTGATCTACTTATAGGCTCAATCTGATTACTAAGCTCGGTCTCACTATTGGGCATGGGCTGATTACTCAGCTTGGTGTCACGACCTTAATTTCTCAAGTAGCGATCGTGCGGCACTTAGCTCGGTCCGTCGCACTAAGCCTGCCTTTCAATCCGAAATGTAACTCCAAAGAGAATAGAAAGAGAGTTTGCAAATAATGCTTTGTATTGCTCTAGAGAGAGTTTATGATACAATTGCTAAGAATTCCCAAGGATTTCCAAGGATGATCACAAATGAAGACCAAGGGGTCTATTTATAGTGTGGCAACAAGCCTAGGAGTATGCCACCTTTCTCTAGATCCTTCTAGTTCTAGAATATACAAGAGAGTTCTATGTACAATCTGTCACAAGGTTCTAGGACCTTCTATCCAACTCTAGAGTCTTCTAGGTTTGTCTTGTTCCTCCATGCGCCTTCCGGGATGTTCCGTAAGCTTCCAGCAGCTTCTACAACCTTCCCGAACCATCCGGCGCGTTCTAGAATATTCCGGCCATTCTAGCACCCTCAGGTGTGCTCACAGAACATTCTAGGGTCTTCAAGCTTGAGTTGAGTCCATCCAACTCAGTCCTTTCTAGACTTCTCTGGCAACCTAGAACTTTCCATGTGTCTGATCCTTTGGCGGACCATCATTTGGATTTTTGAGGGCCGGTTTGGGCGGGACGTGATACCCTGCCCCATCAGGTTCGCGACGCCCTCGTCGCGCCTTCAAGTTGAAACCTCTCTATAGCATCTCTGGAATTGCCACGAGAATCCTCGGGTTCAACTTGTTTCTTCTTCAGGGCGTTTTTCCATTTGACCAAGTATTCCTTATAACTTCAGTACGCCCTTCTCGTCGGATCAAGCGGTCTGCCAAAATTGAGTCCACTTCCTTAGCAAAGGAGGTTGTCACTGCGGTAGGTGCTCTCTTTGATACTCCGACTTATTTCATCCTCGTCTCCATGGTAAGGTTTTAGCATGCTTACATGAAAAACAGATATATTTTAAACTTTGGAGGGAGTTAGTTGTAGCTTGTATGACACCTTACCAACTTTCTTGAGGACGAAATGGTCCACTCATACTTCCGTACCAACCCCTTATGAACCTTATGGACTTGAATTATTGGGGCAATAGTTTTACTAGGACCAAATCACCTTCTGAAACTCTACCATCCTCCTCTTGTCGGCCCATTTCTTCATCTTCTTGACGCCTTATGCAAATAGGCTCGGGCCAACTCATTGCTTCGTACTAGGCCCTAGAAAACTTGAAAGCGACGGGGCTCTTTCCTTCGCCGTAACTCGTGGCCAGGCATGGGGAGTCATGGGTTGCTGCCCCAGCGTGACAATCTCAAAGGGACTCTTTACGGTGGACTCGCTTCCACTGCGGATTATACGAAAATTGGGCTACATCCAACATCTTCGCCCAATCTCGTTGATTAGCACTTTCACAAAGTGCCGAGATACAACTCCGAATGCATTGGCATGCTCCGTCCCGTCCATCACTTTGAGGATGAAAGCTTGTAGAAGTTCAGAGTCTCTGATACGGCTTGAACAATTAGATCAAAATTTCCCCTGTGAATCGTGGGTCTCGATCACTTACTATATTGGATGGAATCCCCCAATGCTTCACAACATGCTTAAGGAACAAGCGTGCCATCTCATCTACCGTGCGATCGTTGGTGCGGTATGAATGTTGCGTATATTCTTTGAAGCGGTCAATAACGACAATTATCTTTGTGAAAGCCCTCTAATTTTGGCAAGCAAGTGATGAAATCCATAGAGACAACTCTCCCATGGTCTCTGGAATAGCGGCTGACTGGCAACCTCACTGCATCTTGCTTTGTCTTCCCCTTTCGACTCAAAGACATCACCACTGCTTCATTTGCCTTGACTACGATTTTTCCACCTTATCAGGGCTCATTGTTGGTGGTCTTGTGTCGAGTTCCAACTCGACTTCATGGTCCACCTCCTTACTTGGAGGTAAACATTGAGGCGAGGCCTCATGCATCACCCCTTGGGACTTGTCTAGGTTAGCTTTCACTTGGTTGGCAAAGCTTGGCTTTGACGCCTCAAACATCACCTTGTGGGACTTATCCGGGGACAACTTGCACGTCATTCGCCAAGCTTGGCTTTGGCGACTCCTCCTCGTTGTACCCCTTTTGAGATGGTCGGGTAACTCTCTTCGTCCCTCTTCAATCGCTTTTGATTTGAAGTGCGAGAGAGCTTGGGTTGTGCGTTTGGTGGTCTGTCCATCTACCACGCAAGCCTTGAACCATCCATGATGCACGTGGAGTTTGAGTATGTGATGAACGCATCAGTAGATTCTCGCAAATACTTTGGTTTAATATTTTGTAAAACTCTCGCAAGTGCACGAATCATTTCGTAAAATGATAAGTATACTCACGGTCGATCTAAGGAAGGAATGTATGTGGTTTTTAATTTATTATTCAAACTTTCAAAAAGCGAAATTAAATCCTAAACATCCTGTCACGATAGTTTGGTTTTTGTGTTCCTAATCTAATAACATAAAATAAACATATATCTGATTAATTAAATACATAGAATACAAATTCAATAAATATTTATCTAAAAATAAATATAAATACGATTCAATAAATATTCATGCAAATTTTATCATTTATATTAGTGGAGTATTTATGGATATAATAACTAAATTAATTATGCTTGCTCATATTATCTAGGTTATTAAAGATATAAATTGATATTTTATTGATTCTCTCTTTTGTATGAATACCACCTTTGGTGCGGGTTAGATATTCTTTGTTAACTAAACAAATCAATTAACACCTATGGGTGGGGTTGATAACTAATTTGGTTAATTATATTAATTCCTTTTTCTAAGAGATTGAAAATGAACCATTTAAATGCCAGCTTTGGTGAGGTTAGGCAGTTAAACTTTATTCAAGGTGTCCAAATTAAACTTAAGAATTTAGTTATCCTAGTACTAACTTTCAAGTTTTAAAACCACTATTGAAAACATGTTGTCAATACATTTTCACATAATAATTCTTATAAAAACTTTTGAAATAGAAGTTTCACTCTTAACTAGAAGCGATTGTACCAACAAATAAAGAAACTACTCTAAATTAGACCGGATAACTAAACCTTAAAATCTAATTTTGATTTAAGTTTGTAATGAAAAATAATATATTTCTCTCTAACATCCTTAATATAAAATCTTGAATAAAAATAAAATCAATTCATTTTAGAAATTTTCACCTATTTAATATTTACATGAAGCATAACAACGTTATTATTATATCATGATGATAAACTATTATACAGTTAAATTTAATCACAGGACAAATTAAATATAACATGTAAGAATAAAGCATAAAAATAAATCAGTAAAGAAAATAAAATCCTTACGAACTTGACGCTATTCGTTGCTAGAAAACCTCCAAGTCAGATTTGCCCTTTCATTTATTGAATCAAAAATCTAAATTATTACAAAAACATTACAAGTTCCTCTCAAAAAGAGAAGAACTCTAAACCTAAGAGAATTGAACTAAAAACTAAGAGAAAAACTAAGAAAAGCTTAGAAACTAAGAAAGAAACTAAGAAAAACTCAAAAACTAAGAAATGAGAAAAAGAAAGAAGAGAGAAGTGTGGTTTTGAAGTGTGTTTGGAAGGGAATGGAAGGGTATTTATAGGTGAGGATGGAGAGAAAAATGAGTAAACAAATGTTAAAAAAATATTAAAAACGTGTAATGGACATGCTGAGTCATCAATGGCCGCATGGCGTCGAGCTGCTGACGTGAAAAATGGGGTGAAAAGCAAACGTTGAACCTTGGTGGCGCTACAATACATTGGCCATCTTGTATAGGCATTTCTACATTGTAGCGTGAAAGCGCCCTACATGGAAGAATCAACGTACATACAGCACAGACGGAGTACTGGATGGGCTACTGGCGGCCTTGGCGATTTTCCGTCTTTGACATTTTTGACCTTTTCGACCCATTTTGTCCAATTTTTCCATGTTTATTGACCTTTTCCCACTTATTTATTAATTTATTTGTGATGTATTGCTTCAAGTATTCTTCTTTGAGTCTTTAAATTATGCGTTTTTAAGCCAAAATACACGAAAAACAATAAAAATACGTGATTAAAGAAAAAGACAAATTTATATAAATATATGATAAAACATATAAATATATATATATTTAATCAATTAATGTGCATAAAATCATGGTTATTTTAGTGCTTTTGAGCAACTCATCGGTATGGCACCAAGAAAGCTCTTTACCTGGTCAAGAACTCCGCTGGCGAATACAATGTGAAGTCATCCATAGCGCCATTTGATAAGTCACTTGGCAGTCCATGCACCAAGATCGACCTTAACTTTCCTCGGCGACTCCATAGTGGTAGTCTTCTTGAGTTAAGCGCTTTGAGAAGAACCACTCCATTGACAACCTTTAGGCGAGTCTTCTTTGCTTCTTCCACCGAAACAAAGTTGTGAGATGCTCTGTGTCGACCAATGCTTTGGTGACCTTCCGTTGATGGTGGCATCCACGTACATTAAGCCGCCAGGGGTCTTTGGGGGCGCCCGTGCACAGTAAGGCGCAAAGAACCCATCTTCACACGCTTCGTCCAGGATTCACCTCCATCTTGACCATGTGTGGAGGCAACTAAGGCACTTCAATGCCTTCCTCTTCTGGACATTCGCGTGCATGCGGTCCGTCGTATACACGTCACCCGGCTTTGAGGCATTCCGATCCTTATTCTCCTTCCACTTTGTCCACGTGGCTTGAATGAGGAGTGCCTTTATGATTTTGGATCACGACATTTGGCATGTCCTCCATTACTCTTCTCTCCACTTAAACTTCGTGCGCGGCTTTGGAGCCTCCTTGCTTTGTGAGTAGTCGATAAAGCTTTACTGCGGTCGCAATGGCCGGAAGATAAGTCTTGGACACCACGTCGCTTCGAGCTCGAGTTAGCCCGCTGATTGGGAGACGTCCATGAACAAGAATAGGGCATCACTTGTCGGTTGTGTCGGGGACTTCAAGCGACAAGGTTGGAACTCCTTCCACGTAATCCCTTACATGCCTACCCGTCACGGATTTAATCGCGATCGCCGGCCCCTTGCCTCCTCTTTCGCATTTACGGGGAAGAATCGCATCTTGAACTCCCTTTTGAAGTCTTGAAAGGTGTTAATTGTCTGGCAAACCCCTATTGCACATCTCATGTCTCCCGTCTCCACCACACAACATCGCAGTGTCGGATAAATACATGGGCGTAGTTCGGATCTTCTTTGGCGTGGTCCGTTATGCCCGGTAGCCTCAAAGTATTGTTCTCAGCCCCAGGAATTTGTCCACTTCCTGGCGTTCCTAACGCCATTAAAGGTCTTGGGCTTGGGAACGTCCACCTCTTGGCCTGGGTGACGGTGGTTGCACTAAGTTCCCGCGGCCATGTCCCGCTTACGTAGAGCTAGATCACCACCCATATCCTCCGTTCTATGCAATACATTAGCAAGTTCTCTTTGGACAAGATCCCTTACCTTGGCAAGTTCCGCCTTTAACCCATCAATCTCTTGCCTCGATCCACCATCTAGCTCGTTGGTGACATCTTACACTGCAATGGATTTCCCCCCACATCCTCGGCCCTCCAAGCCACGCTCTACAAGTTGTTGTCGACCCGATCAAACAGCTCCATTAAGTCGTCTGCGCCTTTCACTCGTGCTTCCAAGCTAGAAAGCAAGTCTTTCGACTTGGCTCGAGATTCCTTTGGGGCTTTCCGCACTTCTTCACGGCCACGTTCCATTGGTGGAACGTCCACGTTTGGTGTAGGCGGGGCGGTGTTCTTCATTTTGCCAAAGATAGAGATACTTTAACTGCTGCGATACCAAGCGTCACGACCTTAATTTCTCAAGTAGCGATCGTGCGGCACTTAGGCTCGGTCGTCGCGCTAACTTTAAGCCCCTTTCAATCCGAAATGTAACTCCAAATAGAATAGAAAGAGAGTTTGCAAAGAATGCTTTGTATTTCTCTAGAGAGAGTTTATGATACAATTGCTAAGAATTCCCAAGGATTTCCAAGGATGATCACAAATGAAGACCAAGTGGTCTATTTATAGTGTGTGACAAGCCTGAGGTATGCCACGCTTTCTCAGATCCTTCTAGTTCCTAGAATATACAAGAGAGTTCTATGTACGATGCGCCACAAGGTTCTAGGACCTATCCAACTCTAGAGTCTTCTAGGTTTGTCTTGTTCCTTCACCTTCCCAGGGATGTTAGTAGCTTCGGCGAGCACTTCTGCCAACCTTCCCGGTAGAACCATCCGGCCGCTGCTCTAGAATATTCCAACCCATTCTAGCACCCTCCAGTGTGCTCTAGAACATTCTAGGGTCTTCAAGCTTGAGTTGAGTCCATCCAACTCCAGCCCTTTCTAGACTTCTCTAGGCAACTCTAGAACTTTCCATGTGTCTAGATCCTTTAGGCAGCCATCATTTGGATTTTTAGGGGCAGTTTGGGCAGGACGTGACATTGGGCTGGGCTACATGTAGGAAATTTGGTGTGTTTTTCCTTCCATCTCGGGTTGATTACTTTTCTTAAGTAGTTCAAATGGGTCGGGCACCAGGCCAGTCCAGATGTCCAAACAGCCTTAACATTCATAAGTTTGGTGGATGTAATGGTGTAGAATAATATAGCTCTTTCTTTGTCCACCATTCTATAATGTGTGGTGGGCAACAGTCTAGAACAAAATAAAACACTGTCAAATATAAAAGATCTTTATGAATTATTTAGTATCAAAAGATTTGTGTCTCAATTGACAATATCCCACTCTACCTCCTATATAGTTAAGGCTCATATTTCTTCATTATAATCCACATTCTTTAGATAATTTTCACACTCCTCTTAGTGAACACCCCTCATTCCATAGAATATATTTGTATGAAAAGAGCTAAATGGGAAAAACACACCCCTCACCATTGCTTGATTGTTTATAGCATCAGAAATATTAGCATAAAAGTCCAATACAATTGACATAATAGTAGCCTTTGGGATCTTAACAAACTATCTCTAACTAAGGGCTGCTATTTCATCTTTTATACCCTAGAATACATATATCCATAAATCCAATCCCCTTTGCACAATGAAATATTTGTTAATATCTAATGCTTTATCAAACCTTACAAGACTAATAAACTTAGCTCTATTCACTTCTTATGGAACCTCTTTCTCCTTTCCTTTCTCACTATTTTTTCTCTTAAGTTCCATTACTCTCAAGTTCTATAAATAAATACTCACAAAATTCCAGAAAATACATCATCTAAAATTTTCGTCACCCTCTCTAACCAAATTAGGGTTTTCTTCACTTATATCCAAAAAACAAATCCCTTTGAAGAAGATGAAGTTGATATGGATAACCCTTTTGAAGAAAAATCTTTTCAAATATGATGGGCAAAAGGATTAGGGATGAAAAAGTGAGTAGAAATTTGAGGAGATTTTGAGGAAAAGATGAAACTTGGTGAAAAATAGGTGTTTGGTTTGAGAGAAAATTAGGGTTGAAGAAGAAAAGAAGAATTTTTTGTGTGAATCTAGTTTGAATCTTGACTAGGAGTTTTTAGTGTAGAAAAGTGCTTATGGGCCATGATGCATAATTGTTTCATACCGCGGCACACATTGAAAATTCCCAGCATTTACTATTCAAGACCAATGTGTTGCAGTGCACATAAAAGTCATGTCATAGCTCAAAATAAATTCTCCAACCCAAATTTGATTTGTGAGCCCCATGTCATCGAGAAAATAGAAATCATGCCTCGACTCAATTCAAAAATTATTCTTTTTAAAAAAAATTAAACAAACAAAATGTTTAATGGGTTACCTCCCATTTAAGGCTTAGTTTAACATTCTAGTAAGATGTTGCTTGGGAGGACTATGATTTGTAGATTTTAATTCACTCAATGTCCCTTTATTCATTTAATTTGTATCTAAATGTGCTTGAAAATTTACAATCTCTATCAAGACTGTCATTATTAGACTCCTATTATGGACATCAATAATTATCTTGGTTGAGGCCATGAAATGATGACCAAGAAGGACATTGTGCTTTGTATCCAATTTTAGTGTCTCTTACATATCTAAAATTACAAAATCTATAGGTATGATAAGATTGTCTACCTATACCATTAATTCCTTAACCATGCCCTTTGGATATATTAGATATTTATCAGCTAATTCTAGAGACATGGTCGTGGGTTTCAACTCCACCACTCCTAACTACAAGTATAATGAATAAGGCATTAAATTAACAATTTCACCTAGATCTAACATAACATTTACCTTCTTTTAATCATCAATGATGATAATGACATTAAGGCTTCTAGGATCCTTGGCGGTAGCTTGCAAATTATTTGTGCTCTCCACATCATTTTGTAAATAATTAGAAATTTTATGGAACTTGTGGACATGTGATAACAAATGTTTTGATATATCATGACGATTTCTTGGTAGATTGTAGCAAAAAGCTACCTTGTGATCACCCATGCATGCAGCATGAGCAATGTACAAATCATGGTGCATGGGATGCCACCAGATGTATGGGTAGTATAGTGCAGAATGGTATCACTTTGCTAGGCTATTATTATATATGGGTTGGTGCACAAGAATGTGTTCTTTCTACTATAAATATGAGGATATAACTTGTATTCAATATAAAATTATAACATATGATTGTACATTTAAAAAGTGAGTTGTATAGATTATGGAATTCTAGAGAGAGAAAGGATTGTGAAAGAAGGCATTTCTTGAGAGTTCATGCTCATCTTTTTTGGATAAAATATGAGAAAGAACTTATTGTAAAAGGATATAATTTTTGTAAGGATTATTCATTGTTGCTAGTGGATTAGAATTGTATTGGTTCCTGTGTATTTAAATCTCATATTGAGGAAAACCCACGTAACAATTCGTGTGTCTTTCTATGATTTTATGTGCTTGTTTCTATCATTTTTGTGTTTTTAATCAAGGCAATCTTGTGCGCATGTGTGTGTATCAAAGTGGTGGAAGAACTGATGACTTTCCTAACAATTACTGGTATCATAGCTTGATTTAAGAAGGTTAAGGAATTGATTTATAGGAACACAAAATGTGGCAATCAAGAAAGACTCTAGGTACTTGAAAAAAAGTTTTTAAATCCTAATAAATTGTAGAAACTATTGATCTTCTTGAGGGCATAAAAACTCAAAAAGGTATCAATGGTTACCACCAAGTATGATGTTGAGAAATTTGATGGAATGGGTGACTTTGCACTATGGAAAAGAAGGATGAAGAATGTGTTGATACAACAAGAGTTAGACTTGGCTATTGATGAAGTGTTTCCTATTAAAACTAAATAGGAAGAAAATAAGAGAATCTTGAAGAAAGCAAGAAGCTATATATAATTATATTTGGGTGATATTTCCCAATGGTAAATGCAAGATTTAAAGACTACAAAAGAAATCTAGGAAAGGCTTGAGACCTTATATGATCATAAGACATTTTCAAACAAGATATTAATGTAGGAAAGGCTTTTTAGTTTCAAGCTTGATCAATTGAAGGTACTTGATTATAATCTTGATAAACTCAAGATGATTAATACCCAATTAGCTAATCTGGACAAGAAAGTTGAATAAGAGGATCAAGTAGTTATCCTACAACAGTTTGCCCAAGTATTTTAGTGAACTTAAGGCAACAATCATGTATGGAAGGGAGGAATTGAAGCTCAATTTTTTTGTTTAATCTTTAAAATCTTGGGAACTTGATCACAAGAATTTTAAGAAAGTAGGAGATACCAATGAAGGATTGTTCAAAAGAGGGATGTGTGAGAAGAAAATTGATGTGTCTAAGGGGTAAGGGAAATCTAGATCAAAATCCATAAACAAAAAAACTTTAGGTGCTTTATATGCCACAAGGAAGGCCATTTTAAGAGAAATTTTCCATCAAGAAGAGGTAACTATGACTCTAAAAATGGGGGTACTATAAATGCAAGTATTGTAGAAGAAGGATATGAAAGCTCTGATGTTTTAGTTGTTACAGTTGAAAAGTGTGTGAATGAATGTGTGTTAGATTTTGGCTACACATTTCATATATGCCCTAACAAAAAGTGGTTTAAGGAGTTGACCAAAGACTACTATGGCTTATGAATGTGAAGTCAAAGGCATTTGCTTCATTGA
Source organism: Hippophae rhamnoides (assembly GCA_033030585.1). Lineage (NCBI taxonomy): Eukaryota > Viridiplantae > Streptophyta > Magnoliopsida > Rosales > Elaeagnaceae > Hippophae > Hippophae rhamnoides. The sequence continues at coordinate 23,279,808 of CM065431.1, forward strand.
GATTAGGCTCAGTGATGACACAATAAAGACACTATATGATGTGATATTTTTGTCAGATTTAAGGAGAAATGTGATTTCTCTTGGAGTCTCGATGTCTCAGGTTATTCAATTAGACTAGAACACAGTACCCTGAAGGTACTCAAGGGATCTCTAATTTTTACAAAGGTCTTAAGGCAATATAGGGTTTACATCCTCCAAGGTAAAACATTTCTTGATCATGGAAATGCTTTGACAACTTCATCAGAACTTGGTACAACTTTCTAACACAATAGGTTTGGGCATATTAGTGACAGAGGTCTCACAGAACTCTATAAACAAGGTGTATTGGGAGAATATTAGGTTATAATAACTAGAATTCGTGAATAATGTATATATGGAAAGAAGACAATGGTAAAATTTGGTACTAGCAAGCATACAACAAAAGCCATTTTAGATTACATACACGTAGATCTTTTGGGGCCTTCATTGATACCATCACTGGGTTGGAGTAGGTATTATCTGTATTTGATTGATGACTACTCAAGGAAGAACTGGACCTATATTATGAAGAGTAAGGATGATACATTTTCTAAGTTCCAATCCTATATGGCTATAATGGAAAATCATATAGGAAAAAAATCAAGGTTCTTAGAATTGACAATGGAATGGAATTTTCCAATGCTAAGTTTGAAAAGATGTGTGAGAATTGTGGTATTCAGAGGCATAAGACAGTAGTAGGTACTCCCCAACAAAATGGTTAGTGGAATGCATAAATAGAACCATCATAAACATGGTGAGGTGCATGCTTTCTAATTCCAAACTGTCTAAGAGATTTTGTGCTGAGATAGTTCAAAATGCTACTCACTTAATAGATCACCATCTTTAGAAATTGAATTTAAAACTCCAAAAGAGAAGTGGAGTGGAAGTTATGAAGATTATAGTAAGCTCAAGGTTTAGCATTCACTCACATGAGTGATGGGAAACTTAAGCAAGCACAAAGATAGTTTTTTTCTAGGCTATCATGATGGAGTAAATGGATATAGGTTCCAAGATCTAGAAGAAAAGTATTGTTTTAATAGTAGAAATGTGACTTTTGTTGACAATGCTACTTATGATGACAAAAATGTTGAATCAGTTTATGAGAAAGTAAAAGTATCTGTCCCAATTGAGGTGTAGAATCACCTTGGTAACTCTAAATGAGATGAAGGTAAACGAGAGAGATTTGATGGAAATGAGTTTGATCCAATTAATGTTGACTCTAGAGAGTCATCTACTAGTGAACTTGTAGATGTTACCAGAGCTGAATATCGTGATCTTCATGATTATTCAATGGTTATAGATAGGCTAAAAAGAGTGACAAGGTCAATTATGATATATGGCCATGATGACTTTATTTCCTATGCTTTTATAGTTAATGAAGATATTTATAGAATTAAGCCTCAAAATTATGCAAAATCTATATCTAGTATACAAGTAAGATAATGGAAAGAAGAAATGAAATCACTCTCAAAACATGTCACATGGGTACTTGTAAAGAAACCAAAAAAGGAAAGATTGGTTAGAAGCATGTGGGTGTTCTTAGTTAAACAAGGAATATAAGGGGTTGAATCAACAAGGCATAAGGCAAGAGTCGTTGCTCAATGCTTCTCACAAAGGAAAGGGATAGACTACAATGAGATTTTTTTGCTTATTACCAAGTTTAGTTCAATTAGAATTCTAGCTTCTTTCCTTGGTAACCTAATTTGATCTTGATTTTGATCAAATGGATATGAAGGCTGTCACTACTACAAAAGGGATATTTAAGTCGCCGTGTAAAGTCGTATAATTAATTTTAAGTCGGTTCATCACGTCAACCGACGCTACGTCCAATTTTTTAAATTAAAAAATACACGCAGTTTACAATTGAAATTTTTTTAGGTCATTATTATTTTATTTGACTCTTTAAATAGTATACTTTTTTATTATTTTTTTAGACAATTATTTTTTAACATTATATAATTTTGTTTATTTGTTTGGATATTTAAATTTATATACGTACGTACAATATATCTTTATTTAATTTTGTGTATTTGTTTTAAATATTATTGTAAAATTATTATTTTTTCTTTTTCTATAGTACGTATGCATAGTTTAAATAAAATAATAATTGAAAAAAAAATTTAATTGCGTGAATAGCGTCTGTTGACGTGGCGAACCAATGCTATCCACGTAATATTACTGTTTGGCTCATTTCTTCTATGGAGAAACTCAAAATCATCATTTCTCTTCTCCATTTCTCCCAAAACCGAGCTCATACCCACCCTCTTTCTCAATTTCTAGCCACCTCCGACCACCATTTGCAACGCTGTTTTGTGGGTTATATTCATCTTCTTATTATCTTTCAGATCTACTCTTTTTTTTAGCAAAATACTCAAATTTTTTATACCCATTTTTTCACTTATCCTCAATTACAAAACACCATTTTCTTCTTCATTTCCTTCATATAGTCACTTCATAACATTCTTATTAGTATTTCTATTAATTTTGCAGCTTATTATTCAGTTTGTTTTATTTTTTGTATAAATTTTTGATTTATGTATGTTTTTGATTTTGCTTGTTATTATATGTTTAGCTTATTTTCTGTGAAAATAATTAATATCTGAAATGTCGTGGGTTTGAGGGATTATATATATTTACCGTACGTGGATAAATTTATTTATATATAAATAATTATATTTTATTAAGTAAAAGTAATACATTTGTAAAATGATTAAAATAATAATTGTTTTGTATTATGTATGTTTTGATATATATTCTAATAATTAGGAAATTTATATATAATAATACTTGAAATATATTCATTGGATACATAATTAATTAATATGTTTAATTAATGTCATTAATAGAAAATGGACAAATCTTGGATGTCAAAGTGTAGAATTGAGCAAGACTATATTTTTGGAGTTGAAAGTTTCATGGAATTTGCTTGTAGAAATAGTAATACTGAAACTAGTATGATTCGATGCCCATGTGTTAAATGTAAAAATGAGTGATTTCATGAATTTGACGAGGTTAAGTATCACCTTATCCGTAATGGTATTCTTTTGAGCTATAAATTTTGGTATTATCATGGAGAAAATATTGATAATACTCAGTGGGAAAAGATAAATAAGAATGTGAGTGGATTACATATATCTTATCATAATGTACAGACAGAAAATATGTTTCATGGTGTTGAAGATGAATTGTGTGAGGATGATCCCGAAACCTTTAAAAAACTTATAGAAGATGCCGAAAAACAGTTGTATCCAAAATGCAAAAAATACACTAAAATGTCGGGATTGGTTCATTTGTACAATGTGAAGGCAAAACATGGTTTTTCTGACAAGGGATTCATAGAATTACTAAATCTACTAGTCGATATGTTTCCTGAGGGTATTGAATTGCCATATTCAATGTATAAAGTGAAGAAATCTCTTAGTTGATTTGGCATGGAATATCATAAGATTCATGCTTGACCAAACGATTGCATTCTTTATAGAAAAGAATTTGAGACATTAGATGATTGTCCAATGTGTAAATAATTGAGATGGAAGCATGGTACAAATGAGACAACACATAAGAAAGGTGTGCCTATAAAGGTTCTTTGGTACTTTCCTCCAATTCCTCACTTTCAAAGGTTGTTCAATAGTAAAGATACATCAAAGATGTTGACTTGGCATTCAGATAATCGATCTGATGATGGGGTGCTATGTCATCCTTATGATTCTCCAAATTGGAAAGTAGTAGATAATTTATCTCCTCAATTTTCATCTGATCTGTGCAATCTCCATCTTTCCATTGCTGCTGATGGAATTAATCCATATAATTCCCTCAGTAGTAGATATAGCTATTGCCCAGTAATTATGGTAACATACAACCTTCCTCCCTGGTTATGTATGAAAAGAAAATTCATGATGTTAACATTATTGATCTCAGGACCGAAACAACCCGGTGTTGATATTGATGTATATTTGTAGCCTCTAATAGATGATTTAAAGATGATGTGGAATGATGGTGTAAATGTTTACGATGCACATAAGGAAGAACACTTTAATTTGGAGGGGGTCCTTTTATGGACAATTAATGATTTTCCTGCCTATGGAAACTTATCAGGACATGCAACAAAAGGTTACAAGGGATGCCCTATATGTAGTGATGGAACTTCTGCAACTTATCTTGTTCACAGACGAAAGATGTCTTATAGAAGATTTTTTCCATCTGGACACAAGTTTAGATACCAAAAGAAACTGTTCGATGGTGAAGAAGATTATGATCATGTCACACGACCTTTGCAAGGTGCTGATATATTAAGGCAATTGAATGGTATGACATTAAAATGATATGGAAAGATGAAAAAAAACTTACTAAGGTAGGGAAACAAAATAGGTCAACTAATGAAATGAGTGAAAATGAAAAAGAGTTTGAACCAACTAACCATGGTTGTTGAAAAAAAAATCAATATTTTGGGAATTACCTTATTGGAAAGACCTACACATTCGTCACATCTTAGATGTCATGCACATTGAGAAAAATGTGTGTGAGAGCTTGATTGGTACTTTACTTGATATACCTAGAAAAACAAAGGATGGAATTAAAGCAATATTGGATTTAGAGAAACTAGGCATAGGACCTGAATTGGAACCAAGGGTGGAAAATAATAAGAATTGAACAAACTTATATGTTCTTATATAGGGAACTTGAAGAAACCATTTATATGAAGTAAGCATAGGAATTCATGGTTAAGGGAAGAAATAATTATGTTTGTCTCTTGAAGAGATCATTGTATGGATTTAAAGAGTCCTCATGCCACTAGTACAAAAGGTTATATAGCTTTATGATTGATTTAAAGTTTCAAAGATGTAAGTATGATGATTGTGTTTATTTCATTAAATAAATCAGTGTGAACACAGTTGATCTATTATTTTATATAGAAGATATGTTTTTAGCAAGCAAGGATCTTAAAGATTTGATGCATTTCAAATAGCTTCTAAAAATTGAGTTTAAGATGAAAGACATAGGAAAGGCTATAAACATCCTTGGTATGGAGATTTCAAGAAATAGAGATAAAGAAGATTATTAGTAACTCAAATTGGATATCTAGAAAAGGTACTCAAGAAATTTGGAATGGAATCAACAAAACCAGTTTCAACTCATCTAGCATACCAATATAAACTTTCTACAAATAAATCTTCCAAAACTAATCAAGAGATAAAATAAATGAAAATTGTGCCTTAATCAAGTGCTTTTTATGGCCTTATGTTAGTTATGATTGCAACGAGATAAGACCTAGCACACTCAATTAGTGTTGTAAGCATGTTTATGTCACAACATGGGAAGGAACACTTGGTAGGAATAAAGTGGATCTTAAAATATCTAAAGGAGACTTCAAAGATGGGTTTTATTTACAAAATAAACTTAATTGAAGTGGTAAGGGTATAGGATTCACAAATGCCAATTTTGTAGGAAACCTTGATCGAAAAAGGTGACTCACTGGTTATGTTCACTTTATTTGGAAACACTATGAGTTGAAAGAGTAATTTGTAATCAATTGTGATTCTCTCCACTACTAAGGCAAAATAAATTTCATTTACTCACGTAGTTAAATAAGGTCTATGGATAAAAGGGATTCAATCTATTTATCCTAGAATCTAGTGTTCAGTGAGAGGACAAAACATATCTATGTAAGGCTGCATTTCATTAGAGACATTATTAGCAGTGGGCTGGTTAAATTGATCAAGGTTTTGATAGAATAAAATCCATCATATATACTCACCAAAGTGGTTATAACAAGCAAGCTCAAGCACTATATGAACTTGCTCAGATTTGGTAAAGGTTAGAGATGATTAGTGGAACAAGCAGTGCTAGATTCAATTCAGCTAGCAAATGGGTTATTTGTCATCAAGGGGGAGATTTGTGCACATGTGATACAAAATGTGTTGACATATGATAAAAAGTTCTCAGTAAATTGCAACAAAAAGTAGTTACACACACCCGAATGCATAAAGCATATGCAATGTGCAATGTATGGTGCATGGCATACCACTAGATGTAAGGGTAGCACAACACAACATGGCATCACTTTGTTAGGCTATATCATATGTGGGTTGGTGCACTAGAATGTGTTATATCTACTATAAATATAAGGAAAGAACTTGTATTCAATATAAGATTGTAATGTAGGATTACAATTTGAAAAAGTGAGATGTATAGGCTCTGGATTTCTACAGAGAGAAAGGCTTATGAAAAAAAGTACTTCTTGAGAGTTCATGTTCATCTTTCCCAAATCAAATGCGAGAAAGATCTTATTCTAAAAGGCTATAATAGGTGTGAGGATTACTCATTGTTATTAGTGGATTGGAACTGCATTAGTTCCCATGGATGTAAACCTTATATTGAGAAAGAATCGCGTAACAATTATTATGTCTTTCTATGATTTTATGTGCTTATTTTTGTCACATTTCTTTTTTGCAAATAATGGAAATCTTATGGGAAAGTGTGTGTATCAAGGTGGTGGAAGAACTAGTGATTGCCCTAGCAGAAATCAATGTTTAGAAACTCATCATTATGAAGGGTTGTAATAGCCTTTACATGTTCATTTTGATTAGACAAATCTTCTCTAGGTTGCTTTTGGAAATTCTCAGCTAGTTGCCCCACTTGCACATCCATTATTTTCACTGATGCCTCTGATGAGTGCTCAAAAAGCACTAAAATTACCATGATTTTATGCACATTAATTGATTAAAAATATATATATTTATATGTTTTATCATATATTTATATAAATTTGTCTTTTTCGGAATCATGGGTATTTTTATTGTTTTTCAGGTATTTTGGCTTAAAAACGCAATTTAAAGACTCAAAGAGGAATACTTGAAGCAATACATCACAAATATATTAATAAATGAGTGGGAAAAGGTCAACAAACATGGAAAAATTGGACAAAATGGGTCGAAAAGGTCAAAAATGTCAAAAAGATGGAAATCGCGCCCATTGCCCGCGCGCCTACCATGCGCCTCAGTATCACGCCAGCTCCCTCCGCGCGCCCAATGCGTTTTAGCCCCATTTTTCACGTCTGCGGCCGCCCGTGACGTCATATTGACGTCATTGATGACCTCAGCATTTCCATTACGCGTTTTTTCATTTTTTAACATTTTTTTACTCATTTTTTCTCTCCATCCTCACCTATAAATACCCCCCTTCCCTTCACTTCAAAACACACCTCAAAACACACTTCTCTCTTCTTTCTTTCTCTCATTTCTTAGTTTTTGAGTTTTTCTTAGTTTCTAAGCTTTTCTTAGTTTTTCTCTTAGTTTTTAGTTCAATTCTCTTAGTTTTAGAGTTCTTCTCTTTTTGAGAGGAACTTGTAATGTTTTTGTAATATTTTAGTTTTTGATTCAATAAATGGAAGTGCAAATTCCGCTTAGAGGTTTTCTAGCAGGGAATAGCGTCGAAGTTACGTAAGGATTTTATTTTCTTCTGAGTTATTTTTATGCTTTATTCTTACATGTTATATTTAATTTGTCTGTGATTAAATTTAAGCGTGCTAGTCATTTATAATTATGATGTAATAATAACGTTGTTATATTTGCGAAATATTAAATAGGTGAAAATTTCTAAAATGAATTGATTTTATTTTTATTCAAGATTTTATATTAAGGATGTTAGAGAGAAATATATTATTTTTCATTACAAACTTAAATCTGAAAATTAGATTTTACGGTTTAGTTATCCGGTCTAATTTAGAGTAGTGCTCTTTTATTTGTTGGTACAATCGCCCGGTAGTTAGAGTGAAACTCTATTTCAAAAGTTTTTATAAGAATTATTATGTGAAAATGTATTGACAACATGTTTTCAATAGTGGTTTTAAAACTTGAAAGTTAGTACTCGGATAACTAAATTCTTAGGTTTAATTTGGACACCTTGAATAAAGTTTAAACTGTCTAACCCCACCAAAAGTGGCATTTAAATGGTTCATTTTCAATCTCTTAGAAAAAGGAATTAATTTAATTAACCAAATTAGTTATCAACCCCACCCATAGGTGTTAATTGATTTGTTTAGTTAACAAAGAATATCTAACCCCACCAAAGGTGGTATTTATATAAAAAAGAGAGAATCAATAAAATATCAATTTATATCTTTAATAACCTAGATAATATGAGCAAGCATAATTAATTTAGTTATTATATCCATAAATACTCCACTAATATAAATGATAAAATTTGCATGAATATTTATTGAATTTGTATTTATATTTATTTTTAGATAAATATTTATTGAATTTGTATCTATGTTTATTTTTATGTTATTAGATTATATTTAATTAATCTGTATATATATTTATTTTATGTTATTAGATTAGGAACACAAAAACCAAACTATCGTGACAGGATGTTTAGGATTTAATTTCGTTTTTAAAAGTTTGAATAATAAATTAAAAACCACATACATTCCTTCCTTAGATCGACCTTGGGAGTATACTTATCATTTTCTACGAAATGATTCGTGCACTTGCGAGAGTTTTACAAATATTAAAACCAAAGTATTGGCAGGATCGGCGATGCCGGTTTTCGTTCATCAGCCTCCAAAGAATCCAACCTTTGATTGATTTTCACCAGGTTGTATTTGCTAACTTGAATGAAAGAATTCAAGTTGTCCTATACTATTTTTTATTTAGAGGATTATGTAGCATGTTTTCGTTGACTTATTGGCCCTACACATGATTTTGGTTCTGGGAATAAGTTTGGTTATTTGACCTCCACTAGAAATTGGGATGATTTCCTCACTCTTGATTTTATATGTTTACATAAGGGTCATTCCTAGGTCTAAGTTGATAACCCTACATTACATTCACTTGTCTAGGACCTGCAAATGGTTCTCTTTGATAAGGAAAAGTGTTAGCACCATGCTAATAATTACTATACACTCTAAACACCTCTTTGTTTGGAGTGTCCTTAGTAGTGAGAAATGCAACTTGTATAGTCAATTTTTCAAGTTAGATAGACATTTTAGTGACCAAGCCTATCTCATAAACTCTGGCTTTTCTCACTCTAACACTTTTCTATTGGGAATTAGCACCCAACATTTCATAGAGCTCATAAGTCTCTAAGGTAGTTGTTTTCCCTATAGCACCACTTGTAACATTGTCAACTATAAATTGACACTATTATGTCAAGCCATCATAAAATAATTGGTTTTACAGTTACAATGGGTAGCTATTGTATCGGCACTAAGGGAGAAAACGTTTCAAGTATCCTAAGATTTATGGAATGGATCTCCGTCCATTGGAGAGAATGTTTTTATTTTAGTTCTAAAATGAATTTTTTTTATAGGAATAGAATGTTCCAATGAATTTGTTGTATAATCCATCCTAAGTAATTAGGGAACCTGGTAAGAGGGTCATCAGTCATACCTTAGACCTATCTCTAAGAGCGTATAGGAAATACCTTATTTTAAGTTGATCTTCATTAAGCCTTTGCAAAGGGAATGTTTGTATAGATGAGTAGAAATCTCTAATGAAAGTCAAAGGATCTTCATTAGGAATTCTGTAGAAATGGGAAACATTGAATAATGAATATTTTTTTAATTCAAAATTCATAGCTACCTCTTCCAACTATATAGAGGCAGTAGCAGTATTAGTGATTAACCTTTCATACTCCTTCATTTTAATTCCACTTAGTAAAGCATCTCCCATATTTAAAGCTTCTAATAAATTCTCTAGTAAAGGCTCTTGGATTTCAATATCCATCCTTTTAAGTGCTTTTGGATCTATTAACATTATCTATGAATGGTATGAGTTAATTCACAAGGATCTCATACTTGTATATACTAACAAAAACATTAATTAAATTAAAGCACCAGAAGGTAAACCACATAAAAAGTAAATAAAAAGTAAGTAAAAATAAAATAAACAATCATAAGAAAAATAAAAAAGACAAGAAACAAAAATAATTAGAGTAAACAAAAATAAATAAACAAAACTCAAATTTTTACAAAGAGTTTTAATAAGTTTGTTAAACAATATAAAATGCCAATTTCCTAGCAATGGTACCAAAAACTTGATGCACAAATTTTGTATTAAAAGCTCGCTTAAGTCTAGTAGGCCTTAGTTTCATTGTTGGCTTCCCGTGTACAAATCTTGATATCCATTTTATTTCACTCATGTGTTAGGTCATCCTTTATGTAAGGTTGGTTACTACAGATCAGTAACACATACAAGCATATTTCTAGGAACACTATGATTAAATGCATGTTTTACACACACCAAGGGATTGGTTTTTGTAGTGTACACACTTGGTCATTGACGTTGTAACTTATGTTTTTGGTTCATTTCATGTGTGTGTATTTATAAAATTTACTCTGCATTTTTTGGAATCAAAAAATGTGATTTTTTAGCACTTTACCACAAACCTTACCACCACTTTTGGAGAGATGGTTGGGAAGTTTCCTGGCATGGTAGTTGCTCGAGTGCTATAAATACCCTCTCATTAATTGTTTAATTAATTCAAAAAACATATCAAAACTCTATAAAAATTTCTATTGATTCGAATTCCATATTGATCAATTATTTTCATTATGTTTCAATAATTGTGATATGTTCGTGCGAACATAAAATAATGACTGTAAATATTTTTATATGGTAAGTGAGTACATCTCATTGTGAGTAGTATTCAAGGGTTGTTTGACCATTGGTTAGTATAATCTAAGCTTAAAATGTGTATGTTAAAAACATACTAATATTTAGACTTTGATTAGAATGATATTATATACCTTATCTACTTTCCAATTTTCATATAATATATTTTATTGAATGTTATTTGTCGATTTGATAATATATTATTACTACCACTATTGAGTGTTCTGTTTTAAGTTGTTATCCTTTTTTGTTACTTATGAGGAGGAGCCTATATCTCCTCACCCTGGTTGTGTACTGGGTCGTTGACTTTTTCAATTGGAATCAAAGTGTGTACTAGGGATTCATTCTTATCCTTACTGAGAGGCTAACAAGTATGCCATGCATCATCACAAGATTCATCTATTTCTTCCACTTGGGCACCAGGCAAAATAGATCAGGGAATTGTGGCATGCCATATGTCATTGACTTAGCATGCGTTGACCATAAATAGTCTTCCCCATCTTGCATCGCACACTGTATTGTTCAGTGTTTCCCCTATGCCACATGTTGTAATCCCATTAGCCAGCACTCTTTAATTTTATTTTTCATCTTAACCCTTGATCTGAAGCTAATATGACGGTCTATATTCTATCTAAGCCTAATTTGACCCCTTAATTGACCAAAAATAAAAATTAGCATAAAGTAATAATTTTCTTATCAATTTTGGGTGCCAAGAAGAGAAAAACAAATATAGAAAAAGTTCAAAAGGAGATACAATTTTGGTGGATATTTCAGAGGAGATTGGTACGACAATTCAAGAGATTAATTTTGTTTATTCTTCATCTTCTTTCTTTATCAATTTTTTGTCTTTCTTTATGAAAAATATAAGATTTATACCCCAATTATGATTTCAATTCAATTATATATTATTTAATCTGATTTTTATGCCATTAATTACTTGGCCAACAATTGATATATAAAAGCAATTAAATAGATTTGAGAGAATTATTTAATTGTTTGTCTTGATTAAATAAAATATATAGTTTTTAGGCAGAGATGTATGACTCATATGTATGTGATCCATAATTGGTGAATTTAATAAGTAGTATGCAATTTAATTGACATAAGAGTGTGATTAGGTTAATTACTATATGTAGTGTAGTTTACTAGAGAGATGAATACATAATAGGTTAAATGAAATTGATTGCTAATTATATTAGGAGAATTTTAATAATTCACATGTTTAGAAAATTGGGAGATCAAGTATTCCTATATATTTTCTCATAAATTTTAGCTGGAAACTTTGAGTTAATTAATTACTACTATTTATCTATTTAGTTCTTTTAATTTTGCTGTCTTAAAATATAAAAAAATATTGATCTTTTTACCATTGTATTACTTGTTTGCGATATGTATACTTTCGTACCTATTGTACACCATTCGTGTTGATCAAGTTTTTAGCACCATTGTTGCGAATTATAAACATTAGAAATTAATTTTTATTTTATTTTATTTATTTTTCATAATTTTAATTAATTAATTTATTTTTAATTTTTATTTATCTTTAATTTTTTCATCTCTTTAATGCTATTAGAAACATATTTGGTTCTATTGCATGAGCAAATCCCATAGGGGAGAAATTTTGATTTTAGATCCCGAACTTGAGTGTACTTTGAGATCAATAAGAAAACATGTTTTCACCCAAGTGGAAGAAATGTCTAATCCATTAGAAATAAACAATTATGAGCTAAATTTGAAGAATCAGATTTTGTTAATAGATGATAAAAAGAGAGCTCTAAATGAATATGCATTACCTATGTTGGAATGGCTGAATCTAAGTATTACAAGGTCAAACATTCAAGCTAATCAATTTGAACTAAAGTCACTGATTTTTCAAATGTTACAAATGGTTGGACAATTTAGCAGATTACCAATATAGGATCCTTATTTACATCTCAGATTGTTTGTTGAAGTTGGAGATTAATTCAAATGTAGTGGTCTGACCAAAGAGGCGTTTAGGATTAGATTGTTCTATTACCCTTTATGAGATTGTGATTAAGCTTGGATAAACTTTTTACCACCTAATTCTTGATGAAATACTTCTCACCAACAAAGAATGCCAAAGCCTAGGAATGGCATTACCTCCTAGCAACAATATTAAGGGGAATCTTTATACGAAGCATGGGAAAGATTTGAAAGAATTGCTAATTAAGTGAAGACTGCATCGTATCCCTCATTAGATCCAATTGAAGACTTTCTACAATGGTCTTAATGCCTAAACAAGAATCATTGTTGATGCATCTACTAATGGAGCTTTGCTATCCAAATCTTACAATCAAGCTTACTTGAGAAAATGGCTAGCAATAATTAGCAATGGCCAATGGAAAGGATGGTAGCCATAAGAACATTAGCCGAAGTTGATGAGGAAAATGATATCATGACACTTACATCATAAGTGTCATCTTTGGTGAATCTTTTTAAGGCTCAAAACTTGCCAGCTAGTATAAACGGGGTCCATGATTTAGGGGTGTTTTGTTTCTTTTATGGTGGAGCTCATTTGTTTGAGAATCGTCCAAATAATCCTAAACTAGCATGTTGTGTTGGTGATGTGAACCAAAACAACAATCCATACTTGAATACATATAACTCAGGATGGAGATAGCATCCAAATTTATTTTGGAGTAATACTAACATTAATCAAGGTGGTAATGAATTAAATCATAAATCATTTCCACCACTTGGTTTTCAAAAATGACAATAATCATAAGCCCAAGATAAGAAGCCACCTATTGAGGACAATACAAATTCTTTAATTGAGATGTTGAAAGACTTCATCCAGCCAATAAATACAAATAATTTTCATGTAAGAGGCACCAATTCAAAATTTAGAGACCCAATTAGGGAAACTAGCCAAGGCCATAAGTCAAAGGCCTCAAGGTTACCTTCTAAGTGACACAATTATAAACCCAAGAACAGATGTTAAGGAGCAATTGAATTCTATAGACTTCAAAAGTGGTAAAATGTAGAGGTGGAACACAACACTCAAAAGTATGAGGAGGAACATAAGATTCAAAAGGATGAGGAGGAGCAAGTGGATAAACAAAGAACTTGAGAGGAAATAATTCAACCAAATAAGAGAAATCTCTATACCCACTATTTATTTCCCTCAAAGACTGCAAAAGCAAAAGTTAGATACACAGTTTTCAAAATTTTTGGATGTCTTCAAGAAGCTATACATAAATATACATTTTTAGATGAACTTGAACAAATGCCTTTTTATGCCAAATTTCTAAAGGACATCCTATCTAAGAAAAGGAGGTTGGTTGATAATGAAATCAAAACCTTGACTAAAGGTTATAATGCCATCCTTGTTAGAAAACTATCCTAAAAATTGAAAGATCTAGGTAGCTTTGACATTCCTTGCACAATTGGGAACATAAACTTTGATAAAGCAGTATGTGACTTAGGTTCAAGCATTAACCTTCTACCATTTTTGATCTTCAAGAGATTAGGGTTTAGTAAAGTCAAACCCATTTTAGCAATATTACAAATGGTAGATAGATCAATTAAGGGATCTTGGGGTGTGGTAGAAAATGTGCTAGTAAAAGTTGTGAAGTTCATCTTTTAGGTAGATTTCATTGTACTAGACATGGAATAAGACTGTAACATTCCTATAATACTAGTTCGTCTATTCTTAGAAATCGGAAGAGCACTTATTGATGTACAAAAAGGAGTTTCCAATGAGAGTACAGGATGAACAAATAACGTTTAAAGGTTTTGAAGCAACTAAACCCCTTGATATTGATAATGCTAATGAATGCTTTAGGATAGATGTTACTAACCATATTACTAACTTAGAACAATATGTTAAGTCACCCATACTTAAGACTATTTCACATGATGTTGTGAATAGTGAAGTAAACTCACTAAGAAACAACTCAATCAATTCTAATTTTGAAAGCATGGAATCAATGATTGATATTGTTGATTGTGTGAACTATTTGGAGGTTACGCCTTCCATGTAAATAAAAAATGTTGTTGTGGAGAGTTTTAAGATAGGATCTATGCTCAAACCATCGATTGAAGGGCCACCAAGGTTATAGCTACCACATTTACCCCACCCTTACCAATCAAGTAGGCAAGGGAAAGAGTCCAATAGATAGGTAAACAAGATGATGCAAATACATATATTAGATGAGCTATGATGGAGTGCTTATAAGAATGCCAAAATGTAAAAAATAAAAAAAAATATGGCATGATAAGAGAATTAGGCACCATGTTTTTATGGTGGAACATAAAGTATTATTGACCAATTTAATACTCAAACTATATTTGGGAAAACTAAATAGTAAATAGACATAGAGGAATGTACCTTAAGAGCTAATATGACCATCTAGTCAAGGGCGTTAAACGTAATGCTGGTTGGGAAGCAAACCAGTGTTCTTTAAATTTTTGTTTTGTAGGTGAATAAATGTGGAGAGCAATGGTGCAACAAGATTGAATAGTTTCAAAGACAAATGTGGTGTGCCAAGACTAATGGAGTTTTCTTTCCTTTTACTTTTTCATATTTATATGTGCACATTGGGGACAATGTGTAATTTAAGTTTGGGGAGGAAAATTCGTTCTCTACTTTAGTATTTAGTGCATATTTTAAATTTTTAGGAAAAAAAATTAAAAATATGCACTATGATTTAATAATTATTTGTTTACAAATTGATAAATATATGGAAACTAAATGCATGCATGCTTGATATAAAACATATGAACCCAATGATTAAAATTGGTTGTCATGACTAGGATAAGGAATGTAACGTGGTTGTTAAGATACTTACATTAATCATGTGATATGCTTGCTAGTTTTGATTGACTAATTCAAATTTTGTGCACATGTTCATGATTGATTTTAGTGTTCTTATTGAGAGAAAATTTGTAGTGAGGTATGCAAGTTTATGGGATCTACCATATTTTAGAATATATTTGATCATCCCTTGAGGCAAAATCCTGAATAATATTTAGCATAAGAAATGATTTAGGCCTTATTTGGATCGATTGAGCCTTTCATGCTAACCATTGTTAATATTTTTAGTCACCTATTTGAGCCCAATTGAGAACCTTTCATATCTTGAAGTCACACTTTATGCCTAACCAATAAGCATAATCTTGACCCTTGCACCTTTAGCTTGTATGAAAAAAAAAATGAAATTATATGTTATGCTATAGAGTAAGATGAAATATAATACAATATAAAATAAAAAGAGAGAGAAAGAAAAAAACTCACAACACCAGTATCCCTCTAAAGAAAAAGAAAATAAAATTGAAAATAAGTTTTGGGCATTGTGAAGTTATAGAAAAAGATGTAGAATAAAAGAATATGAAAAAAATGATAAGATAGGGTGCACTAAAATATCAAGTAAAAGCTCCATTATATTTCAAAAGTGCATGGTGAATAAAAATGGAAGATAAGGTGTGGAAAGAGTTTAAATGTCTTCATTTATCGACCCCTACTTAAGCCTAAAATTACAATAAAAAAAGGCCTCGTTGATCTTTAGCTAAGTGCATATTTATATTAGTGCAGAGAGATGTGAAAAAATACTTATGAAATTTGTTCTAAGATTGAATCGATTAGCATGCTCATATTGGTTGATTTCATAAGTGCATTGGATATTATCATGTGCAACACACACACACACACGAATCAATACATCAATAACTTAAATATCTTTGTATTTATAGAGTATTTATTTAGGGATATACGAACCTCCTTGTACTAGAATTGTACAACCATTAAGGGGGATAGGTTTTGCTAAATATGCATGTATTAAAAGATATATATTTTTGAATATACTACCCCATGTCATTTTATCTAGTTAGACTTGGCTATTCTTGAAGACGAGCAAAGAGTTAAGTCTGGGTATGTGATGACTTTTTGAAAGTAGAGTCATCGATGCACTTTTCTAGTTAATATTTGCTTGTTTTATTTAATAAGTAGTACTTTAGGGTTAAAAATATTAAAATATGAACTTTCTAGTGAAAATGGGTGAAAATATTTTTTTTTAGGAATTGTTTGGAATTTTTATAGATTTTCATGAATTTTTCAATGCAAGACCAATCAAAACAGGATACATGGATGCCACACAAGCAAGGAGAGCCAATCGGAACATGTCGCGTGTCTAACTGACCATTCATTTCCATGTGGACACCATACAAGCATAGGGGAGCCAATTAAAGTGTGCCACTTGTACCACGTGAAGTAGGCATTGTCATATTTTGAAGTTGTGTTCAGTTTGAGCTTTACCTAATAGTTAATGACATGCTAGGCATCATAATGGGATTCATTCATTCATTCCATTGAGGCATCATGCAATATGGATCAAAAACATTTAGTGCACTGATGAGCAGAATCGGGATTGTCAAAAACTTTGATGAGCGAAAACTGGCATCGCCGATCCTGCCAATACTTTGGTTTTATATTTATAAAACTCTCGCAAGTGCACGAATCATTTCGTAGAAAATGATAAGTATACTCCCAAGGTCGATCTAAGGAAGGAATGTATGTGGTTTTTAATTTATTATTCAAACTTTTAAAAACGAAATTAAATCCTAAACATCCTGTCACGATATTTTTGGGTTTTGTGTTTTTAATCTAATAACATAAAAATAAACATAGATTCAATAAACATTCATGCAAATTTTATCTTTTATAATGGTGGAGTATTTATGGATATAATAACTAAGTTAATTATGCTTGCTCGTATTATTTAGGTTATTAAAGATATGAATTGATATTTATTGATTCTCCCTTTTTTGTATGAATACCACCTTTGGTGGGGTTAGATATTCTTTGTTAACTAAACAAATCAATTAACACCTATGGGTGGGGTTGATAACTAATATGCTTAATTAAATTAATTCCTTTTTCTAAGAGATTGAAAATGAACCATTTAAATGCCACCTTTGGTGGGGTTAGACAGTTTAAACTTTATTCAAGGTGTCCAAATTAAACCTAAGAATTTAGTTATCCGAGTACTAACTTTCAAGTTTTAAAATCACTACCGAAAACATGTCGTCAATACATTTTCAGATAATAATTCTTATAAAAACTTTTGAAATAGAGCTTCACTCTAACTACCGGACGATTGTACCATCAAATAAAAGAGCACTACTCTAAATCAGACCGGATAACTAAACCTTAAAATCTAATTTTCAGGTTTAAGTTTGTAATGAAAAATAATATATTTCTCTCTAACATTCTTAATATAAAATCATGAATAAAAATAAAATCAATTCATTTTAGAGATTTTTACCTATTTAATATTTTGCAAGCATAACAACGTCATTATTACATCATGTTTACTAAACAGCCAAGACAGTTAAATTTAACCACAGACAAATTAAATATAACATGTAAGAATAAAGCATAAAAATAACTGTAAAGAAAATAAAATCCTTACAGAACTTCGACGCTATTCCCGTTGCTAGAAAAACTCCAAGCGGAATTTGCACTCCCATTTATTGAATCAAAAAGCTAAAATATTACAAAAACATAACTAGTTCTTCCCTAAAAAGGGAAGAACTCTAAAACTAAGAGAAATTAACTAAGAAAAGCTAAAAACTAAGAAAACATAAGAAAAACTAAAAATCTAAGAAAAGAGAGAAAAGAATGTATTTGGAGGTTTTGAAGGTGTGTTTTGAAGTGAAGGGAAGGGGGTATTTATAGGTGAGGATGGAGAGAAAAAATGAGTAAAAAAATGTTAAAAAAATGTAAAAACGCGTAATGGAAATGCTGACGTCATTGATGATGTTAGCATGACGTCATGGGGCGGCTGCACGTGAAAAATGAGTGTCGGCCCACGCGGATGAACAGTAACCTCGCGTCTTTGCCGTATGAGCAGAACCCCGCGCTTTGGGCGAGCGGGCTGAGTCTTTGGGCGCGTTTTCTCCTTTTTGACATTTTTGACCTTTTTGACCCATTTTGTCCAATTTTTCCATATTTGTCGACCTTTACGCATTTATTTATTAATATATTTGTGATGTATTGCTTCCAGTATTCCTCTTTGAGTCTTTAAGTTGCATTTTTAAGCCAAAATACCTGAAAAACAATAAAAATACCCGTGATTCCGAAAAAGACAAATTTATATAAATATATGATAAAACATATAAATATATATATTTTTAATCAATTAATTTGCATAAACTCATGGTTATTTTAGTGTTTTTTGAGCACTCATCATCCACCATGTGTCACTGACTTAGCATGCATTGACCACGACCAATCCACCGGCCATGCGTCCTACGATGATTCATCTAGTGTTACTCCCATGCCATGTGTTAACATCCCATTGGCCAACACTATTTAATTTCTAATTTATCCTAAGCCTTGATCTAAAGTAGATCTAACGGTCTGTATTCCATTTGAGTCTAATTTAATTATATAATTATACCAAATATCCTAATTAGTCGATATTAACAATTTTTTATTTGTTTTTGGTGCCAAGAGAAAGGTACAAAAAAATTCAAAATGAGATACAATTTGGTGGAGATTCAAGAGGAGATTGTTGCACAACTCAAGAGATTGATTGTATTTACTTCTCTTCTCCTTTTTTTGTCAATTTTTATCTCTTTCTTTATGTAAAATGAGATTTATGAACAAAATTATGTCTAACTAATTTATTAATCTAGGGGTCTTATGAACCCAATTTTCTACATTGATGATCTAATATTGTTACCCCAATTATGATTTCAAATCAATTATATTATTTAATCTAATTTTTATTCTATTAATTACTTAGCTAACAATTGATCTATAAATGCATTTAAATAGATTTGAGAGAATTATGTAGTTGTTTATCTTGATTAAATAGCATATATAGTTTTTAGGTAGAGATGTATGATTCATGTGTATGTGATCCATAATTGATGAATTTTATGAGTAGTATGTAATTTAATTGACATAAGAGTGATTATGTTAATTACTATATGACGTGTAGTATACTTGAGAGATGAATACATAGTAGGTTAGATTCAATTGATCATCTAATTGATTGCTAATTATATTCGGAGAATTTTAATGATTCACATATTTATAAAATTGAGGGATTAAGTATTCTTTGAAATTTTTTCATATATCTTCTTAGCTTCCAATTTTAAATTAATTAATTATTGTTATTCATTTTTTTAGTTCTTTTAATTTTTCTTTCTTTAAACACAAAATAAATTTGATTTTACATTTTAGTTTTAAAAATTATTTTATAATAACATAACTTCCATGGGAACGATCTTTTCTTATAATTACATTACTTGTTTGGATATGTATATACTTGCATACCCATTGCATGTAACTCATGTTGGTCAATAGGCATAAGCACAAGTAAGACATAACTCCCCCTGACTTCTTATAAAACTCACCTTGTATGCATGCAAGTCAAACAACGACATGTCGTGCAACCTTAAACTTATGGCCTATGCAACACACAAAAAGACAACAAACATATAGTTGTGCATAGAAACTTCTCCACCTTTTTCACACTGAAAGTCAAAAGTACACTCCTATATGAGAAAGAAAAGAAATCCAAATATGTTGTGATCCTAGTACTAATGCAACACAGCAAATAAGATTAAAACAAACACTATAAGAAGTACCATAGGAGGTAAACATATAATATAGGAGATTGTATATAATGAATGCAACATGCCATACTAATAGTCCTATAATGCATAATTCATATAATACGATGAAAATGAGAATAAAGCATCACATAAGAGAGATAGCAATAATAAATTAAAAACAAGACAAGTAAAAAGAAGTAAAACAAACACAACACTTTCCTTGACAACATACATAAGGCTCACACATTTCCCTCTAAATGTATGCATGTGATACAATATATATGTTATGTATTCGACTAGAAAAAAACTCCTCCAACACAGAAGCATCTATACACAATAGATGAAAAGATTATAAAAAGAGGGAATCAAACTAAGCATGTCCAATGACTTAGAGGGTCCTTAATAAATAGTCAATACACCCAATGAAAATATCTACATGTCCATCAATCCATGATGCATTCATGTAAGGGTATGAGTAAATTTTTGATGCCATGCCCTGTGTGTGATACACAAAATTTGTTACTCTATATGCCATCAAGATAATCTTATGCAAAAAAAAAATGAAATATAGACTCAAGTTGAACGAAGCTGCATATGTCCATAATTACTCTCTCTATCTCTCCCCCCGTTAAAGTAAGTGACAGCCAAGAAAAAATCAATAGGTCTTTCAAAGTTTGTAGTGATAGGCTAAGATATAGTTAGGGGAGGGAAGACATTTAGGCTTGAACACATGTTTGTTGATCCAACCAAACATATAAGTTCATAAACATAGTACTTATACCCTCATACATGGGTTCTTTTCTCTTTACTTCTCAATCTTCAACCAATGAAGTTGAGATAACAGTATACAAAATTTATAAACTTATGCATTGCTTCTTTTTTTCTATAATCCTGATGATTTCACATATCTTTTCTTTTCTTTCTTCACTCCTTTTGTCTTTAAAAACAAACTATTCTCAATACTTCTTTTTTCTTTTTTACTCTTCTTCAACTTTCCTATTTTGTTTATATATATTCATCATTTCATTATCACCCTTCCCTTTTTTTTTATTAGAACCAAGAGGGAAAAAGACATACCCATAAAATACAAGCTCAATAAAGGGTGTAAAAGGTACATGGGAATAAATATTTGGGCTAAGCAAATATTTAGGTGCATAGAAATAAAGGCTCAAAGAGAAGAGACTAAGGATATAAGGACATTGGTGGCAAGAAAAGACCAAATGATTCAATGATGGCCTAAATCCTCCTTCTATCCAAGCAACACTTAGGATTTCACCTTAAGAGACATTAAATATAGATTCTAGAGTTTGTCAGGGGTATACAAATCGTCAAAGTAGGAGATTCACACAAGCTTCTCAAAATAATCATACAAATTCATAAAGATATAGAACGTGCAAAAGAAAATGTCATTTAGATAAGACAAACAAGAAAAATTTAGCTATACATGCTCTCACGGAATGTACATGTCAAAATATTCATACTTGAATTCATGTTAAATGCATGCAAAATATATATCAATATGATCCTTCTAAAATTCATTTTACATGCAATAGATTATCAAAGAGAAGGGGAAAGTGCCTCAAAAGAGTTCAATAACAACACTTATATCATCACTAGTTAGGAGAAAGAAAAAAACTGATTAACTAGTGAGCAGCACAAGCAACACCCTTAAGAGAAGGAAGAAATAAGGGATGCTACTAAAATCACTAAGCACGTGCTTAAGGCAAAGATTCCATAGAACCCACTATAGAATTTGAAACACCCTCACTATAACCAATTTCATGCTTACCACAAGAAATTTGACATTGCTATTCATTTCATTCAACATTTTTAAACTCATTTTCATTCTATCAATAACAATAGTGGAATGAGATAGTTCTTTCTCCTACATGCTGAATTTTTATTTCCAAGCAACCAAGTCTTCCTTTTTCTGATGAAGGATTCAAGATAAGAAGTCAGATTATTAAGAATTTTGACTCTCTTATGTATTTTTTTAATCTCAACATCATTTTTGGTAAGAGACTCATTCAAATGATCCATTGAGATCTCAAGAACAATTATCTACCTTTTTAATTGTACAATTTCATTCTTTAGATCAGGGTTAGTCACATGATTGACTAGAGGTTGAGTAGTTTTACCATAAGTAGAAAATATCAATTGTTCCTTAAGCTTTTTAACTTCCTCATGATTTGTATTAAACCTTTTCAATAAACCATCATATCTTTTTGAATGATCTCACATCTACTTGTGTGATCATGTTGTTTTTCATCAATAGATGATTCCCTTTCTTCTTGAGTTTTCTTCAATACATTGATCTCACATTCTTTTTCATCAAGGCCCTCCATATATTTTCTTTTATCCTTTTCAGGTTTAATATACCCCAATAGTAGAACATTGTATGAATTGAGTAATTTGTCTTTCTCATCATCATCTTCAACAATCTCCTCTTGCACATTTGATACAATGGTTGGAGGATTTATGATACTACCTGAAGAAAATAAGGCTAGAAAATTAGTGTTATCCTCATAATCACTATTGGTACTATATGAAATAGAAACCTCAGCCTTCATTGCATGCTTATTTGTCCTCTTTTATTTCTAAAAAAATTTGCTACAAGATGACCAAGCTTTCCACATTCAAAGTATTTGATCTTGGTTAAGTTTCCTTTTTTAGGTTTCTCAGATTCGTTATTTGAATCATTAACAACTTTTAGAGACTTTGAGCCTTTAGACCTCAAATTACCTTTCTCCAATACCCCCAGATGAGGGTTTTGTCTTTCTAAAAAATTTGGTATATCTCTAAGAAAGTATAGACATTTCCTTCTCATCGAGATCAAAGTCATCATAACCAATAACTATTGTTAAAAAATATTTACTTGGACCACTTTCCTTGGTGGTCTTACGAGCCAATCTTTTTTCCTTCTTGAAAGTAAATTGATCTTATCATGGTAACATGTGATGCAATTTAAATACCTATAGGTCACCAACTAGCTCATTAACTAAAAGCTCACCAAGTTTGTACATAGACTCAAGTATAGTAACATTAGCATGAAATCGATAGGGTAGATTGGCAACAATTTCCTCAATCTATTTTTTCTCACTGATGGGTCTACCCAAATTGTATGAGCAACTAACAATGTTGGAGAATCGTGCATAGAATTTATCAAAAGTATCATCTTATGCATTATGCATAGTTCAAAGTTTTATTTAACTTTAGCTTTCTCGACCTCTAAGTTGCTAAAGTACCTTCATGAGTTTTCTTCAGTACATCCCAAGCTTTTGTAAAAGTTATACAATCCTTAATTCTTCTAAACTCATCAGGCATTATATCCCTAATGATACCATATAAACCTTTCCTATTCCATTCAGAATCCTTAGATTATTCCTTCGTCTACTCAGTCATTGGTTTAGGTACAATAGTATTATCAGGTACGGTTTTTGTTTTGTAGGTCCAGCCATTTTTAACAAGGAACCACACAGTCTCCTTGGGACCACAAGAAGGCCTTCATTTGTGATTTACAATAGCCATAGTTCATCCCATTTAAAAGTGGAGATCTACCTATATTACCTTCTTCTTTTGACTCCATCAAAAATAATATGTGTATGTGACAAAGCAAGTTAATAAAACTAACACCAGAGTGGTTAAGCCTAAAAAAGTGTACCCATTCTGATAAAAATTGAAAAAGTATGACCCTATTAACCACCAGGGTAAGGAGATACAGGTTCCTAAAGGACTTGAACCTAACTTGTAAGAAACACAATAGTAGAACATTTAAATAGTTCACATAGTATAAACACAAAAAATATAATATCAAAAGCAAATGACTTTAAGAATGGATATTTTATATCAAATAGAAAGTAAGCAAATAATAAATTCTTTCTAATAAAGGTTTAAGCTTATAGTATGTTGAAAAATATGCACCTTGAACATGGATTGTACTGACACTATATCAAATCATGTATAACAATCGATAAAATAAGGTAAACCCATATATATGCTAACAACCTCAAGTTGCTTAAGGAAACTACTCAGTAGTAAGTAATTCATTAAACAGTAAACAAGTTACAATACTAATAGATAGTAAACCACTATTACCTTTATCATATAAAACCTCTATCCAAACTTCCTATAACTACTCTTCACTTGTTACTTCCACAACTATTTGGTTCAACACTCGAACCTGATAGTCCTCTATAGCCAACACCACTTAATGCAATGTAATTTGGGAGTAATATTTAGTAATTGGATGTGTATCAACTCACAATCTCACAAGACACATGGTCCACTAAAAATATCAAATTGGGTACTAAAGATACACAATGAAACCATATACTCGCATATATAAAAAATTTATAACTAACCATAAAATGACCCATTCTCAAATGTAAGTTCTCTAAAATAATTTTGAAAATAGATAAAAATTAGTATGAATTTTGGTAGAGTTTTCGCTCTTAAACAATGGGTAAGAGATTAAAGAAATAAAGGGGTATTTATAACATTCCAATTTACCACCTTCCTAGCCACCTCACCGAGGATGGTGGAAAGGATGGTAGCGAGGTCCATGGTAAGCTTGTTAGTGAGATGCTAAAGAGTCACATTTTTTCATTTCAAAAATTATCGAGTACTAACCATAAATACCTGCTCCCGAAACAAACAAAAACATAGGTGGAAATGTTGGCTTGCTTGTAAACTCGTTCTTAACCTAGTATGCATACTATGAAAATACACCACATGGTATGTGTAAACATGCTTTCATACAAAATGCTCCTAACATGTACATGGGAGGCCAACACACAGACATAAGTACAACAGGACTTAAACTTGCAACTTAGGTTACTTTACCTCTTCCAACTCTCAAAAAGACTTTCTTATTTATGATGAGGATATGTTAATTCATGTGAAAGAACTTCTGAAAATTTATATCACATTGATTAATAAAGCCATAAGCCCAACCGAATGATGAAATGTTAATTTTGAATGAGTTTAAATCCCTTCTCGATATCTCTACTTATGATCAAGATCTCAATTGCAATATGGTTCACATTGCCTTGAAGGCACAGACTTCCAATTATTGGTATTTTGCTAGGGGTTACTCAAGACACATAACTAGTAATAAGTTTTTCTTTACCAAACTAACTTCCACCAATGATGGATTTGTTACATTTAGTGATGACAATAATGCATTAATTTATGGTAGAGGATCTATAAGTGATCCTAGTATCCCTAAGCTTAAGGATGTACACTACGTGGAAAGAACCAAGGCTAACCTTATTAGCATTAGTAAAATTTGTGACAACAAATGCATTATTAAGTTTACTCAAATAGATTGTATTATGTATGATGAGTTGGGTACAAATTTTGTCAAATGTATCAAATCTAAGGATAATTTCTACATGTAGGAACACCACCCAAAGTTCTATGTAACAAACTAAGTTTGAGCACTAAAGAATTATAACATCAATGACTGGGGCTTGTCAACTATAAATTGCTAAAAAAAATCTCAAATCTCAAACTCATCCGGGGTCTCCCATCTATTTCCCCCATTCATGAGCATGTTTATAATCCCTATCAAATGGGTAAACAAAGCAAAAGCCAATATAAGAAGAATCAACAATTATTTGCCACAAGACCTTTCTAACTTCTCCATATGAATCTTATGTGTCCCATTCAAATCGTAAGTACCACTGGGAGAAAGTATATTCTAGTTTATGTTGATGATTTCTAAAGATACACCCGGGTTTTATTTCTAAGACAAAAATCTAAAGCTTTTGATAAGTTTAAATCATTGTGTATCAAACTAGAATAAAAAATTTGAATCCACTAAAACAATCATAAAAATTAGAAGGGACCATGGAAAAGAATTTGATAACTCTAAATTTAGTGCTTTGTGATGAAATGGGAATTCAGCATGAGTTCTCTGCTCCCAAGAACCCTAAATAAAATGGAATTATTGAAAGGAAAAATACACTTATCCAAGATATGGCTAGAGATATATTGGCAAGTAAAAACTTAGCAAAACATTTTTGGGCTAAAGTTATCAACACTACTTGCTACACTTTTAATTATTGCTTTCTTAGGCCATACATATGTCAGTATTCTTATGAACTCATGCATGGGAAAAGACCAAATGTTAAACACCTTCATATGTTTCAAAGTACATTTTATATTCTCAAGGATGGAAAAAATCTTGGTAAGTTCGAGGCTAAGATGGACCTTGGAATTTTTATTAGATACTCCAGTAGCAGCTAAGTTCATAGAGTCTACAACTTGAGAAATTTAACTATTAAGGAATCAATGTCATAATGGATGACTCTGGACTAACCAAACTTTTTGAATCCAATGATAATGAAATATTTGAAGTTTGGGACACTTATTAGAATGTTGTAGATAATGTTGAGGTACCCTCAACTACTCCTATTGATTCTTCTAGAACCACTAAAAAAGAAAAGGAAGATGAATAAGAGGACTCTTCCATTCCTAAATAAGCTAAGAATGCTCATTCTAAATATGATATTATCAATAATAAAGAAGGTGGAGTTAGGATAAGATGTCAACTCAAGAAACCCTGAACTATATCTGTTTCACATCTACCATGCTACCTAAAACTTTTATGAAAGCCCTACAGGACACACATTATGTAGGAGAACTTAATAAATTTCAAAAAACTTATGTCTAGTACTTGGTTCTTAGGCCTTTTGATGAACATATCATTGGTACTCATTGGGTGTATATAAATAGGGATGAAAATGGGTTCAGAGTAAGTCCTACCTTATTACACAAGGGTATACCTAGATTGAAGGGATAGACTTTGATGAAACCTTCACCCTTGTTGCACATCTTGAGTCTATTTAACTACTTCTTAATCTTGCCTATTTCTTTAGGTTTAAGCTATATTAGATGGATGTCAAAAGTTCCTTTATAAATGGAATTATGAAAGAAGAGGTTTATGTGGAACAACAAAAAGGTTTTGAAGACTCTCACTTTCCAACCCATGTAATGAGACTAAAGAAAGCATTATATGGGTTGAAGCGAGCTTCATATGTTGGTATGATCACCTCATCATACTTCTCCTCAATAATGATTTGTTGAGATGAGGTGGTGACAAGGCTTTGTTCATCTTAAGAATTCAAGGAAAGCTTGTTATTACTTAAGTCTAGCTTGATGACATAAATTTTGGATCCACTAAAGATGATCTAGCTTATAAATTTACAGCCACCATGCAAAGTGAGTTTGAGAATAGTTTAGTTGGAGAAAAAAAGTTTCTTTCTTGGATTTCAAATCAAACAAATGAAGGATGAGATCTTCTTATCTCAAGATGAATACACCAAGGATTTGGTTAAAAGTTTTGGTTTGGATGATGCATTTCCTGCTCAAACCCCTATGAGCATCATTCTAAAACTTCATCAAGACTTTTTAAGTAAGGATATTAGGAAGAATTTGTATAGGAGTATGATTGGGAGCCTTCAAAATTTGGTGGGATACTCTGATGTTGGTACTTTAGAAGTTTGTATTTGGTATCCTAGGGATGCTGCTACAAAGTTGGTCAGATACTCTAACGCTAATTGGGTTGGATGTAATGATGACAAAAAAAGTACGTATAAAGGCTATTTCTATTTTTGAAATTCCTTGATCTCATGGAAGAGTAAAAAATAGAGTTTCGTTTCTCTTTCAATTGCTGAGGCTAAAAATGTTGCTACTAGATTGTGTTGCTCACAATTACTTTGTATGAAACAAATGCTAACTAACTATGGTATCAAGGTTAAAAATCTTCTTTTACATTGTGACAACACCAGTGGTAAATGTATTTCAAAAAATTTGGTCCAACATTTGAGGACCAAACACATTGATATTTATCATTATTTTATAAGAGATCTTATTTAATCAAACAGTTTGACTTTGCAGCATATTAGTATTGATCGCCAACTTACTGATATTTTTACTAAACTTCTAAACTTTCGAAGGTTTGATTCCCATTGAAAAGGTATTGGTGTTTGTATCTCACCTTGAGAGATTTTCTCTTGTGTTCTTTAGATTTTTATGAGTTTGAAGACATTTGCATTCTGTTTTGTTCTATTGAATTTTCTCTTTTCTTATATGTGTTACTCTTTTATGCTAGACATGCGTTCTTTTGTCTACTTATGAAATGAACTTGTTTTAAAGGACCACTTTTGTTTTATGGTTTACTTGCTTTAAATTAAATTGCAATTTAGCTGTCTTGATGTGTGCATTTCTAGAGCATATGTATGACTAAATTTCTGTAGTCTTCCAAAAATGAATTGTTTATGATGTACTTACCATAACGTTGTGAATTTGTATGGTTGTTTTGAGAAGTTTTGTGGACTTCTTACTTTGATGATTTTCATGTCTCTAATAAGCTCTAGAATATACTTTAGTGTCTATTAACATGAAATCATAGGTGGTGCTTGGATAGAAAAAATATTTAGGCCACCTCTAAATCATATGATCCATTCTTGCCACCAAAATTTTCTTATCCTCAATTTCCCTTCTTGAGCCTATTTGTTATCCCTTTATTCTTGTTCACCTTCTACCTTAGCATAAATGATAAATCCAACTTTCCTTGCACACCTTTAGTTGAGTTTCAATTATGTTACTGATTAAACTTATTTGATTTAGGATTGTCTATTTTACCCTCTTGTTTTAAGAAAAATAAAAAGAAAACAAAACAAAAATTAAAAAGAAGAGAAAAGGTAAAAAGGGAGTATCAGCAAATGAATGCTAAGAGGTACAGAAAAAAGATCTTATCACTACTACAAAATTAGTCATTTAAGTCAAGATTTAAAGTCGGTTTTTGGGGACCTTTGACTTATAATGAATTTAAAGTCATTTCGCTAAAAAACTAACTAAAAACATGTAGATTATAGCATTGGTTGACATGTAGAACTTGAATTGATGCTACACGTAAGACGTAGTGTCAGTTCTATGTGTCAACTGATGCTTGGACGTAGCATCGATTGACATGTAGAATCGATGCTACATGTAGGATGTAGCATTGGTCCTACGTGTCAACCAATGCTACGCTTCACACGTAGATATTTTCCTTTTCTCTTCTTTCTTCCCCATTAGATATAAACAATATTCCAACGCTACATAACTCTCAAAAACCCAAAACCTCCTCCACTCTTTCTCATTTTTTAGCCACCGACGACCACCAATTCCAGCACCGTTTAGTGGGTTTTCTTCCTCTCCAATTTATCTTCTAGATCCCTTATTTTTTTGAGTGAAATACTCCAACTTTTATACCCATTTTTTCACTTACAAAACACCATTTGTTTCTTCATTTCCTTCATTTTGTCACTTTATTTACTCTTGTAAGTATTTCTATTAATCATGAGCACTTATTATTCATATTTATTTTTTTTTTTGTATATTATGTGTTATTATTTATGTGTATAAATTTTTGTATTATGTAGGTTTTGTATTATAGAAATAGTAATAATGAAATTAGTATGATTCGATACCCATATGCTAAATGTAAAAAAAGTGATTTCATGATGTTGACGAGGTTAAGTATCACCTTATCCGTAGTGGTATTCTTTTGAGTTATAAATGTTGGTATTATCATGGAGAAAATATTGATAATACTAATGGGGAAGAGATAAATAAGAATGTGAGTGGATTATATACATCTTATAATAATGTACAGACAGAAAATATGTTTCATGGTGTTGAAGATGAACTACATGAGGATGATCTTGAAACCTTTAAAAAACTTCTAGAAGATGCTGAAAAACCATTGTATCCAAAATGCAAGAAATACACTAAAATGTCGGGATTGGTTCATTTGTACAATGTGAAGGCAAAAAATAGTTTTCCTACTAATAGATATGTTTCCTGAGGGTATTGAATTGCCATCTTCAATGTATTGAAGAAATCTCTTAGTTGATTTGGCATGGAATATCATAAGATTCATACTTGTCAAAATGATTGCATTCTTTATAAAAAAGAATATGAGACATTAGATGATTGTCCGATGTGTAAATAATCAAGATGGAAGCATGCTACAAATGAGACAACACCTACAAAAAGAGTGATCATAAAGGTTCTTTGGTACTTTCCTCCAATTCCTCGCTTTCAAAGGTTATTCAAAAGTAAAGAAACATCAAAGATGTTGACTTAGCATTCAGATAATTGATCTAATGATGGGGTGCTATGCCATCCATATGATTCTCCAAATTGGAAAGTAGTAGATAATTTATACCTTCAATTTGCATCTGATCCATGCAATCTTTGTCTTTCCATTGTTGTTGATGGAATTAATCCACACAGTTCCCTTAGTAGTGGATATAGTTGTTGGCCAGTAATTATGGTAACAGACAACCTTCCTCCCTGGTTGTGTATGAAAAGAAAATTCATGATGTTAACATTATTGATCTCAAGATCGAAACAACCCATTGTTGATATTGATGTATATTTGCAACCTCAGATAGATGATTTAAAGACGTTATGGAATGATGGTGTAAATGTTTACGATGCACATAAAGAAGAAAACTTTAACTTGAGGGGGGTCCTTTTATGGACAATTAATGATTTTCCTACCTATGGGAACTTATTAGGACATGCAACAAAAGGTTATATGGGATGCCCTATATGTAGTGATGGCACTTTTGCAACTTATCTTATTCATGGATGAAAGATGTCTTATAGAAGACATAGAAGATTTTTGCCATCAGGACAAAAGTTTAGATATAAAAAGAAACCGTTAGATGGTGACAAAGATCATGATCCTACACCCCGACCTTTGCAAGGTGTTGAGGTATTAAGGCAATTGAATGGTATGACATTCAAACGATATGGAAAGATGAAAAAAAGAATAATCTCTAATAGAGGAAAATGAAAATGTTACTGAATCAGTAAATCATGGTTGTTGGAATAAAATGTCAATATTTTGGAAATTACCTTATTGGAAAGACCTACACATTTGTCAAATCTTAGATGTCATGCATATTAAGAAAAATGTATATGAGAGCTTTATTGGTACATTACTTAATATACCTGAAAAAACAAAGGATGGAATTAAAGTAAGATTGGATTTAAAGAAACTAGGTATATGACCTGAATTGGCACCAAGGGTGGAAAATGATAAGATTCAAATATACTTGCCACCAACATTATATACAATGTCAATAAAAGAGAAAGATGTGTTTTGTAAATGTTTAGGGGTGTAAAAGTTCCTGATAGTTACTCATCCAACTTAATAAATTTTGTGTCTATCATCGATAAGAAACTTTATGGATTGAAATCACATGACTGTCATATCTTAATGCAACAGTTATTACCAGTTGCTATTAGATCAATTCTTCTAAAACATGTTTGATTATCAATAATTCATCTTTGCTCATTCTTCAATACAATATGCAAGAAATATATATCAAGTGGCGAGTTAAACTCATTATGGAAAGATGTTATAGAGAATTTGTGTGTAATTGAAAAATATTTTCCTCCTTCTTTCTTCGATATAATGATTCACTTGTGTGTTCATTTAGTTCGAGAGGTTCAACTATGTGATCCTACTTACTTAAGGTGGATGTATCACTTTGAGAGATAAATGCAAGTCCTTAAAAGATATGTAAATAATAGAAATTGACCCGAAGAATGCATGGTGGAACGTTACATTGCTGAAGAGGCCATTGAGTTTTGTTCAGAATACTTTAGTGGTTGCACTGAAATTGGGAATCCTATGCATAAGTTATTCCTAGAACGTCACATGATCCAAGTAGGTAACCCTATGCTTGGTGGAAGTAAGAAATATTTTATTGATCACACTAAATGGTAAAAAGCATACCGAATTATTTTGATAAATAATAATTAGGCACAACCGTACATAGAGTAAGTGATGACAGGTTCAACCTTTTCATTTAAAATAAAATTATTTTCGATTTAACTATTAATGATATCTAATTTATATATATTCAATAACATTACAAAATGCATTTAAACTTACTGAAGATTTATCCTTATTATAAAAAAAAGGAGGAGAAAAATGGTTGTATGATGAATATAAGGAGAGCTTATTAATTGGTTTTGCAACCATGTAAGTGTCACATACAAGAATTCATTTGTACTTCTATGAAATGTTTTAAAACTTTGTTTCAAACACATTTCATGTTTTTGTATGCATAGATTCAAGTTAAACTACACAAACCCAATCATAAAATAACATAAAGTTTAGAATGGCTTGCACATGGTCCAAAATTCAATGTCAAATCCTATTCTAGTTTCACAATTAATGGATCGAGGTTTATGACTCAAGTAAGGGACAAAGTCCGAGTAAATCAAAATAGTGTTGTGAAGATGGTTGTACAAACTATGCAATTTTCCAGTTCAAAAGATGGTAATCATGTACTTTCTAATAGAACATATTATGGTATAATTCAAGAAATTTGGGAACTCAATTATGGGGTCTTCCATGAAACAATATTCTTAGGTGTATTTCTTTGGCTTTTTATGTCAAAAAGGAGGAGACATTTAGGTGCAATGTGATGCATGTGTTGTGAGTGTAGGATTGCACTATATATTGTTGTCTGACTTGCATGCATTCAAAGGGAGTGTTGCATTAAGTTAGGAGGAATTGTTACTTTTTATGTGTTGTTTTCCTATCAATGTTCACCTATGTAGGGGTAACATAATAGTATATAGTTTGACTACACATTGTTTTTGCATGGAACATTCATAAGGTGTGTGATTGTCTCGTGTGTGCAAGTTACAAGTGTAGAGTGAAATCTTTAAGCTAAGTTGTGAGTGTTGTGAGTGTAGGATTGCACTACATATTGTTGTCTGACTTGCATGCATTCAAAGGGAGTCTTGCATTAAGTTAGGAGGAATTGTTACTTTTCATGTCTTGTTTTCATATCAGTGTTCACCTATGTAGGTTTAACATAATAGTATATAGTTTGACTACACATTGTTTTTGCATGGAACATTCATAAGGTGTGTGATTGTCTCGTGTGTGCAGGTTACAAGTGTAGAGTGAAATCTTTAAGCTAAGTTGTGAGTGTTGTGAGTGTAGGATTGCACTACATATTGTTGTCTGACTTGCATGCATTCAAAGGGAGTGTTGCATTAAGTTAGGAGGAATTGTTACTTTTTATGTGTTGTTTTCCTATCAATGTTCACCTATGTAGGGGTAACATAATAGTATATAGTTTGACTACACATTGTTTTTGCATGGAACATTCATAAGGTGTGTGATTGTCTCGTGTGTGCAGGTTACAAGTGTAGAGTGAAATCTTTAAGCTAAGTATGTGTTTATGTATATTGGTGCTGAGTCTCTCGTGTTTAGAGCAATAGAATAAATGAGTTGTGACAAGAAGATGGATGAAGTACACAAGACAGATGCACTTGGCTTAGGTACGTTTTGGGTTTAGGTAAGCTTCAATGTTTTGCTCATGGGAACAAACGTTTTTAGGTCATCTTCATGATCATCTTATGACAGATATTTGTATGTATGTAGCAGTATTTTGACATGGAAAGCCAAAGGGGAAATTGTAAGTCCTATAAGCCTTTGTGTTATTGTTGGCTTCCCGTGTGCAAAACATTATATCTGTTTTATTTTACTCAAGTGTTATGTCATCCTCTGTATAAAGTTGGTTACTACAGATTAGTATTACAAGCATACACATTTCTAGAAACACTATGATTGAAATCATATTATACACATACCACAAGGTTGGTTTTTGTAGTGTGCATGCTAGGTGAAGTGCATACTTGCTTGCTGATATTGTCACTTGTGTTTTTTTTTTGTTTTAAGTGTCAACATTTATAAAATTTACTCAACATTTTTTGGAACAAAAAATTGTCTTTTTAGCTCCTCTACACCCCCCTTGGCAAGGTGGCTAGCGAGGTGGTAGGTCAAATGCTATAAATACCCCCTCGTTAATTGTTTAATTAATTCAAAGAACCTATTAAAACTCTATCAAAATTTCTATTGATTTGAATTCCATATTAACCAAATTTTTTTAATATGTTTCAATAGCAATTATTCGATCATGTGAACATAGAATAGTGAGTATAACTATTTGTTTGTGGTGAGTGAGTACATCTCTACGTAAGTAGTATTCAAGGTTTGTGTTAGTTTATTCTACACATTACTAATCTTTTGTATTTAATTAAATCACATCTGGTGGTGTTGGCTATGGAAGGGAGCTAGGTTCGCGTGTCACACTAGGTCATTACAGAAGTAGCAAAAAAAAGATTAGTAATAGGTAGCTTAGACAGAGGTCCCAACTAATAGAGGTAATAGTGGTTTTATTTCTTTTAGAGTCATAATTGTTTTATTGATTAGTGAGTTTTTTGTTGATGAGTAGTTTCCTTAAGCAACCTGAGGACGTTACCTCATAGATACAGCATCTACATGGGTTTATCTCGTTATATCGTGTGTTATGCTTGTTCTGTTATTATGCTAGTATAATCTGAGTTTAAATTGTTGTTTCTAGTGAATCCTTAATGCTTCTAGTGGTGAATGAAATGGATAATGGTTGGCGTCTGAGACTGGTAAAGAGCTAGTTGTGATGGCTACTTGAGTTGCAATGATGACATAGAGGAAAGGCATGTCGTGGTAGTTATCCTGATTTATAATGGCACCCAAGATTTGGAAGGGAGGCTCATATGTTTTCAACGTGAATGGGATAGGGTGGTGACGATGGAAGTGTATTCCTAGGTGATGGAAGTGGTGTTTGGTGATGGTCGTGACTATTGATGGCGATTGACTAACAAGAATTTGGTGGCACCGGTGCTAGTGGGTATGGCACCTATGGTAGACAATGTGTAACGCGATGCCTTGACGTTGGCAGGGCTTTGATGGCAACGGGTCTGATCGTTGACGTTGAGGATGGATAGTGGTGTTAATAGGAACAAATGCTTATTGGTGATAATGGTGGGAATTATGGACATTTTGTAATTTTGGATTTTTAATTTTTTTATTTTAAAATTGAATTTTTTTTTGGAAAATTGGATAGGTTAAGACAATTTTGTTTTTTTTAGAAAATAACATTTTTCTAGGTCTGATATTAAATTTACGTGTAATGGATAAGAAATAGAATTTGAGAAAGATAAAATAAGAGAAAAAATTATAGTTATTGATCGAAGAATGAGATAATTAGGGATGAAAGAGAAAAATATGAAAATTAATAATAAATAAATAAAAATAATAATGATTATTGAAATATGTTTAGAGATAAATTAAAATTTAAAAAATTTAAATTAAATAGTTTTTAGGATTTATATAATTAGTGAAAGAGAAAAGAAGAGAAAAAATAAGAATTATAAATTAAAAAAATGGATAATTAAGGAGGAAAGAGATGAATAATTAGAAAAACAATTAATATTTTTAATTAATATTTTAATCTGAAAATAAACATACAATCAAAAATCTTATTCATAAAAATTTTGCCATAATAAATTAAATTATAATTATTAATTCAAAATAAAATTTAAAAATCAAATAGATAATTAATGCAAATATAAATATCATTTTGGATATTTCTGGACAAGTCCGACCATTTTGATCCCATGAAAATATATGCTTTTTTGTTATATATCTGCTCGGAAAGATCTCGAGGAATAATTGATTTTTTTTGTTTTTTTAGAAACTGTGCTTCAGAGGGTGTTTTTTCGTTACTATTTTTCAATCCCAAGCAAATTTTTTTTTTTGTTGCATAAAGATAAATAAAAGAGGAATAAGAAGAAGCAGATGTAGAGGAAGTCATAGGCAGTTTACGAAAAGAAAAGAAAATAAACGATTGGAAGAGAGGAAAAAAACAAAGGGGAAGGAGCGAAGAAAAAGAGGAATGAAGAAAAAAAGAAATATAAACCAAAACCACTTATAGTTCAACATGAGGATTAGGAAGCAGCCTATAAGATGCCCCCACAAGAAGTCATAACAAGAAGTCATGAAAATCATATATTGGAACACTTGAGGATTAGTGAGAAGAATGGTTTAACAAGCTTTGAAAAAACTAATCAATGAAGAAAACAGAGGACATTTGGTTAATGAAGCCCAAGTCCTCGAATGTACATCTTTAAAGTCTTGACTGTTTGTTTAGGATTTAGAAATGTTGTTGTTGACCTTTTTGTCAACTTAGTGGTTTTGCACTGTACGTAAAAGATTGTTTCAATTTTAATATCATAAAGCAAAGTGGTTATGTATTTGATATCTAGTTCTGTAATATAATGAAACAAGACAAAAATGGATGGCCTTGTTTTGTGTACGGAACAGTATATAATAATAATAAAAATAATAATTATTTTGGGCGTAATTAGCTAATGTTATCTCTGTTTATGAAAATGATTGGTTAATGGTAGATGATCTTAATGAGATTTTTATTTCCTTTAAACAATCTGGTTTATGAAAATGATTGGCAAGTGGTAGATGATATTAATGAGAATCTTAATTATTTTAAACAATTTGGAGGTAGTTATGATCATGCACTTAAGAGTTATCTTAAGAAATAAATGTTGGTAAATAACGTAAATTTTCGATAAGTCAGATTTATGAGAAAGTAAGAATAGAAAAATAACACACAAATTTGATAACGTAGTTCGGCCAATCTTGCTTACGTCTCCAGACCTGCTGCAGATCTTTTTATTGAAAGGGGAGAGATTACGCAGGTGTTTCTGACACTATGACTATTACGATTACACAGAAAATTCTTTCTCGATTTTCTCTCAAAAACTTTTCTCCCAATTGGAATGACCACTTTTTGATGGTTACTTCATTACAATTACACATCTATTTTTAGGAAAATTCACTCCTTGAATTACTCCTTAAATTAATGGTTCCTTGAATTGCTCACCAGAATTAAGCTCCGTGTTTTACTTTCCTTGTTTTGCTCAATGTTTTCTCCTTGTTTTGTTCCATGTTTTGCTCCTTAATTTGCTCCTTAAATTAAGGGCTTTATAACAATAATCTCTAACAATCTCCCAGAAAGTGATTTCAATTTGTCTTCACCTCGATCAATCGTGACTTTTCTAGTCTTTGTTACTTTCGCGGACCAAGCGAAGTTGAGCCTGACTTGATTTGTCAATAATCACCACTTTTGTTAACATATGTCTGCTGGATTTTGCTTGTGAATCTTACTCCGGTATTAACACATCATCTTCTAATAGAGATCGATGAAGTGATAACGAAGTCGATATGTTTGGTTCTAGAATGAAATCTTTGAATTCTTCGCCAAGTGTATTGCCAACTTTGACTATCACTATGCAAAACATTCTTCTCTTGTTTGAATCTGACTCGGTTAACAAACCTTGAAGCCGTATCATCTCTTTACTAGCTTGATTCTTTACTACGTACTCATATACTGTAGTGGATAGAGTGACAATTTTACGTATTTGTGACATCGACTAACAATTTGTAGTTCCAACGATAAATATATAACCAGGTGGTGTAACCCGGTGATCGACTTCACCTCGAAGTCTGCATCTACGTATCCTTGTACTTTTAACTCTCCTTTACTAAAGTACAAACACTTTTACCAATGGTGCCTGGAATACCTCAAAATCCACTTATTTCTTCCCGATGAGTTTTCCCTGGATTTGACATAAATCGCTAACAACTCATTTCATGTGGCCAATGTCACGGTCTTGTACTGGAACCATTCGTGCATCGAACTTCAATGGGTGAGGCATAAGGAACCTTAGCCATGAATTCTCTCTCTTACGTAACGAGTTGATCCTTGGATAGGCGAAAATGACTAGCCAAGGGTGTGCTAAGCGGCAGCATCGCTCGTGTTGAATCTATGCAAAACACGATTGATGTCACTGCACTTTTGAGATAGCGTAAGGATCCTTTCTTCGTATTTCTTGTGATTTGCATTCCAAGAATCTTTTTCTTTGGACTTAGTCTTTCATGTCAAACTCCTTTGACAATTGATGCTTCAATCTTCGATATCATCCATATATGAACCTACTTTACTAACGTATCATCAACATAAAGTAGTAAAATGATATAAGCGGACCTATATCTCTTGAAGTAGCAACAATGAGTCGGCATTGCACTTAAAACCTTGTGTGCGTGAAGCTATCAAACTTTTACGTACCATTGTCTCGGGGCTTGTTTCGGGCCATACAAACTCTTCTTAAGTCTGCGCACCATGTTCTTCTTCCCTCTTTACGAGAAACCTTACAGGTGGTACATGTATATCTCTTCATCTAAATCTCCAGCTGAAGGAATGCACGGTCTACACATCCAATTGTTCAAGATGAAGATCTTGATAGCTCTGATACTCGTGCGATACGATAGTATTGAGCTTCCTGTGAGGAGAAAATGTCGGTGTAGTCAACTCCTTCCTGCATTGAAACCACTTTTGACAACTAGGCGGGCTTTGTATCTCTTGGAACCATCGTACTCCTCTTTCACCGGTACGCCCGTTTGTTGTGAAGTGCCTTCTTTCCACATGGTAACTCACCAGTTCCCAGTATGCGGTTGGAGATGAGAGATTTCATTTCTTCTTTCATAGCAAGCTCCCACTTATTGGAATCTCGAGTCGACAAGCTTCATCATAGCATTCGGGCTCCTGTCGATTAGCAATATATAGTTCATGTATCTCTGTTGGGCATATGAGGTTGAGAAGACCTTCAATACGGGAGAGTGGAAGTAAGAGGTTGTGATGTGTCGGAATGTTGTGTACTACTTTCTGTCAAACAAGTTCCTCGGTTGAGGACTTGTTACAATTGGTTATGTTGCGGAACTATACGGGACATCATCTGCGTATGCAAATCTTGACTCGTTCTGCTACGATTCATTGGCGTCTACATTTTATGCATGTCCTGTACATCACCACTTTCGTTGAAAATCACATCTGCTACGGATAACTTTCTTGTTTTCGTCATCCCAAATACGGTAGCCAAACTCATCCTCACTATAGCCGATGAATGTGCATTTCTTGGAAATGGGATCAAGCTTATTCCTACCTTGATCACTGATATGCACAAATGTTACACAGCCGAAAACTTTTAGATGTGATAGTTTCACCTCTTTTTCGCTCCATACCTCCTCTACGGTATTCTATGCTCCAATGGAACGGATGGGCCTCGGTTGATCAAGTAAGTTGCCGTGTTGACTACTTTTGCCGAAATTGCTTCGGTAGAACATTTGTATACGAATGCTTCGGCTCTTTTGTCAACGTTCGGTTCATACGGCTACACCATTGTGTTGAGGCGTGCACAACGATTCTTTCCATTCGATCCCATTACTCATAGCAAAAATTTTTGAATCTGGTGTCTTCGTATTCACCACCATTATCGGATCCCCGAGCTTTTGATCTTGAGCCAGTCTCATTTTCCACCATAGCTTTCCATCTTTTGAAAGCCTCAAATACTCGAGACTTATGCTT
This sequence comes from Hippophae rhamnoides, assembly GCA_033030585.1. NCBI lineage: Eukaryota > Viridiplantae > Streptophyta > Magnoliopsida > Rosales > Elaeagnaceae > Hippophae > Hippophae rhamnoides. Next base: position 23,319,379 of record CM065431.1, read on the forward strand.
TAGAAAGTAAACCCATTACCTTGAGAATGATCATCGATGAAAGTCACGAAGTATTGTTTCCCACCAATGGATGAGACGGTTGTTGGTCCCCAAACATACGAGTGAATAAGCTCTAGCTTTTCCTTCTTTGGGGTTCTACCACTTGTCTGAAAGTGACTCTCTTTTGCTTTCCAAGTATACAATCTTCGCGCGTATCCCATCTCTGTTGTAGACACGGAAGTTTTCCTTTTGAGTGCATAATCCTCATCCCCTTCTCACTCATGTGGCCTAATCTTTGGTGCCACGGGTTTGGTGTTTCATTGCCTGCTACAATTGTGATTGAACAACGTGCTTCTGTGTCGTGTAAAGAGTGCCACTTTTCTTGCCTCGAGCAAGCTGTCATTGCAACCTTTGAAATCTTCCAATCATCACCATGGAAGATCGTAGTGTAGCCTTCACTAAGCCTTGCCCCGAGATTAAGTTCATACGAGGTCGGGAATATGCACGACATCCTTCACCTCCCAAAACAGACGTTTAGCAATCTTCACTACACTTTGCCAATAATACATGGTTGATCATCGCTTGAAGATATACCTTTCCAAGGTTTCCAGGGACATATTTCTCGAAGAATCTTTACGTGAAGTAGCATGGAACGATGCTCCGAGTCTAGCACCCAAGATTCTTCCTTGCTTTCTCCGAAAGAAGCATATCAATGCATCATCTCTCACGAGGTGGAAGTAACATTTGCCTGCTGCCTTCGCTTGTTTTCCTTCGGTGCATTCTTGCAGTTTTTGTAGTGCGGTTCTTCCACAATTCCAACACTCGATAGTCTTCGAGCTATTGGAATTATTAGGATTCCTAGATTTGGACCTCCATCCTTTTGATCTACCTCGGTGGTCGGTTCTACCACGTCCATTTCCTTTGGTTGAATTTCTTCTCTTGACTCATCATGCAAAACTAAAAGAGGTTGGACGATTCACACGTCTCTCTACGTCGGATCTCTTCGAGAACCAAATCACGAACATCGTCAAATTTCAACTTATTGCTTCTAGATGAGCTCTTTCGCGTGGTAATAGGTAGCATTCGACTTTACGGTAGAGAAGACAAAAGTATCAATGCTCGTACTTCTACATCGAATTCAATTTCCCCTTGAACTGTTGGGTTGTAAGCTGTTTTGAGTTCATTGAGATGTTGAGCTACGATGCGCCTTCGTCATCCGCAAATTGAACAAGCGCCTCATCAGTGCACTTTGTTTGAGGTGATGGCTTCTCCGTACATATTGGAGAAAAGGCCCGTAAGACCGCTTCGTGGTCTTTTCGCTTTGCTATGTTGAAAAGCAACATTACGGGATAACGTCAATCGAATAACTCAGGGCTTGTACGTACGAAGATTCCAATCTTCTTCCTTCATAGCCTCACGGCTTCTTCCACTGAGAGAGGTTGATATAGATTTCTTTGATACGGATAATCCTCTATCTCGCATTTTCCAAAACCCAAAATGCTCGTGCCATCAAATTTCTCGAGTTTCACCCTTCCTTCATGTGACGTTGCTCCCACTCCGTCGACTTTTCTTCAGATCGTTTCTGACTATTTCTACAAACCACCGTGTATTAGAACACCTCCGTCAACGTTAATAGTAACCTTGCAAGAAATTGACAGAAATCACCACCAAAAGCTCTGATACCAGTTGTTGGGAAATAACGCAAATTTCCGATAAGCGGTTATGAAAGCGAGAATAGAAAAATAACACACTGAAATTTGATAACGTGGTTCGGCCAATCTTGCTTACGTCTCGGACACTGCTGCGGATCTTTTTATTGAAAGGGGAGAGATTACAGGTGTTTACAACGCTTCGACTCATGACAATTACACCCAGAAAATTACTCTCAATTTTCTCTCACCAAAGCTTTTCTCTAAGCTTTTCTCTCAATTGGAATGAACACTTTTTGATGGTTAATTCATTACAATTACACATCTATTTATAGGAAAATTCACTCCTTGAATTACTCCTTAAATTAATGGTTCCTTGAATTGCTCCTAGAATTAAGCTCCATGTTTTACTCCTTGTTTTGCTCCATGTTTTACTCCTTGTTTTGTTCCATGTTTTGCTCCTTAATTTGCTCCTTAAATTAAGGAGCTTTATAACAATAATCTCTAACAATAAATACTCTTTTGAAGCCTTAAATTTAGATGTCATTGGATATCATTTTATATAGAGAAATAAAAGCCATGACACTAATATTATTTAAAAAAAGATTAGATCGAGTTATCTCCAATGTTGATTGGATGATGAAATATCCTTTTACATTTGTATTAATTAAACAAACCCTTTTCAACCTCAGATCATTGCCATAATGTGCCTTAGTAAGAAAATGCCTTGGAAATGGACATGAGTTACTTCAAAATCATTTAAGTTTTTTCGGATTAGAGATCCAAGTTATAGATTGGTTGCGTAATAAGCTTGGACATCACATGTTATAGGTATGAACTCAATAAGATTATGTAACAAATTGAGAATAACAGCACATAAATTCAAATTTTGGAACAAACAATATTTTGGACTGTGATATGATAAAATACAAAATTTGGAACAAGAAATCTCAAGGGAGAGAGAGATAGATTAAATAGGGAGATAGAAATATAATGTTCTTTAACTTGTCCACCTTTTATAGAAGAAGAAGAAATACAATCTAGTCCTTACAAGACTCAAAGGGTAAATGGATACAAGGTCAATAGAGAATTGGAAATCACATTGTGGAATATTTTTAAAAAGAATTTCGCTCGAATAATCCTCAAGCTTTTAGTATATTAAATAAGTTATTTACATCCAATATTGACCAACACGAAAATGAGGAACTACATAAGGTACCCAATGAGGTGAAAATTATAAACTTTTTTGGATTATCCATAACATGAAAGCTCTCGGTGCTTATGGAATGTCATTTTGTTTTTATAAAAGGCACTAGGATATAGTAAGTTCAGATATTGTTGCTTTTGTTCAAGAATTGTTTTTGCACAAGCAAAATGTTCCCTAAGATAAATGAGACTATGACCATGACCATTTTAATTCACAAAAGGGATCATCTATGGCTAATTCACCTTATAGACCTATTAGTCTTTATAATGTTAGAGAAGTGTTTGTGTAAAGGATTTAAGTGAGATATTAGAGAAAAGCTAATATATATATATATATATATATATAAGTATGCAAAAAATAGGTGTCGATGTTATATATTGGTAGGTACTCTCTTCAAGGTGTTAGAACCGACCTAAACATGATATTTTACAATTACAACCAGACTATCGAAATCAAGTCACTGGGGGTTATGTACCCTTTGCACAGATGTGGAGTAGAAACATGGAAAACGACGATCTCATTTTATCCCAGTGTCCACATGGCTAAGTCGTTTAAGTGAACGAAAGGCTTCGAATGAGCTTAACTGATCTATTGCTTATTAATGTTGATCACCACACACAAGATGCTCGATACTATGTACTTTATAAAAGCGAGGTGATCCAAGTTGCTAAGGTTGTGCTCCCCTCTATACTTTATATACCTTACATTAGCTCTCTTATTTCCTAGACTTTTGGGAAGTTTAGGAAATATTCTAGAACTTTAATTTAACCCTATTTATACAAACAGTTCCTCTTCCTTTTATCACTTGGGTGACTTCCTCTATAAATAGTAAAAAAAAATTCTACCATTTACCAACTTATGATTCTTACTTAGGCAAATTTCCTTTAAAGAATCTCAACTTGTTATAGCCTTTCGCATCACGATTCTGCACAGTTAACCCGCTGAATTCATACATAGTTTGGAATTTAGTCCATTTTGATAGTGACTTCACTAATTAAATTAGTCCACTTAATATTCTCATGCTGCTCATCAATAGATCTGCAACCCCATTCATTAACTAGGTAACTTCTTCACCCTTTCCTTATTTTTTGCAATGTCTTTTGATAAAGGAAAAGGTATAACCCATTTGACTTCTTCCAAAGATGTCCACACAGGCCATACAAAAAGTATTCTCCTAAGTATAAGAATACCCCGAGAAGGATATCAAGACTCAATCTTCTTGTAAGCGAGCTCAAAACAAGTAGAGTGACCTATTAAAGCCTCTATAGGTTGTGACAAGGGACCTACCAAACACAGGTGGTGCTCCAACTAAGAATAATGTAATAGCCCTCCCTACTTCTTCTAGGTCACGCCTAATCTCCTCATCATCTTTTGTAAGGACTTATGTCCATCATATGAATCCTAGCATCCATAATGACAAAGGTACCTCTCCCTAAAAAGAGGTGTGATAACAAGGATAAGCCCGCACACCTAACTAAGGACAAGCATCAAATCAAAAAGATGCCAAACAATTTAACTGTTGACGATTGGTAGACATAAGGCATAAGTATAAAATTCTACCCTATCTGGGAATAATGCTAGTACCCAATCACTTATGTGATGCCAATAATCCCCCCACGAAGTGGTGTGTGATCCACTTGGCAAAATTTAAAATAGGACTCCAGTGCTTGCTTTCTAGAATGGTGTCTTGTGTCCTCAACATATTTAACATCAACCTCCCCCAAGTCAACCCTAATGAATGACAAACTCTCCTATACCTTTTAGTCATCGTCAGTGAACATAGGGTGGACTTGATAAGTGACGAAACTAGGTGTATATATTGCTTGAAGAGGAACAAATTGGAAAAAGGTAAGGCATATATATCATGTTTTTTTGGACCCAGGCTACACCTAAAACTCCTTGATAGTTCCATGGGGTGGAAGGACAAGTACTTTTAAATTTTTAGAGATTTTTTGGGTAATAGGGGCGATTTTTCAGTATACAACACCTAGAACCATCACTTCAACACAACCCAACCTTGTGCAAGCAAGCTAATCAACATGTTAGATCTAGACAGCAAGGAGAAAATAAGAAGGATTAAACTCCAAAATACTTAGAACAAGAGCTACAAGGACATCTTAATTGTAGTCCATTTAAAAAAATCTAGGGTTTGAAGGAATTATACTGATGAGTATACAGGTTGTTCATCTATATCGAGGTAATAAATTCTTTGACAACATGGACATTAATTGATTATTCCTTATTCTTGTAGGTATGGGTTACTCTAATGTGGACCTCGAGGACCTTATCGACACCTCAAATGTCAATAACCTAGTACCTACATAACTGAGGCCCACAGAGGTGTCGATCTTCCCTAGCTCATCTTTCCTACCTTTCCGTGCTAAGGTTTATAAGAAAAGGAAGGTGGGTGAGACCCCAAATCCCCAAATACCCAAATTTAAGCAATGGACCTGGATGGCTTCGAGTTTGACGAAGTCGTTCTGAGGAATGTTATGGTTCTAAACACCTGATGACCTATTTTGATAAGGACGTGTTTGGATGGTCTGAGTTAAAGAGAGATATCTACCATCACTTTGGAAGTGATGTTGAATGAGATAGAGTCAAAAAAGCTTGTAGGAGTGAGGGAGCTTCCAATATAGGGATGATGGCCAATCACCTGATAGAGGTGAGCAATGCACTTCAAATTTAATACCCCATTTTACATTGTTGTGATACTAAATTTTAACACTTGTATTTTTCTAGGTTTTATCATTAGCAAGGGAAGGCGAGCTGTCACTTAGGAAGTGCAAGCAAGTCGCTTACAAATAGTGAAGTACCAAAAGATGCTCTCCTTGTTGAAAATGAGACCAAGATTCTAAACCTTGAAGCCAACCTGGTTGACAAGTCCCAAAAAGATGAGAAAAATGGACATCTATTGCTTAGAGTTGGGGCATAAAGTAGGCCATTTTGAATAGGCAGCCAATGAAGCTGAAGCGATTGCAAGCATACTAAGGGATCAAATGACCTCAATGAAGGAGCATATGAGCTGGTGGAGATGCTCAAAGTAGAGTTCACCAAGGCTTACATAAACTAGGTGAGCTTTGTGCTAAACAGCCTGAAGACCTAGGTCGAGAAGTTGGAATCGACTATTCCTTACTTCATATTAATGCGAACTTTCTAGAGTAGTAGGATTAAAGCACCTCCAACAAGCATTCCACTTCCTTCACCTTGTTGTGAGGAAGACATGTAGGAGGGCCAATCTGGAGGTCTCGTCAAAGAAGCTACCCTATTGGTCCTTATTCTTGTAAGCCTCCCTTAGTGTAGCTTTCTACATCTGTGGTATCATCGTCAACACCTTAGCAATTGATAGGATCCCTATCTTAAGAATTTTAAGTGTAATTTTGATGTAATAGATAGATCTTTTGTATGCACAATTTGTATACCTATAATTGTTGAAATGAACAACCATTAATTATGCTTGTGTTTGAAATAATCACAAATTTATTATATTCGCCACTTTATATTTGTCATGTGGTGATTAGATGCTCTACAAATGTCTCATATTTTTTCCTATTTAATTGTTTGCCTCATTTTCTTATTGTCTTTAAAAATGTTTTCAAGTATCCCATGAGAAATTCTCATTTGAGCCCACCACTTGGAATTGTAAATCCTATTTTTGAATTGTAGGTCGTTTCTAATCGAAAAACCAACCCAGGTTGAATTCATTTTTAAGCTGTAAGTCAAATGGATTACTCACAAATCAACTTAAATTACCTTATTGAGACGGTGTTATGTTTTTCTTATACCCCAAACAACCTTCCACAAATCACCAAAAGACACCTTGGTTCACCATCCATAAGTACTGATGTTAATCAAATATTGCATGAAATTACCCCGTTAAGAGATGAAACTAAGAAATATCCTATGTCTCTGGCATTACCCATGGAATTAGACAAAGAGGCGAACCTCGAGCAAGTCTAGGTCATTACTCCCATTGAACATGGCACAATCGATGACCTCTTTACCCTTCTTACTATTAGGGAGCACCCCAAACCTAACCTTACGATAGGTAGTGATCAAAGAATAAGGTTCCCTCCTCCCAATGAATTGTCCTTGTTTGGGGAAAACATAAGTATGCTAAATAGTGTTTTTCAGGTTGCATTCGAACAGGTGAAGGTAACGAGTTGAACAATCTATATTGAATATAGCATGTTTAGTAACCCTAGAACACAAGGTGACCTATATCATCACTTAAGGGTGCTTGGAGACAATTCCACCATTTACATAACCCGTAAGAGTGAAAAAGGGATGATGTGGTACCTCATGCAATACGTGTGAAATTTACACATAACATTACTTTGACTTTAATTGTTGTCCTAAGGATATGAAAATCTATGACTTTTAAAAATAAAGAGTCAATCATTTATTTAGATATATTGTTTCTCATAACTAATTTCCTTCTCAATTGCTAAATAAAACTCATCAAGAAAATCATACAATTTAACAAAATCAAGCGATGAGTACAAACAACTAGATAAAATCACCTTTTCGATTTTTAAATTTAACTTTGATGTAGCTTTTAAAGAAAATAAAAACAATATTGCAGTCTTAGCAAGAGATTCCCATGCTAATTTGATTACAAATGATGCAAATTGTTAACGGTATATGTTATAGAGGTTGATAAGATTGAGTATTATCCTTGGTTTGGCTAGAGCAATATAGATTCATTCTTTATTGATAGAAGATGCTATATGAGATTTTGAGAGTTTCTAGCAAAACTTGTTAGGAAATTAAGCAATATTTGGATGAAGTCTCACATTTTAAAGATTAATTTCTATGTTTTTCAATCTCTTGATCCATTTATAATCAAAAGGAACAAAATTTTTCAAAATCTTAATTAACTCATCGGAACTTATATATGTAATAGCAAATTAATAAATTAATAAATTTATAAGAACTTATTTATAAGAATTTACCAAAAAAATTAGGATTTTAAAATTTTACATTAGAAATTTGTTAATATTTTATATATTTATTAATTATGTATTCTATTTTAAATTAGTGATTAGAATTTAATTTGTGATAGAAATTCCAATTATCTGTTATTTTTAAACTAAATTCCCTAATTATTCCAATCTTTCTTTGCTAATTATCCAATGTTTTAAACCGTAATTCTAATTTTTTTCCCCTTTTCCGTTAAACATAAAATACTGCATTTCGTTTTGGGATCCTTTTTCACTAAAAAATTACAATAAAGAATAAAATGTCAATGAAAAAGAGGTGTGCGGAAACAATAAATAAATATACGAAGGAAAAATAATAGCGTCACGTGTTAGAATGAAGAAATCAATGATATATGATTGCCAAATGAAGCCACCTGCACTTCCTCCTCCTCCTTCTATCTATTCGTTCATATTCCGTTTCTCTTCTCCTCCTCCATGTATCACTCCCATATATCCTCTCTCTTGTCTCCTTTATACTCTTAACGCCTTTTTACCCAAAAATAAAAAATAAAAAAACTTGCGACACTGAGCTTACACACAGCTCTCTTCTTTTTATACAATTGTTCTTCTCTTAATTTCTCTTCAACGACTCTCTGTTACTTTTCTATCGTTTTTCCTGGAACATCTTGTTCGTCTTTTAATATCTCTTTGGTTCCCACAGTATTTATCCAGCTCTACCTACATAGCATACCGAAACTGCATCATTTATGGAGGCTTTCATTTAATCATTTTTATAGCTTTTAAAGAGAGAGAAAGAGAGAGAGAGAACGTTCAGAAAAGAGTGGTGAAATCGTTCAATCTGATATGGAGGTTTTTAGATCGAAAAGGCGGGGTGTGATTTCTATATCGATGATGTTGTTCAACTTTGCATTAGTATTCATTTTTGTTTCGGCTGAGAGACGCTTGAGACAAGAAGCGTCTGGATTTGATGGAACAGAAGGACCTGAATCTAATTTAGTTCTAAGAGCTGTTAATTTCTTATGGCAATCCGATAAAATTGGTTACCAACATGTCTGGCCAGTAAGTTCTTGTTCTTCCTTCACCTATTGAGCCTTTTTGCTTGATTTCTTGTTCAATTCCCTCTATCGATGCTAATATCAAAATTATATGAATTTAATTTTACTTTTGTTTATGTCTCTCTCACACACACACATCCTTTTGTTTATAACACCGGTGAGAAAGCAGCATACTAGATACAAATCTGGCCATTAATTATATTTTAGAAGATCGCACAGAACTATTAGATATATGACACATAAGTTACATTGAGTAGTTTAATGGTATCGCAAGTGTTTTTTGAGTTATTATAGTTAATAAATGGATAATATTGGTAAACAGATGTATAAAAGTACGCTTTTAATGTGAAAAGGCCACCTTTTTAAGCACTTTTCTTATGTGTTTGTCATGTATTGACGTTAAATGTAGTGGCATGCCATAAATGACATTTGAGAATTAGAGTCCCATTGGGTTGGAGCCCAAGTCCTTTTTTGTAGGGATGTAGTTTTGTTGCTTGTGTATTTGACCATATGCATTCGTTGTTATTTAATTATGTGCATTATTTGTATAGTTTCAGAAGTTTCTTTTAGCCAAATGGATATATATTCATTAGTATATTAAATTTTGTGTCTTACATTTTTGGCAATTGTCTTTGTTGCAAATGTTCTTGCATACAGTTACTTCTCTGAAGCATGGAAATGTACCATAAAGGAATTTTAAAATTTCGTTACAGGGGATGAAATTTGGTTGGCGAATTGTGTTGGGAACTGTAATTGGATTCTTTGGAGCGGCCTTTGGAAGTGTTGGTGGCGTTGGTGGTGGAGGCATTTTCGTTCCTATGCTTTCCCTAATTATTGGATTTGATGCCAAGTCTTCAACAGCTATATCTAAATGTAAGAAAAAGATGCCTTTGTATAACTTGACAGAATTTTTAATTAACTTGAATTGCTCAGTCAGTATATTTACTTAACATTAAAATGTACATAATTTTAGCTAAGTAGAAGGTAATTGTTTAATCCAGGCTGGGTGAACTTTTGGTTCAGAATTTAGATGAGGAGGTCTCATGAACTCCCAGAGTGCTGTTTTCTCAATCCAAAGCAGCTCAAGTTGATTTTTTTCATCACTATTTTAATAAATAACTTAACTGTAACTTAAAATGTTACCAAATTCTCTTTGTTGGTTCAGGTATGATCATGGGTGCTGCTGCTTCTACTGTCTGCTATAACCTTAAGCTAAGGCATCCAACACTTGATATGCCTATCATTGATTACGATTTGGCTCTGCTCATCCAACCAATGCTTATGCTGGGGATTAGCATAGGAGTTGCTTTCAATGTTATTTTTGCTGATTGGATGGTCACAGTTTTGCTTATTATTCTCTTTATTGGTAAACAATAGATGAAATATTGAATTTTGTTTTACATTAACAGGCATTTTTTAAAGCAGTAATCCACTATTTGCTCTGTGGTGTTTTTCAGGCACATCAACCAGAGCATTTTTGAAAGGTGTTGAAACATGGAAGAAAGAAACATCAATGAAGAAGGTAAGCTTAGGATTAGGTTATATGCTCTTTTTCAAATATGGTGTTGTCAATATGTGTTACGTAGAATTAAAAAAACGAACAAACAAAAGAAAAAACCATAATTTTCTGCATAAACTTTCAAAATTGTGAATCTTTTGAATCTCACTGTGTCATGAATTGCAGGAAAATGCCAAGCGTTTGGAAGCTAGTGGTGAGTTGATCTATTACCTTTATAACATAAATATAAGTATATAGAGTATGCTCTCTCTAAATATAATTCCTGAATCATCCCTTGTATTTTTCATGGTCAATTAGGTTCCGGTGGTGGAGATGCAGATTATGATGCTCTTCCAGCTGGCCCGAGCAATGATGCTGAAAAAGATGGCATGAAAGTAGAGGTAGGTGCTGAAGCTCTTCTGAGTAATAGCAACTTGTTTGATGGAGTTCTGAAAATGAAGTCAACTTAATCCTTTCAGGTCGGTGTCCTCGAGAATATCTGCTGGAAGGAGCTTGGACTTCTGGTTTTTGTTTGGGTTGCATTCTTGGGATTGCAAATTGCCAAGGTTGTATTATTTCTTCTGTTCTTGTCAATTTACACTACTTTCTTTCATTTTATACATTGCTAACTGATAATAATCATTTCATGTTTCCCATAGGAAAAGACAACCACTTGTTCAACAGCGTACTGGATAGTGAACTTGATGCAGGTATTTTACATTCACTGAAGTACCTTCCACATCTTTTACTCTGTTTTCAAATAGATGCCTATGTTTTTTAGTGACCTCAAATAATCTTGTATGATCCAAGTTCTTCAGGAAATTTCACAAGGTGTAGAATCTCATCAACAAATTGATTTTTATGTTTCCCTAGGTCCCAGTATCAGTTGGTGTGTCGTTGTACCAGGCAATTTCCCTGTATAAGGGCTGGAGAAAAATTGCATCCAAGGGAGATGATGGCACAACTCTGCGAGTGCACCAGTTGATTCTCTACTGTGCCTGTGGTGTTCTTGCCGGTGTAGTTGGTGGTTTGCTTGGACTAGGTGGGGGGTTTATTATGGGACCACTATTCCTAGAGTTGGGAGTTCCCCCTGAGGTGGGCTCATTACTTACCTTTTTGACAAAACAATGATTTTTCTCCAATCATAGTTACTCCCGATTTGGTCTAGGGCAATGGAGAGGGATTTCTAAAGTCACCACTCAAACCACCACTTTTTGAGGGGGAGTGGGGCTGATTACAAAATTGGGTCACGGATGAGGCTCAAGACCACAACTCACTTGGTGTGAGCACTCCCTTTTGCAACTCTACTGAGAGGCTGGGACTAAAAAAACCATGAATATAATGCAAAAACTTTCTCTAGTTATTATGCAAGAGGCAAAACTTATGTACTTATGTATATTTTGTTAATTCATTCACTTTGATGTAACAGTAAATAAATACAGGAGTTTTGCCATTGCTTCTGCTATGTAATTTCTTCACGCTTATGTGCAGGTATCAAGTGCCACGGCCACTTTCGCGATGACCTTCTCCTCATCCATGTCCGTGGTGGAATACTACCTTCTGAAACGTTTTCCAGTTCCTTACGGTTAGTACCATATAAACTTCAAATTCTCTATATAGTTATTAGTGATCCCCTACTGTGTTTGCCTATATCTTCATTCATGTACTTGTCTGTTTTGCAATTCGTTTGTCAGCTCTGTACTTTGTTGCTGTGGCTACTATTGCGGCTTTCATAGGACAGCACTTGGTGAGAAGGATGATTATTTTATTGGGAAGAGCATCACTTATCATCTTCATTCTAGCTTTTACTATATTTGTCAGTGCAATCTCATTAGGTGAGCGTTTATTAGTATGCCTGCTTATAATCCTATACTATCAAACGCTTTTTTAGGATATCGTTATTAGTAAATTTTTGATATGTATTTGGGTGTTAGATATGCCTATTTTTCTAAATTTTAGTATATTTATAACAAGTTATAATATCTGAGTATCTACACTCATATCATATCACTTGGTGATGGATACTTTACTAAAAATGAATAGTGCAACTAAAATAACTTCTATCTATTAATTGAATACTGATTCATTTTTTTTTTAAAACAAACAATTTACATTTTCTTTATATAACTTAATTTGCATCAATGTTCCTTATTCTAAGTTTAATCCGTGTGTTAGGTGGAGTTGGCATATCAAACATGATTGGAAAGATTAGACGGCATGATTACATGGGGTTTGAAAATCTATGCAAGTATGATGCATAACAATATTTCTTTTCCAAATTCTTACAAAATTTGGATTATATCATTTCCAAGGTTGTAACTTTACCTCATCCTTTTGTACCAGGAGTATAAATTATTACCGCTATTATTTTCTTAGCTTATATTTTTGTGTTTTCTTAGTTCATCGTATAATTTTTGGTGTAATTGATCCCATAATTCTTCATTTTATGGTCCAGCGCATAAAATTATCCTCCATTTTAAGTCTCAAACCTTTTTTTTTTAGATTTATAGTTACACCACTCTAGCTAGGAAGAATGGGGAAGGACATTTCTAAATTCATCATTTCAACTGCCTCATTTTATGGGGAAGTGGTACAAATTACAAATTATGTGTGTGAGGCTCAAACCTACGACTAGGGGTGTCCATGGTCCGGTCCGGTCCGGTTTTTTCTAAAAAAAATTTAACCGGACCGAACCGTTCATATTACTAGAGCCGGACCGGATCGGACCGTTTGAAACGGTTTTAAAAAATAAAAATCGGACCGGACCGTTTGACTTATAAAACCGTTCGGTTCGGTTTAGTTTCCGGTTTGGTTCGATTTTTTTATAATTTAATGAAGAATAATGTGAAATTTTTAATATATTATTAAACCGGTCCGATCCGGTTTGAACGGTTTAAAATTAATAAAAACCGGATTAGACCGTTTGATTAGTAAAACCGTTTGGTTTGGTACGGTCCGGTCTGGTTTTACGGTTTAGTCCGGTCCAATCCGGTTTTTGGACACCCCTACCTACGACCCCTTTGGTGGGGCACTTATTTCCAATTAGACTGGTTGGGGGGCAAATCTCAAACCATCCGAACCACCTTATCTTTTTTATCTTAAAAAGAATTGATCCTATATAGGACAAATGAGATAAATACCGTTTCTTATTCTTTTATCATTTGTTTATTTTTCCTAAGAAAAATAGTTCTATTGATAGTGAAAAAGGGTAGTATTGGAAATCAATAACGTCCAGAAATCGTCTCTATATGGTATTTGGGATTTGAAAGTACTTCTGCATTAATATATATGGATGAACTAGGATTCCACATCGATTACATTTATGTTTAGTGTAAATATTTTCTTGAAAAAGTGTTGTAATATACATATATAGTCAAAAATAAAATTAAAACGATTTGTCATGAATATATGCATTCCCCACTACTAAAACAATAAATAATTCCTTACATCAAAGGAGGCCAAATAGGTAATGGTCACACCATTAAAATTAAGGCATTGGTTGAGGTGCAACGTATGGCCAAGGGAGGCGGCTACGAGTGCTAGTGGCACGGTGTAGTTGGCAAGTGAAAAGAACAGAGGCATGACATGGTGGCATGTGCATAGGCACATCATGCCTGAGTGAGCATGGGCATGGACATGGGCAATGAATGCCTTGTAAAGCATTGTCATTGACATGTGCATGGTCAATGCATATGACGTGAGTGATAGTACGCACAAAGCTACTAGGTGGTGGCATCACTTTGTGATTATGTGCCATATGGATGGGTATTGTTGTGCACAAACATGCTTGAGTTGAGGGAAGTTGTGTGTGCATTGTGGGGCAAGCTATGGGAAAACCTTGGGCACTATGTTGGGCATGGGCACATGTTGGGATGTTGGGTGCCACAAATAAGCAGTGCTTCTTGAGTAGCGCATGGTTGGTTGATGACTATGAAAATAAATTCATTAGTGTAATTTTCTACTTAATATTTGCTCATTTTGTAAAGTAGTATTTTTAGGGTTAAAAATATTAAAATATGAACATTTTAATGAAAATGAATGAAAATATATTTTTTAGATTTTTTATAAATTTTTAATACATGACCAATCAAAAAATATCATATGGATGCCACAAAGCATATGAGTTGACTAGTCATTGCTATGTGGACTCCAAGCAAGTAAAGATGGCCAATCAGAGCGCTCAGTGTGTATTAGGTGATGTAGGCCTTACCATGTGTTAGCATAACGTTCATTTTGAGTTTCACTATGTGGTCAACGGGTGTGCAACACATCGTCATGTGATTCGTCCAATATTTCCATCGAGGCACCATGTAATTCAATAACGCGCTTTATCCACGACCGATCAACCCGACCATGTGTCGTGTGTTGATTCGTCCAATGATTTCCTATCTATCACGTGTCAAAATCGAATTGGTTAACACTATTTAATTCCTTTTTTTTTCATTTTAGCCATTGATGTGAAGTTGATCTGGTCTGAGTCTAATTTAACCTCCTAATTGCCCCAAAAATCCTAATGAGTCAAAATTATTAATTTTTTTATTAGTTTTTGGTGTCAAGAAGAGAGATAAATACAAAATAATTCAAAAGGAGATACAATTTTGGTGGAGATTCAAGAGAAGATCGTTGCTAGAATTCAAAAGATAGATTTTATTTATTTTTCTTTTCCTTTCTTTATCAATTTTTGTCTTTCTTTATGAAAAATATGATATTTTTGAACAAAATTATTTTTAGTTAATTTAGGGGTCATATGAATTAAATTTCCTACATGTGATGATCTAATATTTTATCCTAATTATAATTTCAATGTAATTATATTATTTAATCTAATTTTAATACTATTAATCATTTGATAAACAATTAATTTATAGAGCCAATTAAATAGATTTGAGAGAATTATTTAATTGTTTTGCTTGATTAAATAACATGCATAGTTTCTAGATAGAAATGTATAATTTTATGTATGTGATCTATAATTGATGAGTTTAATGAGTAGTATACAATTTAATTAACATAAGAGTTTCATTAGGTTAATTACTATATGATATGTAGTTTACTTGAGAGATGAATACATGTTAGGTTAGATTCAATTGATCATGTAATTGATTGATAATTATATTGGAGGATTTTAATGATTCATATGTTTATAAAATTGGGGGATTAAGTATTCTAAGATATTTTCTCATGTATCTTCTTAGCTGCTAATTCTGAGTTAATTAGTTACTGCTATTTATTTTTAGTTATTTTAATTTTGCTTTCTTAAAATATAAAAACACAAAAAATTTTGTTTTTACTTTTTTAGTTTTAAAATTAGTTTATAATAACATAATCTCCATGAGAATGTTATTTTGTTATCATTATATTACTTGTTATGATATGTATACTCGCATATTCATTACACACAATTCGTGTTGATCAAATTTTTGGCACTGTTGTGAGAGATTATAAACATTAGAAATTAACTTTTATTTTATTTTAATTATTTTTCGTAATTTTAATTAATTAATTAATTAATTTTTAATTTTAACGTCTCCTTTAGTGTTATTAGCAACATAGTTGGCTTTATTGAATGATTAGAGTCCATAAGGTTATTAGAAACATAGTTGGCTTTATTGAATGATTAGAGTCCATAAGGGAGAAGTTTTACCTTTATATCTAGAAATCGAGTGTATTTTAAGATTAATAAGAAAACAACAAGTTATCACCAATAAATGGTTAATCCATCATAAATAAACAATAATAAGCTAAATTTGAACAATTATATTTTGTTAATGGATGATAGGGACAAAGTTGGAAATGAATATGCATTATCTATATTGGAAGGACTAGATTTAAGAATTACAAGGCCAAATATTCAGGTTAATTAGTTTGAACTAAAGTCGCTCATGTTTCAAATGTTACAAATGGTTGGACAATTCAGCAGATTACTAATAGAGGATCTTTATTTACATCTTAGATTGTTTAATGAAGTTGGAGATGAATTCAGATTCAGTAGTCTGACCGAAGAGGCATTTAAGCTTAGATTATTCCCTTACTCTTTACGAGATTATGCTCGAGCTTGGATAAAATCTTTGCCACCTGATTCCTTACTACTTGGAATTATTTGGAGGATATATTTTTGATGAAATACTTCCCACTAATTAATAAAGAATTCCAAAGCCTAGGAATGACATTACCTCCTACCAACAATATGAAAGGGAATCTTTATATGAAGCATAGGAAAGATTAAAAAAATTGCTAAGGAAGTGTCTTCTCTATGGTAATCCCTCATTGGATCCAAATGGAGAATTTCTACAATGGTCTCAATGCTTATACAAGAACCAATTTTGATGCATCTACTAATGGAGTTTTTCTAGCAAAATCTTACAATCAAGTTATGATTTACTTGAGAAAATGGCTAGCAATAATTATCAATGGCCAATGGACAGAATGGTAGCCATAAAAAGAGTAGCCAAAGTGGATGAGGTAAATGATATCATGTCACTTACATCACTAGTGTCATCTTTGGTGAATCTTTTGAAGGCTCAAAATTCGCCAGCAAATATAAACCAACTCCAAGATTCAGGGGTGTCCTATGTCTTTTATGGGAGAGCTCATTTGTTTGATAATTGTCCAAATAATCATGAATCAACATTCCATGTGGGAAATGTAACCCAAAAAAATAATCCATACTTGAACACATATAATCTAGGATGGAGATAACATCCAAATTTCTCCTTAAGTAACAATAACAATCATTGTGGTAATCAATTCAACTGTCCATCATTTCCACCACCTGATTTTCAATATCCATAATAATCTCATGTCCAAGAGAAGAAGCCACCTATGAGGAAAATATAAATTCTTTAATAGGGATGATGAAAGACTTAATCCAATCAGTAAATACAAAATGTCTACTCAAGAGGTTTCAATTCAAAATTTAGAGACCCAAATGGGGAAACTTTCCAAGACTATAAGTCGAAGGCCTCAAGATAACCTTCTAAGTGAAACACTTATAAACTCAAGAAGAGAAGGTAAGGATCATTGTAAAACGATAGCCTTTAGGAGTGGTAAAACATTAGAGCATGAACATAAGACTCAAAAGGATGAGGAGGAACATAAAGCTAAAAAGGATGAAGAGAAATAGGAAATTAAAAAGGATGAGGAGGAACTAGTGGATAAATAAAGGGAGCACTTGAAAGAAAATAATTCAGCCAAAGAAAAACAATCTCTACAAACCCACCATTCCTTTTTCGTAAAGTCTATAGAAGCAAAAGTTAGACACAAAGTTTTCAAAAATTTTAGAAATCTTCAAGAAGCTGTACATGAACGGATGACATCTTATGCCAAATTTATGAAGGATCTACTGTCAAAGAAAAGAAGGCTTCAATATCATTAAACAATAACCTTGATTGAAGGTTGTAGTGCAATCCTTGATAGAAAACTACCATAAAAGTAAAAAGATCTAGGTAGTTTTGACATCCCTTGCACTATTAGGAACATCCACTTGGGCTAGGCATTATGTGACTTAGGCTCCAGTATTAACCTCATGCCATTATCAATTTTCAAGAGATTAGGGATTGGTAATGCCAAACCTACTTATATCACGTTGCAAATCATAGATAGGTCAATCAAAAGACCTCGGGGAGTGGTAGAAGATGTGCTTATAAAAGTAGACAAATTCATCTTTCTTGTAGATTTCATTGTGCTTGATATGGATGAGGGCCATAACATTCTTATCATACTTGGTCATCCATTTCTAGCAATTGGAAGAGCAATCATTAATGTACAAATAAGTGAGCTTACAATAATAATGCAAGATGAATAAGTAACATTTAATGTGTTTAAAGCAATTAAATTTTCTGATGCTGATAATGCTAGTGATTACTTTTGAATGTATGGTATTGATAAGCTAACTACTTTTGTGCTTTATGACATGTGCCCTAGGGATGGTTTAGAGTAAGTGTTTGTTAACTCTGAGAATACACATGCTAATGAATACCATGTCACTCACTTAGGCACACATATTCATATCGGTAGCTTAACAAAACTTGTTGAACCACCCTCACTTAAAAATTTAACACATGATGCTATGAAAAATGACATAAAGTCACCAGAAAACAACTCAACCTATTTTAACTTTGAAAGTATGGAATCAAAGGTTGATATTATGAATTGTGTGAACTTTTTGAAGGACATACCTCTCATGTGTGTATCAAATGTGTTTGTGGAATGTTTTGAGACAAACTCATGGCTCAAACCATTCATTTATAAGCCACCCAAATTAAAGCTTAAACCTTTACTATCTCATTTTTGTTATGCATTTTTGGGTGATAACAAGACACTTTCAGTCATAATATCTGCTAATCTAAATATGAAGCAAGTAGAAGCACTACTGAAGGTGATATGGAAATTCAAAAGAGCTATAGGTTGATCTATTTCCGACATGAAGAACATAAACCCATCTATATGCATGCACAAAATCTTGCTAGAGAATGGAGCTAAACCTAACAGAGATGCACAATGTCGCTTAAACCCCATTATGAAAGAAGTGGTGAAGAAGGAACTTGTCAAGTAGCTAGACATGGGCATCATTTACCCAATATCAAACAGTGAATGGGTAAGCTCAATTCAATGTGTACTAATGAAATGAGGAATCACTATGGTAGAAAATGAGTTAAATGAGTTAATTCCTACTAGGGCTGTCATGGGATGGAGAGTATGTATGAATTTTTGAAAAGTGAATAAAGCTACAAGGAAGGACCATTTCCCTCTCCCATTCATGGATCAAATGCTTGATAAACTAACTAGGCATTCTTTCTTTTTCCTTCTAGATGGATACTCTGATTATAACCAAAATTTCATGGCACCTGAAGACTAAGAAAAGACCACCTTCACATGTTCTTATGGAACTTTTCTTTTAGGAGAATGTTGTTTGGGTTATGCAATGCACTTATGACATTTCAACTCTGTGTGATGGCTATTTTCTTAGACATGGTGGAGAAACATCTAGATATCTTCATGGATAAATTT
This sequence comes from Hippophae rhamnoides, assembly GCA_033030585.1. NCBI lineage: Eukaryota > Viridiplantae > Streptophyta > Magnoliopsida > Rosales > Elaeagnaceae > Hippophae > Hippophae rhamnoides. The sequence continues at coordinate 23,338,719 of CM065431.1, forward strand.
TTTTTATTTTTGGAAACATATTTGATGAATGTCTACACTATATGTCCCTAGTTCTACAAAGATGTGATGAAATGAATTTGGTTTTAAACTGGGAGAAGAGTCATTTCATGGTACATGAAGGTATAATCATGGGCCAAAAAATCTCAACTAATGTTATTAAGGTGAATAGAGCTAAGATAGAAGTGATTAAGAAACTACCACCACTTATCAATGTACAAGGAGTAAGCAGTTTTCTTGCACATATGGGGTTTTGCCGTAGATTCATAAAATATTTTTCCCAAGCCTCTAAATCATTCTGAAATCTTTTGGAAAAAGTCATGCCTTCCAAATTTAATGATAAATGTTTAAATACATTCCAAGTGCTTAAAGAGAAACTAGTGTTAGTACCAGTTATAGTTACACCAGATTGAAGCATGCTCTTTCCCCACGTTTGGTTGAAGGGAATGGAATGGAATCAGAATCGATTCCTTCCATTTTGTGTGTTTGGTTGGACGGAATGGAGGGCGGAATGGAATCTGATTACTAAAAGAGAAGGAATCACAATTCCTTCTCCCACCTTTGGTAATCATTATTCCATTCCCATCTAAACATTTTTTTCCAATTTTACCCTCACCTAAAATATAACCTTAAATTTAAATCCCAAATTCTCAAACCCAAAATTCCAAAACCCTAAACCCTAAACCCAAAATTTCAAACCCCTAAATCCAAATCCTAAAATCCTAAAACCCTAAACTTTAAAACATAAATCCCAAAACCCTAAACACAAAAATCCCAAATCCCTAAATCCTAAACCCTAAACCCAAAATTCCAAATCCTAAAACCATAAACCCTAAACCTTAAACCTTAAACACCTAAAACCCTAAATCCAAAATTCTAAAACCCTAAACTATTTTTAGAAAAATAATAATTTTAACCCTAAACCTTAACCTACAAATATAACCCCAAATTCTAAATCCCTAAACCCTAAATCACACATCCCAAACCTCAAAACCCTAAACCCTATTTAGAAAAATAATAATTTTAATAATATATTTCTTTTTAATTAAGTAATACTTATTTAGAAAAATAATGATTTCAATAATGTATTTTGTCTGACGAAAAAATAGTAATTAGATGACATTATTTGAACTTTACAGCATGTAGGGTTATTAAGGTCATTTACAACTTTTTTCATTACATTCCAGTGGTAAACCAAACACTATAATCCTGATTCTGAGCTTGATTCCAGTAGTCAAACCAAACAAAATTGTTTCCTTTCCATTCCATTCCATTCCGATTCCGATTCCGATTCCGATTCCGATTCCATTCCACGAACCAAACGCCACCTTTGAGTTGATATGTGACACAAGTTATTTTGCTATTGAAGCTGTTCTTGGATAGTGAAGAAACAAAATGTTCCATGCCATATATTAAGCAAGCAAGGCACTAAAAAAGGCTCAAATGAATTATGTTACTATAGAGAAAGAGATCCTTGCAATTGTGTATAGCTCTGAAAAATTCAGATCTTATTTGGTTGGAACCAAAGTGATGTCTACATAGATCATTCTACAATAACATATTTCATGACAAATAAGGGTGCCAAACCAAGATTGATAAGATGGGACTTGGAAATTCGTGGTAAAAAGAAATAGAAAATCAGGTAGAAAACCATCTTTCTAGACTAGAAAAGGAAGCAAAATTGGATGACAATATGGTGATTGTGGAATCCCTTCTCGATGAGCTAATCTTTTCAATAGCTCAAATAAAAATCCCATGGTATGCAAACATTACAAATTTCCTAGCTGCCAATATTCTTCCATAAGATCTCAAATGGAACAAAAGAAGAAACTCTTCCATGACATTAAACAATATTTTTGGGATGACCCATACCTTTATAAAGAATGCAGTGATGGTATTTTAGAAGGTGTGTCCCTTATAATGAAGTTGGAAGTATTCTTTACCATTGCCACAACTTATACTATGGAGATCACTTTGGGAGCACAAAAAAAGAAACTAAGGTACTTCAATCTAGTTATTTTTGGCCTACACTATTTAAACATGCTTACATTTATGTAGATACATGTAACATATGCCAAAGGATATGTAATATTTCAAAAAGAGATGAGATGGATTTAAATAGTATACTTTAAGTGGAATTGGTTGATGTTTGGGGCATTGATTTTATGGGACCATTCCCTTCATCCTTTGGTAACCAATATATATATGTAGGAATGGATTATATGTCGAAATGGATAGAAGCCATAGCCAACAAAAAATGTGGTGCCAAAGTTGTCATGAAATTTCTGAAGAAAAACATCTTCACTAGGTTTGGAACTCCTAGAATCATTATTAGTGATGAAGATAGTCACTATTGCAATAAAGAATTTAAGTTATTATTGTCTAAGTATGTGATTAATATAAAGAGTCTACCTCTTACCATCCCCAAACAAATGGGCAAGCGGAGGTATCCAATGGAGAAATGAAAAGAATTTTGGAGAAAGCTGTGAACATCTCCAAGAAGGATTGGTCATCTAAGTTGGATGATACTTTATGGGCATACAAAACTACATTTAAAACACCAATTAGTATCACCCCATATAAGCTAGTTTATGGAAAGGCATGTCACTTACTGCTAGAATTAGAACACAAAACGTATTGGACACTAAAGGAGTTGAATATGTCCATAGATGTAGCTGGTGAGAAAATAATGCTACCAATAACTGAATTGGATGAACTACGGTGGTATGCTTATGAGAATTCTAAGATTTCCAAAAAAAAAAAGACAAAAAAATGGCATGACAAGAAAATTGTGCACCATATCTTTGAATCGGTATAGAAAGTGTTACTATATAACTCAAGACTCAAATTGTTTTCGTGCAAACTAAAGAGTAGATGATCATGTCCATTCACCATCACTAAGGTGACTAACCATGAATCCATTGAATTAGAATACAAAAATAAAGAGAAATTTATGGTTAATGGATATATAGTGAAGCACTATCATGGAGATCAATTATCAAATGAAACATATGTGATAACTTTGGTGGATGCATCTTAGAAATTGATATGCTCATCTAGTTAAGGACATTAAACATGAAGTGGGTTGGGTGGAAACCCAATGTTATTTTACTTATATTTTTATTTTATTGTTTTGTAGGTGAATAAATATAAAGAGCAATGATGCAACAAGATTGAGAATTTCAATGACAGATGTGGTGTGCCAAGGCTAATGGAGTTTTCTTTCTTTTTAACATTTTCATATTTATATGTACACATTGAGGACAATGTGCAAGTTAAGTTTGAGTGAAGGAACTTCATTCTTTACTTTAGTATTTAGTAAGCATTTTCAATTTATAGCAAAATGTTTTAGGATGTTTTTAATCATGATTTGGACAAAAATAGATAAATACATGGAAACTAAATGTATGTATGTTTGATATAAAACGTATGAACCCAATGTTAAATTGGTTGTCTTGACTAGGATAATGAATATAGCATGCTCGTTACGATACTTATATTAATCATGTAATATGCTTGCTAGTTTTGATTGATTGATTCAATTCTTTATGCTTATTTGATCGCCATATACAAAGTGTGTTCAAGGAATACGCAAGTATACGTATTGTAACAAATAATATAATGATTAGAAAAAATCGTTCCCATTGAGATTATTTTATTAAAAACTAATTTTTAAAACTAAAAACAATAAAAGTCAAATTTGTTTTGGTGTTTTTATATTTTAAGGAAACAAAATTAAAATAACTAAAAGTAACTAGCAACAATTAATTACCTCATATTTGGTAACTAAGAAGATATATAAGAAAATATCTAGGAATACTTAATCCTCCAATGTTCTAAACATACCAATCACTAAAATCCCCCCAATATAGTTATCAATTAATTACATGATCAATTGAATCTAACCTATCATGTATTCCTCTCACAAGTAAACTACACACCATATAGTAATTAATTTAATCACACTCTCATGCCAATTAAATTGTATACTACTCATTAAGTTCATCAATTATGGATCACATACATAAGAATCATACATTTATGCCTAGAAACTATGCATGTTATTTAATCAAGCCAAACAATTAAATAATTCTATCAAATCTATTTAATTTCCTTTATAAATAAATTGTTGGCTAAACAATTAATAGCACACAAATCAAATTAAATAATATAATTAAATTAAAATTATAATTGGGATAAAATATTAGATCATCACATGGTAAAAATTAGATTCATAAGATCCATAGATTAATAAATTAACTACACATAATTGTGTTTATAAAGCTCATATTTTTCGCAATGAAAAACATAAAATTTGATAAAGAAAATAGAATAAGAAGAAATACAATCAATCTCTTGAATTGTAGTGTTAATCTCCATCAAAATTGTGTCCTCTCTTGAATTTTTTTTGTATTTTTCTCTCTTGATAGCTCCAACAATTGACCAAAATTATGCTAATGGAGGCCACTTAGGGTTTATGAAGTGATTAGAGGCTTAAATATAGCTCAGGTACGATTTGGATAGTTAGATCCACTTGAAATCAAGGGCTACAATCAAAATAAGCAAAATTGACAATTCCAACCAATCACATCCTCACACATGTCAATGGAAATTCATTGGGAAAATCAGAGAGCGACGTATGGTAGGGGAGATTGGTTAGAGTCAACACTTGCTAAGTCAGTGCCACTCGGTGCGACGTGATTTGTAGAAACGGATGGTGTGGCATACAGGTGGAACGCGAGGAGCAATCAGGTGGTGACACGTTGTGCACATTTGTCCTCCTCCCATGTGATTCCATGTCCCTACTTGCGTGGCATCTATGTGGCTTTCCTAGTTAGGCCCTCTACTTTGCGTGGCTTTCCTAGTTAGCTCCTCTACTTTGCGTGGCATGCCACATGTTAGCTTCTAATTGGTCATGGGTTAAAAATTCATAAAACATCCATAAAAAATCCAAAAAAATCCCAAAAGATTTCAAAAATTATATTTTCATCCATTTTCACTAAAAAGTTTATATTTTAATATTTTGGGCCATAAAAAATACTATTTATTGAATAAAAGAAATAAATATTAAGTAAAAATGTACGCTAATGAATCTACTTTCATAGAGTCATCACACCCCCAAACTTAACTCTTTTATTAGATGGGTAGTATATTCATAAATATACTTTTATTAGTACATGCATATTTCACGAAAGTATCTCTCTAAAAATTCGTACAATCCTATGATAAGAAGGTTCACATATTCATCAATCAACATTCCATCAATACAAGAATATGCATGGTTTTTGACAAATTGATTCATGTATGTGTGTGCTGCACGTGATATCATCCAATGCACTCATGAAATCAACCTATATGAGCATGCTAATCAATTAAATCTTAGAACAAGTCTCATAAGTCTATTTTTCACATCCCTCTCCACTAATATAAATATGCACTTAGCTCAAGATCAATAAGGGCTTTACATGCTTGTAATGTAAGGCTTAGGTCTCTATTAGAGGCATACTGAATAGTTGTCTTTCCTTTCCTGTACTATTCCAATTTCCCTATTTGATCTAGTAAAGGGAAGGGTAGAACGCTTACCATAAATAGAAGGCCAGATATCGTCCTATTTGAGAGATTGAAAAAAGTCATTGTACTTCCTCAGAGCAATTGAACTAGCCTTTTGACTAAATAGATATGTGCATAGAGAGGGAATCCTGAACTACAAGAAAAAAAGGAGATTTCTAGCAGAAGGAAAGGAAGAAGCAAAAACTTTCACATGTAGTCACTCAAATTTTATTTACTTTACGTAATCTTGTTAGTACGGAAGATATTTTAAGCGAGAGGTGAACCGTAGCCACATCGAGCCCCTCAAAGATTTCTTCAAAACTTGCCAACAAGTGCTTATGAAAGTGGGTCAGTCTCTATCAAACAATCATACGCTAGAGACAACAGCGGCTTAGAGCAAGAAGATTAATTGACACAGAAAGAGAAGATATATATTTAAAATAAGAAAAGAGAAAGCCACTCATAAATGCTAAATTGGGGAGCAGAAGCCACTCGTTTCACTAAGGGCAAATAGCACACTCAATTCTTTATGAAATTAAGGAGAGCAACCAAGCCTTTATTATTATATTAATTATTAGCGGATAAATGAAGGCATTTTAGGCTCTTTTCACACCTTAGCTTTTTTTTCATCATGCACTTTTTAACTCCAATTGAGCTTTAACTTGATATTTTAGTGCACCCTCTTTTGTCATTCTTTTCATATTCTTTTATTTGACATCTTTTCTTCTTCTTCTTCTTCTTTTTTGTAACTTCACAACACCCCCAAACTTATTTTCAATTGTATTTTCTTTTTCTTTAGAGGGATAATTGTGTTGTGAGTTTTGCTTCTCCTCTTTTTTGGAGTGTAGTACATTTCACCTTCTTTTATAGCATAACACATTATTGCATTTTTTTTCTTTTCATATAAGCTAAAGGTACAAGGATAAAGGTAATACTTATTAGTTAGGCATAAAATGTGGCTTAAAGATATGAATGGTTCTTTGTTAGGCTCAAATGAGTGACTAAAGATATTAACAATGGTTAGCTTGAAAGGCTCAATCGATCCAAATAAGGCCTAAATCATTTCTCTTGCTAAATACTATTTAGGATTTTGCCTCAAGGGATAATGAAATAGATTCTAAAACTTGGAAGATATCATCGACTCGCATAAACTACTACAAATTCTCTCTCAATAAGCACACCAAAATCAATCATGAGTATGTGGATACAAAATTGAATCAATTCAATCAAAACTAGCAAGCATATCACATGATTAATGTAAATATCTTAACAAATATGTTACATTCGTTATCCTAGTCATAACAACCAATTTTTATCATTGAGTTCATATGTTTCATGTCAAGTATACATGCATTTAGTTTCCATATATTTATCAATTTCTACCCAAATCATGATTAAAAACAACCTAAAAACAATTCCCTAAAAATTTAAAATGCATACTAAATACTAATGTAGAGAATGAAGTTCCCTCCCCCAAACTTAAATTACATATTGTCCCCAATGTGCACTTATAAATATAAAAAAGTAAAAGGAAAGAAAAATCCTTTAGTCATGGCACACCACATCTATCATTGAAACTACTCAATCTTTTTGCGTTATTGGTCTCCACATTTATTCACCTATAAAACAAAAACAATGAGAATATAAGTAAAATAATGTTGGTTTGCCTCCCAACCAGCATCACATTTAACATCCTTGACTAGACGGTCATATCAAGTCCTAAGGTGCATCCACTAAGGTTATCACAAATGTTTCATTTGATAATTGATCTTCATAATAGTGCTTCACCCTATGCCCATGAAAGAAAAATCTCTCTTTATCTTTGTTTTATAATTCAATGATTCCATGGTTGGTTATCCTAGTGATGATAAATGGGCTTGATCATCTACTCTCTAGTTTGCTCGAAAAAAATTTGAGTCTTGAGTTGTATAGTAACACTTTCTGACTCGATTCAAAGATATAGTGCACAATTTTTTTTATCATGCCTTGTTTTGTCTTTTCCTTGTAAAGCTTGGAGTTTTCATAAACATTCCACGAGAATTCCTCCAATTCATTTATTTGAAGCATTTTCTTCTAACTAGCTGCATCTATGGACATATTCAACTATTTCAATGCCCATTATGCCTTGTGCTCCAATTCTAATGGTAAGTGACAAGCCTTTCTATAAACTTGCTTATACGGGGTGTTACCAATTAGTTTTTTAAATGCAGTTATGTACACCCATAAAGCATCATCCAACTTAGATGACCAATCCTTCCTAGAGATGTTCACAATTTTCTCCAAAATTCTTTTCACTTCTCTATTGGATACCTCTACTTGTCCACTTTTTTAGGGATGGTAGGGGGTAGAAACTTTATGCTTAATCACATACTTAGACAATAAGGAATTAAATGCTCTATTACAAAAGTGACTTCCTCCATCACTAATAATGATCCTAGGAGTTCCAAACCTAGTGAAAATGTTTTTCTTCAAACATTTCATGACAACTTTGCATCACATTTGTTGCTAGTAATGGCTTCTAACCATTTTGACACGTAATCCACTCCTAAAAGTGTGTACTAGTTATCAAAGGGTGGAGGAAATGGTCCCATAAATTCGATGCCTCATACATCAAATAGTTCCACTTGAAGCATACTATTTAAAGGCATCTCTTCTCTTTTTGAAATATTACCTATCCTTTGACATCTATCATATATCTTTACATAATTGTAAGCATCTTTAAATAGTGTACAATAAAAATGACTAGATTGAAGTACCTTAGCTGTTATTTTTGTGCTCCCAAAGTGACCTCCATAGTTTGAGCTATGGCAATGGTAAAGATTACTTTCAACTTCATCATTAGGGACACACCTTTTCAAAATACCATCACCACATTCTTATAGAGGTAAAGGTCATCCCAAAATTATTGTTTAATGTCATGGAAGAACTTCTTCTTTTATTGCCACGTGAGGTTCAATGGAAGAATCTTGGCAGTAAGAAATTTACAATGTCTCTATACTATAGGACTTCTATTTGAGCTACAAAAAATAGTTGCTCATCTGGAAAAGATTCCCTAATCACCATATTAGCATCCATTTTTACTTCCTTCTTTAGTCTAGATAAATGGTCTACTACCTGGTTTTCTAATCCTTTTTTATCACAAATTTCCAAGTCAAATTCTTGTAGAAGGAGCATCTATCATATCAATCTTAGTTTGGCATCCTTCTTTGTCATGATATACTTTATTGCAGAATGATCCGTGTAGATAGTCACTTTGGTGCCAACCAAGTAAGATCTGAATTTCTCAAAGGTATATATACAATGGCAAAGAGCTCTTTCTCTATAGTAGCATAATTCATTTGGGCCTCATTCAGTGTCTTTCTTGCATTGTATATGGCACGAAACATTTTTTCTCTTCGCTATCCAAGAATAGCTCTTATAGCAAAATCACTTGCATCACACATCAACTCAAAAGGCTTGTTCCAATTCAGTGTGACTATAACTGGAGCTGACACTAATCTCTCTTTAAGCACTTGAAATTCTGTTAAACATTTATCAACAAACTTGAAAGGTATGTCTTTTTCCAAAAGATTACCCAAGGATTTGGAGATTTGGGAAAAATCTTTTATGAATCTACGATAAAAACCTGCATGCCTAAGAAAGCTCCTTACTCCTCATAAATTGGTAGGTGGTGGTAGTTTCTCAATCACATCTATCTTAGCTCTATTCACCAATACCATTAACTGAGATTTTATGGCCCAAGATTATACCTTTATGTACCATGAAATGACATTTCTCCCAGTTTAAAACCAAATTTGTTTCTTCACATCTTTGTAACACTCGTGAGAGATAGTGTAGACATTCATCAAATGAGTTTCCAAAGACTGAAAAATCATCCATGAAGATTTCTACATGCTTCTCCACCATGTTTGAGAAAATGGCCATCATATAGCGTTGAAATGTAGTAGGTGCATTACATAATCCAAAGGGCATCCTCATGAAAGAAAAAGTTACATAATGACATGTGAAGGTGGTCTTTTCTTGGTCTTCAAGCACCACAAAAATTTGGTTATAACTAGAGTATCCATCTAGAAGGAAAACAAAAAAATTCCTAGCTAATCAGTCAAGCATTTGATCCATGAATGGGAGAGAAAAATGATCCTTCCTTGTAGCTTTATTTACTTTACAAAAATCCATACATACTCTCCATCCTGTGACAGTCCTAGTAGGTATTAACTCATTAGACTCATTTTTCACCACAATAATTCCTCCTTTCTTCGGTACATATTGGACTAGACTTACCCATTCACTGTTTGATCTTGGGTAAATAATGTCTATGTCTAGCCACTTCACAATTTCCTTCTTCACCACTTCTTTCATAATGGGATTTAAGTGATGTTGTGCATCCTTGGTGGGTTTAGCCCCATCCTCTAGCAAGATTTTGTGCATGCATATAGATGGGCTTATGCCTTTGATGTCAACAATAGACCAACCTATAGCTCTTTTGAAGTTCCTTAGCACCTTTAGTAGTGCTTCCACTTGCTTCATACTTAGATCAGTCGAGATTATGACTGGAAGTGTCTCGTTATCACCCAAAAATGTATAACAAAGATGAGAAGGTAAAGGTTTAAGCTCTAATTTAGATTGCTTCTTAATTGATGGTTTCAACCATGAGCTTATTTCAAGACATTCCACAAATTCATTTGATACACACATAAGAGGTGTTTCCTCTAAATATTTCATACAATTCACAATATCAACCTTTGATTTCATATTTTCAAAATTAAAATAGGTTGAGTTGTTTTTTGTTGAGTTAATATCCTTGTTTATAGCATTATATGTTAAAGTCTTAATTGTGGGAAACTCAACAAATTCTTTTAAGTTGTCCCCGTATTTAGTAACATTTATCCTTAAGCGTTCATTCACACTATCAATGTCATGGGCTTCATGTGCTTTAAAAACTTTTAACATTACTTGCTAATAATGGATGACCAAGTTTGATAGGAACATCACGGTCCTTCTCCATGTCTAAGACAATGAAGTTTTTCAGAAAGATGCATTTTTATACTTTTACTAGCACATCTAGTACCACACCTCAAGGTCTCTTAATTGATCTATTTTCTATTTGTATTGTTACCAAAGTGGGTTTGGCTTTACCACCCCCAATATTTTAAAGATTTATAATGGCATAAGGTTAATTCTATAACCCAAGTCATATAATGCTTTCTCAAAGTGAATGTTCCCAATTGTACAAGGAATGTCAAAACTACTTGGATCATTCAACATTTTCTCCGTAAGGTTTTTGCCGGCGGCGAAATTCCAAATTTTGAAATTTTGTTTTTTTTTTCTTTGATTCAATCCCGATCATTGTACTTTGTCCCTAACTTCTCCAAAATCATGATTTTACCTGAAATTGCACTTTAAACACGAAATACCCGTGAAATGACATTTGTGGTTTAAATAATCAAATAAACACAATTTTCACACAAATATCAACATTTAAATCATAACAAAAATGCAATAATTTAGCTCTTATCAGATGTCACTATAACCTTCAGTTAAAGTTATCATTTCATTATCTCTAAGCCTCCTTTTCTTAGACAAGATGTCCTTCAGAAATTTGGCATAGGAAGGCATATGTTCAAGTGCATCTGCAATTGATATGTTTATGTTAAACTTCTTGAAGACTTCCATAAATTTTGAAAACTGCATATCTGACTTTTTCTTTTGCAGTCTTTAGGGGAAAGGAATAGTGGGTTGATGAGCAAAACCGACATCGCCGATCCTGTCAATACTTTGGTTTTATATTTATAAAACTCTTGCAAGTGCATGAATCATTTCATAGAAAATGATAAGTATACTTACAAGGTCGATCTAAGGAAAGAATGTATGTGGTTTTTAAATTATTATTCAAACTTTTAAAAATGAAATTAAATCCTAAACATCCCGTCATGATATTTTGGTTTTATGTTTCTAATCTAATAACATAAAAATAAACATAGACAGAGATTCAATAAAAATTTATGCAAATTTTATTAGTTAAAATGGTGGAGTATTTATGGATATAATAACTAAGTTAATTATGCTTGCTCATGTTATTTAGGTTATTAAAGATATAAATTGATATTTATTGATTCTCTCTTTTTTATATGAATACCACTTTTGGTGGGGTTAGATATTCTTTGTTTAACTAAACAAATCAATTAACACCTATGAGTGGGGTTGATAACTAATTTGGTTAATTAAATTAATTCCTTTTTTCTAAGAGATTGAAAATGAACGATTTAAATGCCACCTTTGGTGGGGTTAGACAGTTTAAACTTTATTCAAGGTGTCCAAATTAGACCTAAGAATTTAATTATCCGAGTACTAACTTTCAAGTTTTAAAACCACCATTGAAAACATATTGTCAATACATTTTCACATAATAATTCTTATAAAAACTTTTGAAATAGAGCTTCACTCTAACTACCAGGCGATTGTACCAAGAAATAAAAGAGCACTATTCTAAATTAGACCGGATAACTAAACCTTAAAATCTAATTTTCAGATTTAAGTTTGTAATGAAAAATAATATATTTCTCTCTAACATTCTTAATATAAAATCTTGAATAAAAATAAAATCAATTCATTTTAGAGATTTTTACCTATTTAATATTTCGCAAGCATAACAACGTTATTATTATATCATGTTTATAAATCGCCAACAATGTTAAATTTAATCATAGAATAATTAAATATAACATATAAGAATAAAGCATAAAAAATAACTGTAAAGAAAATAAAATCCTTATAGTACTTCGATGCTATTCCCATTACTGGAAAACCTCCAAATAGAATTTGCACTCCCATTTATTGAATCGAAAAGCAAATAAATTACAAAAACATAACTAGTTCTTCTCAAAAAGAGAAGAACTCTAAAACTAATAGAAAATAACTAAGAAAAGCTAAAAACTAAGAAATGAGATAAAGAAAGAGAAGAGAAGATGTGTTTTGAAGTGAAAAGAATGAGGGTATTTATAGGTGAAGAGAGGAAGAAAAAGTGGGTGAAAAAATGATAAAAAATGGTGGAAACATTGAGTAGTGAATGATGACATCATTGATGACGTCATGCTGACATAGGGGGCGGTGGTGCGTGCGGATCAGGGAAAATAGACGCAGCAGCATGCCTACGTGCGCGGAATGGGTAGGGGTGCACGCAGAATGGGTAGAAGCGCCACCTTGAATGAAGACACAGTGGGCCTTGGGAGTCATCTTGGGATGGTACGCACGTTGCTCGGCATGACTGGGCGCGTTACGCACGTTAGCCAATGCAGCTGGGCGTCTCCGTGAGCGATTTCCTCCTTTTTGACATTTTTGACCCATTTTTTCCAATTTTTCCATATTTATCGACTTTTCCTCATTTATTTATGAATATATTTGTGATGTATTGCCTCGAGTATTCCTCTTTGAGTCTTTAAGTTACGCTTTTAAGAGAAAAATACCTGAAAAACAATAAAAATACCCGTGATTCTTAAAAGATAGATTTATATAAATATATGATAAAATCTTATAAATATATATGTTTTTAATCAATGAATATGCATAAAATCATGGTAACAAAGAAGGTGATATTCTCCCAATACATTAACATGTTCAGGTCTAGCTATTTTTTCTCCTTGATATGGACAGGCTTCAGTACCATGTCCCATGTTGCTATACAAACCATACTGTTCATTATTGGTGTTGGTTTGTGTAGTGAGAAGGGCAACTTGCTTGGTCAATTGAACAAGTTGTTGTTGAAAAGATTTACCAAAGATTAAACTTGATTTGTAAGTGCCATGATATCATTTACCACATGTATTCTAGCTACTCTTTTTGTGGTTATCATTGAGTTCATTGACCATTGATAATTATTGCTAGCCATTTTCTACACTATGCTTATAATAACACTAAAAGATATGTCTAAATTAAAAATAAATAATAAAAAAATTAAAAAAAACAACTAAATAAATAAATTAAAGTGAAAATAAATAAATAAAGGAAATAAATAAATAAGCGAGTATAAGAAAATAAGTAAATTTAAATTAAAATTAAAGTAAAGAAAAATAAATAAATAAATAACTATTTGTTTTTTTAATTTTTAATATTTATAATCCTCGGCAATGGCACCAAAAACTTGATGGCCATATACTAAGTGTGTGCAATGAATATGTAAGTATACGTTCCCACATAGATTATTTTATTAAAAACTAATTTTTAAAACTAAAAGCAATAAAAATCAATTATTTTTTGGTATTTTTATATTTTAAAGAAACAAAATTAAAATAACTAAAAGTAACTAGCAACAATTAATTAGCTCAGATTTGGTAACTAAGAATATATATAAGAAAATATCTAGGAATACTTAATCTCCTAATTTTCTAAACATATCAATCGCTAAAATCCCCCAATATAGTTATCAATTAATTACATGATCAATTGAATCTAACCTATCATGTATTCCTCTCTTAAGTAAACTACACACCATATAGTAATTAATTTAATCACACTCTCATCACAATTAAATTGCATACTACTCATTAAGTTCATCAATTATGGATCACATACATCATAATCATACATCTTTGCCAAGAAACCATGCATGTCATTTATTCAAGACAAACAATTAAATAATTCTCTCAAATATATTTAATTTCCTCTATAAATAAATTGTTTGACAAATAATTAATAACACACAAATCAAATTAAATAATATAATTAAATTATAATTATAATTGGGGTAAAATATTAAATCATCACATGGTAAAAATTGGGTTCATAAGATCCGTAGATTAATAAATTAAATACACATAATTGTTTTCATATAGCTCATATTTTTCATAAATAAAGACATAAAAATTGATAAAGAAAATACTAGTAGAAGAAATACAATCAATCTCTTGAATTGTAGTCTTAATCTCCATCAAAATTGTGTCCTATCTTGAATTCTTCTGTATTTTTCTCTCTCTTTAGCTCCAAAAATTGACCAAAAGTTTGCTAATAAAGGCCACTTAGGGTTTATGGAGTGATTAGAGGCTTAAATATAGCTTAAGTGCAATTTGGATCGTCAGATCCGCTTCAGATCAAGGGCTACAATCAAAACAAGCAAAACTGACAACGCCAACCAATTACATCGCGACACCTATCTGGGGAAATTCACTGGGAAAATCAAAGACCGACGCATGGTAGGGGAGACTGGTCAGAGCTAACACTCGTTGAGTTAGTGCCACTTGGAGCGATGTGATTTGCAGAAATGGATGGGGTGGCATATAGGTGGAACGCGGGGAGCAATTGGGTGGCAACATGTGGCAAAGAAGTTTGAAAAATTTTGGAAATCGGATTGAACACCGTGCTAACACGTGTTGCGTGTTTGTCCTCCTCCCACGTGGCATCATGTGAATCCATGTCCCTACTTGCGTGGCAGCTCCTGATTGGTCTTACCTTAAAAATTTATAAAAAATCCATAAAAATTCCAAAAAAATCCAAAAACTTATATTTTCACTCCTTTTCACTAAAAGTTTATATTGTAATATTTTTGGAAATAAAAATACTATTTATTGAATAAAAAAAGTAAATATTAACTAAAAAGGTGCACTGATGACTCTACTTTCATAGAGTCATCAATATTTCATGATTGATTTTAGTGTTTTTATGAAGAGAAAGTTTGTAGCGAGTTATATGAGATGATGAGATCTACCATGTTTTATAATCTATTTGATAATCCGTTGAGGAAAAATTCTAAATAGTATTTAACAAAAATTATTTAGGCCTTATTTGGATCAATTGAGTCTTTCAAACTAACTATCATTAATATCCGTAGTCACCCATTTGACCTAAAAAATAACCTTTCATATCTTGAAGAAACATTTTATTCCTAACCAATAAGCATTACCTTTACCCTTGCATAGTTATCTTGTATTAAAAGTAAAAAATTCAATCATGTGTTATGCTATAGAGTAAGGTAAAATGTAATGTATCTTATAAAAACAAACTCATAAAAAAATTATCCCTCTAAAGAAAACAAAATTGAAAATAAGTTTGGGGGTGTTGTGATGCTATAAAAAAAGGATATGGAATAAAAGATAGGCTAAAATATCACGTAAAAATTCAATTGTAGTTAAAAAGTGAATTATGAATAAAAAGAAGGATAAAGTGTGAAAAGAACCTAAATATCTTCATTTATCAACCCCTACCTAAGCCTTACATTACAAGTATGAAAATTCCTTATTAATCTTTAGCTAATTGCATATTTATATTAGTAGAGAAGGATGTGTAAAATAGACTTAATATATTTATTCTAAGATTGAATTGAATAACATGCTAATATAGATTGATTACATGAGTGCATTGGATGATATCATGTGCAACAAACACATGAATCAATTTGTCCAAAACCTTACATATCATTGTATTGATGGAACGTTGATCGAATAATATGGAACCTCCTTGTCATAGAATTGTACGACTTTTGAGAAGGATAGTTTTTACTAAATATGCATGTATTAATATATATATATATATATATATATATATATATATATATATATATATATATATATATATATATATATATATATATATATATATATATATATATATATATATATATATATATATATATATATATTGAATATACTACCTATGTCATTTTATTTAGTTAGACTTAGCTTTACTTGAGGACAAGCAAAGAGTTAAATTTGGGGATGTGATGACTCTGTGAAATTAGAGTCATCGGTGAATTTTTTTGCTTAATATTTTCTTGTTTTATTCAATAAATAATAATTTTGGGATTAAAAATATTAAAATATGATATATTTTGGTAAAAATTGGTGAAAATATAGCTTTTGAAATTTGTTTTTATTTTTTGTGAATTTTTTAATGCAAGACCGATCAAAAGATGCCATGTGGACACTACGTAAGCGTAGGAGCTAACTAGTCATCACCACATGGACACCACACTAGAAAAGAGAGCCAATTGGAGCATGATGAGAGTACCTGGTGATGTAGGCCTTGCCACATGTTGGTACAACATTCATTTTGAGTTTTGCCACTTGGTCAACGGGCATGCCATACATCATCAAGTGACTTGTCTATTCTTTCTACCGAGATGCCACCTAATCCATATCCGAGAATCACAGCACGCCATGTAGTGTTGACTTAATGAAATAACATTGGCTAACACTGTTTAATTCCCTTTTTTCATCTCAACCCTTCATTTGTAGCTAATATGATGGTCCAGATTCTAATTGAGCCTAATTTAACACTCTAATTACTTAAAAACCCTAATGAGCCAAAAATTATCAATCTTGTATTAGTGTTTGGTGCCAAGAAGAGAAAAAATATAGAAAAATTCAAAAAGAGCTATATTTTTAGTGGAGATTCGAAGGAGGTTATTATTACAATTCAAAAGTTTGATTGTATTTATTATTTTTCTACTTTATTTAACAATTTTGATGTCATTCTTTTTGAAAAATATGATATTTATGAACAAAATTATATCTAGCAAATTTATTAATCTAGGTGCTTATGAACCCATTTTGTTTCTATATGTAATGATATAATATTTTACCCCAATTATAATTTCAATTTAATTATATTATTTAATCTAATTTTTATGCTATTAACTATTTAGCTAATAATTAATCTATAGAGGCAACTAAATAGATTTGAGAGAATTATTTAATTGTTTGTCTTGATTAAATAGCATGTATAGTTTGTAGGCAGATATGTATAACTGTTATGTATATGATCTGTAATGATGAACTTAGTGAGTAGTATGTAATTTAATAGATATGATAGTGTAATTAGGTTAATTACTATATGGTGTGTAGTTTACTTAAGAGAGGAATACATACTAGGTTAGATTAAATTGATCATATAATTGATTGATAATTATATTATGGGAGATTTTAGTGATTCACATATTTAGAAAATTTGGGGATTAACTATGCCTAGATATTTTCTCATATATCTTATTAGCTACCAATTATGAGTTAATTAATTACTGCTATTTATTTTTTAGTTCTTTTAATTTTACTTTCTTAATACATGAAAACACAAAAAAAAATTGATTTTTACTTTTTTACTTTTAAAATTAGTTTCTAATAACATAGTATTTGTAGGAATGATCTTTCTTGTCATTATATTACTTATGATACATTTACTCGTGTATTGATTACACACAATTTGTATCGATCATTGGCACATGAATTTGGATTGTTATTGAGTTGGTTTGGATGGAATGGTAGCACAAAACATGGGTTCTAGAATGTTCTTTGCATGGCACATGCATGTCTGTTGTTTACCTCTATTTAGTGGGTTAGACTAAGTCACGTAAGGGATAAGACCAAGGAAGACATGTTGCATGTTTAGATTAATCAAAAGAGACTAAGTGAAAGTTTATAAGATATGGACCTAATTAACCTAGAGGGGGGATGAATAGGTTATTTTTAATTTTTACCAATCTATAATTTGATAACCTAAACAAAGTGGCCAGGCATGCAATCATCTGTAAAAATAAGTGTGGTAATAAAAGAATAACACACCATATTTTTAGGTGGAAACAACCTAGGCTATAACCATGACCTAAAAGGAAAACCACCGGTCGACCGGAGCACCTAACTTTCCACTATGAAATCAAATGTTCAAGTACAAACTCGGTCTTATGCTACCCTCCTTAGGATACTACCCATGCTCTATTTTCATAGTTTCCAATGTTAGCATTAGTGGTTTCCAGACCAACGTTCCAATAAGCTCCTCGCCAATTAGATCGTTCATAAATTAACTACAAAAAGGTTAGCACAAAAAACACAAGTGCCTGTGTGTGTTCTAAAACAGATTTAACAATGAATAATCCTAACTAGATGATTCAAAATATATGTCATTTAAATCAAATCAACTAGAAAATTCTAGAGCAAAAAGATTAAGCACATATTCAATAAAAATAGCTCCTTTAAAATTTAATAATCAAATCAAATAATCATGATCACACATAAAATTTTTTAATCCAAACATGTAAAAATCTAATCAAGAAGAAGCTATATAAAGATAAAAAAACCAAACAGATTTACTAATAAATACCTCTAATAAGATATCAATTTGATATTAGCTAGTCTATTTGAATATGTGTGCTCCAATTACTAAAGATTCATTAATAAATAAAATCTTATAATTACCAAGTGATTAAACTCTTTCTATAAGAGTTATCTATCCACCTATTCCATCAATATCGGCATAAAAGCATTATTCAATATGAAAACATGAAGTAGGAACGTTGATGTTGTTAACCTTCTAGATTTTGTTAATCTTCAAATCACATCAAGAAGATCCTACCAAAAAACCAAATTTCTTACTCCTTCATATAAACCTAATGTCACTTATTTACTTCTTTTTCCTGTAGTAGTTTGCTGTTCGTATTCTTTGTATGTCATCAACCCAAATGTATCTATATATATATAGATAATAATAATACCTAATAGTATTAGGGTTAAATTCATTTTGGGCTTAATATTTCAAAGCCCATTAAAAACAAAAACTTAATATTATATAAAATTATTTCTTAAAACACATATAAAAAATTTTAATTAATAACTTCATATATTGATTAAAGTTTAAATAAATATTTTAGCACCAAAATTAATTTCAGATTTATGAACATGTGCTATTAAATACATGAATGCAATCATATGTGTCGTAGTTATAAAAGATATACCTAAAGTACGACTATCTAGAACTCGAGCATTTGTTTGGCTTTTCTTGATAGAATTGATAGTAGGCCTACAAACTAGTTTACAAGTAAAAAATTTGTTCACGAAATAGCCAACACTCATAGTCCTTAGAGTAAGAAAAATGGCTAATAACTTCCAAAGATGATGGGGTGGAGATGATGTGCTCCTTTTTTCATACATAGTGGGATGATAGAGAAAGTAGGATCATAGAGGCCTAAAATCGTGTTTTTTTTCTAGTAGATGGGGCTATGAAATACCCTCACTCAATGTTTGTTGCCTACAAATGTGAAACTATTGTAATTGGAAAGATGGAGTAGTTATTTCATTATTGCTATTGATGCAGATTCTTGCACATTTATTTTAAGACTTGAAAGAAAGTAGCAAACGTTAGAACTCAATGTAAGACCATAGAAAGGGAGTGGTGCTTCCAACTGGATTCCAATGCTTATGATTGTATATAAATCAATGTTATTCTCAAAATGGTCTAGAAGATTGAATGTCCCTTGTTACGAGATTGTGTTACTTTTTTATATTGATTTGTATGAGTGACTTTAGAAATAAATCTAATCCTTTATCAACAAATTAGGATCAGATAAGGAGTGAGAATCTCACATGATTCTCCAATTTGGTAGAAAAGAGTCATTCTAATGATAGAATACTGGGCAAGACGTTGTACTAGATACAAGGAGCTGATATGTTCTTTTCTAGAGAGAGGTCAGATGATGCACTTTTTAAGTAAACAACATCATGAAAATTTTTATTTGCTATGAGATTTTTCTATAGGTCTATTAATATCCTATGATATACGAATGAGTAGTTTATTGTTAGTTTTTAGGGAATATATTTTTAAAGAAAATTAAAGAATTTAAATTGAAAAAATGACTTAATTGCAAATAATAAAAGCTAAAAATATAATTTAAATTAAAAGAGTGTTGAATTGCAAATATCAAAAGTTTAAAAGTTAATTTGAATTAAATTTGAGGACTAAAATGCATTTATATAAATTTTGTTTTTCGGCGCAGGAAAGGAGGACCATACACTCCATTATCAACGCGCAACACGCACCGTTAGATCATCCAATCAATGGTGAGGATCAGGCGCATGTAATATAGACTCGACATAGGCAATTGGACCCAGTTTCTTAGATTGCACTCTGCACGGTGCGTAGAGTGGGGCCCACCTGGCCGCGCAGGCCGGCGTGCAGGGTAGGACCCACTATCTATGCGCAAAAAATTTCCCTTGTGACCCGGTCCATGTAAATTACGTGCGCCCTTCCATTACACCAAATAGGAATCTGTCACATGTCTCGATTATTCTTCCAAAAAAATTAGATGATGACACGTGGCATGAGTTTTGGAAAAAGAAAACACAGAAATGGTGCACACTGTCCAACAGGTTCTATTTCCCCCATGTGTCCACTATGTAAGAAATATCCTATGCGACACGTTCCATGAAAAATTTGTGCGCCCTCCTATTCCACCGAATACGAAGTTGCCACATGTCTCGTTAATTCTTTGAGTGAATTAGATGACGACACATGGCATGCATTTTGTAAAAAATGAAAACGCAGAACCGGCGTACTTTCAAACTAGTTTTGTATTTCTCCTACGTGTGTCTTAAAATAATATTTTCGATGTCCCCCACTATTTCACAGGTGATTGTAAAAAAAATATTTTTTGATGTATTTTTTTAGAGAGCTGGAGCTATAAATAGGTAATTATTGCGGTAAAATTTGAGAGTTGGAAGGGTTAGTTGGAGCTGGACTGTGGAACACGCAGAAGCCATTTCTGGCTTCTGTTGTGTTCTACGTAGTAGAAATTATAGAGCAAAAACAATTTTAATTTCCTTTGTGTTGTTCTTCATCTAATATTCCTTAAATGTTTAAGTATTTTTGTTTTGTAATTTTATTTTTTCTTATGAAGTAATTTAATTTTTCTAGGGTTGGGTTGTAGCTTAATTTTTGAAGCTTGAATAAATTTTTTTTGAAAGATTTATGAGATTTTTAATTTGTTTATTCTATTTGTGCTTAATGCTTTTGACTGATTGGAAGATTAATCAATTGATTTGTGACACATAAATAAACTTGAAAAAGACATTTTCGTGTAATTTCTCGTGGATAGAATAACATATATATATAAAGGATAGGAATATACCTTTATTGTACGTGTGGCTATTTGAGAACTTTGAACGTTATGAATCTTGGTGAATTTAATTCTCATAGGAATATAGTGAATTATTTTAGTGAGATGTGTCTATATGGAGCTCGGAAGAGATGTATAGATAAAATTAGGAGTTCTTAGTTGACAAATTAAATTTACAAAAAAATATAAATAAAGAGAAAATAATATGGTTTGAGTGGGTTAATTTGGTGAAACTGCAATCCTAGAATTTTCTTATTTATTGTTATAAAAAAATCATTTTAGTTAAACTCAATCAACCTTTCGTTTGTTTGGATAAAATGAGAGTGAAACAATTTTAGTTCTTGACAAACTGTGGTGACAAATCTCCATGGGAACGATAATTTTACTTATCAATTTTATTACTTGTGACTGTGCTTACTTGCACGTTTTAATGTTCTCCTAAAGAGACAATAGTATGCATAGAATTTATGGTTTTTGACATCCTAGTTCATTCAGACTTATGTGAGTTTCCATTAATCGGCTCGTTTTTACTCTTTTACCTCATGTTTGCCCAAAATTCTTCTTAAAAGAACTTTAAACAACAAAACATGAAAATAACCTCCAAAACAAGATAATAGTAAAATAAAACATAAAATAAATTCTTAAAAACATAGCAAGTATTAGGTCAAAATTATGTTTATCAAATCTCTTTACAAATTTGAAACTTATCTTTTCTTAAATTTTTTCTTGGATTCCTCTGTATCTCTTTACGATCAATCTATTTTCATAAGGTAAATGCTTGTTAATCACTTAAATCATTTTTCTCAATTATGTCAAGCAATCATACTCCTTCTTCTTCTCATGAACGATTTGTGGGCTTTGGTGATTACACTTTTAATGACCCTCTCCACTTTGGGCCTTTGATGACTTTCTAAGGGTTCTAGAGTTGCTCAAGCCAAAAGGGTCCTTTAGCTTGAGGTTTCTTATATTCCTTGTTCCATTAGGTAGGAGGATCTTTCCATTATTAAACAATAATATAGAGTTCCTAACTTGTCATACTTAGGTATACGAGAGCTAATAAGATGGCTTGTAGCTATGTACTTGATTTGTGTTGTTTTTATGAAGCCTATTTGGATTCAAGGCTTCTTTTCCAACTTCCATACAATGTGAATAGTGCTCTATATAAGTTCATAATCATTCTTGCATAGGTCATGCCCAATGGGTGGTGTATTATTATTGGTCTAACCATAATATCTATAATGTTTGGGCATACCCTGAGTTGTGATGATTTGGAGTTGTTAGTTCAAATCAAAAACACTTAGGAGAGTGGGATATACTACTTTCCCATTGTTTTTAGTTCGAAGATTGTCAAAGAGTTCCCTAAAGAGGACAAGAACAAGAAAATGAGGTTCTTCTTTGTTAGAAGTTCATGGGAGAGTCTCACGGAGGTGAATAATAATGACCTTCGAGTACCCATAATGTGGGTAGCTACTTGTGAGATTTTTATTTCAATATTTTTGGAATAAAATTATCCTTGGTCTCGTAGAAAAAGGTCTTTATCCTCTTTTTTTTTCTTATCCCAGAGACTGGTTTATTCTTTATAAATAAGGTTGGAAATCTTAATGAAGAGTCCATCAAGGCTCTTCATTCTTTTCCTCACAATCCTTTACCTTTCTTCATTTGAGATCTTGGGTTGATGGCTAGTGGCCTTTTGGCCTCATATTTATGATAAAGTTGGTAAGATTCTTTAGGAAAGTTTATTTTTCCTATGCTCTTTTTCATTTCTTTGTATGACTTCGACATTTTTTGGATATTGTCTTATTGTTCCTTTCGTAGGTGGACTTTCCTTCAATCCACTAGAAATTGAGCTGGAGCTATTTGAAGAATCTACTCCTAAGATAGCTCCCTTCAAGCCTCAATTTTTTGTTGAAGAGGCTAGGACTATAGCAAATTCAACTAGGAAATATGCTTCCCAAAGGCTAGTGATTTGGTCCTTATGACTGGAGGAATCTTATAGTTCTCATATAGGAATCATTTATCCCCTAAAGTAACTTAAAGTGCATTGAGATCTAGTAAGAAGATGTCATATATTGCCTTTGGAGAGAGGGAGATGCTGCCTACTTGGGAAGCTACAAAGATACTGGCCCAAGGAGTTAGTGGAATGTCTCCAATTGAGAGAGTATCTTTCCTTTGGGCTTCATTTTGGAAGGATCCTATGCTTTTCCATGATCTCTCAGAGTTGTCATATCTAGAGCCTAATAAGGAGCTTTTTTCCAACATAAACTCTATGGAGATTTTCAATCTTTAATGGAAAAGCTAGTGATGGTAGGTACTACACCTATTTTATATAGTTCCTTAATAATTATATTCTTTTCTAACTTTATATTATGCTTTGTAGGGAATTCAAGAGCTTGTGCCATCTACATTTGCCATTCTTATGACAAATGGAACTTTCTTGAAAAGTAAAGTCCTTAAAGAAGAAGTTGGAAGAGGAACTTGGCACTGGAGTAACATGATGAAGCTAAGAAGGCTATTGAGGAGGTAAGGGTTCATGTCTAGGAGGCTAAGAACAAGTCATCTCAAAATGAGTATGATCTTGGTGAGGTTCGAGGGAAGCTAAGAAGCTCAAAGTTGACTTAAAGAAGATGGAGTCTTATGCTGATGAGAAGTACACCATTTCCCTGCTTACTGGTCACAAAGATTTTAAAGCCAGTTTTGTTAGGGGTGAAGCTTTATCCCTATGGCTTCCCTAGAGATGGATCCCACTAACTCAGAGATGGATATGGAGACTACTTAATTATCACTAGGTGGTGATCTTATCATAATGGCTTCTCTTCAATAAAGGAATTTTGATAAGTCATCTCTTCTGCCCTGTAGTCATTCGAGGAGGCATATTCTTGGAAGAGAAGATGATAGTCCTACTTCTTAAGTTTTTTTTGTAATTTTTCTTTGTTTTGTTTATATGCCCCTATTTTAGGGTGGTTGCCTATTTTTAAATTGATTGCTTCATTAGTTTGCATATTTAATCTTTTGGATTGAGTTTTCCTCTTTTCAAACAAGGATATATTTATTTGATTTATATTGAAATCAAATATGTATTGGAGATTAGCTCCAAACTTTGAAGCTCTTTTGGGTGTAATTCTCTTGGATTCTATCTTCCTTGGGAAGCTTTCTTAGTGGTAATTCTTGTCTTAAAATCTAATTAAGTATGTTCCCTTAGCTCAAAATTAATTACATTGGAGGTTTTCTTTTAGCTTTGAAGTTATTTTGGGTATAGTTTCTTTAAGTTCAAGATTCTTTGAATAGTTATTAAGAGAGCACCTTTGATCTTTGAAGCTCTTTTGGGTATAATTTTCTCTTCGCTTTAAGCTATTATGGGAAGTTATATGGAGAGCATATCTGATCTTTGAAGCTATTTTGGGTATAATTCCCTTAACTTAGAGCTTTTTTGATAAGTTACTTGGAGATAGCTTTAGGTAGCTTATTTCAAAATTATCCTTGGAGTCTAGAAATATTTCCTAGAATCTATTTAGAGGATCTTATTGAGTGTTGACCCATCATGGCTTGAGGGATGTGGTTCATTATGGAATTTTGAAATTAAGAACTTTGTCCAAGAGATTTTTTGATATGACCTTAAGGTAACATTTTGAAGTAATCTCTAGAGGTCAGAAGCTAATCCTAGAGCCTCTTTATTGGATAAGCTTTCCAATGAACCTATCATATCTCTAGGGAACTAATCCCTTATGGCATTTTGAAACTAAGGATGATGTCTAAGATATTCCTTAATGTGAGCTTAAGGTAACACTTTGAAGTAATACCTAAAGACTAGGAGTTGATACTTGAGCCTTTTTGCAAGATAAAATTTTCGTTGAATATATCATAGCTCGAGAAAGCTGGTCCCTTTAGCTGGATCAAAGCAAAATGATAATGATTTTGTCTAGGTGTCATTCCCAAGTATTATATTTTTTGTCCATATACTCTAGGGGTAGGAGCTCATAAGGGACATTCAAGATAGATTCATTGAAGTTGTTTTCTATATAGGTATAAGATTAATGTGCTATCTCACTCTATAACCCCTTGGATATATAATCGCATTGACTGTGTCCGACTTTTGGTAAGTAGGATTCGTTGGGTTGGAAGACATTGTTCTCCATGTTCCCAAACTTGAAGCATTACTTTATCCTAGGGCTTACTAGATGCAGTAATTATAGAGTGTAAAAATCACTAACATCCTACAACGTCATTTATAATCTTTACCCTCAAGAAGAAGCACAGGCTAGAAGTTCCTTAGAAGCTCTTGGATGCTGAAAAGTAGTCCTTATATCTCCAAAAAGATATCAAACAACTACTAGTGACTAAATATAGTCTTCCACAGCTCAATCATCATCGAGGATGATTTTTGATCAGTATAGACCCTTATGGATGTTGAGAGCAAACTCCTAACAACTTCCCATGCTTGCATCCTTATCAAGAACAACTGCTTTATATCATACAACATAATGAAAAAACTCTCAATATCTTAAGGACCTTAAAGGACTTAAGAGGGACGCTCTTACAAAAACAACACTCTCCATGATGTTGTTTACTTAGGAGGAATAACAATTATCAACCTCTAAAAGGAGTCGATTAAATTCAGAGACCACACATAGCATCCTCAAGCCTCTATGAAACTCAAGGAAAGTCAAAGGTATTTTTTTGAGGTATTGATAAAGCTAATTCCTAATAGCACCTTTCAAATAAGAAGTTACTTCAGCATCCTAAGTATCTTATGCACAATGAAATTCCACCATGAGTAGGATTCCTCCATTGATAGACTTCTTAATTATATAGAAGTCCTTTCTTGATTCAAATTCTATTGGGTCAAGCTCCTAATACTCCTAAATGGATTATAACTTATCTACAAGGTAGTAAAATCTTATAAGGATTTAGATGACTTATTTATACTATAGTATAACCCTATAAGGATTATGAACATTTATCTACAAGGTAGTATAATCCTATAAGGATTGAGTGTAAAAATTGACCCATAAATACACATCTCCTATATATTTAAATAGAATGTGAATATTATGAATATTATTAAAAAAAATCTCTACTTTATTATTATACACCATCTAACATGAGCGTTAGAGGCCATATGTAGCCTCCCTATTCAGGAGGCTCCTATGGCTCTTTGACCCTCTTTTCATGTTCACAAGTTCTCTAAGATTGTTGGGATGAAATCTACATCAACAATTTGGCATTGTTTATGGAAAAATTCTTCTTATTTGATGTTTCAATTAGGAAGGGACCTTAAATTGAAACATCAAATATCAATCAAAAAAATAAATGGAGAACAGATTCCACCATGAGTAGTCATGGTATGATCAATTAATTTATATAAATATTTATCAATTATATTTTATACTATTATTTAACATAAAATGCATAGAAATTTGAGCAAAAACATTATCAAACTCAATCAAAAACTGATAAAGTTTACAAGTTTTGATCGAAAAATGATAAAAAATATTTATGCCTAGAGGTTGTGAAAATATGCTTCATCTATCAACACCTCCAACAAGGGTAGTTTTATAAAGATACGATGACTAAAACCCAACTAGCGAAAACTCAAAACGATGTCACAATCCTCCATACACGTCTTATATTATAACTATGCTCTTGTTTTTAGTTCATTATGATTAACACATCAAAATAAACTTATGAAGGCATCATTAGAATGCCCATCCCATGATAAGTTATAATTGAAAGTTTGATCACCAATGGACACATAGAAACTCCATACATGCCATACATGCCTCTGTTGAGTTTGGCCCTCATGTTGAGCACACCCTTGCACAAAATAAAAATGGATGGTTCACAAATTGACCACCCTAGTAGTTTAGGCCCATTTAAGCCATTTAGACCAATTTTCAACAAAGTTGAACCAATTCCTTGATCCTTCTTTAATATAGGATCTAATGATACTATTTTTAGTTAAACTTGATAGGTTTATAACACAATAGTTGCAAGAAGCATCCAATTGTATATGAAAGAAAGCTCACAAAAACTCTTCTATCCCTCAACCGAAGCTCCAAATGCACAAAAATAAAGAAGTCCAGAAAGCGTCATAGTGCATTCAATAATGCTTCAATGGTATAATAATTATGAAGCTCATAAATCTCCTTATACCTCCATCAAAACTCCAATTGCAAAAAAATAGTGAAGCTGACAAAGCTCCAGAATGCATCATTAAAAACTTTAATGGAATAAAATTAATGAAAAACATGTTGCTTTCATATACCTATATCAAAACTCTATTTGCATAATAATAGAGAAGATGACAAAGCTCCATAGTGCATTCATTAAAGCTTCAATGGAAGAAAAATAACAAAGTTTATGAAGCTCCCTTATGCTCCAATTGCATAAAGATAAATAAGCCAAGAAAGCTCCATGGACATGTTTTTAAAGATCCAATGGTACAAAAATTGTGAAGCCTATGCAAATTTTAATGAATGTCAAAAGCTTAAATCATAAATGTAGAAGCTTACAAAGCTCCTTAATAGAATTTTCAAAGCTCCATTACATAAGATGATAGTCATAGAATAAACTTGAGAGTCTTTATCAACTCTTTAGTTGAAACAAAGTAAAATTCCAGAGCTCCCTATGTCCTCAAAGAGATATTAGATAGCACCTAGAAATAAGATCAGGTCTCCAATGACTCATTCACAATCAAAAGAGGTTTGATAATCACTTTCAATCCAGATAGAGGCAAAAAAAAGCTCATACAACTTTGTAAAGACCTTATCCTTGTCAAGAATAAATTCAACACACCACAAGGACTTACAAAGGCTTATGGAACAAATACAACACCTTAAGGACAAAATTTTAAGGAATAATCACATATGCTCATGAAAAGAGTATAGAAGGCTCCCATGTCAAAAATGTCATCCATGATGTTGTTTATCTACTTAAAATAGCTTCAGATCTGCCTCTAATAAAAGCATGCATGTTAGTTTCTATAATATTGTCTAGGGCTCCACAAGAGTTCTATCATTAAGAAAACATTTGTACACACCCAGATTCAATAACAACAAGGTTCACATAGCCCATCGATGTTATTTGAAGCTCTAAATGTACCAAGATAAGAGCTCTCATGACTTTTTTGGACAATGTTTGCAAGAGTAATCAAGCTCCACTCATCCCTTCAAGAACAAAATAGAGCTCCTTACATGATTAAAATCTTAAAATATGAAAAGTGGAATCAATAAGGCCCTACAATTTGTAGCTACTAAAACAACATCTAAATGAGAAAGGAACTTCAATAAAGAACTAAAATCAGCTTCCTCCAAAGTAAAGCACTGTTGTCTCTTTTGGAGAACATAAAAACGTGGAAGTATACACGGTCACAAGTAATAAAGAATTGTAAGTAGAGTATCGTTCCCACGGAGATTTGTTACTATAGTTTGTTGATTACTAAAATTGTATCGCTCTGATTTTATCCAAAACAATCGTTGATTTAGAAAAATACGAAAAGAGTTAACAAAATAAAAGAAATCTAGGATTACAATTTTTCACCAAACTAATCCACTCAAATCTTGTTATTTTCTTTTGATTTATATTTTTTAGTACATTTAATTTGTCAACTGAAAACTTCTATTTTTATCCATACATCTCTTCCGTACCTTGTTAAATTAATTCACTATATCTCTATGAGAATTAAATTCACCAAGATTCATTACGTTCTAAGCTTTCAAAAGGCCACACATACAATTAAGGTATATTCCTATCCTTCATCATACATGTCATTCTATTTACGAGCAATACACACACAAATGCCTCTTCCAAGTTTATTTATGTGCCACGGATCATTTTGATAAGATTCGTAAATAATTAAAAAGCATTAAGCACAAAATAGAATGAACAAATCGACCGTCTTATAAATCTATCAAAAATAATTAAAATCAAAGTTTCATAAATTTAGATCAAATGCAACCTTAGAAAAATTAAATTACTTCATTAATTAAAAATTAAAATTACAACACTTAAAGAAAAATTAGATGAAGAAAAGGAAAAATTAAACCATCAAGAAACGAAAATATTTGGCACACGCAGAACACAACAAAAACCAAAAAATGGCTTCTGCATGTTCTGTAGTCCAAAACTGAACAACACAC
The DNA here is from genome assembly GCA_033030585.1 of Hippophae rhamnoides. NCBI lineage: Eukaryota > Viridiplantae > Streptophyta > Magnoliopsida > Rosales > Elaeagnaceae > Hippophae > Hippophae rhamnoides. Next base: position 23,368,269 of record CM065431.1, read on the forward strand.
AAATTCTAAAACTAAACTCCCAAAAAACTCCTTAACTCTATCATCTTATCACCTATTTATAGCTACAAAAATACATCAAAAATATTAAAATATAATACACGGGGGGGACAGAGAAATATGGCAAAAATAATAAAACATTACGCGTGTGAAAAAGTGGTATCGAAAACTAGAATGCAAATGCGTGAGTGGAGAGACGTGCGTTTCTATTTTTTTTCTTTTCAATAAATGCTGCCACGTGTCATAGTTTGATTCGCTGATATAAATAGTGGGACATGTGGTAGTAACTCATTGGTTTCAGGTAATGGGTGCACGCAGAAATTGTCACATGGGATTGGGGCGCGCGAAGATGGGGGACAGGGCCTGCACGGCGTCAGACAGGTGGGTCCCACCCTACACGCTGGCCTGCGTGGCAGGTGGGCCCTACTCGGGCACCGAGTGACGTGACAAAGGAATTCTGCACCCACTCGCGTTGGTCGGGTGTGCTTGTAACGCGCGCATCTAGCCGTTTATTTTATGATCGGACGGTCCGCATTGCGCGTTTGAATTAGGGCATGTGGCTTCTTCTCACCTATGCAGAAATTAAAACTTTCCTTAATTTCATTTTGACCCACAAATTTAATTCAAATTATATTTCAAACTTTCTTTAATTACAATTACGCCCATTTTCTAATTTAAATTAAATTTTAAACTTTTAATTATTAAGATTAAGCCCGATTTTAATTTAAATTATACTTGCGACTTTTATAAATTGTAATTAAGCACTTATTTATTTGAAATTATATTTTTGGATACAAATTTGCAATTAAGTATGTTTTCGATACAATTTATTTAATTTTCTTAAAATATATAAAAAACAATAAATACTAATTTATTAAACTAAAATTAACTAAAAATAGAAAGAACATAGCAATTATGATTAATAAAATATGTGAAAATAACTTTATAAAATACAGTTATCAAGCACCTTTGGACACTTGATTTCAGTAAGGCTAACATGATGGAATACAAGCATGATTTCCAATTGAAACTCCTTTAGATTATGCATAAGACTAAGATGTTAATACAAAACTCCTACAACTCCTTCAACATCACAACACTACTGCACCTAGTTAGTCTTAGGATGAAGCAACACTTCAAGATTTGGGAACAGAGAGAAAAATGTCCACCAATATAATGAATCCTACTTAAAAACCAAAAGTCTACCATAGGCAATGGGATTATGTGTGCAAGGGGTTACAGAGCAAGATATAATTGATCCTTATACCTATATAGAAAATAGCTTCATCAAAGCTATCTTGAAGGTCACTTGTGAGCTTCTACTCCTGAGCATATGGAGAAATAAGCTAACACTTGATTCTAGAATATGGGAATGAAAACCAGACTGAATGAGTCTTTGTCTTGCTTCAATCCACCTACGGGATTAGCTCTCTCAAGCTATAATAGTTTCAATGCAAAGCTTATCCTATAAAAAGGCTCCAGAACTAGCTCCTAGCTTCTTATGATCACTAGCTCACACTATAGAAGCTATTGGATATAGTCCATAGCCCTATACAAAAAACAACTTCATAGAAGTTATCTTGATGGTCACTCATGAGCTCCTACTAATGGGTTCTTAAAAAATACTAAAATTACCATGATTTAATTTACCTTAATTGATTAAATAGATATATTTGTATGATTTTATCATATTTTTATATAAATTTTACTTTTCAGAATCACATGTATTTTTATTGCTTTTAAGGTATTTTCGTTCAAAAATAACTTAAATACTCAAAGATAAATACTAGAGGTAATACATCACAAATATGTTGAGAAACAAATATGAAAAAGTAAAGTAATAGAAAAATTGGATAAAATGGATCCAAACGGTCAAAAATTTCATAAATATTGAGTCTCGCGTACATCTCGAGTCTTGTCTCATCAAGTTTTTTGCACCATTGTTGGGAAAGGAATAGAGTTTTTAAATTATTTATCAAAACTTTGAAAATTTTTGTGTTGTAAATAATTTTGATCTTATTTATATATTATGTGTTAAAAGAAACGAAAAAAAAACTTAATTAACTTAGATTTTTACTTAACTTAATTAACTTACATTTTCTCTTAACTTAATGATATTAGATTTTCACTTAACTTAATTTATTAACTTAATTAACTTAAATTTTAATAGCATGAAAAATAAAGATCTAAGGGAGTTATGTCTAGGAAACTAGTTCTTTGAAGCCTTTATGCCACTATTCTTTCTTGAGAACGTTGCTCTATCTAGAAGAATGGTTTTTAAGGAGGCTTTTCCCCACCATTATTTCCTAAGAGCACTTTTTTTTAATACTGATTATGTTATTTAAATTAGAGATTATAATAAAATAAAATGCAAAATTCCTGAATTTATCTCCAAAATTTCAATATTTTTAATTATAATATGTGATAAAAGGTGGTAATTGCTTTGTTAGATCTAGTTACAAATGTTTTTTGATGCCTTAGTTATTTGACTTGCACCTAGAAGTGGGTTATATAAAACCTAAAATCATATCCATAGTTTTAACTAAATAAAATTTTGAAAATCCATAGGGCATGACTTAAAAAATATAGGTAGACAAACTTGTCCTACCTGTAGGTTTGATTGACACAATGATGTAGGGACATTGAGTTTACTTAAAATGAAATCCTCCAAGTTATGTCTTGCTAAGACATTAAACTAAGCGCTAGATGGGAGATCACTCATCATTTTAGGTAATTTTCTTTTATTTATTTAATTTCTTTTGTTTATTTTTGTGTAATTGAATGTTAATAATTTTAGAATTGTTAAAACTAAAAATACTTATTGAGACATTAAAAGTTTACAACGATCTATCTGTGTGAAATTTAATGATAAACATGATGGATGCACCTCCATTTCTCCATCACTACTTGAACATTCTCATGAAATAGGTTAATTTTATTATTTTTTCAATTTATCTTTAATTTATAATTGTTACATTGAGGACAATGTAAGTTCTAGGTTGGGGGTGGTGAAAGTTACCATGCTTAATTTCAAAACTTTTAACTATTTTAAAAATTTTTATGTTCACATTTTCATTTTTATTGTGTTTTATTTTATTTTCTTTATGTGGTTTAGTAATTTTTAGAATGTTAGGATTAGTTTTAAAAATTTTCTCACAAAATATTATCATTTCTTTAAATCAAATTTAAGTAAATAGTTAAGTCTTTTACACTGTTAGATTAATTTTTGAAGACATATGATAGAGTATATTGTAATTAGTTAATTTTTGTCATGACTAATATTTCTTGATAAGGTGTGAAATTATATTAAATCCAAAATCGGTGTTTAGGAATTAAATAGTAAAGACTACCTTTGTGAGAAATATTTTGAGCCCATTATCCTTTATTCTAAGTGATAAATATTATTTTTTCTACTCTAAACACTTTTCTTATTTTTTTAGCATTACTAGATGATCTCTATAGGACTTAGCATTTAATGTTGATTTTTACATCTTAATGAAGCGTTATATATTTATTTTTCATTTGCTTAGATAAAATGATTTAAGTAAAAATTGATGGTATGTCTTTCTTCATTCATACATGACTTCTATTAAAAAAAGATATATCTAGGATTATCTTTACAAATGCAAATAGAAAAGCCAAATATTAACCACTCACCTAACTATATAAAAAATGTACGATCTGTACATGAGTCAACTCTCTAAAAAAATGGATTCTCTTATAAAATAAATAATATAAGTGAAAGAAAAAAAAATAGAAAGAAAGAGAGAAAAATGAATAACATAATCTATATACTATGACCCAAAAAGCCTAAATAGTTGTGAGAAATGGTTTAATGCAAAAGAAAATATAGAAAGTAATTCCTTAAGAAGTCATTGCATTTTCCTACATGTTCTAAAAGGCATATTACTTGATATTTTTATTTGATGATATTGATTGATACATGAAAGTAATGTATAATATTTTATAAATCTTTATATTTGATTCCTTTCATGAGATCAATGTTAAAATAACACTTTAAGTCTTTCTTCTTTATACATATGAGAACATATTAGTTCATTTTTATACATCAACTCTTTCGCATATAAATTAATATGAGTGTTTGAACTCATAAGATTCAGTGTTTTTGAGAGTATTGACTTGTGAGGAATAGAGTCAAAGAAAATTTGGATTCCTGACACTAAGTTTGGGAGAAATTAAATTGATTAATTTTTAATATGAAATATGAAAATGATTTTCAACTAATTATTATAATAAATCATGAATGTTTAGGAGGTTGAAATAATCTATGCTTAAGATTTTAATTATGAAATTTAAAAGAGATTATAAACATGAGATATTTTTTGTAATTCATTTCTTTATTTTATTTTAGTCTTTTTACTTTATTTTTAAATTTTAGCTAACTTCTTATTTTCTTTGTTTTATTTTGTTATCATTTTTTGTTAATGTTTGTGGGTATCATGACTAAAAACCCGCACGAGACTTAAACTCATTCACTAGGGCAACCTAGGGGTTTAGCGACTTATTTCATATGCTAAATACAACTGTGCCAATCCACGGAAGTGATTTATGATAGTTTTAATTTTTAGTTTTTACCGCTTCTCTTGTTAAGGGATTAGCAAGAAGTTGGTTGGGGGTTGTGATGAGTGCTTAAGAAGCACTAAAATTATCATGATTTAATGTAGTTTAATGATTAAATAGATTTATATGTGTATGATTTTATCATATTTTTATATAAATTTGTATTTTTAGAATCACATATTTTTTTAATTTTTTTCCAGGTTTTTTCGTTTAAAAATAAGTTAAAGACTTGAAGAAAAATACTAGAGGAAATACATCACAAATATGTTGAGAAACAAATGAGGAAAAGTAAAAAAAAATGGAAAAATTGGACAAAATGGCTCAAAATGGTTAAAATATCATAAATGCCCTAGCGCCAACACCTGTCTTCCACAAATCTTGCCCCCAATGCACGTGTCAACCTGTCCAAATGCGTCCAAAATAAATTTTTGAGATATTTTCCCATCTTTTTTGGCCTTTTTCTCACCTATAAAAGACCCTCTCCTTTATTGAAAAAATCATCTCTCAAATCCCAAAAATCACAAACTTTTCTCTCTAGATTTCTCTCTCTAATTCTTAGTTTTTTTAGTTTTAAAGTTCTTCTCTTTTTGAGAAGAACTAATTATGATTTTATAAATTTCTAGTTTATGATTCATTAAAAGGAAATGAAAATCTATTTGGAGGTTTTCCACCAATAGAATTAGCATCAAAGTTTTGTAAGGATTCTTTTGAGGTATAATTTTAAAATGAATTTTTTACAGTTATTTTTATGTCATATTCTTATATGTTATGTTTAATTTGTTTGTGATTAAATTTAATATGGTTGGTTATTTATAAATATGATATAATAATAATATTGTTATGCTTGAGAAATATTAAATAGGCAAAAAGTTTCTATAAAATAATTATTCTTTATTCAAGATTTTATATTAAGGATGTTATATTATTTTTCATTACAAACTTAAATATAAAAATTAGATTTTAAATTTTAATTATTCGGTATGATTTACAGTAGTGCTCTTTTATTTGTTGGCAAAATCGCCCATGAGTTAGAGTGAAGCTCTATTTCAAAACTTTTTATAAGAACTATTATTTGAAAATATATTAAAAACATATTTTCAGTTATGATTTTAAAACTTAAAAGTTAGTACTCGGTTTATTAAATTCTTAGATTTAATTTGGACACCTTGAGTAAACTTTAAAATGTCTAATCACACTAAAGGTGATATTTAAATTGTTCATTTTCAATATCTTAGAAAACAATTAATTTAATTAACCAAATTAATTGTCGACATTACCCATATGTGTTAATTGATTTGATTAATTAATAAAGAATATGTAATCTCACCAAAAGTGATATTTATATATAAATACTCCATTATTATGAATGATAAAAATTTGCATAATTGTTTATTGAATCCATATCTATATTTATTCTATTTGTGTTATTAGATTAGGAAACATAAAAGAAATCATGATAGGATGCTAAGGATTTAATTTTGTTTTTAAAAGTTAATAATAAATTAAAAACCGCATATATTCTTTCCTTAGATCAACCTCTTTGGAGTAGGTAATGGCTCTCCAACAAGTTTCCAAGTCAGCTTGAAGCCAAAGGAATTACACCTAAAATAGCTTCACATTAAGGCATGACTCTCTAAGAAGTTCCCAAATATACTTGATGTTGAAGGAATTACATGCAAAATAACTTCAAAGAATGGAACGAACAAGCTTCCCAAGTAAGCTTGAAGCTTAGGGAATTATGCCCAGTATAACTTCTTTAGGAAGTTACTAGGAGATAGCTTCAAGTAGATTGTTTTATAGTGATCTTTAGAGGATATGAATATTTACTAGAGTCTCTTTATAGGATCAACTTCACATTGAAACTATCATTGCTCGATCGAGCTGATCCCTTAGACAATTTGAAGCTAGGTACTTTAGCTTATTTTTTTAGATCTTAAGATAATTATTAGAAGTAATCCTTGGGGCTTATAAACAAGTTCTAGAGCCTATTAAAGGATCAAATTCATGTTGAACCTATCATAGCTTAAAGGATTTGGTCCTCTCTCTTACAAAATCTTGAAGCATGGCTTCATAGATGTAGTAGTGGTATCCACATTCTATATATAACTTCTCTAGCTATGCTGAAGAATCTACGGAGATAGCTTTTTAAGAAGGAATTTGAGCTTTAATTTGAAGTCTTGCTTGTATTCCACCATGTTCCCCCCTTAAAATCTAGTATTCAAAGTGTCATGGCTTAGGAGAAAGATGATTTTAGCTCTCTTTTTGCTTACTTAGACACTAATTTTTGGAACTATTCTTTGATAAATGAATAATGAATGTATTAATGCCTACATTGAATGGCTCATTGTTCCTTATTTTAAGGTAATAATCTAGATAAACTTAATTTAATGATAATAGATGTTAGGCAAACAATATTCCAATTTATTTCTAATTTTTATTCCTTCAGCATCTTCTAGCTTATAGACTCCTCATTTGGGAATCGATATCACATTGTAGCTAATTTACCATTTGATTTATGCTTTGTATTTTGAAATGCTTGATATAGAACCTAGTCTCCTATTCTAAAACCTTTATGATTCACTTTGGAGTTCTAGTAACGAGAAGCTCGAAGTTGATATTTTGTTAAATTCAATATAACTTTGTCTCATCTTTGAGCTCCTGTAAGCATAGAACTTTAATTCTTAAATTAGGAAGCCGAATTTTGATTGGTCATAGCTTTTGTGCAATAGGCTAAGAGAAAGAAGTTTCCCAATGGAGCTTTTATTAGCCATTTCAAGGGCCCAAAGGACCTCCAAGATCTTGTCTACCTAGGTTCTTTTTGCTAAGGAGAGTTTCTTTTTTAATTTGTCGAATAAGGATTTATTGGATTCTTATGCTTGTCATTTACTTTGGGGGTGTTTGCAGTTCGAAGTTGGATTTTCCATTTCATCATAGAATTTTTTACTTTGTGTCTAGATAGATTGGTTCCATTGTTAGTGATTATTACCCAAGGGACTCTATATCTACAAATGATTTATGTCCATAGGAACTTGATTAAGTCATCCTGTTTGATTGTACTCTAAGCTTTAACTTCTACCCATTTGGAGAAGTAATCAATTATGATTAGGATTTTTTCAATTGGGATCTCACTATAGGAAAATATCCTACTTTGTTGATACCCCATTGTATAAAGAGCTAAAGGTTCACTAGGGTGGTGAGGTTCTCACTAGTTGGTGGAGAATTGGTGCAAACTTTTGGCTCTGGTAGCTACTTCTGACATATGCTTTAGTTTCTTAATGATGTAGCAATATGTCGATGATTTTTACCCTCTATAAATTTCCCCATTCTCCATCCCATCTCATGATGTCTAGGAGGCTAATGGAACATCTTATCATTGAGATGAAATGGAAATATTCTTCTGCACTTAAAGAGTCTGAGTCTAGATGTTGTTTGTTAAACCTCTTTCACTTCTTCTCCACTCTTTCTAATTTTTCGGCCACCTACGACCACCAATTCCAGTGCTGGTTAGTAGGTTTTCTTCCTTTCTAACCAATCTTTTAGATCCCCTATTTTTTTGAGCAAAATATTTAAAATATTTATACTCATTTCTCACTTACAAAACACGATTTTTTCTTCATTTCCTTCATTTTGTCACTTCATTTACTCTTGTAAGTATTTATATTAATCCTTAGCACTTATTATTCATATTTTTCTGTTATTATTGTTATTATTTATGTGTATAATTTTTTGTATTTTTTTTATTATGTATTATTATTTGTGTATAGATTTTTGTATTATATATGTAGGTTTTTATTATAAAATCAGGAGAATAATATGATGATCTTGAATAACATAAAACAACACCATGGTAATTTTTTTGCTATTAATTAATATTTTATTTTTTAATTATTTGTATTATTTAAACTATTTGTTAAACTGATTTTATTTTTTCTGCTATTATTTAGTTATCAAATATAAGTTTTAATTTGGGTATAATAGAAAATGAGTAAATTTTGTAAAAAAAATAAAATTTAAAGTCGGTTCACGTGTTGAACCGACTTTAAATTTTAAGTCATTTCATTTAAATTCGTTTCAGCGAACCGACTTTAATACCCATTAGTGAAACTTCTGTTATTCACTTTGGAGTTATAGTATTGAGAAGCTCGAGGTTGCAATTATATTAAATTCAATGAATTTTTATCTCATTTTTCTTCTATGAGGTCCACACGTAAGTTTAGAAACTCATCATTGAGTTCCTATGAGGGTAGAATGCTTAATTTCAACTAGAGTCATAGCTTATATGCAATAAACCAGTGAGAAGGGATTTTCCTCAGTGGGGATTTTCTTAGCCATTCTAAGGGCCAATAGGACTCATAGAGCTTGTATACCTAGTTTCTTTTTGCTTATTAGAGTTGCTTATGCTTGTTTGTTACATTGGGGATGTTGTGGAGGTGAGGTTTGAAGTTGGATTTTCTATTCTTCATAAAAAAAATTGACTTTGCTTCTAGATAGTTGGTTCTATTTTCAATTTTTATTATTTAGGTGCTCCATATCTGTAAATAACTTCTATCCGTAGGAACCTAAATAATCCATCTTGTTTGATATTACTATAATCTTTAGCTTCTATCCATTTGGAGAAGTAATTAGTGCTGACCGTTATTATTTTAATTTGGGATCTTGCTATTGGGAAAGGTCCTACTATGTCAAAAACCCATTGTACGAAGGGCCTAGGGCCTATTAGGGTGATAAGGTCCTCAATGTGTTAGTTTAGAAATGGTGCAAACCTTTGGCACTATTGGCAGCTTATTGCATATGCTTCAGGTTCTTGGTGTATTTTTGGCCAGTAGTACCATATGAATATAACGTTTTGGGACAACAACATATCTTAAAAATGGTTGAAGGATGATCCTTTATGTATGTTGGCCAGGATTAACTTGGAATTTTTTGGTGTGAAGCATTTGAGTAAAGCTCTTTATAGGATCTCATGTATAATTTACCTATTACCACTAATGTCTTTGTTTTCGAACTTCGTTCTTATTTTCTAGAAGGGTCCTGTGGAGGATAGAGTGTATAATTAGAGTCATCTATAAGTCTTGATCGATTATGTTTAGAGCTTCCTTGTGAGGCTCTGTCTTAGACATGCTAGATAGAGGTAGAAATTCTATTATGATGCTTATCTTGCAATCTATATCTATTATTAAAACTAGGCTAGTTAGAGTATCTATGTGTGTTTTTGTTTCTCTGGAAAGTTGTTCAATCTATGAATCTACTGAGGGGTGCTATTATAACTATGAGTCTACTAATTTGACTGCTTCATTTGATAGTCTTAGGATGCTAAAACAGCTTCTCAAGTCTTATGTATGCCTATTTCAATTTGATGAGAATGTCGTCTATGTATGGCTCCTTGGATATTTCAAGAAACTCTTTGAACATTTCATTCACTAGTCTTTTGGAATGTAGGACCTGCATTCTTCATACTATAAAGCATCACACTATATTAGTAGGTGCCTCATTATGTGATGAAGGATGTTTTTTTTCTCTATCATCATGGTGCATTTCAATCTGATTATATCTTGAAAATGCATCCATAAAGCTAAGGAGCTCATGACCAGCAATGCTATTCATTAGCTGGTCTATACTAGTTGATAGAAAGCTATCATTGTGCATTGCTTTGTTAAGATTAGTGAAGTCAACACACATCATGTAAGCACCCTTTTTTTGTTACGACTACCATGTTGGCTACCTAGTCTAGAAAATTCACATCATCAATAAAGTTTTCTTTGAGTTTGTTTACCTCTTTGTTTATTTCATTAAATTTTGGGGTCAATTTTTGTCCTTTACGTTTGATTGTGGTGAAAGCTAAATTTAGATCTATCTTATGGCAAGCCATATCAAGACCTATTCTTAGCATTTCCTCATAGAACCAAGCAGTTTCAATGGTCCTTAAGGAAACCAATCGCCTCCTTTTCTTTTTGGAGGCTGATTGTAGTTCCTATCTTAACCACTTTAGTGTCATAGAGGTTATCTGTGAAGACTTATTTGAACTTCTCTTACTCTAGTTGCATGCTTTTGACACTATCCTCTGTGGGAGATGGAAAGAAAGTAGCTTTGATTTTTCTTCTTTACATTCATAGAGATTTGGGAGCTCTTCTTCATTGGAGAGAATCTTTTCCCCCAACTTTAATTGATATTGAGGAGGAGAAACTTTGTTTTTAGATTGGTCACATAGCATTCTTTTGCTGTAGCTTACTCATTTCATAATTCTTTGATTCCAACATCTATTGGATTCCTTAGAACCTAGTGAACAGTGAAGGATGCTGCATTAAGAGAATAATCCATAGATGCATTAGTATCACATTACATGAAGAGTAGGTGTCAAATATCATGAACTTAATAGTTAGTGTCCTCCCTTTTATGTTGTTTGGTAGCTCGATACTGCTATGCGTAGTTATAGTTGAGCTGTTGAAACTAATTATCCAGTGTCTATCTTCTATAACAAATTTTTCCTCTTGGCCTATTTTTCTTAGGGTTTTAAGGAACATGATATTCAATACACTTTCATTATCGACCAACATTCATTTAGAGTTAGGATTGCTGCCAAATCAACCTCATTGAAGTTGATCGAAGCTCCTTGCTTTAAAGCAGATTCTATTAGGATAATCTAAATTGTAGGAGCTTTGAGTTGTCTTACATATTCCTTCCTAGATGAATTACATTTTCCTAGAGGGGTATACCCTTTGTGTAAAGTTGGTGTTGGAGGTTCTGAAGGCTGTTCATTGGGCTTATCCCTTCCAAGATCTTTTCCATACTGAACAAATTCTATAAAACCCTATAATTTTAGTATAAATAATTATAGTACCCAAAATGAAATTCTAAATAATGTTTTACAATGTAGGGATATAACGGAAAATTTTTGGGTGAAAAATTGGATCAAAGGGAAAATATTGGGTACAACTTTACTACCACCACTACCTTGCCACCATAGTTGGCAAGCTCCTTAGTGAGCTCTTCAATTGGAACCCCCTCATTTTACACACATTTCCCCCCTATTTTCTCCCTCTCTCTAGAAATTTCTCTCACTAAGTTGTTCAGGCTTTTTGGTACATTTTGTTAAGCATTTTAGCGATAAACATTTGAGTTTTTGAATCAAGGATTCTAAGTAAGGGTTCTTACACTAATCTTCTAAATATATGCCTTGTTTTTATAAAAAAATTTCATGCATCATATATTATGGATAAAAGTGGAAAAATTGGATGCCATTATTTTATAATTAATGCTACAATGTAATAAATGTTGTTTAAAATGAGCTACTCGTCATAAATGTTTTATTTTTCATACATTGAAAAAGTTTTGTACAAATAAACGAGTATCAAAAGTTGATATAAAGTTAACATTGAAAATATGATATGACATCCAAGAATTTTATACATGTATCATAACATATTTTATTGTATGAGCATGCATTAGGATACCTGGATTGTACTTTCCTTTGTTTTCCTTAATAGAAAGGAGGTACAGGTATACATGAAGTATATAACTGAAATCTCCCCGTGATGAATATTGATAATGACTACCATTCATGAAATTTTATTAATAAAAAACAAGCATCATGGATAACTACTTGTTGGAAATATACTAGAGTAGATTAGTATTGAACTATATATAGCTCACCCAATTTTCCCCTTACCTTCGGATTATGGTCTAACAAGGCAGTGCATGACTTAGAGACAAGGAAAAAAAGAAAAAACTTTAGGTTATAATTTGTATTTCATCTTATATCCTTTATTTGGAGAAAATGGTGAGATGTTGTAAAGTAAATTCTATTTTCTAATATATATTTTGTATTTTGTAGTAGTTTTGGTAAATTATGTTTTTACAAAGGGATATCACAAATTGAAATGAAGTTTTAAATTTAAATCTCTCTATTTTTCTTTTAACTATATTTTAACAAATTAACCCCCTTCTAATTTCACATACCCATTTTTTGGGACATAATAGTTTGGTATCCGAACCATGGTTCTGATCTTTCATAAATAATATTCATTCATAATCCTATAAATATTTTTAACCCATTTTTGTCTCAGCCTGCCTCCAAAAAGAAAGGATATGAAGAAAGCATCTACAAGGGATGCAAAAGAGAAACCTATTTAAGACATATAAAAATCATGGTTTATTCCATGCATTGCAAATATTGATTACTTGAGGTGAAGAACCCGAGGAAAGAGGTATGGATTTATTACCTCAAATAATTTGGGAAAATGAGGTCACTGCTCTATGATGGTACTCCTAACCTCGATATCATAGAAGGATGGGTTTAAGAAATTAAGAAGAAGATGATCATTAACAAAATTTTGATGCATTTTTGAGCTAGTTTAGCTACATACAAACTATCTAGAAAAGCTAACTACTGGTAGGACTCAATCAGTAGAGGAAGAGATGTAGAGACAGTCACATGGTCGTTGAGCTTATAGAATTGAAATGTTAATATAGAAAAATTAAAGGCAGCAACATCATCTCGAAAGACCAAGGATAATGGAAAGGAGAAAAATAAATTTTAATAAAGGAGACAACACAGTGGGTCTTTAGATATCACCCTTATACCTGTCATAACTGCAGCCAACTAGGACACCTCAAGTACAATTTCCCCCCGCTCATTGTTAGAAAATATGGAGAAGGATCACAGTCATGTTTTAGTTCTAGATCTTCAAATTCGAAAAGGAATTCTCAAGGGTCAAGTCAATGATGAACGAAAACCGACATCGCCGATTCTCGCAAATACTTTGGTTTTATATTTATAAAACTCTCGCAAGTGCACGAATCATTTCTTAGAAAATGATAAGTATACTCCCAAGGTCGATCTAAGGAAGGAATGTATGTGGTTTTTAATTTATTATTCAAACTTTTAAGAACGAAATTAAATCCTAAACATCCTGTCACGATATTTTGGGTTTTTGTGTTCCTAATCTAATAACATAAAATAAAAATATATATAGATTAATTAAATATAATCTAAAAACATAAAATTAAACATAGATTCAATAAACATTAAATATAATCTAAAAACGTAAAAATAAACATAGATACAGATTCAATAAATATTTATCTAAAAATAAATATAAATACAGATTCAATAAATATTCATGCAAATTTTATCATTTATATTAGTGGAGTATTTATGGATATAATAACTAAATTAATTATGCTTGCTCATATTATCTAGGTTATTAAAGATATAAATTGATATTTTATTGATTCTCTCTTTTTTGTATGAATACCACCTTTGGTAGGGTTAGATATTCTTTGTTAACTAAACAAATCAATTAACACCTATGGGTGGGGTTGATAACTAATTTGGTTAATTAAATTAATTACTTTTTCTAAGAGATTGAAAATGAACCATTTAAATGCCACCTTTGGTGGGGTTAGACAGTTTAAACTTTATTCAAGGTGTCCAAATTAAACCTAAGAATTTAGTTATCCGAGTACTAACTTTCAAGTTTTAAAACCACTATTGAAAACATGTCGTCAATACATTTTCAGATAATAATTGTTATAAAAACTTTTGAAATAGAGTTTCACTCTAACTACCGGGAGATTGTAATAACAAATAAAAGAGCACTACTCTAAATTAGACCGGATAACTAAACCTTAAAATCTAATTTTCAGATTTAAGTTTGTAATGAAAAATAATATATTTCTCTTTAACATCCTTAATATAAAATCTTGAATAAAAATAAAATCAATTCATTTTAAAAAATTTCACCTATTTAATATTTCGCAAGCATAACAACGTTATTATTATATCATGATTATAAACAGCTAGCACAGTTAAATTTAATCACAGACAAATTAAATATAACATGTAAGAATAAAGCATAAAAATAACTGTAAAGAAAATAAAATCCTTACAGAACTTCGACGCTATTCATGTTGCTAGAAAACCTCCAAGCGGAATTTGTACTTCCATTTATTGAATCAAAAATCTAAATTATTACAAAAACATTACAAGTTCCTCTCAAAAAGAGAAGAACTCTAAACCTAAGAGAATTGAACTAAAAACTAAGAGAAAAACTAAGAAAAGCTTAGAAACTAAGAAAGAAACTAAGAAAAACTCAAAAACTAAGAAATGAGAGAAAGAAAGAAGAGAGAAGTGTGGTTTTTAGGTGTGTTTTGAAGTGAATGGAAGAGGGGTATTTATAGGTGAGGATGGAGAGAAAAAATGAGTAAAAAAATGTTAAAAAAAATATTAAAAAATTAGAAAACGTGTAATGGACATCTTGAGGTCATCAATGACGTCAAGATGACGTCCAGGCTGCTGCACGTGAAAAATGGGGTGAAAAGCAAGCGTTGGTAGCGGGTAATTGAAGCTGGAAGCGTACGCCGTAGCGATTTTCCGTCTTTTTGACATTTTTGACCTTTTCGACCCATTTTGTCCAATTTTTCCATGTTTTTTGACCTTTTCCCACTTATTTATTAATATATTTGTGATGTATTGCTTCAAGTATTCTTCTTTGAGTCTTTAAATTGCGTTTTTAAGCCAAA
This sequence comes from Hippophae rhamnoides, assembly GCA_033030585.1. Classification (NCBI taxonomy): domain Eukaryota; kingdom Viridiplantae; phylum Streptophyta; class Magnoliopsida; order Rosales; family Elaeagnaceae; genus Hippophae; species Hippophae rhamnoides. The sequence goes on from CM065431.1 coordinate 23,383,368, forward strand.
ATACCTGAAAAACAATAAAAATACCCGTAATTCCGAAAAAGACAAATTTATATAAATATATGATAAAACATATAAATATATATATTTTTAATCAATTAATGTGCATAAAATCATGGTTATTTTAGTGCTTTTTGAGCACTCATCAGTCAACAAACTGGATCAACAACTTTAACATAATTTTCAACAATCGAGATGATCATTCTAAGAATAGTCCTTAAGATCCTACCAACCTCTTAGGAAATCTTTCCAACTACCTTTCAGTACAGTACTAACTTTTCAACGTCAACCATCTACTAGTGGAAAGGACAAGGGTAAAGGCGTTACCACTCAAGAACAAGGAGGATAAGGAGGATAAAGAATCAATGATATTTTGGAAGGTACAATTATGTTATATCATACGAGTTCTTCTTGATATTAGTTCCATTCACTCATTCATTTCCTTAGCTTGATTTCTAGTTGATCTTGTTATACTTGTGATGAGCAGAATCGTGATCGCCAAATACTTTGATGAACGAAAACCGGCATCGCCGATCCTGCCAATACTTTGGTTTTAATATTTATAAAACTCTCGCAAGTGCACGAATCATTTCGTATAAAATGATAAGTATACTCCCAAGGTCGATCTAAGGAAGGAATGTATGTGGTTTTTAATTTATTATTCAAACTTTTAAAAACGAAATTAAATCCTAAACATCCTGTCACGATATTTTGGGGTTTTGTGTTTTTAATCTACTTACATAAAAATAAACATAGATTCAATAAACATTAATGCAAATTTTATCTTTTATAAATAGTGGAGTATTTATGGATATAATAACTAAGTTAATTATGCTTGCTCGTATTATTTAGGTTATTAAAGATATGAATTGATATTTATTGATTCTCCCTTTTTTGTATGAATACCACCTTTGGTGGGGTTAGATATTCTTTGTTAACTAAACAAATCAGGTGGGGTTGATAACTAATTTGGTTAATTAAATTAATTCCTTTTTCTAAGAGATGGAAAATGAACCATTTAAATGCCACCTTTGGTGGGGTTAGACAGTTTAAACTTTATTCAAAGTGTCCAAATTAAACCTAAGAATTTAGTTATCCAGGAGTACTAACTTTCAAGTTTTAAAACTACTACGAAAACATGTTGTCAATACATTTTCGGATAATAATTCTTATAAAAACTTTTGAAATAGAGCTTCACTCTAACTTACCTGGAGCGATTGTACCAACAAATAAAAAAGCACTACTCTAAATCGAGATAGGATAACTAAACCTTAAAATCTAATTTTCCGATTTAAGTTTGTAATGAAAAATAATATATTTCTCTCTAACATTCTTAATATAAAATCTTGAATAAAAATAAAATCAATTCATTTTAGAGATTTTTACCTATTTAATATTTATAAGCATAACAACGTTATTATTATATCATGTTTACAAATAGCTAGCACGGATTAAATTTAATCACAGAAAAATTAAATATAACATGTAAGAATAAAGCATAAAAGATAAGCGCAAAGAAAATAAAATCCTTACGATACTTGATCTTATTCCCGTTGCTAGAAAAACTCCAAGCGGAATTTGCACTCCCATTTATTGAATCAAAGAGCTAAAATATTACAAAAACATAACTAGTTCTTCCCTAAAAAAAGGGAAGAACTCTAAAACTAAGAGAAATTAACTAAGAAAAGCTAAAAACTAAGAAAACATAAGAAAAACTAAAAATCTAAGAAAAGAGAGAAAGAAAGAGAGAAAAGAATGTATTTGGAGGTTTTGAAGGTGTGTTTTGAAGTGAAGGGAAGGGGGGTATTTATAGGTGAGGATGGAGAAAAAAAATGAGTAAAAAAATGTTAAAAAAAATATTAAAAAATTAAAAAACGTGTAATGAAAATGCTGAGGTCATTAATGACGTCAGCATGACATCACAGGGGCTGCTGCACGTGAAAAATGGGGTGAAAACGCGTTGGGTGCGCGGAGGGGCTGCTGCTGGGCGCTGCGCGCAGCTCGGCGTGCGTGAACAGTGTCCGCGTGCTAGGGCACGCATGAATAGTAACCTCGCGCGTGCAGTGCTGCGTGCATGAACAGTAACCCGCGCGCAGTGCTGCGTGCATGAACAGTAACCCGCGCGCAGTTTGGGGCGGAGAGCTGAGTCTTTGGGGCGCGGAGTGGGCGGTCTTGTGACGCGTTTTCTCCTTTTTGACATTTTTGACCTATTTTGTCCAATATTTCCATATTTTTCGACCTTTACGCATTTATTTATTAATATATTTGTGATGTATTGCTTCCAGTATTCCTCTTTGAGTCTTTAAGTTGCATTTTTAAGCCAAAAAACCTGAAAAACAATAAAAATACCCGTGATTCCGAAAAATACAAATTTATATAAATATATGATAAAACATATAAATATATATATTTTTAATCAATTAATTTGCATAAAATCATGGTTATTTTAGTGCTTTTTGAGCACTCATCAACTTGATATGAGTTATTTCAATGTCATTTTTGGAATGAACCAACTGACCTAGTGTCAATCCATTACAAATTTCTTAGAAAGGAAGATCACCGTAAAAAACGCTAAAGGCATACGAGTCCATTTTTTTAGCTAAAAAGGAGTAAACCTTTCTAGCACTTTCCTTAAGTGTTACTTAGTTGGAAGTAAAAACTAGGCAAGCATGGCTATTCTAAATTCTCTACAAGTATCCACAAACAATGGAAGAATCTTAGCATTTATATTAATAGTGAACAAACATTAGGATGTGTTTTTAGAAGATTTACATGGATTCCCTCCAAATTTAGAAATCAATTTTATAATCGAGTTGTATCTTGGAACTGTACCAATATCCATCACTCTTTATCGTATAGCACCTGTAGAAAAACAAGAAATGAAGGATCAGTTAGATCAGCTATTGGAAAAGGGATTCATTTAACCGAGTTCATCACCCAGGGAAGCACCTATTCATTTTTTCATGACGAAGAATGGAAGTTTCAGAATCTACATTGATTACCATCAATTAAATAAGGTAAATATAAAGAACAAGTATCCATTAACTCATATTGATGAATTATTTGACCAACTGGAAGGAGAAAGTTTCCTCTCAAAGATTGATCTTAGATCAGGATATCACCAAATGAGGTTCAAAGAATTTGGTATATGATAACTGTATTTTATATAGTTATTTTCATCAATTTTAGTAATGATAATTGCAATTTTATTTTAATATTTAGTTAATTTTTGTTAAATAAATTAATATTTTCCTTTAATGCATTAAAAATACATTTTTAATAAAATTAAATAATTTGTATCGAAAATGTACTTAATTTCATATTTTTTCGTCCAAAAATATAATTTCAAATAATATAGTTCTTAACTACAATTTATAAAAATCAAAAATATAATTTAAATTAAATTTGGGCTTAATTATAACTATTTAAAGTTTAAAAATTTAATTTAAAATTGGCAAAGGGCTTAACTGTAATTTAAGAAAGTTTAAAATATAATTTGAATTAAATTTGTGGGTCAAAATACAATTAATTGAAGTTATTTTTCGCGCAGGAGAGACGAAGTCCACGTGCAACATCACACTTGCCCAACATGGACCGTCCGATCAAAGGCGCAACGGCTCAGATTCGCACGTGTTCATCAAACCCGACCAAAGCGATCGGGTGCAGTGCCCGCTCACGCAGCCGCGTCTGCTGGGCCCACTCGCCGCGCAGCTCTGCCGGCGTGCGTGGGACCCACGTGTCTGACACGTGATTGATTCACGTGCGCCCGGTTATTCCACGAACCAGAATATGCCACGTGTCCCACTTAATATTTCAAAGACATAATCTTCCACACGTAGCATGTTACAACGAGCGACCCCGCCGGATAGCACCCTCAACGCAGCTCGCTGGCTCCCGCGCGACAAGCAATCGTGCGCCCATTTTCCCGCAACCACCGAAGAGCTACCACGTGTCCGCACTAATACATGCAGCGAATCGTACGCCGACACGTGGCATGCAATTTGATTTTAAAGAATGCACCCGCGCCCGTCTCACGTTTATTTCTCTTATTTTTACCTTTTTCACTAACGACATTTTGGATAAAATTAGAGAGATACAATTTTAGTACTCAACAAATTATAGTAACAAATCTCCGTGGGAACGATCTTTAATTTGTTGAGTACTAAAATTGTATCTCTCTAATTTTATCCAAAATAATCGTTAATTGAGAAAAAGGTAAAAAGAAAATAAGAGAACTCTAGGATTGCAATTTTTCACCAAACTAATCCACTCAAATCATGTTATTTTCTTTTGATTTATATTTTTTAGTACATTTAATTTGTCAACCAAAAAATTCTTTTTTTATTCATACATCTCTTCCGAGCTCCGTATAAACACACCTCGTTAAATTAATTCACTATATCTCTATGAGAATTAAATTTAATAAGATTCATTAAGTTCTAAGTTCTCAAATGGCCACACATACAATTAGGGTATATTCCTATCCTTCATCATACATGTCATTCTATCTACGAGCAATATACACAAAAATGCCTCTCTCAAGTTTATTAACGTACAAATCGCTTTAATAAAATTCGTAAATAATCAAAAAGCATTAAGCACAAGATAGAATGAACAAATCAAACGTCTTATAAATCTTTCAAAAATAATTAAAATCAAAGATTCATAAATTTAGATCAAATGCAACCCTAGAAAAATTAATTTACTTCATTAAATTAAAAATTAAAATTACAACAGATGCAGAAAAATTAGAAGGAAATTAAGACATCAAGTAACGAAAATATTTGGCACACGCAGAACACAACAAAAGCCAAAAAATGGCTTCTGCGTGTTCTGCTATCAAAAACCGAACACAAAAATTCTAAACTTAAACTCTAAAAAAAAACTTCTTTACAACTAAAAACTATCTCCTAATTATAGCAAAAAAAATACATCAGAGATATTAGATTTTTTATTTTTTTTTATCAAAACGTGTATAAATTTTGTATCGAAAAACAAAAATTACGAGAATCAATTTTCGTATCGAAAATGTTAATTAATTCACGCGTGAGATAGGGCACCGATTTTGCATTTTTAAAATCAAAGTACATGCCACGTGTCAGTGTCTGATTCACTGCAAGGATTAATGCGGACATGTGGCAGCATTTCATTCGCTTCGGGAAATGGGCGCACGATGGATTGTCGCATCTTAGACAATGTCACAACACAAAGTGATCCAGCCGCGACCGAGCTCATTGTAACATTCCACTCTGTCGAATATCATCGCTTATGCATCAAAATAGTACACGTGGCTTTTTCGTCAGATTCAAAGAAACCTCGAGTGGTGCACGCAGCTCGATGAATCGCGCACACAAATTTTGGTCGAACGGTTCATGCGCGATGTGCCTGTTTCACGCGTCTAATCCGGGACCGTCATCCGATCCAATGGTGAGAGACGCGCCTGGGGAATTTCTATCACCGACACGTTGGTCCACTCGCGCACCTACCGCGCAGCAGAGGCTGGGCCCCATGGCACGCCAAGCCGCGCTGCACTATACACGCGATTGTCTGTCTCTGGTTGTACTCGCCAATCTGGACCGTTGATTCGATGATCGAATCCGCAAGTGATGGGCGCGTTTAAATGATGCGAGTAACATTCTTCTCCTGCGCAGAAAATTCAATTTTCATTAATTACATTTTCACCCACAAATATATTTCAAATTAGATTTGAATCTTTCTTAAATTACAATCAAGCCCAATTTTAATTTTAATTGTATTTTTTACTTTTAAAAATTGCAATTAAGCACCCATTTATTTGAAATTATATTTTTGGACAAAAACTATGAAATTAAGTACATTTTCGATACAAATTATTTAATTTTATTACAAATGTATTTTTAATGCATAAAAGGAAAATATTAATTTATTTAACAAAAATTAACTAAATATTAAAAGAACATAGCAATTATTATTACTAAAATTGATGAAAATAACTGTATAAAATACAGTTATCAGTATACCCAAAATTGCTTTCTATACACAGTATTGGCATTTTAAATTTTGTGTGATGCTATTTAGACTAAAAAATTATCTTCCTACTTTTATGGATTTAATGAACTGGATATTTTGACCTTACTTAGATCAATTTATCGTTGTTTTTATTGACGATATATTGATTTATTCAAGGACCTGTAAAGAGCATGAACAACATCTTAGGATCTCCTTACAAATTCTAAGAGAACACCAATTTTGTGCAATGTTCGATAAATGTGACTTCTAGCTTACCAAAATTAAATTCCTTAGACATGTTTTATCAAAAAGAGGAATTACTGTGGATCCTTCAAAGATTGAAGTCCTATTAAATTAGATTCAACCAAAGAATGTGACTGAATTACGAAGTTTCCTTGGACTAGTCATATACTGTTGATGTTTTGTGCAAGACTTCTTGAAGATTATTGTAGCATGGTCAAGACTTACTAGAAAATAAGTTAGATTCTTATGGGAGGAAGCTTGTGAAAAGGCATTGCAAGAATTGAAAACATGTCTTACAACTACACCAATCCTCACCATACCAGATAGAACATAACCTGACATGGTTTTTATGGATGCTTCACTACAAGGCCTTAGGTACATCTTAAAGAAAAATGATCGAGTATTTTCCCATATATCATAACAACTCAAGGTTCATAATAAAAATTACCCAAATCATTAATAAGAGCTAGTAGCAATGGTCTTTATGAGAGATGTAGATATGCTACCTTTTTTTGGAGCCAAATTCCAAATCTTCTTAGACCGCAATAATCTTAGATATCTTTTCACTCAAAACGATCTCAATTTAAGTCAAAGAAGATGGTCAGAGTATCTTTAGGGTTATGACTTCACTTTGTAATATCATCCTGCCAAGGCTAATACTATGGCAGAAACTTTAAGTCATAAGTCAAGCTTTGTTGTGAAAATGATGTTAGATCCCTTATAAAACACTCAAATTGTGAAAGGTTACGAGCTCAATATATATGATGATGAAAGAAAAGCATTTATGTACAACCATGTAATGAGTCCCATCTTACTGTAGAATGTCAAGGTAGCCCAATCAAATGATCCTGAAATTTGTGAAGTATGGTGTGGAAAGAATGAAAGAGAGATGGTGGAAAGATGGACTTACAATAAAGAGTGTTTCATTTCCATGGAAAGATTACCATTTTTGTTGATGATTATTTGAGACAATAAATTATAGGAAAAGCAAATAGGTCAAAATTTATGGTACATCTTAGGAGCACAAAAATGTCCTATGATTTGAAAATGACCAATTGGTGGAAAGGAATGAAGAAACACACCTCTCAGTTTGTGGAAAATTTCATGATATGTCAACAAGTGAAAGCAAAACACAAGAAACTTATGTGGCTACTTTAGCCACTCCCAACACTAAAATGGAAATGGAATGATATAAATATAGATTTTGTACAATGTTTACCATGAACTTCCCAAGGTCATGAATCCATATGGGTAATTGTCGATCGTCTTACCAAGTCTACCCATTTCATTCTAGTCAAAACTTTATACTCTATGAATGCTTTAAGTAAGTGGTACATCTAAAAGATAGTATAATTGCATGGCCTCCCAATGTCAATCATGTTAGATAAAGATCCAAAGTTTACCTGTACGGTTCGAAAGACGAGCAGCAGAGGCTTAGGGTACAAATTTACTATATAGCATGGTTTATCATCCCGAAATGGATGGATAATCCAAAAGGGTTATTCATAAGTTAGAAGAAATTTTCCAAGCCTGTTATGGAATTCAAGGGAAGTTGGAGTGAGCACCTACCATTGGTTGAGTTCACTTACAACAATAGTTATCATGCTAGTATTGGAATGGCTCCATACAAAGACTTGTATGGAATACCATGTAGATATTTGTTGTGTTATACAAAATGATAAGATTTAAGTACAATAAGTTTATTAAAGAAACAACTAAAAAGATATACATCAGACAAGTCAAACATCGTACAACTTAAGGTTGATATAAGAGTTATATTGATTATGGACAATGACCATTGAACTTCAAAGTAGACAACTATGTTTTTCTCAAGCTTCAACTCAAAAGTGGGTAACTGATTTCAAAATAAAAGGAAAGTTAGCACCCCGCTATATCGGATCATTCAAAATTATTAGGAGAGTTGGTGATGTACCATATCAATTGGAGTTACCCCAAAAATTGTCACAAGTTAACAATGTTTTTTATGTTCCTTTCTTATGATTATGTCAACCGAATCAGAATTATATCATGGATTGGATATAACAACCATTAAAATAATATGCTCATATGAAGAAGAAGTAATGGCAAAAATTGATTTTCAAATCCAAAACTTGAGTAGAATAGCAATACCAATAGTAAAAGTTCAGGGGAGACATCATGACATTGAAGAATTAAATTAGGAGTTAGAGTGAGAAGTTCATTCAAAGTATCCTTAGTTGTTTGAAGAATTATAAATTTTGAGGATGAAATTTTCTTTAAGAGGGTAAGAATGTAAAACTCCTTACTTTTAGTATAAATAATTATAGTACCTAAAATGAAATTATAAATAATGCTTTCTAATGTAAGAATGTATTTAAAAAAATTCTTGTGAAAAATTAGATCGAATGGGAAAAGGTGGGTACATCCTTCACCATATGTCCACCACCACCTCCTTGCCACCTCGCCACCACAACTAGCGAGCTCCCTTGTGAGCTCCTTGGTAAGCACCTTAGTTTTCTATAAAAAAGATCGAATGCCCCTCTATTAACATACATTTTCATTGCTCTTTTATCTCTATCTCTCTCTCTAAAAATCGTTCTCAATAAGTTGTTGTGGCTTTCGACACATTTTGGAAAGTGTTTTTAGGGATTAATACCCATGTTTTTGAGTCAAGGATTTGAGATAGGGGTTCTTACTCTAATCATTTATATTTATGCATTGTTTTAATAAAAAAATTGACATGTATCATATATTATATGATCAAAGTGAAAAAACCGAATGCCATTATTTTATAATTAATGTGATATATGTTATTTAAAATGAGATACTTATCATAATTTTTTTATTATGCATACATTGAAATTTTTTTATAAATAAATGATTATAAAATTCCAATATGAAATGAACATTAAAAATATGACATGGCATCCGAGAATTTTATACATGTATTATGAGAATGTTTTATATGTGGGAAGTACATATGGATGTTGTCTTGCGGAATATGGTACCCATGGGCTACTGGTTGTAGCAAATATTTTTTGACAAACTAAAGGTACTCATCGCATACACATGTATCTTTGGATTTTTCCATCTATGGTGTCTGTATGTGACCATGGATTATTGTGGTCACACACAGGTCTTAGAGTTGGACCCCCCATTGTGTTTTCCATCTATTTTTGATTTTTTACTAATATAGGCCTCAAAGTGAGACCTCCATTGTGTTTGGAGTTAATCTACCCATAGATGGAGGCCCATATGACATGATTTGATGGGAACATATGCCCTATGTATTGTGATCATACATAGGGTCAGAGGTGGACCTACATGCATCTCGAAGTTGGACCGCGTATGTGCCATGTATTTGGATAACCAATATATATGAGATTATATTTCATACATTGGACTTATCATAGCATATTTTATTGTATGGGCATGCATTAGGATACTTGGATTTTACTTTCTTTCATTTTCCTTGGAAGCGAGTAGGTACACATATGGAAAACTACTTGTTAGTAATATATTTGAGTATACTACTACAGAGATACTTATAGCTCACCCAATTTTCCCCTTACCTCTAGTTTAGGGCTGACAAGGCAGTGTAATAATTGGAGATGAGGAAAAACAAGAAAAAAATTCAGGTTATAATTTGTATTTCATTTTGTATCTTTTACTTGGGAAAAATGTTAAGACATGTTGTAAAGTTAATTATTTTTTCTAATATATATTTTGTACTTTGTAATATTTTTGTTAAATTATGTTTTTAAAAAGTGATATCCCGAATCGGAATGAAATTTTAAATTTTAAATCTTGATTTTTCTTTTAATTGTAGACCATTTTTCCAATTTCACATACCCATTTTTTGGGTTGTGACAAATTCCTTCGGGAAGCCTCTTTGAATGAGCTTTTGTACCTTATCATTAAGGGAAGAGTAATTATCGATGATGTGTCCTTTATCTCAATGATAAGTATAGTAAGAACTTGTTTCTCTTCTTTCCTTGGATCCTTCATTCATTCTCCTTGGCCACTCGACGAAGTATTTTCCTTCAAGTCTAGGGACAAGTTTTGCTAAGGAAATGGTTAAAGGAAAAGGTGCTTTGTCACCCAGTCTATATTAGATATCATCTTTTTGGATTATTTGGTTTCCATGACAAATTTTATTTTCCTTGGAGATGGTAGATATATGTTTCTCTTATAAAAGGAGTTATTTTAATTCTTATATCTAGGTGGTTTAGTTCTATATGTCTCAGCATCTTATTTTTACGATGATTGTAAGTCCCAATATACTGGTGTCTTTGTGTTGGCTTATTGTGCACAAAACACAATGTCTATTTTGTTTTACTCAATGCTTGGTCTTTGTCTATGTAAGGTTGGTTAGTACAGATCAATAATTTATACACACACATAGTTAGGTATACTTTGTATGCAAGCATGTTTACACACATCATGGGGTTGGTTTTTATAGTGTGTATGCTAGGTAGAGTCTTGGTTTTTGATGTGTTTTAGGTGCGAGATTTTATGGATAGTACTCATCATTTTTAGAAACAAAAATATACCTTTTTGGCACCTTACCAGAGAGCTCACCATGGACCTTCCTACCACCCTAGCCATTACCCTTGGCGAGATTTTTGGTGAGATGGTTAGCAAGGTGTGCACTTTGACCCCTATAAATACCCTACCCATTTCCCTTCTATTTACCCACTATTTAAGAGCCAAAATTCACTATGAGACTTTTATCTATTTTTAAAATAATTTAGGGAGCATAAATTTGAGAGTGGATCATTTTTGTGGTTAGTCATCAAATTATTAACTATCTAAGTACATGGTCTGACTGTGTGTCTCCCTTACGTAATTTGATATTAATAGTGGATTGTGTATCGATTAAGGTTGTGAGTTGATATACTTCTAGTTACTTATCATTGGTGACTAATCACACCACACTGGGTGGTGTTGGCTATAGAGGACAATCCAGTTCAAGTGTTGAATCATATAGTTGCAGAAGTAGCAAGTGAAAAGTAGAAATGGATAGTTTGGATGGAGGTCTTAGCTAATAAAGATAATAGTGGTTTTACTATCTCTTAGTGTTGTAACTTGTATACTGTTTAGTGAATTATTTGCTGCTGAGTGGTTGTTTTAAGCAACTCAAGGATGTTGCCATATAGATATGGTCTATATATGAGTTTACCTCATTATATCGATTGTTGTGCATGATCTAATATTGTGTTATTACGATCTAAGTTTAAGGTATGTATGCTTAAACTTTGATTAGAAAGAATTTATTATGTACTTGCTTTCTATTTGATATATAATATCTATTATTAAACTTATCTACTTTATATTATATTTTTGTAGTTCTACTGTGTGAAATGATTATTTTTTTGATTTTTATATTGCTTGCTAGTACGTTCAAATCCTTTAAGAGTCTATATCTCCTTACCTTGGTAGTTGATCGAATTGTAGACTCTTTAGCAATATATTGTTTAGATTTTCTAAGTGCCTTATCAAGGTTATGAGTCTTTTTCTTGGTGAGAGTCATTTTGAGGTTACTTCTATAAAGAAACCTTATTCTAAATGATAGGATAGTGATGTCCTCAGAGCAATAAGATATTTCAATTTTTATGGAGTTGAATCATGAACATCTTTCTTATTTCTCTGTTACTAGAAAATTGGTTGATGAAGACTTAAGCCAATTGAGGGAAAGTATGTATGGTTCTAGAAGGAAGCATGTAGAACCAAGTAAGTGCTGGTCCTAAGAGTTGGATGTAAATATTTTGCACATCAATTGATCCAACATCTCATTTAGGATATATGTGGCCATTATATTATTTTTTGTAATAGAGTATATGCTTTATAGGGTCGTTCTTCCCTGTATAGCTTCTAAACATTTGAGCTAAGAACCTATATGGAAGTTCCATCTTGGAGATTTTCTCTACGAAGGAGGTCTGAGAAGGCCTATTAAGGAGCTTTTCATCAACTAGCCCCTTTCCCTCAATGTGTTCCAAAAGAATGGGAATACCTAGAAGGAACTCAATTTCCCTGATTATAGATTTCTACCTCAAGCATCTAAGATCCAAATTAAGTAGCAGACTTCTAATAAAGAGCTCTCAAGAGAATTTGAGTAGGAGTTAGATCCTAGGCTAAGTCATACCCTGACCACTACATTAGCTCAAGAGATCAAACTTCTCATCTTGTCAAAATAGGAACCATACAAGGCCACCCAAGAGAAGCTTGATTAGCCTACTTGGAAAAACCACACAAAATAGGTATTTAGTCGTCTACCTAGAAGATGTACTTCAAAATGCACTACAATGAGGTAATTAGCCATGTAAAGTAGTCAAGTATACCAACCTCTAAGGTAGAACATCCAAATAAAGCATCCAGGTAGACTAGCCAAGTGGACCAGCCTAATGTACCAAACATCAGCTAGCATTGAGCTTCCCAAAGATATCAACCATTTTCCAAGGATTACCATCTATACAAGCATGTGCAATCAAACCATATTTGCATGCATCAACTTGTGGAACAATCCCAAGGCTAGATGACTGATGCAATCAGGTTAGAATAGCCACACCAATGGTGTTACTGATCTTGATGTAAATGACAATAGCTATATTTGTTAGAAAAACATCACTCTATGAAATTAAAGGTTCATATTAAGGAATATTAGGCCTTAATAGGTGAGGGCATAACCTAGGGACTATGTTTTCTAATGCACTACCTCCAAGGATATGCTTTCCAAAATGCTGCCTTTTCAGTTGTGCAGTTTAGAATGATGCCACCTAGGCTATGTTGAACTTGATGGATTGCTACTTTCTAGATTATGCTACTTAGACAAGCTACCTTCCAGGTTGCACCACCCAACTTTCAATCCTCTAAATTATGAATCCAAGCCACAATTGATGAGTATGCATCCAAACCACATAAATTAATTATGGATCCATACCAAATAAAGTGACTATGGATATAGATCACATTTGATGGGATAGATACATTACTTTCCATGAAGTGATGTTTAGGGTCATCATCCTAGGATTACAAACTAGAAGGAAATTCTTGCTATGACTCAAGAGATACAACTAACATTGAATCTAGAACATAATGTTGCTGCAAAAATTATAAATGAAAGCACTTCCCAAGAGGATCATCCATCCCTAAATTTCTCTAGGTTAAGCACATTAAATTGTGAAGTTATAAAGAGTGGTTAACCAACAGACAAAGTAACTTAGCTTCATCTCTCTAATATATAAAAAGAGTTCTTCACCAATGACGAAGAATCCTAAATCCATAAATACTCATCCTACAAACATGAAAAATCATTATGTTAAAATCATATCACCTTGATGTCCTTGGTAACCTAAGCTCCAAAGAACTAGAATGCCTATCCACTCATTTAGTTAAAGTGACACTTATGCAAGGAAGAACTTCACCTATAACTTCAACCACGAGTAATAGTGGAATCCAAAAACAAATTTTTGATGCATGATCGATTCTTGACATTCTTGGAATAAGGAAATCCACAATCTCACCACTCATAAAAATCTCACAAGAATGGACTTAGGAAGGTTGAAGAGCAACATCAACTTTATATTATCACTTTTTAAACTAACATTTCTCATCTTGGGGTTTGGTAGCCACTTCAGCTCCAAATGAATGAAACTTACAAAAACTTCCACTCCAACTCAAATACATTCAAAAGTCAACATCAGATACCCAGATTTACCCAAGAAGAGCCACTTTGGCCATGGTCCAACCACTAGAGTTAAACTAGGCTATTCAGAAGACATCCAGATAGAATTTGAAAAGTAAAAGGGTACACCATAAGTGTATTAAAAAAAATTCCATTTCATCACTTAGGGAACTTGGAAAAGTCACATTGGCTAACTATCAAGATTTAGAAAGTCAACTACCACTTCTAAGAGTATTCTACTTAGTAAGTGCACTCAAAATAATGTATCCACCTTAGCACTTATCCAATGAATTTACTATTCACCTCAAAGTCTTCTCTCTATCCAAAGTACCCAATATTAATTGGGGTCAAAGATCACCTACCTCAAGACAAGGATCAGGAAAAGTATTGCAACATAGAGTTCAGGTTTATAGAACTTACAACCACGGTCAATTGCAAACTCATTGAAAGAAAACCTAGCTTTGAATTGAGGGGTAATCTCCCCCATGCGCTACTATGGTTTAAGAATGAGTACACCTCTTACTTAAACCTAGTAGCCATGATTAGCCAAAGCAAGAAACCAAACTTATTCTACCCTAGATCAAGAATGTTATTCCTTTCATAAAATCATATAGTGATCACCACCCTATGAGAGCTTGGTGTACAACATCATCCAGCCATCATAACTCCTTTTGCACCCATAATTCCAATATCCCAGGATCCAATCTAGCTCACTTGGCTTTGTCAAACCATTCCTTCAATGGATCACTTCTTATATAGAAAGCTAAGTGAGCTCAACAACTCTTCAACACCCATAGCAATTGTAATCTAGGATCAAGGTAGTGGCTTACTTAGCCTTAAATTATTGACTTAATGGATCACTTCCTACGCAGAAATGGGAGGGGGATAAGCACCCATTCAACACTCATAATGATTGTGACCCATGATCAAGGCAATATCTTTCATCACCTAAATGGATCACTTCTTGTGTGAAAATGGAAGCAAGCTCAACACCCACAATGACTATAATCTAGGATTAAGGCGATGGCACTACCAATCATTATCATAATGAACAAAGTCTTGTGAGGAAAAAGAAGCAAGATGTAACCCCTTCAACACCCACAATGACTTAGGTCCAAGACCACAAAAACCAACAATCATAAAACCAATATCTTAATGGAAAAATTCAGATATTGAAAACAAAGTTTGGGTATAACCCTTCCAACAACCATAATGACTATGATCCAGGATCACTACATTGGTCAACATGTAATTAGGACACCCATATCCAAATGGACCAAGTCTTATGCAAAAAGTGGAATCGGAACACAACCTCTCTAGTACCCACCATTAGAAAGGTCCAAGATCCAAACAATGTAATTGGAAAGGCACACCAAGGGATGAAGCATGACATGACCTCTTTCACACCAGAAAAAATTATTCCCAGGAATCAAAAACTTTCATAGAATTTCCAAGGAAAAGATGAAGGCCACACCTTCATAAGATTGGGATCCAAAGAATGGTCCTTGCTTTCCATACTTAAGAAGCCAGCCAACTAAGAGGGTAGGAGACTTGAAGTTTAGACCACCTATTTTCAATAAAAAAAATTCTTAAGGCACTTGCAAAGACCAAATTTTTTTATGGGAACTTAGTAAGACCAGTAACTAGTGGATTTAGAGAAAATTGGATTTATAAGAAAATTTTGGATTTAGAAAAAGTAAGGGATTTGAAAAAAAATGGATTTACAGAATAAAGATTCAGAAAAATTTAGAATTGGGAAAAAAGTTAGAGTCGATAGAAAGTATTAAGACTATGATGTTTGGGTAAGTTATGTTAAGGAAATGTTGTTGCAATAGTAAGACAAGATTTTCGATCAACAGATGCTACTTGGGGATCTGTGGATGGTAGGAAATTACTTATCATGGTCATAACTTATAGGAAAAATAGATTGCCCAAATACTGAGGAGCAGTCATTATTGAATATATCACCGATGGACTACCCAATCATCCAGTTGGCTGTCAATCCCATCAAGTTCATCTTGTAAGTACACATCATCATGCACATGCTATCACTCTACTTTTTGACCAACTGCCTAACCATTCAGACAATTAGCCATCATTGGTCATGTATTAGTCTATAGCCCATACTATATCAACTGTGTTTGGTCCCATATCTACCACTTCTTGTCTCATCAATACCACTCGGAACTCTCTTAGACCCACACTACATGGGTGTAAATGCCAACTTCATCCTGGATAGCTAGGGCTAACTCACTTTGGTCATGTATTTTAACTCCTAAAAATGACTACACATTATCCTAGTGCAATGGTATGACAACCAAGGTGCATACCTTGCATCAATAAGAATTGGTTCCCTGCATTATCATGTTGCATACCCCGCATCAACCAAAGTGCATGTCAAGCACCACCGAGAGTTGTATGTCCCATATCAACCAAGAGTTTCATTTACCATATCAACCAAGAGTTGCATGCCCTGTATCAACCAAAGTTGTGTACATAGTACCATCAAAAATTGGGTGTCCTGCATCAACCAAGAGGTATATGCCCTACATTAACCAAGGTGTGTTCCCCTTACCACCAAGAGTTGCACGCCCTATATCTACCAAGATGTGTTCCCCACAACACTAAGATTATGTCCCCCACATTTGATGACCACACATAAAGTGTGTGCAATGAATACACAAGTATACATATTGCAACAAGTAATATAATGATAAGAAAAGATTGTTCACACAAAGATTATTTTATTAGAAACTAATTTTTAAAACTAAAAAAATTAAAAATCAATTTTTTTGTGTTTTTATATTTTAAGGAAGAAAAATTAAAATAACTAAAAGTAAATAGCAATAATTAATTAAATCAGATTTGGTACCTAAAAAGATATATGAGAAAATATCTAGGAATACTTCATACCCAAATTTTCTAAACATGAGAATCCCTAAAATACCCACAATATAAATAATTACATAATTAATTCAATCCAACCTAGCATGTATTTCTCTCTCAAGTAAACTACACACCATATAGTAATTAATTTAATCACACTCTCATGCCAATTAAATTCCATATTACTCATTAAGTTCACCAATTATGGATCACATACATAAGAATCATACATCTGTACCTAGAAACTATGTATGTTATTTAATCAAGACAAACAATTAAATAATTCTCTCAAATCTATTTAATTGTCTCTATAGATAAATTAATGGCCAAAAAATTAATAGCATACAAATGAGATTAAATAATATAATTAAATTATAATTATAATTGGGGTATAATATTAAATCATCACATGGTGAAAATTGGGTTCATAAAATCTCTAGATTTATAAATTAACTACACATAATTGTGTTCATAAAGCTCATATTTTTCATAAAGGAAAACATAAAAATTGATAAAGAAAAGAGTAGAAGAAGAAATATAATCAATCTCTTGAATTGTAGTGATAATTCCTCTTGAATCTCCACCAAAATTGTGTTCCCTCTTGATTTTTTCCGTATTTTTCACTCTTTTTCGCTCCAAGAAATGACCAAAATTATGCAAATGGAGGCCACTTAGGGTTTATAGAGTTATTAGGGGCTTAAATATTTCTCAAGTGTGGTCTAGACTGTCAAATCAGCTTCAAATCAACGGCTACCATCAAAACATGCAAAACTGACAACACTAGCCAATCACATCGCGACACATGGTAGGGAAGACCGGTTAGAGTCAATGCTCATTGAGTCAGCACCATGCTACTCAACGTGATTTGCAAAAACGGATGGCGTGTTATAAAGGTGGAAAGCGACGAGCAATTGGGTGAGGACACGTGTTAAAGAAGTTTGACCCACTCTAAACTCAGATTCAATCTCGTACTGACACGTGTCACACGTTTCGCCCTCCTCACACGTGGTGTAGCATGATTCGCTCTCTATGCTTATGTGGCCTCTATATGGCTTGCTCAATCTGCTCTCATGCTTACATGGTAGGCCACATGGCATCTCTTGATTGGTCTTGTATTAAAAATTCATAAAAAATCCCAAAACATTCCAAAAATTATATTTTCACTCTTTTCACTAAAAGGTTTTTATTTTAATATTTTTAGCCTCAAAAATACTATTTATTAAATAAAACAAGTAAATATTAACTAAAAAAGTGCGCTAATGGCTCTACTTTTATAGATTCATAAACACTAACCAAGAGTTGCATCATTCGCATAAACCAAAGTATGTGCCTTGCACTATCAAGAATAATGTGCCCTACATCAACTAAAGTTGCATGCCCACCAAGAGTTGCATACCCTGCATTAATCAAGAGTTACATGCTTGAAATCTGTGTGCTCTGCATCATAAAGAGTTGTATGTTCTGCACCAACCAACGTGTATGTTTTACATCACCAAAAGTTTCATGCCCTATATCCACAAAATTGTATATCCCACACCACTAAGAATTATAAGCCCTATATCAATCAAAGTACATGCTCAACACCATCAAGATTATGTATTTTCCTCACAGGTCATCACAATTACAAGAGTGAATCTCCCCAAGTTACAAAAATAACAAGAATGACCTCCCAAGGTCGTTCAAGTTCTAAGTGCATCACACAAGGATTATAGAAGTGCTAAGGGTACGTCCCTCTTCCAAATTCCAAAAATGAATACAAAGTCTGTTATAAGGGATATACAAGTTCCACATTAACAAACAAAGAAAAAATTAGAAAGTAAATTGTGTGGAATAAAAAAATTTCCAAAATAAAATTATGGTATTATTTCATTCAAAGCTCAATGCTTATAGAACTACAAAATAAAAGCCAAGTCCTAACATTTTGGCCAAAAACAAGAAAACAAACTACAAAGTAAACTATGTGGCCTAATACCTATGTCTTGGGATGGTTGTCCCCACTAGTACCCTTTAACATAACCATGGTAATGGGTACTACCTGCACTACTTTCTGAGTTCTAATAGCTAACTTGGGCTGGATCTCACTTCTAGTACCAATAGAAGCATGAAATTTTACTCTAGATAGAGTCTCGCTCCCTTCTCCCTTCAACATCTAACCTTCTGGCCTACCAAAGCACCAATTTAAAGCTATACTACTAATCTTGATCCTAAGTTTCACCCTAAACACCTCACAAGATAACAACAATTCCACTACAAACATGGGAAGTTTCTTCTATACATTGCACCCATATTTCTCTCTAGTTAGCTAGTCATCCTATACAACCACATTCTTATATTCACCAAATCTTGAGGAAGAGCTAGTCAAAAATTTGAGAACCAATTAAGAAATAAGTCCAAGTCTTGATGTATAACTCCAAAATTTCTCCCAGCGAACTTAGATCCATGTGCCCAAGAGGAATTGGTGATTGTCTACCATGTGATTTTTTGTACTCTACCTACTCTTGCATTGTTAATTCCTTGATAGTTGCAAGGCTTACAATCTACTAGCAACGATCTTCTCCAACTCAGGACACCTTGGTAGCATTTCTAATTATTCTCGTGGTGTTCCTATATCTCTTCAAAGTCTACTTAGTAGCTTCCCTCACTAGTGATCCTCTATGTCATTATGCAATTCTCAAGTAGAAATTGAGTAGCCACATGAACCACTCTAGAAAAGTATAGATAAAAAAGAATATCATGAAGTTATTACTAGTCTTATGGTTCCATCATAGCTATACCAATAGTTTCACCTGGTTCTCTAGTTCCATCAAAACATTATAAGTAGTTACTCATGGTATTCTAGCTCAAACATAGTTGAAATAATAGTCTCCTTATCATCAAGAAAGCTAATAGTCTAGTCACTTATGAGTTTTACTTCTAGAGATTTTGGTCATCCAATCAAATTGTGGTCATTTAATCAGATTCTAATTATCTTGAAATCATGGCCATCAAACACTTACCAAAAATATATTGAATTAGAAAATTGTTTTCTAATCCTCCTCCATAGAGCTTATACTTTGGCTTTAGAATAATGCGATGAGTGAAGGTGAGAATGACTAGGGCCATATAAGATTAATAAGTTCAATCTCAACCTTCCATCAACTAGTGATTCAAAGGAATAGATTAGGAGAGGATCTAGTAAATTAAGCTAAAAATATATAAGATTTGGGAAGTCAAACTCAAGAATCAATAGTTGACTTTCTCCTAAGCATTGACCAGTCACAACTTTCTAATCGAGACTCCAGTTGAAGCATGATAAAAATAGTTGGAAATCTTGTGACCTTAAGATTATTATGACATAAAGATGTTTGGAGCACCAGTTGCACAACTCAGTTCAGCAAATCCAAAACCAATTATCACTAAGCCACCATACCTAGGCAAGATAACTAGACTACATACCTTGCCAGAAGTGGCCCAAGAAGCTTAGGGGCCATGAAAATCATCAAGTATGTATGGACCCATTTGATTGGTTGTTGAGTGTTTTGGAACACACATAAATCGTGCAAGCATACACGGTCACAAGTAATAAAGATTTGTAAGTAAAGATCATTCCCACGGAGATTTGTTACTACAGTTTGTGGAGTACTAAAATTGTATCTCTCTAATTTTATCCAAAACAATCGTTGATTCAGAAAAGGTTTAAAAATAAAATAAAAGAAATCTAGGATTGCAGTTTTTCACCAAATTATTCCACTCCAATCATATTATTTTCTCTTGATTTATATTTTTTTAGTACATTTAAATTGTTAACCGAAAACTTCTCTTTTTATCCATACATCTCTTCTGAGCTCCGTATAGACACACCTCGTGAAATTAATTTACTATATCTCTATGAGAATTAAATTTAATAAGATTCATTACGTTCTAAGTTTTCAAATGGCCACACATACAATTAGGGTATATTCCTATCCTTCATCATACATGTCATTCTATCTACGAGCAATATACATAAAAATGCCTCTCTCAAGTTTATTAATGTGCCACAAATCGTTTTGATAAAATTCGTAAATAATCAAAAAGCATTAAGCACAAGATAGAATGAACAAATCGAACGTCTTATAAATCTTTCAAAAAAATAATTAAAATCAAAGCTTCATAAATTCATATCAAATGCAACCCTAGAAAAATTAAATTACTTCATTAATTTAAAATAAAAATTACAACAAGGAAATTAAGATGAAGAACAGAGAAAATTAAAACATCACGAAACAAAATATTTGGCACACGCAGAACACACAAAAGCCAAAAAATGGCTTCTGCGTGTTCTGCAGTCCAAAACCGAACAACACAAAAATTATAAACTTAAACTCTAAAAAAAACTCCTTAACTCTATCATCTTATCACCTATTTATAGCTAAAAAATACATCTAAAATAATATATTTTTTTACACGCGTAAAAAGAATTATATCGAAAACAAAACCCAAAATTTTCCCTTAAATCTGCGTCCACGCGAAAATAGAATTTCGTATTTTAATACACGCATGCAAGATGAAACAGAGGGCGTCGTTTTTGATATTCTAAATTCAATCTGCGTGCCACGTGTCAGCATCTGATTCGCTGCAAGATTTACTAAGGCCACATGGCAGCATATCATTGGGTGAAGAAACTGGCTGCACGTAGGAACGACGCACTGGAAAATGGCACGCCGAACGTGGGAGACAATGGCTGGAACGGGGACTTGATCCTATGCTTTCCCGTTCATTGTAACTTGCCACGTGTCTGAACATGATTTTCTTTAATATAAAGTGTGACACGTGGCAGATTATGGCTCGTGGAATAACTGGGCGCACGTGGGGGACAGGTCTGCACGGCGTCAGACGGGTGGGTCCCACGCTGCACGCCGGCCTGCGCGGCAGGTGGGCCCCACTCGAGCACCGAACCACGCGATGGAGGAAATCCATGCATGGGTTTGAACAGCACGCACGCATTCGAACCGTTGATGCGTTGATCTGACGGTCCAAAATGATGCGTGGATAACGGCGCGTGGAATCTCTCTCCTGCGAAGAAAAATAACTTTTATTAATTATATTTTCACCCACAAATATATTTCAAATTACATTTTAAACTTTGTTTAATTTCAATACAGCCCTTTAGTACTTTTAAATTAAATTTTAAACTTTTAATAATTAAAATTAAGCCCAAATTTAATTTAATTTATATTTTCAACATTTATAAATTGCAATTAAATACTCATTTATTTTGAAATTATATTTTTGGATGAAAACTTGCAATTAATTACGTTTTCGATACAAATTATTTACTTTTCATTAAAAATGTATTTCTTAACACATAAAAGGTAAATATTAATTTATTTAACTAAAATTAAACAAAAATGTAAAGAACATAGCAATTATCATTAATAAAATCGATGAAAATAACTATATAAAATACAGTTATCATTGGTCTATGTCAGCTTTGAAAATTCAAATGGATATAGTTAATGCACAATGAGGTATATATTTTATTATATAAATTCAAAATAAATATTAATGACACAATCCATATTTATTAAAGGTCATTAATATTTTAAATAATTATATATTAATTAATATAATATTTGAATATTATAAATATAAATATTAATTAATTAATTAATAAAAGTTATTTACGATTATGCTATGATAACTCTATGAAAGTATATTGATTAGTGTACTTTTTCAACTTAATATTTATTTATTTTATTCAATAAGTAGTACTTTTATATATTTTTGGAATTTTTTGATATTTTAATAGATTTTATATGAATTTTTTAAGGCAGGACTAATTGTTGTGTGTTTTGCAACACACATAAATCGTGCAAGTATACACGGTCACAAGTAATAAAGATTTGTAAGTAAAGTATCGTTCCCACGAGGATTTGTTACTATAGTTTGTTGAGTACTAAAATTGTATCTCTCTAATTTTATCCAAAACAATCGATGATTAAGAAAAATGTAAAAAGAAAATAAGAGAACTCTAGGATTTCCATTTTTCACCAAACTAATCCACTCCAATCATATTATTTTCTTTTGATTTATATTTTTTAGTACATTTAATTTGTCAACCGAAAACTTCTTTTTTTATTCATACATCTCTTCCGAGCTCCGTACAAACACACCTCGTTAAATTAATTCACTATATCTCTATGAGAATAAAAGTTAATAAGATTCATTAAGTTCTAAGTTCTCAGATGGTCACACATACAATTAGGGTATATTCCTATCCTTCATCATACATGTCATTCTATTTACGAGCAATATACACAAAAATGCCTTTCTCAAGTTTATTTTTATGCCACAAATTGTTTTGATAAAATTCGTAAATAATCAAAAAGCATTAAGCACAAAATAGAACAAACAAATCGAACGTCTTATAAATCTTTCAAGAAATAATTAAAATCAAAGCTTCATAAATTTAGATCAAATGCAACCTAGAAAAATTAAACAACTTCATTAAATTAAAATAAAAATTACAACAAATGCAAACAAAATTAAAGGAAGAAGAAGGAAAATTAAAACATCACATACGAAAATATTTGGCACACGCAGAACACAACAAAAGCCAAAAAATGGCTTCTGCGTGTTCTGCAGTCCAAAACCGAACACCACAAAAATTCTAAACTAAAAAAAACTCCTTAACTCTATCATAATATCACCTATTTATAGCTAAAAAAATACATCAAAAATAATACATTTTTTTTAAACGCGTAAAAAAAATTATATCGAAAACAAAACCCCGACATTCCCCTTAAAATCCGCGGTCACGCGAAAATCAAAAACATATTTTAATTCACGCGAGACAAGGAGCCGTTTCTGCATTTTTTTTATTCATTGTGCGTGCCACGTGTCAGCGTCTGATTCGCTGAAACAAATAGTGGGACACGTGGCAACATCTGATTCGTTGAAGCGAATGGGCGCACGCAGAACTTGTCGCACAGAATCGGGGCGCGCGAAACGTGAGGCAACGGCTGGAACGAGGGCGAGATTCTGCGCTTTTGCGTTCACCGATATGTGCCACGCGTCCTCTTATGATTCGTTCAAGGGGAAATTGGGACACGTGGAAGACTTTAACTCGCTGGAAGAACGATTGCACGTGGTTCAGCCGCACAGAACAACCCCCTTTGGCAGACGTGCGTCAGACACGTGGGTCCCACCTGCACGCCGGCCTGCGCGGCAGGTGGGCCCCACTTGGGCACCGAGCCGCGTGAAAGCACAGAGTCTGCACGCATTCGCGTTGGTCGGGCTTGAACTACACGCGCCAATCTCATGCGTTGATTCATTGATGGGACGGTCCACGTTGGACGAGTCTGATCTTACGCGTGGACTTCATCTCTCCTGCGCGAAAATTAAACTTCCATTAATTGTATTTTGACCCACAAATTTAATCCAAATTATATTTTACACTTTCTTAAATTACAGTTAAGCCCTTTGCTAATTTTAAATTAAATTTTTAAACTTTTAATAATTATAATTAAGCCCAAATTTAATTTAAATTATATTTTTGATTTTTATAAATTGTAATTAAGAAACTATATTATCATAAATTATATTTGTGGATAGAAATATGAAATTAAGTACATTTTCGATACAAATTATTTAATTTTATTAAAAATGTATTTTTAGCACATAAAAGGAAAATATTAATTTATTTAACAAAAATTAACTAAATATTAAGAGGACATAGCAATTATTATTACTAAAATTGATGAAAATAACTATATAAAATACAGTTATCAACACCCCCAAACTTAAGTTTTTGCTAGTCCTCGAGCAAAAGGAAGGAAATAAAACAAAGATAACTGAATTTAAAATAGTGATTTTTAAAATATTTCTTTTTAAACATTTCCGAATTACATGACTCAAAGAAATAAAAGAATTTTATCTAAGCATCAAAATCAATTTAAAAGTATATTACATTTTCACAATGAATTTTTGGTGTGTGTGTGTGAAGTCTTTTCAAATTTCATCACATGCAATCCGGATCAGTTTATACAAATATGAAATCAAACAAATTATCATGAAATCACAAATCTCATAAGTTTATTTTTCATTTCTCTCTCCACTAATGTAGACAAACACAAAACACAAAATTAATAGGACTTTATTAAGCTTGTAATGTATGGCTTAGGTAAAGGTAGAATAAAGGATAATATTTAGCTCAAAAACTTTTCCAAAGCATAACATTTTAGAATTGAAAAAGATAACTTCTATCATCACAATAATTACTTCCCAATTTGGGATTTATCATCACATACCATCCTCTTTTTTTCTCTTTTTTTTAGAATCTGTTTTTTTTTTCAGAATCTGTTTTTTTTAGAATCTGTTTTTTTTTTTTTGCTTTTTTTTTGTACCCTCTTTTGTTTCTGACATATCTTTAAATATTTACTAACAATTTTCACATGTTAGTGAGATAAGAAAAATAGATAAACTACACACACATATATATATTTTTTTGGTAGGCTTTTGAAATAAGAAAAATATATATATAAACTTTGAAGCTCAAAAGGGGTATACTACGGATAATGTATGTGAAGGTAGATAGAAAGGCTCAAACGATCCAAAGATGGCCTAAATCATTTTCTTAGTTAAATGCTATCTATAATTTCACCTCGAGAGAAAATCAAACAAATTCTAAGAATTGTGACACCACAAATATCAATCGAATTCCATACTCATATAAACCTTCTCTAAATTATCGTAGCAACTCAAAAATCAAGACTAATGCTCATAAATATTTATCTTTGAAAAAATGAAACATACATAAAAATTATTCATCGCTTAGACAATATTCAAATTTTTCAAGAAGATATGCATCATTTAAATCGAAGAAACAAAAATATATCACTATTCATAGCAAATTATCTTCAATCAACCAAACAAACAAAAAAAAATTTCACGAGCAAAAACATCCAGAATGTATTTCAATTAAGTTCAATATATCTACCACCCCCAAACTTAATATACACATTGTCCTCAATGTGTGACAGTTAAAGAACATATGAGATGGGTTTAAAGAAACTTCCTGGTTTGTTTGATTGGTTAAGCCAAAATTGCTTCATTACCTCCACTTTGCACCTACGAAGGAAAAAAAATAACGTAACCAAATATAAAATTTAATACAAGCAAAAAAAAATAATAAAAAAATAAAACACGTGGGTTGCCTCCCAAGAAGCGCTTGTTTTATAGTCTTCAGCTTGACTTCTCAATTTGTTTTCCTGTGTGTAAGTTAAGATATGTGTGTCAAACAAAATCTCAACTTACGAAAAAATTGAAAAATAAATTAAGAAACAACCATAAAAAAAAATTTATTTTTTTTATTTTATTTTCTTTTGTGAATTAAGATTTGTGTGTCAAACAAAATCTCAACCCACGAGAAAATTGCAAAACAAAAAAACAAACAATAAGCAAAGTAAAAATTTATTTTTCTTTTTGTGAGGTAAGATTTGTGTGTCAAACAAAATCTCAACCCACGAGAAAATTGCAAACAAAAAAAACAAACAATAAGCAAAGTAAAAATTTATTTTTCTTTTTGTGAGGTAAGATTTGTGTGTCAAACAAAATCTCAACCCACGAGAAAATTGAAAAATAAATTAAACACGCAAAAATAATTTTTGTTTTTGAATTAAAATCAAATTGATTGGTATTAATATCAATAATGAAAATAGTAAAACAAATCCCCGGCAACGGTGCCAACAACTTGTGTGTTTTGCAACACACATAAATCGTGCAAGTATACACGGTCACAAGTAATAAAGATTTGTAAGTAAAGTATCGTTCCCACGAGGATTTGTTACTATAGTTTGTTGAGTACTAAAATTGTATCTCTCTAATTTTATCCAAAACAATCGATTATTAAGAAAAAGGTAAAAGAAAAATAAGAGAACTCTAGGATTGCCATTTTTCACCAAACTAATCCACTCCAATCATATTATTTTCTTTTGATTTATATTTTTTAGTACATTTAATTTGTCAACCGAAAACTTCTTTTTTTATTCATACATCTCTTCCGAGCTCCGTACAAACACACCTCGTTAAATGAATTCACTATATCTTTATGAGAATTAAATTTAATTAGATTCATTAAGTTCTAATTTCTCAGATGGTCACACATACAATTAGGGTATATTCCTATCCTTCATCATACATGTCATTCTATTTACGAGCAATATACACAAAAATGCCTTTCTCAAGTTTATTTTTATGCCACAAATCGTTTTGATAAAATTCGTAAATAATCAAAAATCATTAAGCACAAAATAGAACAAACAAATCGAACGTCTTATAAATCTTTCAAAAAATAATTAAAATCAAACCTTCATAAATTTAGATCAAATGCAATCCTAGAAAAATTAAACTACTTCATTAAATTAAAATAAAAATTACAACAGATGCAAAAACAAATTAAAGGAAGAAGAAGGAAAATTAAAACATCACATACGAAAATATTTGGCACACACAGAACACAACAAAAGCCAAAAAATGGCTTCTGCGTGTTCTGTAGTCCAAAACCGAACACCACAAAAATTCTAAACTAAAAAAAACTACTTAACTGTATCATAATATCACCTATTTATAGCTAAAAAATACATCAAAAATAATACATTTTTTTTAAACGCGTAAAAAAAATTATATCGAAAACAAAACCCCAACATTCCCCTTAAAATCCGCGGTCACGCGAAAATCAAAAGCATATTTTAATTCACGCGAGACAAGGAGCCGTTTCTGCATTTTTTTTATTCATTGTGCATGCCACGTGTCAGCATCTGATTCGCTGAAACAAATAGTGGGACACGTGGAAACATCTGATTCGTTGAAGCGAATGGGCGCACGCAGAACTGGTCGCACATAATCGGGGCGCACGAAACGTGAGGCAACGGCTGGAACGAGGGCGAGATTCTGCGCTTTTGCGTTCACCGATATGTGCCACGCGTTCTCTTATGATTCGTTCAAGGGGAAATTGGGACACGTGGAAGACTTTAACTCGCTGGAAGAACTATTGCACGTAGTTCAGCCACACAGAATAACCCCCTTTGGCAGACGTGCGTCAGACACGTGGGTCCCACCTACACGCCGGCCTACGCGGCAGGTGGGCCCCACTTGGGCACCAAGCCGTGTGAAAGCACAGAGTCTGCACGCCAATCTCAAGCGTTGATTCATTGATCGGACGGTCCACGTTGGGCGAGTGTGATCTTGCGCGTGGACTTCATCTCTCCTGTGCGAAAATTAAACTTCCATTAATTGTATTTTGACCCACAAATTTAATCCAAATTATATTTTGCTCTTTCTTAAATTACAGTTAAGCCCTTTGCTAATTTTAAATTAAATTTTTAAACTTTTAATAATTATAATTAAGCCCAAATTTAATTTAAATTATATTTTTGATTTTTATAAATTGTAATTGAGAAACTATATTATCATAAATTATATTTGTGGACAGAAATATGAAATTAAGTACATTTTCGATACAAATTATTTAATTTTATTAAAAATGTATTTTTAGCACATAAAAGGAAAATATTAATTTATTTAACAAAAATTAACTAAATATTAATAGAACATAGCAATTATCATTACTAAAATTGATGAAAATAACTTTATAAAATACAGTTATCACCAATCAATACAAGACACGTGCATGATCTAATATAGTTGACCAGTCGTGCACCACAAGGGGAGAGAATTGGAGTGCATCATATGTGCCACTAACATAGGCATTGCCACATGCACAGATTTTCAATAGGCTTTTCATTGAGTTAATATATCAAACATTTGTGATTTTTTGTTGAGTTAACATTCATACATTTTTTGTAATATTGTGCTTTTAACTGATTGTTATAGGTTGCTAATTGATTTTGTTTTATCTACTAATTTGTTAAATCATCTAGTTATGATTATTCATTATTGAATATGCTCTAGGACACACACTTTCACTTGTGTTATTGTGCAAATCTTTCAAGTACTGGTTGAATGGCTTTGATTTCTTATGTGACTCAAGTTATCAGAACGTTGGCCCAAATTCGAACACTTTTCTTGTAAAGATTATGATGAAAGTAGCGGCTTGTAAATAGATTAATTGGGGGCATTACATTGGTGGGTATTTTGAGATCTAGCCTTGTAATTGGACCTTATGTTTTCATAGTGGATAGTTAGGTGGTAAGTGGACCATTGGTTTTCCTCTTGGGTCATTGGTGTGACCTAGTTTGGTTCCATCTAAAAATCTCATGTGTTGATCTTTATATTTTTGTATTATTTTATTTACACATGATTTCATGCTTAACCATTCTGCAAATTTTAATTCGATGTTATTCTATTGATTATCTATTCACCCTCCCTCTAGCTAATTAGATTCATAAGTAAAGAAGAAACTTTCAATTGGTACCAGAGTGGTCACTAGGTACACCTAGTGTGCCTAGGACCTTCTTATGGATTATCTTATTAAGGGTAATATCTTAGATGTTGAGGAAATTAAAATTTCTAATCCTTCTGAAAATAATATTTTACAATAACAAAATAATGCTTTGAATTTGAGACTTGCATATTTGAAAGAAGAAAATAATAAGCTTGCTACTAATAAAGAAAAATTTGTATAAGAGCTAAAATAATTCATAGAATCTATAAAAAGGCTAACAATTGAAGCTAAAAGGTTAAACAAGATTCTTGATTATGGAAAGCCTTTTAGAAACAAAAGAGGCTAAGATATGTAGACGAGCATACTATCCAACCTCTTCAAGTTCAATTGTATTTGTAAAACCTTATAATCCCTACCTTTCATACACATCTTTTTCATCTAATTCTAAGTTTATTCATATATGTTACAACTATGGTAGAAAGGGACATATTGGACCTAGATGTAGATTCTTGGTGGTCTACAATTATATTGATAATCTGCATGCATCTTATTCAAGAAATAACAATCTTGTTTTCAGAAATAAGCACATGATTCAAGAAACTAGAAAAGTTTGGTTTGAAAAAATTGATTTAAGTTGTTGGATAGCCCATATTTCATTTAAAGCTATAACTTCAATTGCTTGGTATTTTGATAAAAGTTGTTCAAGACATATGATTGGTAATCGTTATCTTTTCCAAAATTTTGAAAACTATAATGAAGGAACATTTAATTTTCGTAATGGAAATACATCAAGGATTATTGGTAAAGGTACAATTCAGATTGATGATATGCCTAAATTAGGTGATGTACTACATGTTGATGGACTTAAAGCCAACCTAATAATTATCAGTAAAATTTGTGACAAAAATTATATTGTAAAATTTACCAACAATCATTGTATTATAATAGATCTAAAAGGTGAAAGTATATGGCTAGAGAAACTAATTCTTAGGATAGTTGCTACTGCATTGATATAGGCTCTATTACTACTACTTGTAACTTAGCTAATGATCATTATATTTGATTATGGCATCAAAAGATGGAACATGTCAACTTTAAAGATTAACTTAATCAAAAAGGAAATTGTTGATGGTCTACCTATGCTTTCTAAAATTGAAAACAATTTTATAGACCATGTCAACTTAGCAAACAAACTCACTTTTCTCATATGAAAATCAAAGGAGTTAACACAAACAGAACATTTAAATTAATTCACATTGACCTCATGGGTCCTATAAGAACTGAGGGTTTGGGTGCCAAGAAATATATTATTGTTGTTGTTGACGATTCTTCTAGTTTTACATGAGTTGGATTTTTGAAAGAAAAATCTAATGGTTTTGACATCATTAGTTCCTTTATCTTAAAGTGCAGATTGAAGCAGGAAATAGATAACCAATGTAATGATACTAATGACATGGGAAGGAATTTGAAAACTCAAGATATGTTGAATTCTACAAATAGTATGGTATAGCTTATGAGTTCTCATTACAAATTACCCCATACCAAAATGGGATAGTAGAATGGAAGAATAGAGTGTTGCAAAAGATGGCAAGAGTCCTACTACATGAAAATGACACTACAAATAATTTTTAGTTTGAGGTAATAAATACATCATGATATATAATGAATCATGTCTACCTACATCTAAGTAGAAACCAAACTCCCTATGAGTTACGAAAAGGTAAAAAAACCTAATCTTAAACATCTACATGTATTTGGAAGTAAATATTACATCCTTAGAGATCGTGAGAATCTAGGTAAATTTGACTCTAGAAGTGATGAAGGTATCTTTCTAGGTTACTCATTAATAAGTCATGCGTTTAGAGTATCAACTTGAGAACTAGTACTATGATATAGCATCAGTATTGTTATATATGATGTAGATACCAATACTCCAGTGACTGATGAAAAAATTAAAAAATATTAGGCACAAGCTTGCCAACTGAAGAATAGATTGAAGAATATCTTAACACTGAAAAGTAGATAAGGAGGTAGATGAAGAGTCATCCCTGAAGACGAGGTCACCATATCCAACACTCAATTTCAAAGGCCAACATGTACTGCCAAAAACCACCCAATTGAAAACATCATTGGTGATCCAAATGCAAGTGTGGCAACTAAAAGGAGATAGGTAAGTGAGATAACTCATCTCTATTATGTTTCTCAAATGAACCAAAAATTATTAATGAAGCATTCAAAGATAAATTATAGATACATTTCAAGCAAGATAAGCTAGCTCAATTCATTAGGAATAATGTTTGGACTTTAGTACCTAGGCCTAAAGATAAAAACATCATAGGAACTAAATGGGTGTTTAAAAATAAATCTTATGAACATGATGTTATGATTAGAAACAATGCAAGAGTAGTTGCACAAATATATAAACAAGTTGAAGTAATTGATTTTAATGACACATTTGCTCTTATAACTAGGTTAGAATCAATTAGGATTTTACTTAAAATTGTATGTTTTATGGAATTCAAACTCTTTCAAATGGATTTAAAGTCTACCTTCTTGAATGGATTACTTATTGAAGAGCTTGGTACGACAAACTAACAGATTCTCTTTTGAACAATGGATTTGCTCAAGGGGGAGTTAATGAGACTCTTTTTATTAAAAGGACCAAAAAAAGATATATTCATAGCTCAAATATATGTCGATGACATAGTCTTTTGGTCAGCATCCAATTCTCTTATTCATGTTTTTTGAACAAAATGACCAGTGAATTTGAAATTTCTATGATGGGTGAGCTCAAATATTTCATGATTTGCAAATTAAAGAATTTAAAAATGGAATCTTTATTTTAAAAAACCAAGTATGCATGCAATTTAATTAAAAAATATGGACTTAAAACAAGTAAGCATCTAAGAACACCCATAAGTTTTAGTGCCAAGATTTCAATGGATGAGTCATGTAAGAGCATTGATCAAATGCTATATAGAATCATGATAGGAAGCTTACTATACCACACAACAAGTGGACTTGATACTTTTTTAAATTTTGGTATTTATGTACGTTATCAATTAGATTCTAAAGAATCACACATTGACTATGTCAAAAGGATCATTAGGCACGTCTCATGAACCAAAAACTTTGGTATTTGGTTTGTTAATGATACTACATGTGAAATTAGTGGATACATAGATGCAGATTGGATAAGAAATCAAGATGTAAGAAAAAACACTTTAGGTGGATGCTTCTATATTAGGAACAATCTCATTTCATTGCATAGCAATAAAAAAAACTATATTTCATTGTCTACTACAAAAGAAAAACACATTATTGTTGGAAGCTTCTACACACAATTTCGGTCGATGAATAATATGCTTCGTGAATATACCTTTGAACAAGGTACAATTTCGCTTTACGATGATAACATTAGTACTATATGTATCTCTTAAAATCTAGATCTGCATTATCGAACAAAACATATAAACATCTGCATTATCGAACAAAACATATAGACATTAGACATCATTACATTAGGGAACTAGTAGAAGATAAAGTTTTACCCCTAGAGTTGTGCCTACTAAAGGGAAATTAATTGATTTATTCACTAAGGCAATTGATACTCAAATATTTGAATCTCTCAGAAGTGCCTTAAGAATCTGTAATATTGATTAAAATTCCATAGTATTTTTTTCATTATTTCTTAGAATATATATATATATATAGGAAGTAGACTTGCTTTAACTTGACATGAACATTACATACTACTCACATGCTTTTGACTACATCTTTAACAACTAGAAACGGTGACTTTTCCACTTACATATCTTATGCATCTAGTGATTGATGTCAACATGATCTTATTTAGACACTCACTGGACACATATTTATGTCATGTGTAAAATTTATAATTGATTATGTAAGTATTTAGGGACTTGGATAAACTTGACTGCTAGAATTGTGTTTGACCTCTCTCTTACACTATATAAAATGTTGTTATATAGAAACACTTCGTTTTGAAAGAGCTACCTATTGTGATGTGTGAAGCTACTGCAATGAGCAAAACCTCACAATTGGTGTGAAAGTCATCATTCTAGGATTTTGGCTTGTACATAATTCCTTAAAAATAATATTATTAGAGGAAAGAGAGAAATAATACAAAAGTAATTGCATGCATAAAAAGAAAGAACCACAAATGGTTATATAAAAATAAAATAAGTAACCAATCCAAAAAATACAAGAGGGAAATACAAAACAAAAAAATATTAATTAAAGTTCTCTCTTAGTCAGTAAAATTTTATTTTATGCAAGTTTAAGTTCAACCGCAATTCTTTCATGATTGGTAATACTTTTTATGTAAATATTTCATAATTTATCATAAATAGACTAATTGGCATACTAGTGTTGTTCCAAAAACTCAACTCATATTTGTGTGTATGCTTACATATGTTTATGTTGTTAATGACTAGTTATACCTTGAACACAAATTATTTTTTCTTATTTGGGTGTAATGTTGTATCATGTTTAGATTAATCTGCTACCCGCTGCTAAAAAGAAATATATTAATCTCTACTTGGTATAGTATAGCCATGTTTGTGACCATGTTTATTCGTATGACAAAAGGGGGGAAAATTGGTATAAAAATATTGAAATTTAATTGAAACATCAAAAAGAGGGGATAGTTAATTTAGAGGGAGATTTTTATTTTTGAATTATTTTGAATTTTAATTGAGATATCTTCATATCAGGTGAGTTTTTTTTTTTAATTTTCATCATTTGTTTAATCCTCTTTTAAACATCCTTCAGTTTTTCTATTGTTAGATACATTGAACTATTATGAACAATAAGTCATTCGGGACAAATGTTTTACTTGTTGGCATTTTTTTACTGTAAACAAGAGTTATCAAAATACAAGAAAATATGTTTCACAAGATAATAGGATAGTTCCGCTATGTAGCAAGTGAGAAGTTTTGTCACACGAATATTCAAAAGAAGGAGATTGTAAGGTTTATGAGTATTGGCAATATTTGAGAACAAAATATTTGTATGTAATATTCGTTTCTAGGTGTGTCTTTCAAGAATATTTTCAAGCTGAACAAATTATTGAGCCTCAACGATCAAATCTCAATTATATCTCTATTCTCGTGCACGTCAAATTTCATATTAGACACATAGGAACATTGTTCAAATAGGTTACTTGATCGATTGAGTTGTGACTAGATTGATCGAGCTTAATTAAAATTGGCTAAATTAATTTTTAATATGATTAGATCAGTTGAAGCATTAACTCGATTGATTGAAATTAATGACTAGATCAATCCACTTATTTCTAAATTAATTAATTTTTTCACTAGATTGATTGAAGTATTCATTGTCGATCGATCGAGCTTGATTGGATCAATCGAGCGACCATAAACAATCAATCAGGCTAAATATAGATTGATCGATTAGTCAGGTTTTCACTTTTAACCTAGTTTTTACTTGAGATTGTTAATATTTTTACTATATTGCCCTTATCTTTTTAAACTCTTCTAAATACTTTTAAGGATAGTTTTGTAATTAACCTTTGACCTTGGATTCCTACTCATACTATCTAATCATACCATTGGTTTGCAATTATGTTAACTATATTTAAGCATTCTTTTTACATCTTAATATCTTTCTCATTATTTTGCAAAAGATTCTCAAGTAGGATTTTTCATTGAGTTAATTTATTAAACATTTATGGTTATGTTTGATGAGTTAACAAACCTACAATATTTGTGATACTGTGCTTTTAACTAATTGTTCTAGGGTTTCTAGTTGATTTTGTTTTATCTGTCGATCCATTAAATCATCTAGTTAGGATAATTCATTGTTAAATCTTCCCTAGGACACACATATGCAGTTGTATTATTATGCCCATCTTTCAGGTACTAGTTGAATGAGTTTGATTGCTTATGTGACTCAAGTTATCAAAATATTGGTCTGGATTCAAACACATTTCTTGTATAGGCTATAATGAAAGCAGCCACTTGTAAGTAGATTACTTGAGGGCTTTATCTTGATAGGTAGTATAAGACCTAGCCTTGTAATTGGACCTTATTTTTCATAGTGAATAGTTAGGTGGTCCGATGGATCAGTGATTTTTCTCTTAGGTTATTGGTGTGACCTTAGTTGTTTCCACCTAAACATTTCGCGTCTCAATATTTATATTTCCAGTTTTTTTATTTACACATGATTACATTCCTGGCCATCTGTGAAAATTTTAATTTGTCATAATTTTGCTGGTTATCTATCCACCCTCTCTAACTAATTAAGTCCATAACTAAAAAAGAAACTATCATCGCTGATTATCTATTCACCTTTCTAACTAATTAGATTCGAACTAAATAAAAAAATTTCAAAATAGAAAAGACGATTTATTAGAAATGATCCATAAAAAATTAGGATATCATAAATTAAAATTCACAGTGTACCTTAGGTTTGCCATTAATATTAAGTTTAGCCTATGAATTTGGAATTGAAGGTTTAATGAAAGAAGGAAATCATCCACTTTCAGTACAATACATAGCAGGACATTCATTGAAAAACACCCATAGTATTTCAATATATGGATAAAATTCATTCATAGAAATAAACAAAATTTTCCAAGAAATTGGACAAATAATAAAACTAGAAATATTAACAAATTTTAAAATACTAGAAGAATAAAACTTAAATGTTAAAGGAAAATCTCTGATACTAAGAAGAAGAAGTAGTGTAGCAAGAAATAGTAATGTGTCAAGGTTTATGTTAATAGATCCTAAAGCAGAAACCTCTAACAAAGAAAGAGTGGTTACAAATCTAAACCAAAAGGTTAAAATAATTAAAACAATTGTCCATGATATAATATTTGGAAGAAAATAAATCATTGTCATCCCAATAGTGTTCAAAAACAAACTATAAAATATAGAATTAGATTTTGATAAAAGCCTAATAGACATATAAAAGACCAAATAACAATAAAGAAAGTTTTAATTATTTTAGTAAAAGAAATTTATATAGCATAAGATTCAAACATTAAGTCTTTACAACACATAAATGAGTCATAAAGAGAATTCCTAAAAGAAATAAGAGAATATGGTTATAATAGAAAAATACAACAAAACATACATAAAAACTTTATAGCATTAAGAATGGATATAAAGAACTAACTAGAAGATCGGATGCATTGATACTTAGGAATGAGAAAGAAAGAATGAGAAAAAACCCAAAGATGAAGAAGAAGCTATAATCCCAATTTAATGGAATATAGAAAAGAATTAGAAGAATAGTTTATGAACTTTAAAAATAGGGAGAACGAAAAATTAATTAGTTTGTTAACCTTAACTTATGGAGAATTAGGAAGACATTATGATGAAAAAATTTGTACAAACAAATAAGAAGATGATGTGACAATAATCAATGAAACTGATTCTGAACCATAAAATATGATCCCAAAAAATCATATGAAACAAATTTTGTTACCGGCTTCTTACCAAGAAGAAACATCTTACCTATATAGAGAAGAAAGAAATAGGCAATGGCCAAAAGAACCTAACCTTCCTTATAGAAGAAAACAATAACCCAAAATAGAAGAATGATTACATTGGAAAACTTGAGGTAGTATCCCACCAGAATTCAAACATCATAAAAATTACATATCTGATCTTTTAAATTTAGATTGTATAAAGGATAGGAAAGAGGCTTACATAAATGGTCTAGTGGTATGAATGTAATCATATGAACTTCTCTAACCACACAATCAAACCCTTCAACATATAGAGTCTTAGTAGCTCATAAAATGATAGGAATATTAAAATTTAGTTTACAAATTTAATAGAACAACAACATTTACATATGCAAGGGAATATACTCCCACAGGTAGAGAATACATAGTAACTGTAGTAAATGAATTATACAA
This sequence comes from Hippophae rhamnoides, assembly GCA_033030585.1. Lineage (NCBI taxonomy): Eukaryota > Viridiplantae > Streptophyta > Magnoliopsida > Rosales > Elaeagnaceae > Hippophae > Hippophae rhamnoides. Next base: position 23,420,421 of record CM065431.1, read on the forward strand.
GGAATTTATTAGAGAAGACAAAGATAGACATATCACTGAATCTAATGAAAATAAAATTGAGGAAACCAAATAGCATTTAACAAAAATGAAAATAGTTGACATGTTTTATATACTCTTTTTATTTGTAAATATGAAATGTATTATCATATGTTACCACCTTCTAAGTAAAAAACTTATAAGGACTTTTTTATTCTTCTAGAAATTACATAAAACTATAATAAAGTGATGGAATAAAAGAAAAAAAGGCAACTATACCAAACATCTTAAAAGGAAGAACAAGAAGCGTTAAAAATTGGATGATCATTAAATGTCAAGAAAGATAAGAATATAAACAAATAAGAGGAAATAGTAAGATCTGTTGTGATACAAGAGATTTTAGAATGTTAGGAAAATATAGATGTAACATAAGATCTTACAAAAAAAGTATAAGAAAATATTAAAAAAAATACAAAATACTCCAAAAATATAAATTTAGAAAATAGAACATTCTAAAATATAAGGGAAGGTATAACAAAGAACCTTATAAAAAATATACTTTAGAAGAAAAAAGATATAAGCCACTAGAGAACAAAAATTATTACCCACAAGGGAAAAAGAAATGTAGGTGTTGCATTTGTAATGAGGAAAAACATTATGCTAATAAACTCCCTAACAGACTTCCATATAAAAACGAATTTAAAAATGAATTTTTACAAAAAGCAAAAATCTTAGAAGAAGCTTTTAAAATAAAATTAGAACCAATTGAGGAATCAGATATAAATGATACTTATAATATTTATCTATCGGAAGAAACTGATAAAAAATAATTAACTCAAAATATGAATATTCAGAATACTCTTCATTAGAAAATGAATGATTTATATATTATTACAAATCCAAATAGTACTTATATTAAGGTAGGATTGAAATTAAAAGTTACACAAGTTATCAAATACATGTATATGTAGATACATGAGCTAGTATGTGTGTAGCTAGTAAATATGTATTCCCACATGAACTTTAGAAACAAGCCCCAAAAGATTTAATTGTAAGAATCGTTAACAATACTATGATAAATCTTAATAAAGTCTTAAAGGATAACATACATAATGATAGGAGAGAAATTTCATATTCCTACAAGATACTAACAAGAAACAAGAGTTATTTTATTAATAGAAAATAATTTCCTAAACTTATATAAACTTTTTATACAATATTTAGACAAAATAAGTCTTACAACACTAGATGGTGAAACCATTTACGTATCAAACATAAGAAAATATTTGACTATATCAAACCTAACTTTTATACAACATAAAAAGAAAAAAACGTGGTGAGATAGACACAAAGTAGAAACAAATATCTTATTTAGAAAATATTTCATTAGATTAAAAGACAAACAAAACTATTTTCTTAATAAAATACAAGAAGATAAGCCTTAACATGTATTAGAAAATTATTAAAAATGGTAAGCTCAAAAACTCCATTAGATCCAAAGTTCAACAAATCTAAAATGATTGCTAACATAAAACTAAGAGACCCTAACAAATTCATTAGAGTAAAACCTATGATTTATACTCCATATGAAAGGATTTAATTTGAAAAAAAAATCAAGAACTTTTGAAATTAAAAGTCATAATACCAAGTAATTCACCTCACTCTAGCCCAACATTTTTAGTTAAAAAAGAAGAGGAAAAAAGATAATGATAATAAAATTCAAAGCATTGAATAAAGAAACCATTTATGATAGATACTTTATTCCAAATAAAGAAGAATTATTATCATTAATAAAAAGAAAGAAACATTTCTCAAGTTTTGAGTGCAAAAATGGATTTTAGCAAATAAGATTGGATGAAGAATAAAAAAAACTAATAGTATTTAGTTGCCCTCAAGGTCAATTCCAATGAACTGTTAAACCATTCGGATTAAAACAAGCTCCACGTATCTTTCAAAGGTACATGGACACCATCTATAAGAAATTACAAAATATTTGTTATGTTTACATAAATGATATTTTAGTTTCCAATAATGAAATAAACAAATATTATTTATATATATTATTAATATTCTACAATAATATAGGAAAAAATGCGTTATACTTTCTGAGAAGAAAGTAGTACTTCTTCAGTAAAAAATTAAGTATGTAGAGTTAAAAATTGAGGACAAAAAACATAATCCACAACCTCCTATACTAAATAACATTCAAGGATTTTCTAGTGAATTAAAAGACAAAAATCAATAACAAAGAATCTTAGGAATTTTAACGTATGTTGAAAGCATACATCAAAAACTTGTAAAAATGCAAAAACCTTTACAAACAAAATTGAAAAAAGATCATGTTTGGAAATGGATGGAACAAGATACTTTGTACATGGATAAGGTAAAAGTACAAGTAAAAAAATTTACCAAATTTATACCATCTAGGTCCAGATGATAAAATGATAATTGAAATAGATGCTTCATATAAATATTGGGGAGCAATTTTGAAAACAAAAGTAGATGACAAAGATGAATATATTTGTAGATATACACCTAGATATTTCCATAGTCCATAATTAAATTATCACAGTAATGAAAAGGAATACATAACTATCAAAAAACTATTAAAAATTTACAATATATGTAATAAGTTCTAGATTCATTGTCTGAACTAATAACAAGAAGGTGATTGCAAACAAGAAAGATTAGTTAGATAGCAACAGTGGTATAATCACTATAATTTTGATGTAAAAAATATTCTAGGAAATAAAAATAGTTTAGTAGATTCCCTTAGAAGATAATTAGCATCTTTAATTATTTTTGTTCTTGTAGAAATGGAACATCCTGATATCAAAATCAAGATGAGGAAAAGGAGATAAGAATTATTCAGGAACAACTTGAGGTTTTTTAACTAGAGTAGTCTTTTGGAGACAAGAATTAAAAAGGAAGAACTTAACAATTCAAAACAACCATTAGAGTCCAAAAAATTCTAAAGAGAAACCACCATCAGAGATTCATGCTATAGAAGGAATTCAAAAATGAAGGAAGAACCTTACAATTTAAAAGAAAGTAATATCTTTGAAAAAAAAAAGGAAAAGCTCAATTGGGCTTCAGAAGTAGAAAAAGAAGACCAAAAAAAGACTTATGTTGTTTATAATGATCCAAAATCAAGAATTTACAACAAATGGCCTGAAGCAAGTAAAACTATTATTTGATTTAGTTAAATAACTCACAAAGCTTTCACTAATAAAATAGAAGTTGACAGTTATGTCAACTATAGAATACCAAAACTAATAATTGAAGATACACTTAAAAAATACTTTGCAGCATTGCAACAACAACTATCGTTATCAAATAGGTTGAAGACCCAAGGAAAGATATTAAGACCTTTGGTATTATTTAGAGAAACACCTCTCATAGAAACAATAAAGATAGTACGAGTACAAATATTATTCAAGGAAACATCCCCTAAGAATACATTGATCATTGAAGATGAAAAAGACCAGTACAAGAATTTAAGTAAACCACAATGGTCAAGTCTCTATAACTTAGCCAGAAAATCTGTCCAAGAACATATCAAAGATATCAAATTTTACACCACAAAAAAATTTAATACTTATGAAGAAATTGGTCCAATTTTTATTTAGAAAGCTTTCCATACATGTTTAATCGAGAATATATATCTAGGAATTAATTTAAATGAATGAAATTATTTTCCAAAAAATTTCAAGAAGGCTATCAAGAACTTTAGGAAAAATATTAGAGTAAGCAACAAGTCTATCTATCTCAAATTTTTTAATTCACTTATGGACTAGAATGAAGAAGGTTGGGTTAATCCCTATCATTTTATCAATTTAGTGATTTCCAATACTAATATAGAAGATCCAAAACTAAGGGCTCTTCATCCCCACGAACCCTAAAACCCCTTTCACAACCCCTTTCTGATTTTCACTCAAAAATCCATCAAAATCACTCATTTTCGTTCTTATTTCACTTAAAATTGATTTCTAATCGCTTTTTTAGCATCAATCCATACAATAAAAATCTGATTTGAGAAGAAATTGCTACAACCCAATTTTTCCATTTTCTCACCAAAAAAACACTTCTTCTGAGTTTGATTCTATAATTTCTTCCCAACAACATTTCATTGATCTTTAGTCCACATTTTCTAGGGAAAAATTATCAGTTTGGTTAATTTTTATTCAAGGGGTATTATCATCTTTTTTGATTTTGTGCTCGGTTTTTGAAATGGCTACAAGACGACATCAACTTCCTTTCAGTGCACCTGTTCACCATTTATCCCAACAATGGGACGATGAGTTCAAATTGAGGTATAGAAATACTTTATCTAAGCGTCGAGTATAGCTTGAACGTGGCATTACCTAGGTCAAATTTTACAAAATTGGGATAACCTGAGCTATTAATACTCTTGGTTGGCAATCACTATTTACACTCTAAATTATGTTGCACAATCCTAGTTCACAAATTTTATGCAAATATTGATTCAAGAGTTCATAACTCAAGTCCAATGAATTACAAATTTTTTATCCAAAATAAAATTGTTCATATCTCGACCTAAAGAATAACATTTTTTTATCTATCACGAATCAACATTTTTTTATCTATCACGAACACCAACACCAACACCGGGGATTTTGATTTTTACCTAGACCAATATGTCACTCCCAATGAAGATCTATTGACTAAACTTTTTGGTTCACCCAATCTCAATCATAATACCAAGCAACTGTACATTTTAGGTGAATTTACTCCCTTCTTTTAGGTTTTAAATAAAATAGTATGCAACACCAACTGACACCCAAACACTCTTGGATAATTACATGTAAGATTTATACTATCTTGGATAAAGAATAGCACTTAAGGTAGTTACAATAATTTAGGACGAAAATAATAAATCAAACTCAGATAGTTAACCCAAATATCGGGTTGTCATAAATGCATATTTTACAAATTTACCATTTGTATTATTACTTGGTTAAATGAGAAAAAAAATCGCAGCCATCATTAGCTACTTCCACTGGCCCGAGGAAGGAAACATCGGTATGTTTAATTTAATTTATTTAATAGATTGGTTTTTGATATAAATAATGCTTGAAATTTTGGTAATATTGTAGTTTCTTTTTAGATTTTAAATTAGTTTAGTTTTTGATGTTTTCTAAATGTTTAGAAAAAAAAAATTTTTTTGTATTTTTTAATAACTATCTCAAATCGGCAAACAAAATATTATCCCAAAAATGTAACGATTTTCAAACGGTTTCAAATACATATTTTATAATTCAATTCGAGAACAGTTTTAACGAAAACCGTTCCCGTATACGTGACAATTCCTAATTTGAACCTGCCAAAATTAATTGGGAGTTCTCTTTAGAAAGAAAGTAAAAAGCATCAAAGTTTTCCACCCCATTTAACCCCGTTAAGGCAAATACCATTATAATTACGTTGAGAATTAAGATAACACGGTCATGTGTCACAGAAGAGGGATTTAATTCGAAGTGCTTCAGAATCTTTGTTTGTACTTCTATTGAAAGTGATTTAAGACGAAAGCAACTAAAAATTTAAAAATAAATATGTGCTTTTGTTAGCAAACACAAAATGTGCATCTTGAGCCCCTGAAAGAGTTTGAACCATTTTTTCTTGTTTGGAGTTGAAAAGTTTTCTTTTACTATCACAAGCATTTTTACCGATTCCCAAAAGAATAAATAAACCAGACCTTAATTGCCAAAAAATCTTAAATTAGATATTTTACCGATTCCCAATTTTTTCTTGTTTGGAGTTGAAAAGTTTTATTGAAGTTACTAGAAAGGAAGAAAAACCTGCGCCATGTGACAGTCTGACAGGGGATCCATGAAAATTTCCTCCCAGAAGAATTCGAAACCTACATCAAAACCAACAAAAAGAAAACTGAAAATGAAGTCATGTCTGTTTACATCACAATCGAATCTTTAAGATATATCATGGCTGGCTCAAGTATTTCTTGGGACAGATTGCAAGGGTTTAGCAGTAGCTGAGGCAGCAGATTTCAGAATGCCATTGCCATAGAATTCCTTGGTATTCCTAGTTTCAATGTCAGCCTTGAAAGTGATACCGGTTACAGACTCGTTTTGCCTCGCCAACTCAACTTTGGCCAGTGAAGAACACATTGTTTCTATAAGAAAAAATATCTTTTATCAGAAGAGTTGTAAGGGTGTCTGCGATAAAGGATTAATTAAAGCTCATAGGACACAAGGAGACTCGCCAAAGTTTCACCCTTGTGATATTTTTAATATTTATTCCTTTTTTAAAATTTCACATCCTCTAAATTTTTGAACATTGGATTGAAAGGACAAATTCTGTAGAAAGGTGAAGAACTCAGGAAAAAGAGAAACTTGGTTTTTTCCCATGTCCAAAATGTTGGGAAATAACGCAAATTCCCGATAAGCCAGATTTATGCGAAAGCAAGAATAGAAAAATAACACACAAAATTTGATAACGGAGTTCGGCCAATCTTGCTTACTGCCTCCGACCTCGTCATAGATCTTTTACTGAAATGTGAGAAATTACAAAAGGTGTTTACAACACTCACAACTCAATTACAACCAAGAAAATTACTCTCAATTTTCTCTCACAAAAGCTTTTCTCTCTAAGCTTTTCTCTCAATTGGAATGAACACTTTTGGATGGTTAATTCATTACAATTACACATCTATTTATACAGGAAAATTCACTCCTTGAATTACTCCTTAAATTAATGGTTCCTTGAATTGCTCCCTAGAATTAAGCTCCATGCTTTACCTCTCATTTTGTTCCATGTTTTGCTTCTTAATTTGCTCCTTAAATTAAGGAGCTTTTATAACAATAATATCTAACAATCTCCCACTTGAAGACCGATTTCAATGCTCTCACACCTCGATCAATGCAGCAGTTTTTCTAGTCTTTGTTATTTAGTAGACCAACCGGCCGAGCACAACTTCGCTTGTCAATAATCACCACCTTTGTTAACATATCCATTGATTTTTGCTTCCTCGAATCTTCTCTCCAAGATTAACACATCATCTTCTAATAGAGATCTTACGAAGTGATAACGAAGTCCAATATGTTTCGTCTAGAATAAAATGTCAATTCTTCGCCAAGTTGCACGGCACTTCGACTATCACTACGCTAACATTCTTCTCTTGTTTGAATCCCACCCGGCGAACAAACCTCAAGCCATATCATCTCTCTTTACTAGCTTCAAGCACGCTACATACTCTCCTCAGAAGGGATGAGTGACAATTTTCTCTCGTATTTGTGACATCCAACTAACACCGTAGTTCCAACAAGTAAATATATAACCTCAGAGGCTTCTTCTTCGGATCAACTTCACCTCCAAAGTCTCGCATCTACGTATCCTTGTACTTTTAACTCTCCTTTACTAAAGTACAAACACTTTTCGCGTGCCTCGCATACCTCAAAATCCACTCGATCGGCTTCCCCAACGAGTTTTCCCGGATTTGACATAACGCGAACAACTCCACCGTACGTGCCAATGTCCGGTCTTGCATTACGTATTGCGTACATCAAACTTCCAATGGCCGAGCATAAGGAACCTTAGCCATGAATTCTCTCTCTTCCTCTCTCGAGGGGAATGATCCTCGGATAGCGAAAATGACTCAGCTGCGGGCGCTAACCGGCTTGGCATTGCTCACGTTGAATCTATGCAAAACACGATTGATGTACCGCCCGAGATAATGCAGAAGGATCCTTTCTTCTTATTTCTGTGATTTGCATTCCAAGAATCCTTTTGCCGACCTGTCTTTCATGTCAAACTCCTTGACACCGATGCTTCAATCTTCTCGATATCATCCATATCCGAACTCCGTTTACTAACATATCATCAACATAAAGCTTGTAAAATGATATAACCGGACCTATATCTCTTTCAAGAGCAACAATGGTCAAGATTGCACTTCGGAAACCTTCCTCAGGTACGGTTATCAAACTTTCTCGTACTCATTGTCTCGGCTTGTTTCTGCATACACTCTTCTTAAGTCTCGCACACCATGCTCTTCTTCTTCCCTCTTTCTCGAGAAACCTTCTCCGTCGGGGTACATGTATATCTCTTCATCTAAATCTCCACAAGGAATGCAAATTTTCACATCCAACTGCTCAAGATGAAGATCTTCAATGGCTACAATACTCAATACCGATCCGATAGTATTGAGCTTCACAACAAGTGAGCGAAAATGTCACAGTAGTCAACTCCTTCCTTCTCGTCGAAACCCTTTAACAACTAGGCGTGCTTTGTATCTCTTGGAACCATCACAGCTTCTTCTTTCACCCTAAGACACCCATTTGTCATGTTGCCTTCTTTCCCATAGGTAACTCGCCAAATAGTTCCCATGTCCGGTCGATGAGAGATTTCATTTCTTCTTTCATAGCAAGCCCCACTTGTTGAATCGAGTCCGACAAGCTTCATCATAAGATTCGTGCTCCCCTCCATCACCAAGAACATATAGCTACATGTATCTCCCGTTAGGGCACACGAGGTCGGTAAGACCTTCTCAATACAGAGACGGAGTAAGAGGTCGCGTGTCGGAATGTCAGGTCATGCTGTCCAACAAGTTCCCGTGACTCGAGGACTTGTTACAATTGGTTCTATCATAAGTATCTGGGACATCATCTCGCATCTACAAATACCGACTCATTCGCTCCGAGTCATCGCTCTATTTTACGTACGTCCTTATACATCACCCTTTCGTTGAAAATCACATCTCTCACGATAACTTTCTTGTTTTCGCCATCCCAAATACTCAGAACAAACTCATCCTCACCATACCGATGAACGTGCATTCTTGGATTTGGGATCAAGCTTATTCCGCACCCTGATCACCGATATGCACAAATGCTACACGTACCGAAAAACTTTTAGATGTGATAGTTTCACCTCTTTTTCGCCCATACCTCCTCTCCTCGGGTATTCTACGCCCAACGGGAACGTACGGGCCTCGCTGATCAAGTACCGCCGCTGATCGCTTCGCCCCGTAACCGCTTCTAGACCCGACCGTATACGAATGCGTTTCCCGGCTCTTTTGTCAACGTTCGGCTCATACGCTCGCCTACACCATCAGGCCGAGGCGTGCCCCGCACGCTCTTTCCATTCCGATCCCACGCTCATAGCAAAATTTTTGAATCCGTGTCTTCATATTCACCACCACATCGGATCTGAAGCTTTTTGATCTTCAAACCCGTCTCATTTTCCACCATAGCTTTCCATCTTCCGAAAGCCTCAAATACTTCCACTTACGCTTTAGAAAGTAAACCCATACCTTCCGAGAATGATCATCGATGAAAGTCAATGGGCATTGCTTTCCCACCAATGGACGAGACTGGGCTTGGTCCCCAAACATCCGAGCTGAATAAGCTCTAGCTTTTCCTTCTTGGGGTTCTACCACTTGTCCGAAAGCCGACTCTCTTTGCTTTCCAAGTATACAATCTTTCGCACACGTCCATCTCTACAGACTGCAGACCGGAAGTTTTCCTTTGCTGCATAATCTTCATCCCTTCTCACTCACGTGGCCTAATCTCCTGCGTGCCACAGTTCGCGTTTCATTGCCTCGCTACAATTGTGATTGAACAACGTGCTTCGCCGCTGCGTAAAGAGGCCACTTTTCTCGCCTCGAGCAACCTGCTCATTCGCACACTTTGAAATCTTCCAATCATTACCATGGAAGATCAGTAGCAGGCTCTCACTAGCCAACCGCCCCACCGAGATTAAGTTCCTTCGAGGTCGGGAATACGCCCGACATCCTTCGGCCTCCCAAACAGACTCCGTTTAACTTAATCTTCACTACACCTTGCCAATAATAGCACATGGTTGATCATCACCAAGATATACCTTTCCAAGGTTTCCTGGGACATATTTCTCGAAGAATTCTTTCCGTGGAAGAGTACGGAACGATGCTCCGCAGTCTAGCACCCAAGATTCTTCCTTGCTCTCCAAAGAAAGATATCAATGCATCATCTCCTCCCGAGGTGGAAGTAACATTTTCCCTCCTGCCTTCACTTGTTTTCCTTCCTAAGGCATTCTTGCACCGATTTTTGTAAGGTCTTGCCTTCTTCCACAATTCCAACACTCGATAGTCTTCGAAGCATGGAATTATTAGGATTCCTAGATTTGGACCTCCTCGTCTTTCGATCTACCTCGTAGTCGGGCTCTACCACGTCCATTTCCTTTGGTTGAATTTCTTCCCTTCGACTCGTATGCAAACCGAAGAGGCCGGGACGATTCACCTGCCTCTCTCACGCTCTGATCTCTTCACCGAGAACCAAATCACGAACATCGTCAAACCAACTTATCATTTCCCGACGAGCTACTCGCCACAAGTAGCATTCCAGCCTTTCTCGCAGTAGAAGACAAAAGTATCAATGCCGTACTTCTTCATCGAATTAATTTCCACCGAACTCAACCGGGTTGTAACCGTGTCGAGTCTATCGAGATGTCAGCTACCGACGCGCCTTCCGTCATCCGCATCCGAATTGAACAAGCGCCTCATCAAGTGCACTTTGTTCGAGGCCGACGGCTTCTCATACATATTGGTAGAAAGCCGCCATAAGACCCGCCAAGGTCTTTTCCTACATGCTATGTTGAAAGCAACATTACGGATAACGTCAATCGAATAACTCGAGGCTTCCGTCTGTAAGATTCCAATCTTCTTCCTTCATACCGGCTTCTTCCCCGAGAGAGGTTGATATAGATTTCTTTGATACGTATAATCCCTCTATCTCGCATTTTCCAAAACCCGAAATCAGGCCATCAAATCCTCGAGTTTCACCCTTCCTTCATACGCGTCATCGCTCCCACTAAAATCGACTTCTCCTGATCGTTTCTCGACTATTTCTTGCGTAAAATTTAAATCACTACCAATAGCCGATACCAAATTGTCGGGAAATAACGCAAATTCCCGATAAGCCGATTTACGCGAAAGCAAGAATAGAAAAATAACACACAAAATTTGATAATCCGAGTTCGACCAATCTTGCTTACGCCTCCTGACCGCCGCAGATCTTTTACCTAAATGTGAGAAATTACAAAAGGTGTTTACAACACTCACAACTCAATTACAACCAAGAAAATTACTCTCAATTTTCTCTCACAAAAGCTTTTCTCTCTAAGCTTTTCTCTCAATTGGAATGAACACTTTTGGATGGTTAATTCATTACAATTACACATCTATTTATAGGAAAATTCACTCCTTGAATTACTCCTTAAATTAATGGTTCATTGAATTGCTCCTAGAATTAAGCTCCATGTTTTACTCCTTGTTTTGTTCCATGTTTTGCTCCTTAATTTGCTCCTTAAATTAAGGAGCTTTATAACAATAATATCTAACACAAAATTGAGTTGATACTGGGAATTTGTTACGATATTAAAATTATATTTATTAATTTGAATTTCTAGCATTTGATTTAAGCGGAAGTATCTCATAATTCTGGCTATTGTCATTTATATTATATGGTTGTTTTATCCGGATGGTATTTAGGAATACTTTTGGAGTGAATTACTATATTATTTGTTGAATTCTGACCATTTAAACCACACTAGTTATAAATAAAGCAGTAAAATGAAATATGTTCTTAGAACTTGAATGGAAGGCCTATTTCTTGAAGAACCATGAATCAATCATTTTCATTCAGTTTTTATTGTTTTAATAAGATATACGAAGTGACTTCGTATCAGAATTAAGTATTAGTAAGAAGCTTAAATAAAGAAAGAACTCAGTTCAAACATCAATTGATTAATCAGAAAAAGGCAGTATAACAATCTTTAAGTTAGATACAAGGGTTATCATGATGCAAATGAACCATTTTGAAACAAACTTCAAATAGTAGATCCAATCCTCTAAATTGGATTTTGAATAAACAAGCAGTATCATATAAAGTAAGATGGAGAAACTTACCTTTTATGCTTCCTCTCGTGATGATCCGGCAAAGAAAATCACTGAATCTTCTCATAATAAGGTTTTGTTGTATTGCATAAAGCTCTGCACAATCATGCCCATCAAATGACTTAGGGGTTGTGTCTTCACTATAGATCATGGCTCCAGTACGTAAGTTAGGCTCCATAATCATGTTTTTTTCATCACACATCAATGCATGTGTTCCTGGGGACAATGGCCGATTATTTTGCAAATCACCTCCATTTGATCCAGAACCAGTGGTACCATTCCTATCTGGCTGCCTTCCTTCCAAAGAATTATTAGCCACAACATTTTGGAAACCATGCATATGTTGACTCTCTTCTCTCTCTTTATGAGTTTTTCTGATTCTCTCCAGTTGTCTACTTTCTGAAAAGTAAAATTACAGAACCAAAAACAAACTATATTTCTTTAAGTGAATAAAAGATGGAAAACAAATGTTACCATTCAAGAAATGAATCTGCAAATATTTAATTATTATGCATGGTAAAATACCATAACAATCCTAATGTAATCTATACCAGACCTTGCTAAATAGAAGAAATCCACAAATTAATTCAATTTAAACTGTGCTTCACTCACTCTTCCTATTTCAACCACACCAAATACCATTTGATCTAAAAACATTAACTCCAAACTTCTAAAAAACCCCTAATATTGTAGCTTCAAGCAACCAGCAACCAGCATTGTGTCATACCCCTGTGTTTTTAGAATATACCAAAGGGTGAAGTGCCACAAAAATCCCCTACATTAGATCATTTGTGCCGTTTAGTCCCTCAAACTAAAAAGATACCTTGTAAAAAGGACCAATTAAAGACAAATTATATTATTTTAATCATTTTTCATTTAAAATGTTATTATTTTCTATCAACTAATTAAAACACAATTAAAATAGGAGTTTTTATAAGAATAAAGGTGAAATTTAATATGAAATAGTTTGACAAAAAAATAAACAATAATAAAATTCAAAAAAAAAGTTATTTAAATATATATTTTAATTTTTAATAAAAATTTAAAATTAATAAAACTTTAAAATAAAATAGTGGTAATTAACAAATATTAAAAAGTGAATTTTTTCATATTAATTATGACTTTAACATTATTCAAGACTCGTATTTTAATAGTATTTAATCACTTAATAGAAAAATAATAATATTTTAATAGAAAAATCATTAAATAATATAATTATTCTTAATTAACCTTTTTTAAAAAAATCTAAGGGACTAAATATAATAAACTAAACAACATAAATGAGATAATTTAAGGGACTTCTGTTGCATTTTTCTCTATACCAAAATGGCTGTTCACATTCATTGGTATCAATGATTACAAGTTATATAACATGGGAATGCTTACTAAAAGATTTTCAATTCTACTTCTAGGTCTCTGTTTGTTAAGGTGTTAATGGAAGAACTCTTCACGGTGAATTCTGGCTTTCAGTTTGTTGTTTTAGTTCTATTGTGTAAACTCCTCGTGTTGTTGAATGAAATCCGTATACTTTGACCAAAAAGAAAATGTAATAACCATTACGTCAAGTAATTAATTAGTTATTTAGTGATCTGCAACCTGCAAACATGTTGGCAGCTTCCCCTGAAACCATAACCAAAAGTGAACAGAGATCTTTCACGTCCTGTGGCTGGAGAATATTCGCCAATGCAGATCTTCATTCGTGAATGTAAATGATAATAAGTTGAAAGAAAGATAAAAAGCAAAGAAACAATGAAAAATGAAAGAAAAATATCCAGTAACATGCAGAAGAAAAGTGCTAATACCTGTATGTCAATTTTGAACTTCCCAATGTGGCTTTGTTGGCCTCACGAGAAAAAGAAAAAGGTAATGGAGAAGCATTGAGCAGAGGAATTCTTAGATTATTTTGCTGTTACAAAGATGCATGCATACCTTGTCAGCAATATGAAAAGGTTAAAATAAGAAAATATATGTAATATTACAGTTTACAACAACTTGAGATTTTATAGTTTGCCCTAAAAGACTGACAATCATTAACATACTCTTCAAATAAATATTACATGAACCAGGTGAAATCTGGAGATATAGGCACTAGAATGAGAAGGAAAAAAGATGGAAGAAAATACCAAGCAAAAACCTTTTAAAGCCTAATAGGAGCCTCTCTCATCCCTCTCTCATCGAATGATTTCAAAGAACAATCATGTATGTGCTTGAGTCTCTGCAGTAGTTTACCAATAGGTATTCCGATACATCATACATACTAATTTTGTATTCGAGTGACATAAGTACCTTTTGACCTTGTGCAATCATGTGATTGGCTTCATCTTTGGCTCCTATAGCAAAACGGAGCTGGTGATCTTTCCTTTTCCTGGATACTAGAGGGGTCCCATAGCCAGAGGAGCCAATGGCCCCATTAATGGCTGCATTGGCTGCCTGCTGGATATAAGGTGTGGTATTGTGGTCTTCATGAAACAAGGCTCTTCTTTCGTCACTTCCTTCAAAGTTCTTGCAATCACAACATTTACAATTTTCAGAGCACAGAATATTGGCTTGAAAGCACTCACAATACTTCTTCAGGCATCCTGATTTCTTGCAGTTACATCCTTTATTGTGCTTTCCTGCAGCTTGAACTTCAACTGTGTCTTCCTATGTTTGTTTTCAGATAACAAAGATTAAAGCCAAGCTCAGCCAGGAAAGCAAATAAAACCACAAAACCATTAGTCAAAAAGAATAAAAAAAAAGTTATCAAACCATTCTGCCTGCTTCCTCTCTACTAAAAATCATTAGAGTAAATGGACAAATTCACATTCGAGCTTTTGCAATTTATGCATTTTCATACATATACTTTCAATTCATGCAATTAACTACTTAAACTTTTGGATTGTATGCAATCTATTTTAAGCTATTTCTGTTCATGACTGTAAACCATTAGTCAACCACAAGTTTCACACATTTCAAGTGTGTAAGGTTGCATTGTTTTATAAAACAATATCAAAATCCACACTTAAGATGTTTGATTATTTGCTTTTGGGGATGGCTCTGCTGTGTGCTTTACACAAGTTGGACTCTACTAAATCAAGTAAATGGAAAGGATAATTTAAGGTATGCCTTTTCAGAGATTTGAAATTATCTTCACAAGTTGTGTCATCTCATCAACATAGTTTCCAACGAAAGCAATGAACTTGATACCAATACTGAGGAATTTTCTGAAAAATGATGGATTTCTTAGACGTACCATGGACTTAAATCCCTAAAGACATTTGAATGCTCTCTACTCTAGAAGATAGAACTTTCTCAAACCTTTTCTGTTTTCTTTTCCTAATCATTGAGTAGTTTTTTTTACTAGCTAGTTGTTTTTTTTTTTTGGGGTACTAAAAAAAACTCAAACCTTTACACTCTTTAAATTCAAATTTTATGGTTGACTAATGGTTTGATATCCACAAACATAAATAGTTTATAATATTTGATCGCATATAATCAAAAATATTATTTAATTGTATAAACTGGGGGGGGGAAGAAAGTATGAAAAGGTATAAATAGTGAAAGGTTAACTGACAATCAGTCTATTTTCTCAAATAATTAATGTAAGTCTACTTAGGAGAAGTGATCAAATCAATGTATACAGTGAATCACAGTTAGAGGCCCCAAAGAGAAGACTTATCAATATAAGGATTTTTTCCCCTTTTTAAGTATTAGCAGAACTTGAATCTGATAAATTACTTGAGTTTCATAATTCCCACAAGTTATTCATGGTATTCATATGAGACATCCATGCTTTTATGCTGTGAACTTGAACACCTACGACATTCAAATGGAAGCCTAGCAAGCAACCCAACAACATATGTCATGAATATGTTAGCAACTTTCCACAGGAATTAAAATGTATTTCAGGAAATTTTCTGCATTCAATTTGGTGGAGAGAATTTCAGGACCTAAAAAATTGGATAGCATAGAAATAAAAAGTTGCATAGTTGTAATTTAAAAGTTTTACAACAAATATACCATGTCCTTGTAAGTAATAGTTGAAGAACTAAAACCATGTTCCTGAGTTCTACAAAGAATCACGAGCACAGTATAAACAACATTACTCATGGTTGGTGGCTTGGTGCAAGTTTATCCTAAGCAATATTTTCGCAAAATCAAAACTAAGGTAACACATATACACCTTATCATCCTGAGATTCATGTGGACTGCTTGCAATCTTTGGTCTGAAAGCATTTGGATTACGCTCTATAATTGCTCCCATAGCATGATGCCTTGCAGCATCATTTTCCACATTATTGTGACAATTTAAGCAGCTGCAGCCATCACAATAAATCCCAGTCGCAAAGCACTCACAATATCTAACAAATAAAACAAATTAGCTTCGTAGTAATAAAAAGGATAAGATAAAAACATATTGACCAAAACATTATATCTGAGTTCCAGATGTAATTCAAACTAGGAAAGTTGTAAAGAAAGAGATACATATATCCACCTGATCCAGAAAAGGAAAAGGTCACCCAAAAAACTATTACGATGTGCATGAATAAGAAAAAAGCCATACAAAGGAATAAGGTAGGTCCTATTGTTTTAAGAGAAGTTAGAAATGCAGATATAAGATACTGATGAGTTTAATCAAAACCATTCCATATTCTCTAAAGTGTAAATCAATTAAAGAAGATTTAATATAAGTTGTTGGATTATAATTTAACAAATGAGCCCCAAGAAAGCTCCAGAATTAAAACAAAATGTGAGAATCATTTTGGAAAAATAGTATAGTAGTGGCATATGTTTGCCATTTGGGAAAGGATCTAACACTATACATTCTTGGACAACAAAGTCGACGACGTACTTACAATTTCAGGCATTTAGAGTTTTTACATCTACATTGCTTTTGCTTCTTTGGAGTACCATCTTTTGCTTCAATGCAGGGATGTGATCTAGGAGAGTCATGTTTTTTTGCCCTGGAAGAAAGTATATGCAATTGTGAAGAAAAAACCATGTTTATTTTGTCATAATAAGCAGAAAAGATGCTCATGTTTGAGAACTGATAAATAGCAAACACAAGGAAGACAGCAAATTGTCATAGAGTTATTGATGAGATCTAATTTCTAATTTCTGACTTGTGATTTTATCTTATGTCCTCCAGGCCTTTTTTTTAAATAACTAAACAACTCACGCACTCATTAAGATTCCAAATTAGACATTACCATTCTTACAACTTTACGATTGGAGAACTACATTGTTATGATTGATTAAAAATAATATTAGGTTTGTTAGTCAAAATAGGAGGTGCCTAATTTAGAAGAAAATTCATGGAAGGTGGCTTACCATATTGTCAAAGATGGAGGTGGCTAACCTTGTTTGAATAAAGAATAGGAAAATTAGGTAGTCTAATTTTGTTGAATGAAGAAATGTTTGGCATATGAAATAAGAACTTGAAGGCTATAAATATGGCTTCATTTCTTCATTGATAATCATCCCAAAAATAGAAAAAAGCTTGTATGAGAAGTTCTTGAGTGAGAGAATTTTGTGGGAAAATTCTCTTGGGCTTGTAATTGCTCTTGTCTTTTGGGTGTGAAAGAAAATTACTGAGAGTGTGGTTGTAACAATTTTCCACATAGTGAATTTTTCTCTGGTTGTCTTTTGACAACGAAAGTGGTTTTTCTCTAATTTGGAGTTTCCACTATAATTCTTGTGTTGTGTATTATCTATTTCTCTGTTATTTGATATTCTTCAAAGGAAGATCTTGGGAGGGAGAATTTGTGATTATACCATTTTATCCAAATTTCCTAACAACTGTATCGAGCCAATTTCAAAGAAAGAAGGAGAAATGTCGGGAGTCGAGATTGACATTGAGAAATTTGACGGGAGAATCAATTTTGGCTTGTGGCAAGTACAAGTCAAAGATTTGTTGATCCAATATGGGTTACACTGAGGCGTTAAAGGAAACCACTTGTTAATGTATCGAGTCCAGAAACCAATATAAGTGATGAAGATTGGGAAGATCTTGATCTAAGAGCCAAGTGCAATTGGCTTTGTTTGGCCAAAAATATTCTTGCAAATGTATGGAATATCTATGGCCAAAGAACTCTAGGAAAAGCTTGAAGAATTGTATCAAGCAAAGCGTTTCAAATCGGGTGTATTTGAAAGAAGCGGTTTCATACTTTGCGTATGAATGAAGGAACTATTATGTCGACCATCTAAGTATTCTCAATGGTATTGTCTCCGAACCCGAAACCATCGAGTTAAACTCATGATGAAGATATAGCTTTAAGGCTCATCTCAGTCTCTTCCATCTTATGATCACATGAAACCTATCTTGATTCACGGAAAGGAGAAAATAATTTTTTCGTGGTTACTAACAAGTTGTTTTCTAAAGAAAAAAGGCCTAGCGAGTGGTGAAAGAAATGTTTCGCACGAAAAACTCGGCGTGGTAGTCGATAAACCGAAAGAAAAACAATTTCATGAAAAGAAGATAACACATTTGGGGTGTGGACAATCCGGGCACCTCAAAAGAAATTGTCCAAAGTGGTGGAGCGATCCTGAAGCTCAAATACCGACGCTGGTGACGCTTAATAGTATGTGTTTTTCAAAGACTATAGTTACGCTTTGAAAAGAGCGTGTACATCCTCATGGCACGCCGCTAGTCTCTAAATATTGCCATGAAAGAGGCATGTTACCGGTACCGGTCCATAAGTTTCGCACACGGGCATTGGCTTGGTATAGATGCAAGGTGTGCGGTGGAAAGGATGTCACGATCGATGAACTCTCAGAAAATCAAGTGTGAGATTTGCACCATAAATTTCACAAGTTTTTTTTTCGACACGTAGCCGATGTGAAATTCTTAGAATTGGTGATTAATTCTAAGCTCGTGTACTCTTTATGGTGGAGTATGATAATTTCGGTGTAAAGAATTATGGTCATGGAATAGACAGTGTTGTAGTGGTAACCATGTTTATTTTTAATCAAGGTGGAGATTGTTATGATTGATTAAAAATAATATTAGGTTTGTTAGTCAAAATAGAGGTGCCTAATTTAGAAGAAAAATTCACAAGGTGGCTTACCATATTGTCAAAGATGGAAGTTGCCTAACCTTGTTTGAATAAAGAATAGGAAAATTAGGTAGTCTAATTTTGTTGAATGAAGAAATGTTTGGCATATGAAATGAGAACTTGAAGGCTATAAATATGGCTTCATTTATTCATTGATAATCATCCCAAAAATAGAGAAAAGCTTGTATAAGAAGTTCTTGAGTGATAATTTTGTGGGAAAATTCTCTTGGGCTTGTAATTGCTCTTGTCTTTTGGGTGTGTGAGAAAATTGCTGAGAGTGTGGTTGTAACAATTTTCCACGTAGTGAATTTTTCTCTGGTTGTCTTTTGACAACGAAAGTGGTTTTTCTCTAATTTGGAGTTTCCACTATAATTCGTATGTTGTGTATTATTTATTTTTCTGTTATTTGATATTCTTTAAAAGAAGATCTTGGGAGGGAAAATTTGTGATTATACCATTTTACCCAAATTTCCTAACACTACACATTTCCAGGAACCCATCGGCTTGTTTTACGGTTTGATAATTAAACACGGTCGTAAAAAGATGAGATGATCACCGACCTTTCATCTGTGTTTTATGAGATGATCACCGACCTTTCATCTGTGTTTTGTTGATTCACCTAATTACACTATTATCCAAAACCGTCACAATACCTTCAGCCACACTACTACTCTTCTACAATTCTTTATCCTCCTATATTGCAAAATAGGATTATATTATATTCCTTTCTCAAACTACAAAATTTTACTCAACATACCTTTCTAATTTTTATTACTTATAAATTTTAATTACCAAAATACAAAATTTATCACCAAATCATCAAGAAGAAGATAGAACTTACACGGCGTGCAATGTCTGTATCGGAAGCTTCTTGACAGTGTGCGGAACTTCACGCTGTGGTGTCAGAGGTATATTCGGTCGAGGTATAAATTGCGGAGTCTTCCATGGCCTGTGAGACTGAACTTGAGGTTGAAAAGGCGGCTTTTGCGACCGATGCTGTAATTGAAAGTGTGATTGCAACTTTTCTGGCGACTGTGGAAGAGATCGTAGCAGCTGTGATGAAGACGGTGTCGGTGATGATGACTGTAACCTTCTTTGAGTGTCCAACCGCTCCTGAAACACCATCTTGGCCGCAAAATCCAATTGCCTAGCGAATTTCTTCGGCGTGGAATCGGTAATTGTTTTGGTTTTCTCCATTAAATCTCAAAAGACACTAAGCAAAATCATACAAAGAAAAATCAACAAAATTTTATATATTTCAGTTTTACATTCGGTTACAAAAACGAGAATCCAAATATTCGAGTCACGATCAAACAATTGCGAAAAGGAGCCGCTTCTAAGCTCGCCAGAAACTGACACCGCACACCGGCGGAGTAAACTGTCCTGTGCAAGAGAATCGAAGTTTTCGCCAGAAGCTGAACAGAGATTAGCAGATAGCGGTAGATGTTATTTAAATAATCTTTCTTATCTTATTGGGCTTTATTTCAAATGGGAGTTTTTGTTATATTGGAGGGTTCAAATCAATATGAATAATAAAAGGACATCAAAGAGATTAGTTTAACGGTTGAGATGGAGAGAGTGAAAGGCAATGAAGTTGTTAGCAGCCGTTGGATTGACACGGGAGGTTTAGGTTTTTGTGCCGGAAAAAGATGGCAGTGGAATTTGGCGCTAACAATATCAGGAAAGTAACAGGTATTAGAAGGAATCTACACGTGTACGGGTATTTTCGCTTCTGGCTCAATGAGATTCAGAATCGACGGTTCAAATTTAAAACTTTAAATGCTTTTTTCTTGAACAAAACTTTTATTTCCTTGACCTAAGTAACGTGTTTTTTTTTATAAACTCCACTCTACAAAGAATGCTTGGTTCCATGGCGGCTAAAAGATAAAACCACGTCGTTTCTGCAGATTTACCTTATGAACAGTTTTTTAGTTTTCCTTAAAAATCAAAATGAACGAACGTGTGTTATTCACTGAATGACGCACGTACATATTTACTGTGATAAGAAAATAGATGAGTCCAATTTACACATCTCACTTTTAATTGCCCACCGTGCCACAAATACGTGAAAAAAATTATTTAAAGAGTGATTTATTACCCAAAAAAAAAAGTGTACAATTTTTTTTTCTATTTGTCAATTATTAGTTACATATGGATATAAACATGATTATCGCAAATTTTAAGTCGTTGATTTCGAGAACTTTGCTCTCGAAAATTATCATTTTTGGCCAAATTCACTTTTCTTTCTTTCTTAAATAACGACATCATTTTTGAAAAAATGAAATACAATTATGTCCTTCATCAAGTTTATATACATTGATTCTTCATTCTTTATACGAATCAATTTTCTGTCACATTACAGAAGTTACTATCTTTCACAAAATCAACTTACGATCAAAACCTCTTTTGCTCTAACTTTTTTTTTTGTAGATTTTCATATGTTGTTGTTCATTCTTTTTATTTGTTGTTGATTATTTTCGTTTAAGATATTTGAACTTACTATTTTTTTAAGTTTATTTTTGGTATTTGTTTTGCAATTTTCGTACTCCATTTTTTTTCATTTTTTTGTTTTTTATGCTATTTGTTGTTTATTTAGTATTATGTATGAGTTCATTTTTTGTATTAATCAGTGATCATTATTTCTAGTTCATTCGTTGTGTTTTGGTTGTATTTTCATCTCTAGTATGAATATATTATTTTAACTAATTTATTATCATTTTTTCTCATTTGTTGTTCGATTTTCTTTATTGCTTTATTTTCTAATCATGTTTGTATTTCGTTGTGACGAATGTAATGTTTCTAATGATTTGTCTTCATTTTTTTTTTCAATTTTCTATGTTCGTCGGTTTTCTAGTGGTGTTTGTAGTTTTTCGTTTTTAGATTTGTTTATTTCTCTCGACAGTTTGATTTCTATATTCATTCTTAAGTGTTTACGTTGTTTCTTATTATTTAAAAAACAATGGAGTTTTGTTTTATTTGTGGTATATTAGTGTTGCTTATTGATATTTGAATCATGAGTTTATTATAAGTTGATTATCAGTTTATTAAGATGATTAGTAGTTATTTTGTTAATATAATATAAGTAATTACATATTTTTTTATAAGATGTAACTATTTACATATATTTTTATATTGTTGAATTTGTGTATATATTATTTGTTATTTAATTTAGGAAGCATATGTATACTATATGTTTTTGTTACAAGTTCTATTCAATACAATACTTTTTTTACTAACATGTAACAATTTACGTATGATTCAGGATGAAACATGTTATATTCTTATATGTACTTAGGTGTTTTCTATTTAATTTATTTATTTATTGTTTAGAATTAAAGTCCTAATTAATTATGTTTATTAATTTGTTTTGTTTAATTTACTTTTTTATATTTTTATATTTTTAGATGAAGAATATTGGAATTTGAATTAATTGATAAGTCTATGAAGCCGCATTTTAGTGCTCATCAACCCAAGCTTTAGTTATTTGTTATTTTCTTATTTATTTGATTATATTTTATATTTTTTAGCCTTGTATTATGTAAATTTTTTTGTTATTATATTTTTATAATTTGCTTATTTAGAGAATAATTTCTCTTTTGGGAATTTGTTAGATGGGATGAACAATGTCATGTCCACTATGGTTGTAGTATTTGACCATATAAAGCGAGTGAAAAAATTAAAAGTGTTTTGAATAAAGATCAAAAAATGAGGTTCTATGATTCATATTTAAGACTGTTCTATAATGTTCTTATCGTTAGAGTTAATAGTTAGTGGATTCATTATGTTCTCTTGATGAAATATTTTCCTTACAAAGTTGAGAAAGAGATGATTCTGTATTGGTGCTAAAGTCTTTTGTTTTTCAAAAATAGAGTTTTGGATTGTAACTAAGTTTGTGTAATGATGATGAGGAGATTGTTGATGTTGGAGATAAAGACAAGTCATTTATTAAGAAGTATTTTTCTAAGCATTCTTCTCTTGTATTGGACATCTTGTTGATTGCATTAGGAAACCAACTACTAGAAGCCTAAGTGGCAAGAAGAAGTCATGTTAATTGAAATTTTTTGATAAGTTTTTCCTAACTAAACATAGAAGTTTTGTGGTTGATATTGATGATATTGTGATAATATATCTGTTGTATTTCTTAGAGTTTAATTTGATTGGAAAGTTAAAGAAAGCATTAATTTCTAAAGAAGATTTGTTGTTAGCTTTTGATCGGGACAATTTTAATAATTGTTTCTGAGGTTATTTGGTATACAATTATCTATTTGAGAGTTTGAATAAAGATTATTTTAAAATGCACCAGCGTGTTCTTGATTTGGATGTTAAGAAAGAAAAAAAGGGAAGAATATGAAGAAGGTTTCCTTTAAGTAAGATGATAGAGTTTGTTTTTAGATTCTTGATCCTAGTTTATCTTTTCAAGTGTGGATTTATGAAGCCATACGTGATATTAGTCTTTTAGATGCCACTGTGTTGAATGATATGAAATCAATAATATTAAGGTGTACTTATTTATTAGTACAATTTTAACACATTCAAACTATTTTTTAGAAACCTTATCCAATAATATATTTTCTTTGAGAAATTATTTATTTCAATTACTTTTGATTTTATTGATTGTTATTATACTAATATATTTAAGTACTTACATCTATTTCATTTTTGAATATAATAGGTTACATATTGACGTAAAATTCATATCTATGCTTGACCTTGAACATAAGCTATTACAACTATAGATTTTGTTATTATTTTTAATTATTATCTTAAAATTGTTATTATGTCAATGTATGTATCGACTTACATCTAATATATGCTATTCTTTTCTTATTTTTAAATGCGTGTTAGTACTATTTTGTCTTATAAAAGTGCTCCATGTTTCCAAAATCTCCTTTATCATTTTGAAATATTGTATTATAACAAGGTTACCACATTTGAAGCTCTAAAGGTTCCTTCTCAAGAGCAATATGATATTAATGCAAATGTTTTTAAGGAGAGGTTGGATGAGCATAAAATGTCTCATGAAGAATCTTCACAAGGGAATGTTAAGATGTCTTCACCTGATATTAATTTTGGTTCATTATATGAAAAGATTTGTCATTATTTTGATCATAAGTTAAGCAAGCTGGGATGTTATTTTTATAAGAAATTTAAGGAACTAAAGTGTTATTTTGATGAGAAGTTGTTTAAGCATAAGGGAGTCATTGATGATATGTTGAAGGTAATTTACTTATGTAGTTTCATCTTTTATTTTATGTAACTATTTACATGTTTTTAGAAAATTTGTAGAGCACTACATTTGTTAACCTTTTGTATTTTATATGTATTTTGCAATCACAACATACTCTTAAGGCTTTCAGATCTACACTTAATATTTCTTTTACACCTGTTGGCCTTAATAAGAAGGGTGAGTTCATGGAAAGGATGAGTAGACAAGTCATCTTTTGATATTAGCAATGATTTTAGTTTTTCATAAGCCATTTTTTTCACCTTCTCGTTCACTTCTTGTGAACTAAATCTCAAATTGGATATGTACAATCAGTTGGATCAGCATTGCCAACTATATTATTCTAGTTCAAGGACAAGGTTTGATGCTCTTATTTATTCTCTAAAATCAATTTGTAATTTTATACGGGGAAGGAAAAGGAAAATAATTAAACCATCAAGAGCTGTTTGTAGTCTATATTACTATCCTTACAAGAAGGGTCTTCCTATTTGTAAGGTATATAAGTGTCAGTAATATTCGTGAATAAAACATCCAAATATAATCTTAGTTTCTAGAGGAGTCTTTAGACAATATTTTTTAAGCCAAAGAACCTATCGAGCTCTAACAAACACATCTTAGGTATATATATGTTCCTATACATGTTAGATTTCATATTAGACACATAAAAATATTTTGCATATAAGTCACTTGATTGATCAAGACATATTTATATCGATCAAGGTGGTAGATCGGTAAAAAATCAATCTATCTTGACTAAAAAATCCCTAAATTAATTTTCAATTGAAATAGATCCATCGGGGGATTAATGTTTGATAGATCGACCACTAGATCGATCAAAAATTGAGTAGATCGATCTACCTATTTTAGAATTTATTTTTTATTACAGTAGATCGATTGATGATTGGTTAGATTGATCGACCTTTTTGGTTCCATCGATCAAGCTTGACTTAGATCAATCGAGTGGCCAAGTTTTAAACTTTAACCTAATATTTGCTTGAGCTAAATATTTCAATTACTATTTTGTCTCTATTATTTACTGCTCTATGAATCATTTAATTGATATAATTGTAATTGAACTTTAACCTAACATTAGGTCTTCAATCTTTCCTATATAAAGAACTTAATGCTCCATATTTTATTCAACCACAATTGAAGCAACTTTTGCATTCTATGCTTTCTCTTTAAATCTATTTGGACAAAACTATTCTATTAGGCCATTTTCATTAGTTAATTTATCAAACAGTTTATAGTTGTGTTTGATTGATTGACATACCTACAATATTTTAGTTATTGTGCTTAAACATTTGTTCTAGTGTTTCTAGTGATTTTGATTTACTTGTTATTCTATTAAATCATCTAACTAGGGTTTGTCATTGTTTAATCCACTCTAAGATACACATTGCACTTGTGTTTTTGTGTTGACTTTTAAGGTGTCAATTGAACAGGTTTGATAACTAGCGTGACTTGAGTTTCAAAATGTTTGTTTAAATCTAAACGCGTTTCTTATAAATACTATGAAAAAAAGTAGAGGCTTGTAAGCAAGTTCCTTGAAGGCATTACCTTGATAGGTATTTTGAGTCCTAACCTTATAATTGAGCATATTTTCATAGTTGATAGTTTGTTGGTCTGTTGGACTGGTGGTTTTCCTCTTAGGTCATTTTTGTAGCCTAGATTGTTTCCACCTAAAAATATAGTGTATTATTTTATTTTTTTACATTATTTTATTTACATGTGATTTCATGTTTTAGCTGTCTGGGAAAATTTTAATTTGTCATTGTTTGCTATTTATCTATTCACCCTTTTCTAATTAATTAGATCTATAATTAAATAAACTTTTAATTGGTATCAAAGTAGGTCATTAAATTTACTTAGTGCTTTCCTAAGAGCTTGTTATGGATCATATGAAAGCGGTTCTTCTTTAACCTATGCACCTTACTTTGATGGGTCTAATTACCTATATTGGAAGGCTTTTATGAGAGAATTTATACGATCTATAGATGAAAATGTCTAGAACTCTATACTTTATGGTTGGGAACCACCTAAGGTTACCAAAAATAATGTAGTCACTCTCAAGCCTAGGAAAGATTGGACCATTGAAGATAAAACTGGTAGTAATTGGAATCAGAAAGATATTAATGCTATCTTTAGTGCTATGTTTGCTAATAAGTTTCATCGTATCTCTCATATTGATACTACTAAGCATGCTTGGGATATTTTAGAGGTTGCACATGAGGACACTATACAAGTTAAACGGACTAAATTTCACATGTTTTATACTCAATTTGAAAATCTCAAGATGAAAGAAGATGAAACCTTTTCTAAATTCTATGCTAAATTAAGTGATATTGCTAATTCTTCTTCTTATCTTTGTGAGAAAATTGAGGAAATCATATTGGTTAGAAAAATACTATGCTCTTTACCAAATCACTTCCACACAAAAGTCACCACAATAGATGAAAGCAAATATGTTGACACCATTAAAATTTAAGAGCTAGTTGGCTCATTTCTCACTTTTGATATGAGCTTTCGAACTCCTACAAAGAACAAAGGTGTTGCTATCAAAGAAACAATGATTGAGGATTGTGACAATGATGATGAAGAACTAGCATTTATAGCCATAAGATTGAAGAAAATATTTAACAAAAAGAATCCTCAAAGTAAAGGACAATCAAGTCATCAAAAGGATCAAAATTTGAAAGAACTCAAATCTATGAGTTCCGAAGATAAGAAATCTAAACCCACTGGACTTGAATGTTTTGAATGTATGGGTTATGGTCACCTTACAACTAAATGTGCAAACAAGAAAAAAAACTAGAAGAGCTCTTAATGCTATGCTTACTGACTCTGATATTGACAATGAATTCCAATTGAATCAAAACAATGACACCAACTTTCTGTCATTTACTGCAATAATTGGTGCACACTCTAGTAAGTCTAATATTGATTCTGAAAATGAGAAAAGTGACTTTGAACTCTTAATAAATTTAATGTTACTAACATTGATGAATTATTCATAGTTTTAGTAGGATGTAGAAGGGAAAATGATAGGTTACTTGTAGAAGTAATTAGACTTAATAAAAAAAACTAAAATCTAATGAAATAAATGCGTTGGTACTTGAAAAAGAAAAAAAAAACTTGATTTGTTTAAGTGTTTTAATAGTCTAAATTCAAGTCTTGTAGGTTTAGAATAAGAAAAACAAAATATGGTGCAAGAAAATGAAAAATTCAAAGAAGTAGTAAAAATGCTAACCATTGGAGCTGAAACGTTGAACAAAGTTCTGGATTATGGAAAGCTAGCGAGAGACAAGAGAGGATTATGATATATAAATGAGCACATTAAGCCACCTTCTTCAAAAACAACACCGTTTGTCAAACCTTCAAACATGTCCATGCTATACCACCAACATTAAGAACTAATTTAGTAAGGTCTTCTAACTCTACTCCTACTATATCTTACTGTACACAAAGAACAATTGCACATGTGATTAAAAACATGTTAAATTTATGCATGTTTTCCATAACTGTGATAGGAAAGGTCATATTAGACCTAATTGTAGATTTCTTGTGACATATCCATATTTTAACAATGCCTATCATACTCGATATTCTAAAATTAATTTTCTTCAACCATACCTGGATGTTGCATCTCCATGAATGACGAAAAATAAAAGTAAAGGAAAAAATAAAGCTAAATCTAAAATCATGTCAAAAATAACTCAATTGAATCCAAACCGATAAATATTGTGAAACCAAAATTCAAGAAAATTTGAGTTAGGAAATATTACATTTTTTGGACAACTAATTATTTCTCTATTTCACCTTTCACTTAGGAATTTTTATTTTGCGATTTATTGACCGCAAAATGTTAGTTTGATTAGTTTAATAATTTATTTCTAAGTTTGAATTTAGTTATTTGATTCATAAATTTATTTTAGTTTATTTAAAATTTTATTTAAAAAAAATTCAAGGGAGTAGAATTATTTTAACATTGAAATAAAATTCAAATATTATTTTGGATCAAGAAATACATAACTTGGTTTATTTTGATTAATTATTCATTGTGTAATTGAATATATTGTTCTATATATTTATATTTTTCCTTATATCTAGTGATCGATGTTAACAAAGAACTCACTCACACATTCACTGGACAAATAAGTATGTCTTGCTTAAAGTTCATAATTAATTATGTGAGATCTTAGAGCCTGAGATAACCTTAACTGTAGAAACTGTGCCTAAACTTTATATTTTATATTATAAAAATTTATTATAAAGAGACATGTAGTTTTGAAAGGGCTATTTATTGTGACGTGTGAAACCACCTTAGTGAGCGGAAAAGGCTATCTCACAATTAGTGTGAAAGTTATCATATTAAGAATTTTGTCTTATGCATAATTCTTTGCAAAAAACAAATAAAGAAACAAAAAATATATACAAAAATAATTCATACACAAAAAGAAAAGGCCACAAATGATTATACAAAAAGAAAAATAAATAATCAATCCCTCATATAAAAAATGATCATAAATAATGAGAGGGAATTCAAAATAATAATTATTTAATTTCTCTATTGGTAAGTAAAATCTTATTTTGTCTAAGTTTGAATTCAACTACAATTCTTTCATGATAGGTGATACTCCCTTCCTTTAAACCTCTCATAACTAATCATCAATGGACTAATTGACATACTGTTATGGTTTCAATATTTTTGATACTTTGAGCAATTGTCAATATGTCACCATATGTGTTGAAGAATTATGTGTGATTTATCAAAATACTTATGCATACTATGAATAATTTAATTTTGTTAAAGAATGAATTCTATTTCAAAATTGATTATTTCAGTGAAGTTCATGTTTAAATAAATCTACTACCTTGATTTTAAAAATGGATATTTTTATTAAATCTTTATCTGGATTATTTATTTATTTTTTTGAGTTTATGTGAAAAATTTGAGTAGATATATAACTTAGAGGAGTTTTTAAAGTTTTATAAATTATGATTGTCAATCAGTTGACATTATTATCGATTGATCAAAATATGAATATTGATCGATCAACATTAATCGTAATCGATCAAATGGATTTAGTTTGTATACTCTTCTTTTTGCCTCAACCCTACAAACTCTACCCCTTTTCTCACGCCCCTCCTTCAATTTTTACTCAAAACTCCATCAAATCCACTCATTTTAGCTCCTATTTTAGTTAGAATTGATTGCTATTCACTTTTCTAGCATCAATCTCAAAAAAAAAAAAACAAAAATTACATTCAAGCATAAATCATTCCAAACCTTTTTCTCCATTTTCCTTTATTTTCTCTTCAAACCACACTTTTTATGACTCAATAATTGTCATATATTCCCATCTTATATTCCAATAACGTTTTTTTTACCTTGATTCTAAATATTTTGGAAAAATTCATTTAGTTTGGGTTTTTTTCAATTTAAGGGGTATTTTTTTCTTTTCGGGTTTGTACTCAATTTTCTTATGGCTGTTAGGCAACATAAAATTTCTCATGGTGCTCTTGATCCACATTCAACTCAATGGTGAGATGAATCTGAATTAAGGTATCAAACTACTTTGCCAAAATGTCCAATTTTGTATGAACGTGGAATAACTTGAATTGAGTTTCACGAAATAGGTATCACGTGAGCTATTAGGGCTTTGGGTTGGAAATCATTGTTCACACCTACAAAATAATGTTTCCCTACCCTAGTTCACGAATGTTATGCGAATTTTGACCCAAAACTTCATCACCCTGAGCCAATGAATTATAAGTTTTTCTTTCAACCAGAGGATCCAAACTTTTTTGCCTATCATGAACATGGGGATGCTGATTTTATCATGGAAGAGTATAGCATTTCCATTGATTATATGTTAATTTAAATTTCTATTTCACCCAATTTTGGTCTTAATGCTACACAACTATACAATCCTAGTGAATTCACTCCTTTTTCTCGGGTTTTGAATAAGATGGTATGTACAAATATGTTACCATCAAAGCACTCTTTTAAGATTAGATATCTATATGCCAAGGTATTATATTGTATTGAAAAATGAATTGGCTTCAGTGTAGGTACAATCATTCAAGAAGAAATTGTAAACCAATCTCAGATTGTTAACCCGAGGATCGGTCTTTGTTATGGTTGTCTCATCACCCAATTGATTCTAGATGCGACACGAATAAAGGATTATGATTATATACACCTGATGGGTGCATTATAAATTCAACCATATCAAGATCATTTGCCCAAACATTAAAGAGACATAGATCCACTGATGTTTGTACCAGTGGAGGAGAAGCAACTGATATTAGAACTAGTGATAGAGCTACAAATGATATTTTTAGGGATGAAGATATAAAAAATATGCTTGCCTCTGAACCTTCTCTTCAAGACTTGTTTAAAAATGAAGTACATACAAGAATGGTAGCACTATCAACCAAAGTGGATGGTATGGAAGAAAGGATGATTTCCATGGATGAATGACAAAAGGAAATTTATTCCATGATCAAGGACATCCATTCACAGTATGGGTTTCAACCTCCAGAATAATGATTTATCTTTATCTTAAGTTATTTTTTTGTACTATTCTATTGGTTGTTTCGAAGCCATTTTGTTTTGCCTTTTCATGTTTTGAAGTGTTTTATCTGTTTGCTATTGTACATATATAATATCAATCAATACACTACATTTGCTTCACCTATTAGTATGTACTTCATATGTATCTTGCTTATTTTCTTGAATCTACTTTTAGATTTCATATTCATCTTAAATAAAAATGCAACATCATGCTTATATTCTTCTTGAGATGTTTATTCATATAACAGAAAGAGGGAGAAAATTGAAACTTCAGTTGAAAAATCTACTAAAATTGGAGAACAATTTTAGGGGGAGAATTACTTGGAGATATTACATATAGGGGGAGTTATGTTCATTAATTTCTATTTATTGATTACTCACCCTTATGAGTATTATTCACTTTTTATTGATATATACACTTAAATAAGGAACAATGAGTCTTTCACGATAAGTTGTTTGGCTATTTTTGTTTTTTTCTTTTAGTGCAATCATGAGATGTTAAGATTTAAGTAAATATGGCTTCACTAGATCATATAATAGTTTCACTATGTAAAATTTATTTTTTCCTATGAGTATGCAGTGAGAGAGATGTTTTGCTACATGAATATGCCAAGGGAGAGATAGTAAGGTTTATAAGTGTTGGCAATATTCATGAAGAAAACATCCAAATGTAATCTTAGTCCATAGGTGAGTCTTTCAAGAATATATTTTCAAGCTAAATAAGCTATCGGGCTCTAATGAACACATTTGGATAGATTGAGACATGTCTAGATCAATTGAGGTGAGTGGATGGATGAAAATAGATCTATCCTGATTAAAAATTCCTTGAATTCATTTTCAATTGAGATAGATCAATAGAGGGATTAATGATTGTTCGATTAAGAACTAGATTGATTGAAAATTGAGTATATTAATATACCTATTTTGGAATTTATTTTTTATTATCCTAGATCGATTGATCTTTTTGGCTTGATCGATGGAGCTTAATGTACATTGATCAAGCGGCCAAGTTTTAATCTTTAATCTAATTTTTACTTGAGCTAAATGTTTTAATTGTTATTTTTTCCTTATTATTTACTACCCTAATATATGTTTAATTGACAAAATTTTAATTGAACTTTATTCTAGCATTATGGCTTCAATCTTTCCTATCTAAAAAACCTAATGCTCTATATTTTATTCAACCACAATTGAATCAAATTTTGGATTCTAAGATTTCTTTCTAAATCTATTTTACAAAAACTCTTATGCTAGGCTTTTTTCATTGGTTAATTGTATTTTGTGGTTGTATTTGATTTATTAAAAAGCCTACAATATTTGAGATATTGTGCTTAAGCATCTATTCTAGTGTTGCTAGTGATTTTGATTTATATGTTATTATTTTAAATCATCTAGCTAGGTTTTTCATTATTTAATCTACTTTAGGATACACATTTACTCGAGTGTGAACAGATTAATCTAACTTTTCAGATGCTAACGGAACATGTTCGATAACTCGTGTGACTAGAGTTTATCAAAATGTTGGTTTTAATCTGAATACCTTGCATGAGTCAACTAAGAAATAAAGTGGAGGCTTATAAGTAGGTTATTTGGGAGCATTACCTTGGTGGGTAGTTTGAGTCCTAGTCTTATAATTTAACATATTTTCATAGTGAATAGTTAGGTGTTACGATGGACCGGTGGTTTTCTCTTAAGTCATTGTTGTGGCCAAAGTTGTTTTCACTTAAAATATCATATGCTATTTTATGTGTTGGCATTATTTTATTTACATGTGATTTCATATCTGGCTGTCTACATAAAATTTAATTTGTCACATTTTCGTTAATTATCTATTTACCCCCACTAACTAATTAGATTCATAACTAAATAAACTTTCACTGTTAGTAATTACAGAATCCAATTTGAGAATTACCCTTTGTTGAAGGAATCTAAGGAGGCTTCAGGTGTAAATGTTGTTGGAAGGTGTGAGGAATTATCAGATGATAATGATTATCTAGCTGGCTAAGTTTTCCCTACTTACATCTTTCTAAAGAATAGGAGGATAAATTTAGATCCTACTTCAATAAAAAATATCCCTATGTATTTATTCTTATTTTTTGAAATTTCTTTAATTGCATTAATAAATAGTTTAGCTTTAGCTAATAATCCAATTTTTTTAGTACAGGAAAAAATCCCTTTTTCATATCATGATATAGATATTACGAAAGAGTTCTTCTTTAGTCCATTTAGGAAGTATGGTGATTGGCTCTTGGATACTATAAGAAGTTCTTTTTATCCCTTTTGTACTCATGTTTGTGTGTTAGTTTCCCATGTATAAAACATGATGTTAATTTATTTTACTTAGTGTATGTGCCTTCCTCTATGTAAGGTTGGTTATTACATATCATGTAATATACACACGCATATAGTTAAGTACCCTTTGTATGCAATTATATTTACACATACCACGAGGGTTAGTTGTCGAAATATGCATACTAGGTTAAGAGTTGTGATTTTTGATGAGCAATCATACAAATGAGTGTGCGAGTGAGCCGACGTTGTCACTCGTGTTTTTGGTTCATTTTGAGTGCAAATATATATGGATTTTACTCAACATTTTTGGAAACAAAAAATTTTTTAGCACCTTACCACCAACCTCGCCACTACCTTTGGTGAGATGGTTGGTAAGGTGGTTGGCGAGATGGTCGTCCAAGACTTTATAAATATCCCATTTTCTCTTATATTAATATCCAAAAAATTCAATAAAGCTCTATCAAATTGATATCTCTTTTTATTTTATTTTTGGATCACTAATATCTTGAGTGTTGTTTGGTATTTAGGATTCATAATTGTGTTAGTAAAATCATGCTTGTGAGTTGTTAATATTCAAGACGATTTTTTCTAATTAGAGTAAAATAACATTCTTAAGCTATGAGTGCTTAAGACAATTTTATATATGTTATTAGAACTTCTTTGTGAGAGTAAACTAAGTTAAATGCTTTGAGTTTTCATATCTCTTGTTATATGCAATAAGAGGTAGGGTGTTTAAGTTTGAGGGTAGTCCTCAAGAGTGAGTATTGTTACACTTCTGGTTACTAATTTTTTGTTATTGGTCACACTACATTGGATGGTATGGGCTTTGAAGGAGAGTCAGGTTTGTGAGTTGAACAAGGTTATTATGGAAGCATTAATAGGAAGTTTGGTCAGAGGTCCCAACTAATAAAGGTAATAGTGGTTTTATTTCTTTTATAGTTTGTAACTTTTTATTGTTTATTTAATTTTTCATTACTAATTGATTTTCTTAAGCAACGTAAGGATGTTACCATATAAATAAGGTCTCTATGTGGGTTTATCTTAATATATCTAATGTTGTGCATGCTTTAATATGTGGTTAGTACAATCATAGTTTAAATGTTGTATGTTTCTACATACTAAAGTTTAAACTCTAACTAGAAAGCTTTTGTTATTTATTGCTAGCTTTTGACAATTGCATATTGCTTTTGCTTTATATTGTCTATTTGTGATTATTTTTACTCTAGCCGTGATTATTTGTCAAGAGTTTATCCATTTTTTGTTTTCTTGTTTAGGTTGAGTCCTTAAGGAGTTAGTATCTTCTTAACCTGATTGTGTATCCGATCTTGGACTCCTTCTTTGTAGTAATGCATGATTAGATTGTATGTTAGTATAATCTACCCTTTTATCTACATACGAGTTTGGTGTGAGTATATAAAGAGTTTGTATCTCCTTACCATGAAAGTGTATCAAGTGTCAGACATTTTTTTAAGGTTTACTATGTATGTTTTATTGCATTCTATGAAAGTACAATTATCAGTTACCGAATATGTTCTCATATATGAGGTCTTAAAGTGATTGGACATCCTTTTAGGTTTTTGGTATGTATGCCTATATAAAAAACTATGTATGGTTTTCCTTGTATGCATGTTGCTAGTTTAGATAGGAACTTGTGAGGCACACCGTCACTAGTGTGTATTATGTAGATTTTTATTTTTGTATATACTGGCTATTTTTTTGTATGTTGAATTGAGCATTTTTTTTTTGTATTTCTATTGTGTTAAAGATTCCATAGAATGGAATTTCCACCCCTTATCTAGGTCCTAATTACTCATTTAAGTTGGAAGAAAAATGACTTTCTTGTAATTGTTCCTACATATAAGAATCTCCAATTGGTATTAGAGTGGATTACCCCTATTTGGGCTTAACCACTTGGGTGCTTGATCCTAGTGCTCTACAATACATACACACATCTTGTATGTTTTTGAACATTTTTACCGATGGTGTAGGCCGTTGTTGTTCTATGAGGTTGTGTATCTCCAAAAACTTTGGTTGCCTCCATGTTCCTTATTTTCTTGTTTATACCTATCTTTTTTCTCTCTCTCTACTTCTTTGTCTTCCATAGTATGTTAATTGTCCTATTAGTTGCTATTCTTGACTATTTGATCATTTACTAGTATTCTCCCATGCTAGTTGCTTTGACATGCTCTTTTCTATGTTTTCCTTACTTGCCACTTACTTCTTTTGTGGTAATTTGCATGAGCATCTTTTCACATTTTCTCATCATGTAGTGTCAAAGTTCTAGGATTTTATTTATGTAGTCCTATCATTCATATTCCATGTCATATAGAATATATCTCACCTAATTTACTAGGTTCTTCTTTCTTCTACCTAGTATGTTGTGTGTTGGATCTCTATTTGTCTCCTATTGATTTACGTTTATATTTTGCATGCACTTTCTTCTTTTGTGCTTTAGATATATCATTTTGGAGAAAACTGAGGTGTGTTACTATTTTGATTACATAAGTGTTTCTCTATACTATGCTTGTTTGGACTTTCCTTATGCATCTGTATGTCATATAGATGGTCTACAAGTCTTTAGGACTCTTGATTTACATGCATTGATGTGACTAGACTTGAATGTTTATTTGGAATTCCTAATGTTTGGGGTGTTGGTCCTGTCAAAGCATGTCTCTTGTTTCTATGTTGGAACCTGAACCTTTTTCACATGCTTAGATGTTTTTGTAGCATCCCTTGTTTCTTCTTTGTCTTGGTGGTGTTACTTGTGTTGCTCACTAGTTAGTTAGATTTTTTCCTTCTCTTGACTAGTGATGATATGAGTGTTATTGGTCATCTCTTTTGAGGCAAGTGTGTGCAATTTGTTGTCTTTTCTCTCTCTGGAGGCAACACTATAAGGTTTGTGCTAATAGTCTCTCTTGATACACATCCTTGTCTTATTGGACTATGATCTCCTTTGATATCATCTTTGTCATATCACTTATTTGTTGCTGTGTCACTTGTTAAACTATATTTATCTTCCTTTACTACTTTAAAAAAATTTAAAAATAAAATATTTGTCATTGGTTGTTTGACACTTTTTTTTCTCATTTCTCTTTCATCCCGAGATAGTCCTACAAGTTTCTTTGTCCAAATATCATTCTGCTTGTGAAATGAACCTTTTAGAAGGACCAATGATGTTTTATGTTTGAGATGCCTTTGACTTGGATTGAAGTGTGGTTGTTTTGACATGTATATTTCTTGTGTTGAATTTGAAAAGATTTTTTTTGTACACGTGATAACTCTATGAATTTGTATGATATTTTCAGAAGTTTGTGTGAATTTCATGCTTTGATAATTTGTATGTCTCTAACAAGCTCTAGAATCCACTTTAGGGTCTCTTGAGGTGAAATTCTAGGTACTATTTAGATAGAAAGAGATTTAAGCCTTCTTTGGATTGTTTGAATCTTTCAAGCCACTTCTGATTATTCATGTCCCTTTATACCCCTCTTTGAGCCTCTGTGTTAATCCTTATTTTCATTGCACCCTTCTAAATCTAACCCAAATCATTTATCCCACTTACTTGTACACTCTTTGTTAAGCATGAATTTGTCCAAGCTACTCAATGCCCTATGATATGACAAGTAAAATGAGAAAGGTATTTCACCAAAGTATATATGTGATCGAGACCTATTCATCTTATAAACATGAAAAAGCATTGCCTCTAGAGCATATCACATTAGTATCCTTGGTAGTTAGAGTTCTCGAGAACTAAAGTATCCTAACATTTGGATCTAGCTACCCTCAAGCTCGGCAAAAATTCACCTAGAAGCCCGAAAGTAAAATTGGAATTCAAAAACAAATCTTCGCTACACAAATGATTTTGGACATTCTTGGAATGGAGAGATGTAAAATCTCACCACTTGCAAAACAATTTGCAAGAACATGCTTAGGAAGGTTGAAGAGTAGCATTAGCTTCATATTATCACTTTTATGGCTACCATATCCCAACCTAAGGGCTTGAAGCCACTTCAGCTCTAGATGATAAGAACTTACAAAAATATCCACTCCAAGTTAGATGCACTAAGATAGTCAGTACCAACTACATAAAGCTACCCCAGAAGAGCCAGTTTCGCTAGGATTCAACCACTAGAGTTTAAATAGACTATCTAGAAGACATCTTTATAGAAGTAAAGGACACACTAGAGGTGAACTTAAATGATTCATCCAATCCACACTTGGAGAATTTTGGAAAGCCACATTGGTTGACTAGTTCCTCATTGGAACCCAGGGAGTGAATTCTTTCAAACATGTTTCACTCAAAAAGAAGTTGGAAATTTTTTTTTACAAAAGAGAATGTTTAGAAAATTTCAACCATAATGTGATTTAGACATCCATAAATGACAACACTCTGAATGCTTATCAAGGACAAGCCAACCAAAAAAGTATTAGTCATATTCATAAAGGAGTATGAGTACTGAGAAATGGAACATACAAAATGGAGCACTTGATCAAAACAAAAGTTGTGAATAATTGAAATGCATAACATCTCCAAAAATGTTACTAGTAACTATTGGTATATTTGAGCATCTAGGTTTTACTTAAAACTTTTTCTTTTCTAATTTTTTATTTTCAATAAAGTGTTCAATGAAATCCTATGAAATCATATCAACACCAACATCTAGACTCAGTAGAAGAGCAAGAACCTAAAAGAAAAAAAAAGTTCAATAAGTTCTACATCCAGACTCAAGAGACCAGCTAACTGGGCACCGAACTACCCAAGATGTTACCCAATTTGGTACTTACTATGTAGGAGACTTTTGTCTAACAAGATTGAAACTTAAATGGTTCATTGTGACTCTCTATCCTTTCTTGGGAACGTTCTCAAAATAATAGTATTTGAATGGTTCCTCGAAGCTAAGATAATAGTTGTTCCTTAGTTAGGTACTAGCTATTTTGGATACATCTAAGGAGACTAGAACTTAAGTAGACTAATGTGACTCTGCAACCTTTCTTGGGAGCTTTCTTAGAAAAACGGTGTTTAAATGATTCCCGCCTTCACTATCATTATAAAAATATGGGCCAAGTAACTACACTAGTGAATATAGATTATAAGTTTAACTAGTCAGTCTTAAGATTGGGTTTCCTAGCAAAGGCTTCTAGCCTTCTCTTGAGAACCTAGAAACTCATTTCTAGAAAAAAGTTATAACTTTAACTAGACTTTGAGCCTTAACTTGTTGCTCCAGTAAGGTCGAGAGTGAATACCCTCCTCCACCAAGCTCTAGTAGCCATACTTGGATAAAGTCCCGATACTTCAAGAGCCAACATTCAAACTTAGATGAAGAATTCTAGAAGAGTTAGAAAGAGTACACACCTCTAAACAGATCTCGGTAACAACATCAAGCTAAATTTGGAATCCAAATGTCTCATCACCACAAGTTACAAGTATAAAACTAGGTTTTACCTTTTACAAAGAAGTGAAGTTACTAATTTTTTTTGCACCTGGCAACCTAGAACTAGAACTTGGAAGTGATCGCCACAATAATCCAATACGGAAGTGGGAAGGACTCCTTCATCTACAGGTACCTTGCATTTTGCATCAATCAAACCTCACAAAGGAGTAGGAAGAACACCTTCCTTAGAACCATACGGTGGTATTTCTTAGAAAATACTTAAGGCATGTTACACCATAGATTGTCCTACCAGTGAATTGTAGGATTACAAAACCTAAATCCTTGTGGTGGCTATGGCCTCACCCGAGAAGGGTACAATAACTTGCCTAGAACCCAGTGGTGACTAAGTCTTAGTAGGAACTTAGCACGATCTACCCTAATAAGTCTTGCCAGGGAAGTGC
Organism: Hippophae rhamnoides; assembly: GCA_033030585.1. Taxonomy (NCBI): domain Eukaryota; kingdom Viridiplantae; phylum Streptophyta; class Magnoliopsida; order Rosales; family Elaeagnaceae; genus Hippophae; species Hippophae rhamnoides. Next base: position 23,459,262 of record CM065431.1, read on the forward strand.
AAGTTATCATACCAAGAGCCCAAAAATTACTATGATCTCTCTTGGGAAGAGTAAACCAACCACTTTAGAACCTAGGGATGATAGAAATATTTCTAGCGAAATGCATGCCAACATATTGATAACCCAATGATGACTAGAGTCTCTCCTAAACAAATATAGTACCCTATCTAGAACCTAGTAACAACAAAAAGGTTGCCAGGGAAGTGCAACCCTATATACTAAGAACTCAATGATGACTATGGTCTCACCCAAAAACAGTAAAATAACCTACCTAGAACTAAGTGCCGACAAAAGGATTACTAGGAAAGTGCATGACAACATACTGAGAACCCAACAATGACTAGGTCTCATTTGGGAAGAGTATAATAACCTACCTAGAACCTACTAATCATAATATCTCAATAGACTAAGGTGAATTTCACCAAAAAGTCTTATGTTTAAAGCAAAGATAGGAACAACTTACTTTGATACCCATAATAACGCTAGTCTAGGATCAAGTCACTAAGATACTGATCGGGACCTTTTTACATATATTTGTGCATTAATTCTAATATATTTATTATTGTTTCTTGTACATTTTATGTGTTTATTCTATTTTATATAGGTTTTTAGGGATGAAATGATAAAAAAGGTCAAAAAGATGTATTTAGAGAACAAATAGGATACTTGATCAGTCTAGCCTCGATCGAGATTAATCAAGAAATCAGGGGAAGAAAAAAAAGTAAGACTTAATCAATCCAAAATGGACTCTATCAATCAAGCAATAGGTAAATTGATCGAGAGAATTTAGGTTGGATATCACAAGGGTTAGATTGATCAAGATAAATGTCTCGATTGATTAAGTGGCACAATCAACACTCAAATCTGGCAATTTTCAACCCCAAATTTTAATCCTTCAATCAAATTCTAATTCAACTTTGATTATGCTAAAAATAAACTATATAAACAAACCAAGGGTCTTCAAAACACAATAATTTGCAACAATGAGAAAATGAGATCAAGAGTACATTTAGGGCAACTTTTGGAAGGGATTTTGAAACTTTTTATAAGCTTTTCTTAATCTTTTTCTCTATTTAGTTTCATATTATTATAATGATGAATCTTGTAGAATCCATGTCTAGCTAAAATTCTTATGTGATTATGGGTGATTTCAAGCCCTAAACTATGATTTAATTAACTTAATATCATAAATAATTTTAATTTTAATTCTAGATTCTTGATGTATTCAATTCTATATTTAAGTACCATGACTATGCATGTGTTGAATTAGGGTGATAAACTAGTTTGTTTCATAATTATGTTTATATCTAGTTTAAAATATTAGTACATAATCGCTAAAATTCTTATTCTAGGTGGTACCATGTGGTTGTTTTCACAAGTATGATTGAATAACTTTGCTAAAGGTTAAATGATTATTCTATTCTTACCTAATTTAGTTATCATCTTTTTAGATATTAATGAAATGAATCAACTAAATCTAATGAAGGAACTTCTAGGTTATAAAATATTGAGGTTGGTTAATAAGAAAATCTTTAATGAATTACATGGTAAGAAAAGTTGAAAAGTCTTAAGTAGCCGTAGACATCTAACTAAAGCTAAAATTAAGAACTCATGTTTTAAATTATAAATATGATTTAGAACTTAAGAATTTATATTACATTCATGATATGATTAATAAAATTGTAGGTTATTGGTAAGGATAGTCTCATGATCACATATTTCTCACAATTCTTTTGCAATCTCATTCTATTGTTTTAAGCTATACTTTTCAAAAACAAACAAAAACCCCTCATTTACTAATTTCAATTAACTTACTAACAAGCTAGTAAGTAGTAGTAGAAGTTGTTAAAAGTCCCCATGGGTATGATAACCCTAATTCTTAAAATTACTTATCATTTATATGTGATTATGTATACTTGCATGTTCTAAATCATGTCGGATACTTTGCAAAGTTAGCCACGGAGAGAAGTAAGGTACTACCTTCTTCACACTTGGTAAGTTACCCCTTGATACTCGAAGTCCCACAGTTGACATGTTGGGTCGCATAAAATCATCAGAATGTTGGGATTCTGTGTTAAGCACATTGTGATCGCACAACCTCTAGAACTAAAGATGAAGATTACACTCTTTACCATTTGACGTGGGAGTCCAAACCAGCCCTCTTCCTTGTAACACTCAAAAAGTAGGCCAAGTAAGAGGCTTGGAGATAAAGGGACTCCACAGAGTATAACCCCATAATTTAACCACCATACACTTGTGAAACTTATAGGGAAGAGAATTCAGCACTAGAGAAATTTTTATGATTTCAAGACTTGAGAACAACTCAAGAAGAACACTCAATACTTAAAGAAGTTTTGGAATTAAGACTTAAGAAGAATTAAGAAAACTTGGAAATAATCCCTTAACACTTAGAAGAATTATTGACATGTTCCATAGAAGAAAGAGACATTAGAAAAGAAATAACGTACATAAAGCATAAATAAGCATAAGAGAACATAGTTGTACTAGAAGAATAAGAACTATCAGCTACTGAACTCATGGGATATGATCAAATAGCACACATATGTCCACATCATGACTAACCAACCCTAGGCCCCCTGACCAACCAGCCATCCAACAGTCATTATCAAACTAACACTACTAACTAGTTGACCAACTGGCTAGCCTATCCATCGATTCATCTTCGAATGACCAATCACCGGTGAACATGCCTTGGTTTGGATGTTCTTGGTACCATATCATGCCACCTCCATCTAGTTTTGGATTAGCATCATAATGTGATGCTATATGCACTCTAGGCTTTTGGGGCTCCTTCAATTCCATATCATCAAAATTCTTCACTAAAAGGTCAAATATATGCTAAGTGTTTCCCAAAGATCAACAAACTATGATAAATGTTTCCCAAGCAACCACTTCATCAACTTAGTACCAAGCCTTCGTATAATAAAACTTCAATTTGTAAACATATATGTTAAGTATTATCTTAACAACAATGTACTAAGTGTTGTCTCAGTGATAGCACAACAAATATACTAAGGGTCACCTCAATAAAAAATTCACAAAGTGGTATTTGAATGGTGAACTATGTCAATTGAATAAGCCTCAAATTCAAAATGCATGACTACATTAACATAAAAAAATGAGTGAAATAAATTTTGAAGCGTAAAGGTATCAAGAAAATGATTAAGAAACAAACTAGAGCCTTTATTATTATTAAAAAAATCTTCTAGAGCTACAAGCTAAGTTCTAATTAACTAAACTTCAACATGAAAGTAGAAAGTAACTACTACAAGTAAGGTTTCAAGGAAAAATAATTAAAAAAATCCCAAGCCCTATGAAGCTCATCCTCCTCGACATCATCGGGAATCGTCACATTAATAGGATACACCTCATACGTCTCATAAGTTAATTGGGTTTGGTGGTCTATAGTATTCTCAACTCCTATAGGAACTTGAGATACCACCTCATCCAAAACCTCACCTTCCTCAACATCATAATCATCATCATACTCACTATGATTAGTAGCAACTCTTGAGAAGTTTGGAAATTGATGGAGTGTAAAGACAAGGTTGGGGAAAACTTTCTTAACTCTCCTCAACAGACTTAAATCCATGGGCCCAAGCTACACTAGTGTTAGCTATGAAGTCCTCAGAATTAAGATACCCATTGACAATGTTCTTGTAGGAAACTTTAAGTTAGGATGCTTGGCTCTAGTTCTTAGCTTCCACACTCTTATTACGAGACTACTCTTAAGATAAGCTTTCTTGTAATTGGATTTTTAGAGCCTTAGTTGTCTCTAAAGAAATCTCAGTGGCCTTAAGATTTAATAAAGGTGTAGATATTGGAAAAGTGCTAAAAACCACCAAATTCCTAATTTTCAAAAATATTTCTAACAGCGAAAAAGACAACCTTTTCTATTCTACAAAGGATCCAAGCACAAACATAATTAAAGAAATTTTTTTCTAAAGTACCATGATTAGTCTGGATGAATATATTCCTCTAGAAGTAAAATATTTCTCAAGGGAAACAATAACTTCTAGAATAAAAAATGCAACAAGCATAAATGTACAAGTGTATCCAAGTCTACCAAAGCACTATGTTAAAACTGAGCTACAAAGGTGGATCCTAAATGTCACCCTAAATGCCATGCAAGAGGAAAATTTCATCATAAATTCTATAGATCTCATCTATGCATTATGTGTCTTAATTTTCCTTAGTCACCTAGTCATTTTGCACAAGAGTCTTTTGGACTTATCAAATCTCAAGGTAAAGCTAATGAAGATTGAGAATTGGTTAAGAAGTAGATCCAAGTCTAGATGCATGACTCTAACATTTTTCCTAAAAAACTTAAACCTATATGCCTAAGAGGCATTGGTGTATATAAGCCATAGGATTGTTGGACTCTATGTACTCCTACATTACGTAGTTCTTGGAAGTTGTGGAGCTCACAATTGACTTTTGGGAATCTTTCTTCTCATGTTCCAAATCTATAATTTACTAGCAGTGATCTCTCATAACTCAAAACAACTTGGCAACATCATTAGACTTCTTCTAGACATCCTTGGATTTCTAGAAATCCCTCTTAGTAAACTCTCTGATCAAAAAAATTCTACAACAAAATGTATTTCTAGGCACAAATGAGGCAAGCACGAGAATCACACCAAAAAATCACCAAGTCATTTTTGGACTTCTGTTTCCATCAAATCTGCACCATTGAGGGAGTTTTTCTTTACTCTATTCACTTTTTATGTTGTTTCTCTATGTGGTTTTCAAATTGAGAAAAATGCTTAAGTCAAGTGTGGGGTAGAAAACTCCATTTCTTTGCTTCTCATTCTTGTATATTATGTTATTTTTAGTTGAGATGTCAATTGTAATTTTTGAATATTATGGTAATTTATGCTTTTATGTATGGTGAATAAAGTATAGGTCTAATGATGACAATGGGTTTCCTAAAACATGATGACGAATGAAGCTTTATTGTTGAAATGCAAGTATTCAACTTGTTATACGCTTTATTTTTTGAAGCTGATGTTTAAATCTTGTGCAAAAAATTCCATGAATGTATGATTTGAAATATTTGTTAGAAAAAGTGTAGGGAATATGGTGATTAATGCTTAGAGTATCCAAGTTTTAGAATTTCTTTGATCACATTTTGAGGTAAAATTCTAGATGATACTAAGCTTGATAAATGATTTAAGTCATCTTTGGAAAACATTTCCCTTTTCAAGCCAACCTATGTATGCATCTATACTCACCTTATTTGTGCCTTAATTTTCAAAGTTTTGTTTCTTTATATCCACATGATATCCTAGCAAAAAAAATTATCCATTTACCCTTCACACAATTAGCATAAGTGTTTCAATGGATAACTATATATAAGTTATGTAATTCTTTGTGTTTTTGTTAGCATTCCCATATGCAAACACGAAGTCTGATTATTTTACTTAGTATCTTTGTCTTCTTTTATGTGATGTTGGTTATTGATGATCAGTCATGCATATACATATATAGTTAGGTACCTTTGTATGTGAGCTTGTAATATACACACCACGAGGTTGGTTTTCATAGTGTACATGCTAAGTTGAGTGTTGTGGTTTTTGTTTTGTTGTGTTTATGGGTATTTGTAAAAAATTACTAAACAATTTTAAAATGAAAACATCACATTTGTATGCCTGGGCGGACCCCTCAATGACCCCTTCGAAAAGTGGTCAAAGAGGATGATCGATAAGGCTTGACGAGGTACCTTGGAGGTTGAAAACTTTCTGTAAATACCCTCTCCCTTTGTCTTAGTTAATCAAGAAATTATAATGAAATTTTTCTTAAATTTTCACTCATTTCTAATTTCGTTTCACAAATCACTTCGAGGTATATTAGGATCTAGCTAATTTTCAAATTATATAGTAAAGAGTTTCTCCACAAATCAATAGATATTACTTACCATTTATCTAAGGGGAAAGACGCCACAAAAAGGTGATATTTCCTTCATAAGTCTAGTATAAATGACACCCTAAAAAGTATGGATATTAATCACCATAAATGCTTGGATGCTAAACAACACCACAAAGGTTTCCAATCCCTTGATAAGTTGCTTAAAGAGGAACAAAGAGCATGAATGAGCTCTCAAATGATCTGAAAAATCAAATTTCATTCCAAATGTAAAATCCCCAACAACTGAGCTACTCTTAAGTATTTATAGGACACAAATAAACCATAAAATCTACTACATCATAGCCCTTGATCTTATTCAAGGGTTGAAAATAAAAAAAAAGCACAAAAGGTAGCAGAAAACATAGAGAAAAATGGGGTAGCTGACTACAAAGGAATCCTATGAAAATATTACATCTTAACCCTTTATTTCATCAAAGGGCTTAAAAGAAAGTTGCCCAAAATGAGTCTAAATGGCACAGCAAAAATGGAGCAAAATGTGGAGCAAAACATGGAGCAAAATGTGGAGAAAAATTGGAGCAACTGAGAACAAAGGAATCCCAATAAAATATTACATCTTAACCTTTTTTTCATCCAAGGGTTGAAAAGAAAGCTGCCCAAAATTAGTCCAAATGGCACGATAATGTGCCTAGTTTTCTTTTGCCAATTTTTCCCTAATTTCCATCCTAGGCTTATTCTAATCCTTGCACTCCCATTTAGGTTCATTTGGTTATGCATGACCTCTTGAATGAGCCTATTTAAAGCCTCCTCAAGTTGTGTCCTCCTAGACCTTGTGATTGGTCCACTTGGGATTTATTTGGCTTCATGATTCTCATCATTGAGTATGTATCTTCTTACTCTAATTGTGGGTTTTAGACCTTTTTCATTTGGTATTAGACAGGTTCACCGTGTTGGGCTTGACCGCTCCTATGTTGATTCTATTGAAACTCACTTTACACACACACACACACACTTCTCTCTGATGGATTCTAGAGAAGGAGGCAATGTCAGTAAGCCTCCACTATTTGGTTTTTTTATTAAAAATAGCTAGATATATCCAACCAAAACCCTCCTATACAACATAGTCATTCCAAACTTGATGATAGAATGAACCATAGAAGAGAGAAAAGAATCTATATGGAACAGTAAAGGGTTATATGCCATCATCAATGCTGCTACTCTTATTGAGTACAAAATAATTCAAAGGTGTACTATGTCCAAGCAAGCTTGGGACATACTATAGATTATGCATAAGGGTACCTCTATGGTGATAAGGCCTTGGATTTTGAAGTTGAATAAAAAATTCGAGTTCTATATCATGGAAGAAGATGAGATGTTTGATAAGTTTTATGCTTGCTTCTCCAACATTGTCAATAGCTCTTATAATCTAGGGTGACTAATAAGTGAAAGAGAACATTTTAACAAAATAATTTCTAGTCTCTCATACCGTTTCCATGTCAAGGCCACAATTATTGAGTCAATGTACAAGCTGAGAGATCTCACTATGAATGAGTTGGTAGATAATCTTCAAGTCTTTGAACTTCATCACCTATTCCTAGGATAAAATCAAAATATTGCTAGTAAAGAGAAGAGCATTATGCTTAAAATCACTAAGGCTAGTGGCTCTAGTAAGGCTACAAGTACTACAGTAATCAATGATAAAGATGCAAATCCAGATGAAGAAGAGATTGCACTGCTCGCCAAGAAATTTACAATATTTTTCTAGAATAATAAGAGCTCTTGTAGAGAAGTTAGAAGAGACAACTCAAGTAAAAAGGGCTTGAAATTAGTGAAGAATGAAGATGAATTTAAGGATGAGTTAGAAAAATATGGAAGGATTCATATCAACAAAATTTAGTGCTTCTAGTGTGGAAAGCCAGACACATTGCTACAACTTTTCTAAGTAGAAATGCATGAACAAGCTTGCAATAAGAGATCTGGTTACTGTTTCAAACAATATTAACAGTGATGATGAAAATGATACTAAATTTTTAGCTTTTATGTCTTCGAGAATTGTTGAAGATTCCCCAACTACTACCTCAGAGGGCCAAGATGTGATTGTAGACAATTATGATGATTAAGATGAGTTACTTGATACCTACAATAAGCTCTTGTTAAAGCATATCAAGTTAGAGAAAGCTAAGAAGAAGAGCTTGAAAAGCCTTGAGAAAAAAGATCATGAGATAAGCATGCTGAAGGATGCTCTTAAAGAGAGGAAGTCCTCAATTGACAATGATGAAAGTGATCTCACTATTAAGTGTAGGGTCATATAGAAAAGATATTCTAATTTGCAAGAAAGATTTAATGAAAATCATGATAAGTTGAAAAATCTTAAGGAGGAATTAAAGAATTATACTACTATTAGAGTTATTTCTCTATTTGCTAATCCTAATCCTTCTTCTAATCAGACTTTTGAAATTGCACACCTAAGGAAGAAGGTTATTGTGCTTCTACATGTGAAGATCGTCTTTCTATGAAGGGTGATTCAAGAAAAATCCCAAATACTAGAATAAGTATATCTAAGAGGAAATATAAAATTAGAGATGTGATATTAAGTGTTTTTACTATCACAAAAAATGACACATCAAAAGTGTTTGCAAAGAAAGAATGAATACCATAAGAAACCTTGATGATAAGAAAATACAAGGTGATAAATGGGTAAAGGTCATTGAAACTTGTGATACCAAAAATGGTGTAATTTGTGTGACAACTAGTCATGGTTCTCAGGATGATTAGATTTTGGATACAACTTAGCCATTTCACATGTGTGCAAATAAGAAGTTGTTTTATAGGTATAAGCCTCATGATGCTAATGATGTTGTGATGTCTAATGATTCAAGGAGAAAGGTCATGGGTAAGGGTTCTATAAATTTGATGATGTTTAATGGAGTTGTCCAAACATTAGGTATGTGAGACATGTACCCACTTAAGAATGAATTTGAATTTGCTAAATAAGTTGGATACTTTGGTTATGGTTTTTCTACGATGAACAAGTTTATAGAGGTTAAAGGTTCCTTGTTATTATGAAATTAAAAATGAGATATGACTTGAACAAGTTAATTGGAGGATCCTATTTGTAGTAGAGCTACAATCTTTCTAAGGCTAAGGTGAATGTTGGTGTAAGTTGAACTTGAATTCTTGCAAAAATGATGGAAATATGAGGTAAGAGAAACAAGTCAACTTTAATGTGAAGGTTATGGTTATTGGTGGTGAGAATATATTATTAAAGGGTTGCTCTCAAGGTGGAGAAAGCTCAAGTAAGGTTCTCAATTGAAGATGAAGTGATGGATGCACTCTATCTGTAAATGAGGTGCAATAAGAATGTATGGATATGCCATAAAATGGTGCTTGTTATTGGTAGCTTTCGAGCTAAGGAGGTGATTTTTAAGATTGATAGCTCAAAAGCAAATAAAAATGAAAAGCCAAAAGTTTATGTTAGGGAATAAAAGATCCATATTGATTATTATATGGCTTTTGGTATTATATGTTTAAGAAAGAAAAAAAGGGTTTTATGAAGAGGAAAAGAAAAGGTTTGCCACAATAATTATTAATAAGGTAAATTAACAAATGTACCACTAAATTTAAGTTCTATAAATTTATCACTTAACTTTAGATTGTGACAAATCTACTACCAAATTCTTATTAATGTTACAAATCTATAACTTTTGTGACAAATCTACCATCGAACTCCTCATAGATATTACAAATGTACCACTAATAATATATGCTTTGGTGGTAGATTTGTACCAATAATAAGAAATTTGATGGTAGATATATCACAAAAGTTATAAATTTGTAACATTAATAAAAATTTGATTATAGATTTATCACATTTCAAAGCTAAGCGGTAGATTTGTATAAACGATCTAAGTTCAGTGGGTGGTTTTATGGGCAATTAATAATTGAAGTGCATAACTATTAATAAATTAATATTGATTAATATTAGTGTGATATTAGTGCTGGAGTGTGGGGAGCAAAACATTGATTTTGTATTACCTTTTTAAGAGCTTTTGGCCTAAATAACATTAGTTTTGATAAATTGTTTAATTTTTCTTAACTAGCAATAATTCATTATAAAAATCATAGTTTTAAATCAAAATATTATTATTTCATAAAATCCAATAAAATGAGACCAAGTTAAGACCCACCACTTCTCCAATAGTCACTGCCAATGACCTCATCAAAGCTCTGGCCACCCTTCAAGTGACCTCACTAGGGTTCTGGTATATGTAATATATTACATACAATGATAAATATAGATGTAACATGTTATATACAAAGATAAAGGTGGATGTAACAAGCTAAATACAAAGATAAAGGTTGATGTAATATGATATATACAAAGATAAAGGTGGATGTAACATGTTACATCTTAAGACAAATGTAGATGTAATATGTTACATCTAAAGACAAAAGTGGATGTAACAAAAGATATAAGTGGATGTAACATACTACATACAAAAATAAAGGTGAATACAACTCATAAATACAAAAATATAGATATATTTAATGTATTGTAACAAAGATAGAGATGAAAATAACATTTTTAACATAAAATCACAAAAATGAAAAAAACAATTAAGTTACATTAAATAATTGGTCATTGTACATACAAAGATAAAGATTCTATAATATGTTACATTCAAAAATATAGATAAATGTAACATGTTACATACAAATATATTGGTCGATGTAACATGTTAAGCTTGAAGTTCCTTCTATGAAACATTAAATTATAAATTTTTTTGACAAGTGTAACTCCTTATAACCCTTATGTCCAACTGAAATTTTTAAAATGAATAGCATGTTTTCAGAATAACACTATAACTCCATTACCAAAGTATTAAATTTTTTTATATTATAATCAAATTAATTGAGATCAAAGTAAAAATAATTTTTAGGTATATGTAATATGTTACATACAAAGATAAAAGTAGATGTAATATGTTACATATAGAGATAAATATAGATATAATAGATTACATATAAAGATATAGATGAATATAACATATTACATCTGGTGAGTCATCAAAATAATAGTGGATGTAATATGCTACATACAAAGATAAATATGGATGTAACATGTTATTTAGCTTCACTCATTAGTTTCAATGATCATATATTCAGGATTCTTAACATCATGTACTGAAGCATTTGCTCAAATACATAATGGGTACTTGGGAGCAAAAAGAAATGAAGATCGAATGTAACTAAGTAGTTTAGTAGTAGTCACTATAGTTATGCAAATTAAGAAAACTAATTAAACAAACCACTAAAAAATGACATAATCAATCTCTAACCCAAAATAACACAGTATGTAAACAAGAAATAATATTTAGACAAGTTTGACTTAATATTGACTTACAAGCTTCATGTTCAGCAAACCCATTTTCAACTCCATTACCATGCTTATTGGTCTCTAGCATTAGGATTTTTAGATTCATTGAAGGAACTAGATGGCCACATCCCTGTGGTGATTTAGGAAAGACATAACGGTATCAAGTTCATCAAGAGAGAGTGATGGCAACAAAGCCAATGAAAATAAGAGTGATGACTAGAAGAACCTAGATATTAGCAAGGGACAAAACTGTAACATAGTAGAGTTGTAAAAAATGATGTATAAGTGCGAGAAAATGAAAAAAAATGATATTGGGAGGTGGTTGTAACATGATAGAGTTAGATGTAATATATTACATCATCACTAGAGCTCTCATGACCCTACGACCCTGCTAGAGATAGATGTAAATATTATATATAAATGTAGATGTAGATGTAGATGTAACATGTTGCATGTAGTGGTAGATGTAGATATAACATGTTGTATACAAAGGTAGACTTTGATTTATAAATTGTAGAGTAAAGCTTAATCGACCAACTTGTAAAGGTGAATATAACATGTTACATACAAACATATATGTAGATGTAACAAGTTACAAATAATAGGTATATGTAACAAGTTATATGCAAAGATATAGGTAGATGTAATAGGTTATATCTAATGAGTTACAATGAAGGTCATCGGTACTATGATGGGTCATCGAAACTCTAGTGTTACCAATGACGGTTGTCGAAACTTTGATGGGTCTTGAAGATCTTGTGGGATTAAATCTTACTTTTATTTTATTGAATTTATGTAACAAGAACATTTTGGTATTTGTATGTATAACGTTATAAGTTTTAGGTTTAAGTTTTTACTGGTTTAGGAAAAAAAATGTTATTTGAATAAAATATACCATATGAAAGCAATACCTCACCATTTCACCTCTTCCAATTTTTGGTGATGCTAAATAGAGAATGTAATTATGTAATTTTGGATCCCTAGTATTATTTTTGAAATATAAGACTTATTAAGTATTAAATTAGACTTGTATTCAAAAAGTGATACTAATGAATTTATTTGTGATTTTGGAGGTAGATTAAGTTAAAAACACCTTAAAATTAGTCTTGTTTTTTTGTTGATTTTGCGTACTCGTGGTTCTGTTTTTCCCAACATATTATATGGCTATCATAAATCCTAATGTTTTAGCAGACCACATGGTTATGCATGCGCAGGAAACTAAACCCAAAAATAAAGCTTTCTAGTAGTTAAGATTCGAGAAACCAATTTCAAACCAGGCTCAATAAGCATGATCATTTTACTCCATAGTATCCATGAATAAAGGTTCTTATAATATTGAACATCCGTTCAGTCATGTGAGATAATGTTGCAGAACCAAATGAGATAGAATTTCCCACCTTCCACTAAAGACTAGAACTTTCTTTTTTAAATAATTTACTTGCGCACTAGAATTTACAACTTTAAAGCAATAAACTGAACGATTCTCATAACACGGCAAATTTTACAACAAATGAATAACCACAAGGGAGGCCGTGCTAAAGTACAAGTTGGTATTACTACTTCTAATGTAACTCAAATTAAAAGCAGCCCAACGCGAAAAAAATATCAGGACAAAACTTCTAGAGAATCACCTCCACTTATCTTGTAGGTCTTTCCTCTTGGACAAAATCCACGTCACAAATATTGCTGCTATCAGTGCAACTATGGTGATGAGGAGTAAAGCATAGCTGAAATCTTCAGTGAGTGAATCGTAGGTTCTTGAGGGGGCCATTCGAGTGTAAAAGATATCTACTCCATACAAAAATATATGTGTTGTTGACTCCAGCTTTGCAGGAAATGACACTATGCCTTTGAGACCCTCCACTCTGAGGGCATGGGTCACATAAGACTGCAAAATCAATAAATCATCAAAACCACTAGAACCTAAGACATCATCTTACAGAAACATGGGTCTTATAATTGTACCTGCAAACTTAAGATGCAAAATAGATTCTTAAAGCTAGCTCTAGACATTTCTTAAGCACGAATCTGTTTTTATAATTTTTTCTGAATAGTAGTACAAAAATCTTACTGCAGAGCACAAGTGGTGACCAAAATCTTATTATAAGGATCAAACATTGTGTTATCCATCCACAGTATAGAGGTACCACAGTATAGAGGTCATACAAAATAACTGACGCATGACAATTACTTCTTTATGATACTAAATCCAAAGAGACTTGAGGCTACGTTGAACTTGGGTCGAATTCTTTAAATCAAAACATAGAATGCTGCCGTTTGATGTCAGCATACTAAAGGAGGGAAAACATTTCCCTTCAGAGTCAATCACATTACTCTTAAACCTCACAAACAAGGATGATTAGATGCAGTGAGTAGAAGATGAAAACTATATCTCATGGTTGAAGATCTAAGAAAAAGACAGTTTTCTTGGGAAAATTAAAGTACCCAAGAATTTGTGATTTTTCTTATTTGATATGATTCATTGGCAGTGTACCTGAGGATTGATAGGCAATGAATCGGTTAGGGGAATAATGCCTTCCTCTTGCTCAGCTTGTGTGGGATTGGCTGATCGCCGGGGATCTACATATCTCTTATCAAGTGCCAAAACCTGCATGGGGTTATATACAGTAAGTACACACAATAAAAGGAAGTTAAGAAGTTCCAATCAATTCCCACCCACCGAATTGCATGCACCAGTTGAAAAGGGAGAGTGAAGGGAAGAACAAACCTGATCTCCAATTGTACCAATCAGAAGCTGCTTTGAAGTAATCCCCTTAGCAGTTGATGTCACTGATATCTCTTTCACAGAATGTGTGAAAAAATAAGACTGTGACTTTGTGACAATCTCTGGTCGAGAATATGAAGAGATTGGTGAAGTAAGATTATGCTTTCCAAGAACCAGCTTCCACACATCCTTATTGTCCTGCCAATTGCATTTTAGTTGAAATGTAAGTTTATTTGTTTTAGAAAATAAAGAGAATTGCACAAAAACACTTTGGTACACCAGCATACCACTCGGGACTGATCATATATCTCTATCACTGAGATCTCATATCTGTGTGCTCTAAGATTAAAGTAGTGGTACACAACCCAGTTCTCACTGAAAACCTGCAAAATGCACAAATACATGACGAAAACTACTCAGTCCATTCCAAAAAAGCATGAGACAAAGTGGAGCAGTAAGCTTACAGCATGCACAGGACCCTGTGAACCATGGTGAGTTATGCGATGTAGTATTCGACCAGTTATAGTATCTATAAGATAGACTACCAACCATGACTCCTCTGGGGTAGCTGTTCCAATCTCACCATCAGCCTTTGGTGCCACCGTTGCAACAAAGAGTAGATTTTTGGATATATACTTATACATCACATCTCGGTCTCCTATAACCTTTGCTTGAGTATGCACCACCTAGAAATGCAAACCGCTTGAAAATGATACGAATGCCAGAGGCAAAGCATTTTCAACTTGTGAAAAACAAATAAAAACATTCAAAAATAGAAGGGGTGGTAGGCATGAGAATTCAAGCCATCATAGTTAGGTAGTAACCATGTTTTAGTAGTACCAATCTATTTTAAGGATCTCTCCCATAAAAAAGAGAGGCAAAGTTATGAACTGCAAGCAATAGTCTATAACCGAGCACTGTAATCTACATGCTTAGCCACTCTATGTTATTGCTAAAAATTAATAAGACCAATTACAAATAAAGGCATGATTAATGTGTTATAAATGTTCCATGCTTTTGAAAGTGATTTGAGTAACTAAATGCCAGAAATCACAACTGATCCAAATAAAAGAATACAGAATTTTTTTCTAAAAGAACAGAGATGGTTTATACAACATATATGAGTATCACCAAGTGGGACAGGAAAGTTGATAAACTAATTAAATTGATATTGTACATTCTAAAACAACCATCATACTTTAAGAAGCCTTAGTATCAGTTCAGAGACAAACTACCAAACAATGTGATGATGAATTGCTAAGGACTTGTTTTGTAACGAGTTTTGTTTTCTTTGAAACTAGTTTTTTATTTTCTAATTCATTTATTAAAAGAAAAAAAAACTCATTTCGTAAAATGTTCTGGTTTCTTCATTCATTTCCAGTCATAACAACTATATAGTAAAGTTAACTAATGAAAGGAAAAGTTAACATGAAATATAGTTTTCAAAACTTTTTTTAAGTTTAAAAACCATAAAAAATGTGTAAAAATGGAACTGAGTTCCAACCAATTTTGAACTTGAAAAAACAATTAATTACCAAACAACACATTTTGAAAACCTGAGTTAAAAAATTGAAACTTGAAAACAGAAGTCATAAAATATTTAGCATAATTAACAAATTGGATAAGTAAATGCCACTATTAAATATCAAAATGGCTCTAAAAATACTCTTTGGAGACATTTGACCCAACCTACCAATGACAAAAGTGAATAACTTCTAAATAATATGTATACCTCATTTAATTTTCTACTTGCAGTTGCTATGATCCTTTCAGAGTCAGATGGGAATACAATTGACCAAATATCCCTAGAGTCGAAGCAGAAATCATCAACAGCTTTGTGGATACATTTGCTCCTCAAGACATGACCTTTTATAATGCCCTCATCAGCATCAACTGAATACCAGTAAATATTTGGAAACTCTCGTGCAAAGATATGAATGGCCTCAGAAGTTTTTGGGTACAAATGTGCATGATGCTCATTATCTATTAGTAGATGAAGACGCTGCTCTGTCGAATCAGTGATTGGAAGTGGAATGACTTTTGTGACAGAATGTCTGAGATCCAAAGCATTAATTTCTTTCCCAGTGTAAGTATCAACAAATGAAAGAACACCAGGGGCATTAGAGTTTTTTCCACATTGACCTACTATAAGTATAGATGGATTTACATCCATTGCGCGATGATGTGGTACCTGCCACTGGTAAATATTACACCCAGTTGGATATGAACATACTTCTGTATGCAGTGAAGACAGTAACAAAGACCAAACAACTCGTCCATCTCCAGTGTGCAAGGCAAGAATCTTTCCTGCTCGAGTCAGAACTATGAGCAACTTACGAAAACCATTATGGTCTCGTGTCATTTTGCTCTTCTGGGAATATTTTTGCCTCATTCCTTGAATAGCTGCAACATCTTCTGGGCTTAAAATAATTAAAGTTCCCTTGAGCTTCAGCAAGTGTCCCTATCAGCAACAAAATTGATAATGCATTGCGAGAAATAAATCAGTCAGTCAGATGAATTCAAGTAAATCATAACAGCATTTTCAGGTTTAACTCATAAAAAATTTAAAAAATAAAACAAGCTGGAGAAAAGTTATAGTCTCTTAAGCAACAAAATCAATCTAGACCCCCCAAAAAAAGGTAAAAAAAAATAACAGGTAAGTACACCATAGGTTAACTTTTTGCTATTATTGTAAAATTATAATAAGCTAAACATTTAAACATTGAGTTCACTCTCTCAACTTCCTCTGATTCCTATTTAAGTTTATACCTTAAGCCATTCAAACAGGTTCTCCTCAACTTTTGTGACTGATGCACCTTCCTTTCTCACTGGTAGTTCTGATGTTGCTACATCTACAATTGATGCAAGGCCATCTTCCCTACTCCATACAACCTCACCTTGTTGCAGCAACAACAGTGAATGATCTTCCATGACTATTAAAGCCCTAAACCCATGAGTTCTATCAGTTCGTATATAGTTGTTTATAAAAACCTTATGGACAGATCCCCTTTGCTGGTCCACCAAAGTGCTCTCTTTGAGCAAATTTCCATTCCAGTCATGAGTAAGCTTCATGTTCAGGTGGATTTTACCACCCCCACGTTCAACCAGTGCAAAAGCTTGTTCTTCATCAGAAAATGAGAGAGCATCACTTACAGCAATTGCATTTTTAATTTTACCCACCACTTCCAACCTTCCGTCATCCGTCACTCTTACAAATGTGGCAAGTTCATTGATTTTTACAGCAAACATTCCAGGAAGCTTTGAGGGTAACAAGTTTACTACTCCTGTGGAATCTACAGCAAGATCAGATATATGTGTTTGCTTGAAGCTAATTTCACCATCCCTAAAGTTGACTGTTAAAAGTTTTTCTCTTGTAGCATCCAGTGTCACAAGCATATAGCTAGAAACCAGTAAACTTTCCTGAGATAAGCCACCTGGAAGGGCTGCAAGATTGCGCTTAAGCAACTCTCCATTCTTAGTATTAATCTTGTATGCAACAAACTGAGATGAACCAACAGAACCTACTGCATATATATCATCACTGTCAGGGGTCTGAATAATCTGTTGAACCTCCACACTGCAAACAGGCAACAAACATTATATTAATACATAATGATGCTGGGAAAGAAGGAATAGTAGACACATAGATCTTTAAATTTCAAACCTTTCATCCATAAAATCCATCTTCCAGAGAACTTCACCATCAATACTAGAAACAGCATGGAGAGACCCTCTACCAAAAACAAGGATCAAATTATCCTTGTCCACTTTCAAATTTTTCTGCACAAGACATCATTAATATACTTAAATTCATAAACGTATTTGTGAATTTTAGAATTGATACTCCACATATCTTTTGACTTTAGAACTTTGGGGGGACAATCACAGTAAAGAAAAAAATAATAATGTAGATGTTAGCTGAAGCTTCTTCACAAACCGGCACAAATAACAATGACTTCGAGGGCTTTGGTCCCTGTAAGAAAGACTCCCATACCATCTGGCCATCAGGAAGGTTCCATGCTCTTAAAATAGTTCCCTCTGATGAAAGGGTTATGACATCTGATAAAATTCAATTGAGCTTTTAACCATTTTGCCAGTAAAAAAGGTTGACATCTAAGGCCATTAGTCAAAAGAATAAAAATAAATAATACTCTCACAACTCGCAAGAAATATTAGAAATCAAAACAAAAACACTATATAAGCTTCATCTTTTTTTCTCTATCAGCCAATACACAACTGAAAATTTGGGAGGCCCTGTGGAGGTAGAATCTAAAGGATAGTCTTTTTTCTATTCATATGTTTTTATCACATTAAATCTGATGTCATGTTAGATCAGTGAGTGACTGAAAGTTCACTTCTCAATGGCAGTGGATCAAAAAATGAAGTTTAAATATGAATTTTCAATAATGAATTATTTCAAAATTCCTGCTGTTGTCCAAAAAAAAAAAAACAATTCCTGTTGATTTGAGAAAGAACAAGCTGGCCCTCACAATTTAAATTCTCTATTTCTGTAATTTTACCTCACAGTCAAGTAATTCAATCCATATGGATTGAGTACTTCAGATTTCATAAGATCTGTTTTTCATAGAATGTTAACTGTATCAGGGTATGGCATTAAGGATTTTCTTCTCAAAGTAATATCTTACATTATTGAAATCAGATTGATGATGATGAGGAACAAAATAAAGTATCCAACCATAGGATGCTCCTAGCACTAGCAGACATTGATTACGATGGGCAAGTAAATAGTAGGTTAGCAAGAAAATATATTAACAAAAATGCCTTAGAAAATTTATCAGGACCTTAAAATTTCTGATATCAGTTAAATAAAACATATTTAATGTTGAAAACAAGCAAGCCAGGACTACAGCAGTGTGAAACTAGTTGACGATTGAATTTTAGATGAAAAAACGTTAAACCACAGAATCACACCAAACCAGTTTTTGGGGTGGGGGGGAATTAAAAAGCTTGATGAAATCTGGGATCATACATTTTCCCAAAGCCAAATCAATCCCATCCACAACATCCTTGCTTCCGAGAACATGCCTCCAAACTGCAGAGAAGAGAGCATATATTAACATCCACAATTAATCAATGTGAAAAAGAGAAGAAGAGGTCTAGTCTACTGAACAGAAAGCAATCACGTACAGGACCCAGTACAATGCAAAACGTTTATTTTTCAAAATTGATGAGATTGGGAAGCAACAAGATACCCCATGCATTACGAACGAAGCTATCAGAATGGATTTGTAGTGTAAGTGACAAATAATTCCATGTAATTCCACTCCATAGAAATAATAAACAACGAAATGTAATTTAATATTAAGTACAAGTTATAATTGGAATTTCAACTAACTGATCTCGCCATGTCGGAGGTCAAGTGAAGCAATAACGTTCTCTTCAGTGGAAACAACAACCCGCTTTCGTCCAGTCTTTTGTGTGTGAAATACAGCTTGCTTCACTTTCCCTATGTACTGCTGGTGCCTGTAATGAGATATTATTAAGGATTAATACAAAACGAATTGATCGAAGTCGTGATCGGTTAAATATTTGCATTTCCATTAGTCGTCGCAAATTCAGAAGATATTAAGTTTAAAACATCAGCGACATTGATTACTACAATGATCAAAAAATGCAATATGGATTTTCTAACTAAGGTTGCATTTAATTAGAAGTTTGGTTGCATTAAAGTTCGCATTATGATTGGAATTTGCAAAAAAAACACATCCAACTATCAGAAACTACAGAAAGATGAAAGCATGATCAATCCAACCAAGTATCACTGAATTATTTACAACAAATACTATAGAATACAAACTTGAACATTAATTCATTTAGCTGCAATAGGATTCATGGAAAATAGAAACTACAAATATAAACGATTTATTAAATACAAAAAAAAGTAGGTTTGAATGAATCCCACGTCTTAAATAAATTTTCCAGTTGCATCACAGCTAAAGTCAGTGAGAGCAAAGCTCACCAGTCCAGCAGACCAACTTGATCTTCATATAGAGAAAAGCTAGGGCACGTAAACGAAAAGAAAAGTACAGCAAGAAGAAGAAAAACCCTAATCGCCATGCCGATGGTGAATTTCTGTTTAACGCGAATACGCAGGCGCATAGACTGCACAGTGAAATGAGACACGGATCTGAGAATAGTAGTTTGTAAAGTAAGGAGTGACCAACGGACGGAGTCTTTCACATACAATAGAATGAAATGTCATATTTACCCTTTAGAATATTAGAAAGCTGGATCTTCTCGAATATGTTGCGCAGGCCAACCCTAGAATACTATAAAAAAGCTAATTTTATTCTCGGTCTTGTTTTAACGAGAGTTGTACACCGAATTGAATTAAATTAGAAAATCGGAACGAATTAAACTAGATCGAACGATTTTATAAATCAAACGGTCTGATCTGATTTGTATTAATTAAAATAGTTTTTCAAATAAACCGGTCTAATTATATTAATTTTTAAACCGGTGGAACCAAACTAGATCGGTATAATAATATATTAAAATTTTTATAATTTTTCTCATTAAAAGTGTCCAAAAATCGAACTAAACTGAAAAACCGGACAGGACAGAACAATTTTATAAATCAAACGGTCTGATCTGATCCGGTTTGAGTAATATAAACGGTTCGACAAGTTAAATTTTTTTTGCCCAAAAACCAAACTGGACCGGTGCACACCCTTAGTTTCAACCTCTTAAAGCAAGAATATTGACATATTATAGTACAATTTTTGAACCAATATCACTTTTTCCCTTTCTCACTTTACATTTACGTTTTGTATCAGTTATTTTAATTGTTTATCCTCAACTCATTTATATTCCTTTATTTTGCTTTATATTTCAGAAGTTAGATTAAGTCCAGATCCTTCCATTGGCCTTCTTTTTTCTCTCTCTTATCTCGATCTTCTTCCTCTATCTATCTAGACGTCTTCGCATGTAATAAAATCTCACATCGATCAAGAGTTAAGATCTTGTTCAATTTATAAGTCTATGCAATACTTAACTCAATGAGATCTTATTAAGTTGATTAGTTATCTGTTTCTAAGTTGGTATCAGAGCTAAGCTCCTAGCTCTCGGGCATTCCTGAAGCTCATCCCTTGTCGACACTCAGGGCATACTTAACCCGCTCTTTCCCTCCGATGTAAAAGGAGAGTGTTAAGGAACAAAAGTCTCACATCGACCATAAGTTAAGATCCTAAGCAGTTTATAAGTCTATGCAACTCTTAACTAAATGGAATCTTATCGTATTGAGTTAAGCATAAGTTTCTAAGTGCAACGAAAACCATGTCTATGATTCATTATTATCTATCTAAGATTGAAACTAAACTCTCTAACACCTATGATGGTATTCTTAAACTTCTTAACACACATCCCTTTCCTTCTACAACTTCCGGTGGCTCTATAATTCTCAAATCATACATTTTTTCATATTGATTTATTGAAACGACAATGTACTGAAAAATGCATTTCGGGTAGTATTTGGATTTTTGGTGCATATTTCAGATATATTTATACATATTAAATATTGCACTTAATTTTGGGTGTATATGAAAATTGTGATTATATATATATTGTTGTTTAAGAGTACAGTAGGATGTTTTTAAGAGTATAGTTGCGGCAAAATTATTATTGAAGTTCCCGTAAAGTTGGTCAAAGATAAACAATTGTATATTATGTGATCTTCGTACTTCTTTTTATTAACTTTGTATGTAAGTTTTTATATTTATATTTATATTTTTACATAATATGTTAAATCATCTCTACCTTTAGATGTAACATGTATTATATATGAGTTTTGGTGAAATCGTTAATGGGTTGTCGAAAATCTAGTAAAGTCATCGTTAGTGACCATCAGAAAAGTAACGTGGTCTTACCTTAATCTCATTTTATTTAAATTAAGGAATTATAATATTTTAGTCTATTTGTTATGTAATTTGATTTAAAATTATGAAATTTGAGAAAAATATTAATAATTTTAAAAAAATAACAATAATAAGTCTATATACGAGTCATTTAGACCATTCATTATCTTAAAGCAATAAAAATCAATCCGACTTAGTATAAAATTAGACATTATTAAATCTTTTAGGAATAACTTTGATTGTATCACTAAAATACTTTAGTAATTTTGTTTTTATAATAGTCATTTAAGTTATTCTCTTTATAAAAATATGACACGTTAGACATCTTTGTATAATAAAATATTATTTTATAAATAAAAAATTTAAACATATTAATAAAGTGAATTTAACAGGGTTAAATTTATCATTTTATTTTAGTAGCTTAAAACTGAATTTGAATATTATAATATTTATTTTATTTTTTGGTCAATTATTTTTATAAATTTTATATTTTATAATTTTTTTTGTATTTTTGGGCATTATGTACTGTGATTGGAACAAAACTTCAAACTTTACAATATTAAAAGTAGGGGTTATATAGGACTAGAGAGACTATTATGCCATTCATTTGATCTTCAATGATACTGGACTAGAGAGAGTTCATTCATGTGATTCATATACTATTTATTTCGTCATTTTCTTACTTGTGTAGCTCTCTATTTTTTATATTGTAAAATTTGTAGTTTCAATTCAAACAAAATACTTATAAAAAACATTATAAATAAAAGTTTCCAAAAATACAAAAAAGTTTCATAAAATATAAAATTTACAAAAATAATTGATCAAAAAAATAAAAAAATATTATATTGTTTAAATTTAATTTCAAGTTGTTAAATTAAAATGATAATTTTGTCTCCATTAAATTCACTTTATTATTAATTATAATTTTTACAAATAAAATAATATTATATTTTTTAAAAAGTGATTAAAGTATCTCATTTTTACAAAAAGAGTGATATAAATTAGCGTAGTGATTATACTGTCAACTTGATACAAACAAAATGATTTTAACAATCTTACCCTTATAAAATCACCTTACACATATATTTTAATATTATATTTATTCTTTAACGAACAAATTACCCTAGCATTTACTTTTAAAAATATTATTATAAAAATATAAACACCACAAAAATAACTGCATCCCAAAATTAAAGCTAAATCCCTAATTTTTCAAACTCAATATTCAAAAACTTTCTACCAAATAAATCTCAAACAATTATTCATTGGTTCTAGAAATGGGCAAATAATATGAATAAACTATTTAAATTGATAAATTTAATCTAATCTATTGAATTTGGATCGAATTAAATTATCAGATTTCATAGTTAAATTGGATTCTTAGATTTTATAGTTAAATCGAATTCAGATTGAAAAATATATAATAGATTCGAATTTGAAATGATAATAAAAGAGTATGGGACTTGGTGCATGATAAGAGCTAAATTATTGCATTTTTGTTATGATTTAAATGTTGATATTTGTGTGAAAATTGTGTTTATTTGATTATTTAATCTACAAATGTCATTTCACGGGTATTTCGTGTTTAAAGTGCAATTTCAGGTAAAATCATGATTTTGGAGAAGTTAGGGACAAAGTACAATGATCGGGATTGAATGAAAATAAAAAGAGAACAAAATTTTAAAATTTGGAATTTCGCCGCCGGCGAGAGTATTCTCGCCGGCGGCGAAAACCTTACGGATAAAATGTTGAAAATCATGCAGGGAGCATGGACTTTGGCCAAGTGAATCTCGCCACCGGCCAAAGTATCTCGCCGCCGGCTAAAATCCTGGCGAAAATCTTCCCGAGAGCACAAATTTTGGTAAACTCATCTCGCCACCAGCCAAATAATTCTCGCCGCCGGCCACATTAAGTTGGCCACCGGCCAAAGTATCTAGCCGCCAGCCAAAATCCGAAAACCCAAAATTTAATTTTCCAGAAATCTCACCGCGGCGAGAATAATGTCGCCGCCGGTGAGTTTAGTCCGAAAACACATTTTTTATGTTGTTTTGTTCCAAAATTGCCCCCTAAACCCTAGATCTATATATACATTATGATGGAAAAGAGGGAGACAGCAGAGAAAGCAGAATTGAGTTATTTTTGGAGGAGAAAAGAAAACTTTGGAGAGAAAGGTTGGAGAAGCTTGAAGGATCATCACCATTGTTGCTACCAAGTCTTCATCTTCAAGAGTTTTTCATCTCTTCTCCTTAGCTTTTATTTTCTGCATATTATTCAGATTGTTTGTTCATGGATTCAATTGAGAATATGTTTGTTATGAACTAATTTGTTTTTGCTAAGGCTATGATGTAGTTGAATCAAGAAAATCTGATTTCTTGTGTTATCGTTATATGAATTCATTGTTTTCAAGTTGAGTATTTATTTCCATGTTTAATGCTATTAAATTTCTGATAAAGATTTAAATGATATGTTGCATTATATTGAGACCGAGAGGAGATGTGTAATGAACGCTTCTTGTGGTAAATACCGTATGTTGAATGCGAGTGTGAGAACTAATGCATGATGTATGTGGTTATTCTAGAAATTCCATAAATCGTAATGTGCTTGTTTGTGATTAAATCTTCATAGAAATATAATCGGTTTTCATAGATAAGTAATTCTAATATAACTCAAGAGAGAGTATTAGGTAAATTTGGGGTTTTCAACCATCACTTTTAACTTTGATTCTCATATAACATAACTTGAAATCGGATTGAATTGATTTAGCGAAATCAAATGCCTTAACGTTTTTAATCATTTGTGAACAACATTAAATTTTGTTATTTGCGTTAGTTTTAAGTTAATTTACTTCTTAAACAAATTCAAAAATTCGGTTTTCAAATAAAATTAGGATTAGTCAATTTCGGTGCCAACGCGCCATTCCTTGTAGGTTTGATATCCGTACTTTTGTACACTTTATTACTTGAACGATTATTACACTTGCCGAAATTACGCATCAAGTTTTTGGCCTTGATTAGAATGGTTTGATTTTATTAATATCGATACTACCTAATCTTAGTTTTAATTTGAAGTTAATTTTCTTTATCATTGTTTCATTTTTAATTTTGTTTAATTTGCTCTTCTATTTCATTTATCATAAAAAAAGGAGTAACTTTGTGTTGTTTTTGTGCTAGTTAATTTTACGGTTGTAGGATTGTTGTATGAGACGTCAAGAAGCCTTAACCAATTTCCATTTAATCCGAGATTGATAGAACATTTAGGCATCTAACGAGAGAAGGCGTTCAACCTCACCTTAATAGACAATCAACTATGGATCCACCATTTGTTGAGGTGGAAATCATAGAGCTTTGAGGGATTATCTTGTGCCTAATGTTCTTTGGAACTACGGGTATAAGGAGGCCAACTATTCAAGCAAATAATTTTGAGATAAAACCATCCTTTATCCAAATGGTTCAATCAAATTAGTTTGGGGAATGTCAAAGGATGATCCAAATGCATATATTGCTTACTTTACGGAGGTGTGTGATCTTTACAAGATAAATGATGTGTCTGAAGATGCTTTATAAGATTGAGGGTTTTTTTCCTTTTTCATTTCGGAATAAAGCGAGGAGTGGCTAAATTCATTACCATAGGGATCAATTACAACATGGAATGAGTTGGTTCAGAAATTCTTGTCTAAGTTCTTTTCCTCACTAAGGACGGCAAAATTGAGGAATGAAATCACATCTTTTTTACACAGTATGACCAAGAATCATTGTATGAAGCTTGGGAAAGATTCAAAGAAATGTTGAGGAAGTGTCCGTATCATAAGTATACCAATTTGGCTGCAAGTCTCACATTTTATAATGGGTTGGTTTCAAAACTATCGCATACAATGATTGATCTTTGCGGTTGGAGGGGTCTTTAATGGGAAAACAGGAGGATGCTTTCATGAGTTATTAGAGATTATGGCGAAAAAAATAATGTCCGGTGGCATTCGGAAGCGGGTAATTGCAAAAGACTAGCGTAGTTCATGAAATTGAATCGGTGAATGCTTTGTCGCTCAAGTTCTTTTTCTTTCAAGAAAGATGGATTCTTTGTCATCCAAATTCGAATCCAAACCAACTACACAATGTGATTTATGTGGTGGAAATCATGCTAGTATCGAATGCCAAGTCGAAATCCATTTGCTTCACCAAATGTTGAGCAAGAAAATTATGTTTCAAATTTCCAAAAACCTCAACATAACCCGTATTTGAACACCTACAATCCAGGTTGGAGAAATCATCCAAATTTGTCATGGGGGAAATAACCAAGGGATTCGAGCCGTCATCGTCTTCCTACCAACCCCAAGAGAAGAAAGCAAACAGATTTGGAAGGAATTTTGGGAAAGTTCATTGAGGAGACAAGAACAAATTTCGAAATCAAGAGGCACAACAAAACAGGGACATCCAAAACCAACTAGGGCAGCTTTCAAAGTAGATTGCAGAAAGGTCTCAAGGATCATTGCCTAGTGACACAATAAATCCCAAAGAGCATGTAAAGTCTATCACATTGAGAAGCGGTAAAGAACTTGAATGGCAGGGGAAATAAGAGAAAATGATGGAAAAATCTAAAGAAAAGCCATCAACATCCCAAGATGTTCAACCTTCCCCAAATGCGATATATGAGCCTCCTATCCCATATCCTCAAAGATTGAATAAGAAAAAGCTTGATAATTGTTGTGTGTTTTACAACACATAAAAACATGCAAGTATACACGGTCACAAGTAATAATATGATAAGTAAAATATCGTTCTCACAGAGATTTGTTACTAGTATTCGTTAATTATTAAAATTATTTCAACCTAATTTTATCCAAACAGTCGATAATTTGATGCAGTTTGACTAACTAACTTTTATAACAGATTGTAAGAAAATTCTAGGATTGCAGTTTCACCAAATTAATACACTTGAATCATTATATTTTATCTTGATTTATGTTATCGTATTTTAAGTTGTTAACCAAGAACTCCTAATTTATCCATATATCTCTTCCGAAATTTCCATACGTAGACACATCCAATTAAAATGATTCACTATATTCCTATGCGAATTAAATTCAACCAGTTATTAAGTTCGAGTTCTCAAACAAGTTACATACAATAAAAGTATATTTCTATCTCTTATGTATATACGTTACTTCATCACGAAGCGACGCCTGAAAATGCCTTTTTCAAGTTTATTTAAGTGTCACAAATCAGCTTAATTAATCTTCCGATAATTAAAAGCACTAAACACGGATAAAATAAACAACTTAAAACAGTTCCATAAATCATTCAAAAATACTTAATTCAAGTTTCATAATTTACGCTGACTGCAATCCTAGAACAAATAAATTAGTTCATGGCGAAATTAAAATTACAACACAACAAAAATAAAACATTACAGAGAAACAAAAATTAAGAGAAAATAGATTAGGAGAAACTCTTTCACGATTCCTCGATGAAAAATAAATTCTTCCCTTTCTTTCTTCTTAGTTGT
Source organism: Hippophae rhamnoides (assembly GCA_033030585.1). NCBI lineage: Eukaryota > Viridiplantae > Streptophyta > Magnoliopsida > Rosales > Elaeagnaceae > Hippophae > Hippophae rhamnoides. Next base: position 23,486,623 of record CM065431.1, read on the forward strand.
CTTCTTTCTCTGTAATTTCCCTAAAAAAATACGATACAAAAATGTCAAATAAACATTCTGCGTGTTTTGTGTAACACGCAGGGAGGAAAAGAAATGAAAATGGTGAAGAGAAAAAAATAAGAAGAAATGTGAGTCCAAAACGAAAGAAAAAAAAACAACAAAAGAAGAACTCCAACTAATTCCTCGCGTACAGAATATATCCCCTTTTCAATTATTCTTTTTTTTTATTATTATTTTTATTTTAAGTGGGGGACAAAAATGTATGGGGAGCAGCACGCGTGAAAACACTCTGCACATTTTTTATTCTTTTTTTTTTGCATGCCACGTGTCACCATGTGATTCGTTGAGAGAAATACAGTGACACGTGGCCGGCTCATTGGGTGGTAAGAGGGCGCGTACGAACGCATCGCCATGATTTCCTCGCATTGGAAGTGATCAACGGCGGAAGTGGGTGCGATTTCTCCGTTTTTATTTCACCAAATACATGCCACGTGTCATCATTTTATTCGTTGGAATATTTAGAAGACACGTGGCTGCTCATTTTCCATTTGAAACATGAGGGTGCACACGGCTTGGATGGACCACGTCACACATGATTTGTACACGAGCGGCTCGGTGCGCGACAGCTTGGTTCAACGCGCCTCAATCTAGACCGTTCAACTCATCCAACGGCGATCGATGCGCCTCGAGGGAATCGCGCAGCCGACATGTGGGTCCCACCCTGCCAGCCAGTCTGCGCGCTGAGCCGTGCGAGAAATACTTGAACGCTCTTCTACTTTGACCCACAAATATATTTCAAATTACATGTTCAACTTTATTTAATTGCAATATAGCCCATTTAGTAATTTAAATTAAATTTTAAACTTTTAATAACTGAAATTAAGCCCGATTTTAATTTAAATTATATTTTTGACTTTTATAAATTGTAATTAAAAACTCTTTTATTTGAAATTCTATTTTTGGGTACAAATTTGGAATTAAGTACGTTTTCGACGTAATTTACTTAATTTTATTAAAAACAATAAACACTACTTTATTAAACTAAAATTAACTAAAAATAGAGAGAACTTAGCAATTATAATTAATAAAATAGGTACAAATAACTGTATAAAATACAGTTATCAACACCCTCAAACTTAAGTTTTTGCTAATCTTCGAGCAAAAGAAAGGAAATAAAACAAAGATAACTGCATTTAAAATAGTGATTTTCAAAATATTTCTTTTTTTTAATTACATTACTCAAAAAAATAAGAGAATTTTATCTAAGCATCAAAATCAATTTAAAAGTATATTACATTTTTTACAATGAATTTTTGTGTGTGTGTAAATTCTTTTCATTATTTCATCACAAGAAATCCGGATCGGTTTATACAAATATGAAATCAAACAATTTTTCATGAAACCAAAAATCTCATAAGTTTATTTTTCATTTCTCTCTCCACTAATGTAGACAAACACAAAACACAAAATCAATAGGACTTTTAAAGCGTGTAATGTATGGCTTAGGTAAAGGTAGGATAATGGATAATATTAAGCTTAAAACATTTCACGAGCATAACATTTCAGGATTGAAAAAGATGATTCTATCATCACAATACTTACTTCCCAATTTGGGATTTCTCATCACATACAATACTCTTTTTTTTCTTTTTTTTTCTTTCTTCTTTTTCTTTTCTTTTTTTATTAAAGTATCCTTTTTTTCCGATATAACTTTAAATATTTACTAACAATTGTCACATGTTAGTGGGATAATGAACACAGATATATCTGAACACACACATATATATAAGAAGGTTTTTGAAATGAGATAAAAATATATATATAAACTTTGAGGCTCAAAAGGGGTATACTATGGATAATGCATGTGAAGGTAGATAGAAAGACTCAAACGATCCAAAGATGGCCTAAATCATGTTCTTGGTTAAATGTTATCTATAATTTTGCCTCGATAGAAAATCAAACAAATTCTAAGAACTGTGACACCATATTAATCAATCGAATTTCATACACACATAAACCTTCTCTAAATTATCATAGCAACTCAAAAATCAAGACTAGTGCACATGAATAATTATTCTAGTAAAAATGAAACATACGTAAAAATTATTTATCACTTAGACATTATTCAAATTTTTCAAAGAATTATGCAACATTTAAATCGAAGAAATAAAAATAAACCACTATTAAATAGAGAATATCTTGATTAAGCAAAGAAAACAAAACATTTTTTTTTGTTTTTTACAAGCAAGAACATACAAAAAAAAATATTTCAATTAAGTTCAAAAATATCTACCACACCCCAACTTAATATGCACGTTGTCCCAAATGTGTGAAAATTAAAGAACAAAGGAGATGTGTTAAAAGAACTTCCACTGAATGGTGAGTTGACTTGTGAGATTGAAATCCAAAAATCGTTTACCTCTCCGATTGCACCTATCAAAATAAAATAACAAAATGAAGAATTATACAACTAATACATGTTCTAAAACAAAATATATAAATAAATAAAAACTAAAACACATGGGTTGCCTCCCAAGCGCTTGATTTAGAGTCATCGGCTTGACTTCCTTTTTCTTTGCTTCGAGGTTAGGGTCGTATAACAAAATGGTTGGCTTTAGATGATCGACGTCACCTGCGACAAGGTTTGAGTTTACGCCCGTTCAACTTGGAGATTCCTGCTCGTATTTTTCATCTTTAATCTTAACGATCTAGTATGGATGCATTTTGGAAATAGTGAAAGGTCCTCGACCACCTTGATTTAAGTTTCCACTAGGAATAATTTCAACCGAGACTTGAAGAGAACTTTGTGTACTTGTTCGAATGTCGATGTAAGAGCTTATTGTACCATCCCTTTGTCTTTTTTTATAGAGCTTAACATTTTTATATGTTTGTAGACGAATGTCCATCACATTGATTGAGTAAACAACGCTTTTCTACAAAGGCTCTTAAGTCATTGATTCACGGGAGAAATTGTAGAAGAATCGGTAGTAGAGTTTTTGTAGACTCAATATCAACTAACTCATTTACTCTATAACAAGATCGAATCACCTGGAAATTTCATCGCTTTAAACACTTTGAAAGTTACCTCTTGGTCTTGAACTCTCATAGTGAGTTCCCTTTTGAACATCAATCGAGTTCTACCGGTTGCTAAAAATGGTCTACCCAAAATAATAGGGATCTCTTTATCTTCCTCCGTCAAGAATTATGAAATCTGCGGAAAGATAAACTTGTCTACCTTGACAAAGCACATCCTCTATAATGCCTCTTGGGTGTTTCAAAGACCTATTGCAAGTTGAAGAGTTATAGTGGTCGGTTGTGATTCTCTTAATCCAAGTCTCTGGTAGATGGAAAGTGGCATCAAATTAATGCTTACCTTGAAATCGCACAAAGCTCTACCAAAAACTTTCACCAATAGTACAAGGAATGGTGAAACTTCCGGATCTTTAAGTTTAGGTGGTAGCTTCTTTTGAAGGATGGCACTAAACTCCTGCAGCGAGAGCAATAGTCTCAAAATCACCTAACATTCTCTTCTTAGACAAAATGTCTTTCATAAATTTCACATAAGCGGGCATTTGCTCCAGAGGCATCAAGAAAGGAATGTTAATATGAAGCTTTTAAAAACTTCAAGAAATTTGGAGAATTGCTTATCAAGCTTTTGTTATGGAAGCGTTGAGGAAACGGAATAATCGGGTGGAGTGTAAGGCTTGAGACTTTCTAACCCTGGTTTCATCATAGGTTTCGTTGATTCTTCATTTTCTTCAACTCTTTCTTCTCCACAATTTTGTTTTTACGCCAAAAGCTTCAACATTAGGGGTTGGCAAAGAAATGGGCTTAGGTATTTCCTTTAACTTTCGTTTCCACTTTTGAGTGTAATTGCCTTACAATGCTCTTTTCCTCCCTATTAGGATTAGTTTCACTATCACTCGGCAAAGCTTCCCGAGGGCGATTGTTGACGCCAGTGATAGCAAGTTTCCCTAATTGAACTTCAAGATTTCTGATAGAAGCTGGTTGATTCTGAAGAATAGTCTCATTATTGGCCATGTATCGAGCAAACATATCTTCCAATGATGTATTTTTTTCTTGTGATGGAGCTTGGTTATGAAAGGCCTGAGGATATGTGGGTTTTATAGAAGATGATGTTCCCTCATTGTTACTCCAAGATAAATTAGGGTGATTCTTCCACCCTGGATTGTAAGTGTTGGAATAGGGATTGTTTTGGTTCCTATTATAATTGGAAACAAAATTAACATATTCAAAGTTATGAGGACATCTCTCACTGGCATGATTTCCATTGCAAATTTGACATGCAACAAAAAGGACTCGAAGTAGAATGGACACCCCGTAGTATCCATCTTTTTCACCAAAGCGGACAACTTGGGTTAAAGCGGTCAAAGCATCGATCTCATGAATTCAGGAGTGCTTTCTTAGGCAACATCCTCTCTCCGATGGCCACTCGCCCAGCTATTTGAAGCCATTTCCTCTAATAAGTTATAGGCTTCATCAATTGATTTTCCCATTAAAGCACCGCTCTTTGTGACAAAGATCAATCATATTTCTAGTTTGACACATCAAACTATTATAAAATGTTTGAACTTGAAGCCCTTGATCCAATGGTGCAGACATCTTCTAAGTAGCTCCTTGTACCTCTCCCAAGCTTCATATAATGACTCTGAGTCGAACTGCATAAAAGTGGTGATTTCATTCCTCATCCGTGCAGTCTTTGTCGGTGGAAAATATTTGGCTAAAAATATTTGAGCCAAATCCTCCCAAGTAGTGATAGAATCGCATGGCAATGAATTCAACCAACTCTTTGCCTTATCCCTAAGTGAAAAAGGAAAAAGTCTCAACCGAATAGCATCATCAGTGACTCCATTATGCCTAAAGGTATCACAAATCTATACAAAATTTGATATATGGGAGTTTGGATCATCGTGGGGTAAACCACCAAATTGTACCGATGTTTGAATCATATGAATGATTGCAGGCTTAATTTCAAAATTATTGGCTTGAATTAATGGTCTTCTAATGCTTGAATGGATGCCACCAACCATAGGCACTACATAATCTCTTAAAGATCTTGGTTCTTCTACTTCTGGAATTTCATGATCCATAACTAGATGTTTTAAGGTTTCTTGTTTATTATTTTTCTTTTAGTTCAAAATAGTTCTATGGATTTCTAGATCTAACGTAACTATGTCAAGATTTCTTATGCGTCGCATACAAAGTCTCACTTTATCCAAAAATCTGAAAATAAATCTAACATAATAAAAATAAAAATAACAACATAAATAAACACAAATCTAAGCAAATAAAAGTAAGCAATGAAACAACATAGTTTATTTTTTGAATTAAAATCAGATTAATTGGTATTAATATCAACAAAAATTAGTAAAACAATTCCCCGGCAACGGCGCCAAAAACTTGTGTGTTTTACAACACATAAAAACATGCAAGTATACACAGTCACAGGTAATAATATGATAAGTAAAATATCGTTCCCACAGAGATTTGTTACTAGTATTCGTTAATTATTAAAATTATATCAACCTAATTTTATCCAAACAGTCGATAATTTGATGCAGTTTGACTAACTAACTTTTATAACAGATTGCAAGAAAATTCTAGGATTGCAGTTTCACCAAATTAATACACTTGAATCATTATATTTTATCTTGATTTATGTTATCGTATTTTAAGTTGTTAACCAAGAACTCCTAATTTATCCATATATCTCTTCCGAGCTCCATACAGACACATCCAATTAAAATGATTCACTATATTCCTATGCGAATTAAATTCAGCAGTTATTAAGTTCTAAGTTCTCAAACAAGTTACACATACAATAAAAGTATATTTCTATCTCTTATGTATATACGTTACTTCATCAATGAAACAGCCACAAAAATGCCTTTTTCAAGTTTATTTAAGTGTCACAAATCAGTTAATTAATCTTAGATAATTAAAAGCACTAAACATAGATAAAATAAACAACTTAAAACAAGTTCCATAAATCATTCAAAAATACTTAATTCAAGTTTCATAATTTACGCTACCTTTCGATCCTAGAACAAATAAATTAGTTCATGGCAGAAATTAAAATTACAACACAACAAAAATAAAACATTGCAGAGAAACAAAAATTAAGAGAAAATAGATTAGGAGAAACTCTTTCATGATTCCTCGATGAAAAATAAATTCTTCCCTTTCTTTCTTCTTAGTTGTCTTCTTTCTCTGTAATTTCCCTAAGAAAATACGATACAAAAATGTCAAATAAACATTCTGCGTGTTTTGTGTAACACGCAGGGAGGAAAAGAAATGAAAATGGTGAAGAGAAAAAAATAAGAAGAACTGTGAGTCCAAAACGAAAGAAAAAAAACAACAAAAGAAGAACTCCAACTAATTCCTCGCGTACAGAATATATCCCCCTTTCAATTATTCTTTTATTATTATTATTATTATTTTTATTTTAAGTGGGGGACAAAAATGTATGGGGAGCAGCACGCGTGAAAACACTCTGCACATTTTTTATTCTTTTTTTCGCATGCCACGTGTCACCATGTGATTAGCTGAGAGAAATACAGTGACACGTGGCCGCTTCCCATTGGGTGGTAAGGCCGGGAGCATGCAGAACGCATCGCATAGGATTTCCTCGCATTGGAAGTGATCAACGGCTGGAAGTGGGTGCGGTTTTTGCGTTTTTATTTCACCAAATACATGCCACGTGTCATTATTTTATTCACTGGATTATTTAGAAGACATGTGGCTGCTCATTTTCCATTTTAAATGTAAGGGTGCACACGGCTTGGATGGACCGCGTCACACATGATTTGTACACGAGTGGCTCGGTGCGCGACAGCTTGGTTCAACGCGCCTCCAATCTAGGCCAGTTCAACTATCCATCCAACGGCGATCGATGCGCGCCGAGGAATCGCGCGGCCGACGTGTGGGTCCCACGCCGCCGGCCCGGTCTATGTGTGTGAGAAATTGATTCGATGATCGAACGGTGGGTGATGGGTGTCGTGATTGGTGCGAGTGTCATTCTTTTCCTGCGCAGAAAATTCAATTTTTTTAATTATATTTTGACCCACAAATTTATTTCAAATTACATTTTCAACTTTATAAATTGTAATTAAAAACTCTTTTATTTGAAATTCTATTTTTGGGTAAAAATTTGGAATTAAGTACGTTTTCGACGTAATTTACTTAATTTTATTAAAAACAATAAACACTACTTTATTAAACTAAAATTAACTAAAAATATAGAGAACATAGCAATTATAATTAATAAAATAGGTACAAATAACTATATAAAATTACAGTTATCAATAATCTATTTGATAAATTTTTGGATATTTTTAAGAAATTGCATATTAACATTCCTTTTGCAAAGATGTTAGAACAAATGCCCAAGTATGCAAAATTCATGAAGGAAATTCTATCAAAGAAGAGGAAAATTTGCCGAGATTATGAAAGCTAGTACTAAATGAGGAATGCATGATGCGATTCTTCCAAAGAAAACCGCTGAGAAATTGAAAGACCCAGGGAGTTTTACTATACCTTGTACTATAGGAAGTTGCAATTTTGATAAAGTCCTCTGTGATTTAGGAGCAAGCATTAATTTGATGCCACTTTCTATTTTCGAGAAAACTAGGCACAGGAGAAGTAAAACCCACTTCAATCTCTCTACAATTAGCAGATCGATCGGTGAAATATCCTCGAGGGGTAATTGAGGATGTTTTAATTAAAGTTGACAAATTTATTTTCCCTGTAGATTTCATGGTGCTTGACATGGAGGAAGATAGAGAGGTACCGTTGATATTGGGGAGACCGTTCCTTGCAACTGAAAGAACATTGATTGATGTTCAATCAATAGAAGCTTGCCTTGTGAAATCTGCAACAAATGAGATGGATGAAATGAGGAATGATGCTTATGAGAATGCCCGAATATACAAGGACAAGGTGAAGGTTTGGCATGATAAGCACATTTTGAGGCAAAACTTTGAGGTGGGACAAAAAGTGCTGCTTTATAAATCCCATCTCGGACTTTTTCCAAGAAAGCTAAAATCTCGTTGGTTAGGACCTTTTCTAGTAACCAAGGTGTTTCCTTATGGAACAATTGAGATCAGTCATGAAACAAAGGGAACTTTCAAGGTAAATGGACAATGGTTGAGGCCATATTTTGACGGAGAATTCAGTAAGCAGAAAGATGACATAAAGTCTAGCTAATGACTATAACTTAAAGCGCTTAATGGGAGGCAACCCATCAGATTTGTTTTCTCATCTTTTATCTCATTTTATTTTAGAAATTTTAAATTATGCACTTCATTTTATAATAATTTTATTTTTAATTAAATTTGCTTATTTTATTTGTCTCGCAGGTAAAGAAAAAAGAGCCATTTGTAGTTTTCTTTCTTACATTGAGGACAATGTAAGGTTTTAGTTGGGGGTGCGGTAAATGGTAAATCTTTTCTTCCCTTCATTTTTATTAGTTTTGTTTGTGTGTTTATTTGTGTTTAATTTTGATTTTCCATTTATTTTTCTACATTTTGATTTAATTTCTTTTATTTGTTTATTGTCTTATTTTTATTTTTTTATTTTATTTGCATTTTACTTATTTTAATTTGCATGTTGATGATAATAATGTGATTGTGATAACAAGTAGCTTTTAGAAGACATTAAATTTTGCTTCGGTTTAAAGATAATTTCAAATGTTTATTTTACCTAGTTGGCGACTCTTTTGGTATGTGGTATGATTTGGTTGATTAGTCTAAATGCTTAGAGAAGTCTTATGTGCGAATTTTTCATGGACATTTTTGTGATCTCAACAAACTCTAGAACTCATTTGAAAACCTCTTGAGGTGAAATAATTTGGGATTGCACTATTTAGGAGATGATGTAGGCCATTTTTGGATCGATTGTGCCATTTTAAGCCTACCTTGTTATCCTTATATCACTAGTTACCTCTTTGAGCCTATTTAAATATATTGTTAGCCTTATTTTTCTTTCTTTTTGCCTTCTATAACCTAACTTTTACTAAGCCAAAAATATATATATATAATTCCTACCTTATTTGTTAAGAGCACTTAATTTTGAACACAAACTTTTCAAGAGCAATTGGAGTAAGGATGGAATAAAAAAAAAGACATCTTCCACATATATTGGAAGAAATTGGTTGGGGTTGTGTTTAGAAAAAAAGAAAAAAAGGGAGAAAAAAGGGCCTTCAATATCTAGTAAATAAAAGAGTGTTAGTAATGGATGTACTGAGGTGAAAGATTGAGGAAGAATTTTGTTTATCTTTGGAAAAATGGGTTATGATCGGAAGAAACAATTTGGGTTAAATGGTGTTACTCTTTTACTTAATTGGTTGTGTTTAATCTAATAAGTGCTATTATTTGTATTTTGACACTTCCCGTTCTTTCTTAACCAAATACCTAAGCCTAACATTACAAGCCTAATAAAGTCCTATTGATCCGAAGTGGTGTATTTTTCTTCATTAGTGGAGAGAGTTTTGAAGAGTGAGCCTATGGAGTTTGAGATTTCACCTTTTTGTTTGTGGATGTTCTGCATAATATTATCCGGGAATTATGGCTACTGGTTTGTGGTTTGATGGATGTTTAAGATTCAATAACAAAAGTGAAATTGGCATTTGAGATTTCTTAAAGCTTAGGTGACATTTAATTATTCTATGTGTTATGTGTTATTTACAATTTTTGAGACATTTGTGCAAATTAATTTTTGTGTGATTTTATTGTTTTAAGTTAGGATAGTTTTAGGTAAGATGTTTGTGGGTATCATCACCGGAAGCCCTCACGAGACTACAACTCGTCCTACTAGGGCCGCTTAGGGGTTTAAAGGCTTATTGCATACGCTTAATGTAATTTTGTAAATAGAATAAAATTTTCTTTGAAGTTTCTCTTAATGTCTCCTTTGAATTTATTAAATAGATCGCTTTTCTTGCTAGAGACTAGCAAGAAGCTGGTTGGGGATTGTTGATAAGAGCTAAATTATTGCATTTTTGTTATTATTTAAATGTTGATATTTGTGTGAAAATTGTGTTTATTTGATTATTTAATCCACAAATGTCATTTCACGGGTATTTCGTGTTTAAAGTGCAATTTCTGGTAAAATCATGATTTTGGAGAAGTTAGGGACAAAGTACAATGATCGGGATTGAATGAAAATAAAAAGAGAACAAAATTTCAAAATTTGGAATTTCGCCGCCGGCGAAAACCTTACGGAGAAAATGTTGAAAATCATGCAGGGAGCACGGATTTTGGCCAAGTGAATCTTGCCGCCGGCCAAAGTATCTAGCCACCGGCCATATTCATCTCGCCGCTGGCTAAAATCCTGGCGAAAATCTTCCCGAGAGCACAAATTTTGGTAAACTCATCTCGCCGCTGGCCAAATAATTCTCGCCGCCGGCTAAAGAATCTCGCGGCCGGCCAAAGTATCTAGCCACCGGCCAAAATCCGAAAACCCAAAATTTAATTTTCCAGAAATCTCACCGCGGCGAGAATAATGTCGCCGTCGGCGAGTTTCTTCCGAAAACACATTTTTTATGTTGTTTTGTTCCAAAATTGCCCCCCAAACCCTAGATCTATATATACATTATGATGGAAAAAGATGGAGACGGCAGAGAGAGCAGAATTGAGTCATTTTTGGAGGAGAAAAGGAAACTTTGGAGAGAAAGGTTGGAGAAGCTTAAAGGATCATCACCATTGTTGCTACCAAGTCTTCATCTTCAAGAGTTTTTCATCTCTTCTCCTTAGCTTTTATTTTCTGCATATTATTCAGATTGTTTGTTCATGGATTCAATTGAGAATGTGTTTGTTCTTATTTTTGTTATGAACTAATTCGTTTTTGCTAAGGCTATGATGTAGTTGAATCAAGAAAATCTGATTTCTTGTGTTATCGTTATATGAATTCATTGTTTTCAAGTTGAGTATTTATTTCCATGCTTAATGCTTTTAAATTTCTGATCAAGATTTAAATGATTTGTTGCATTATATTGAGACCGAGAGGAGATGTGTAATGAACGCTTCTTGTGGTAAATACCGTATGTTGAATGCGAGTGTGAGAACTAATGCATGATGTATGTGGTTATTCTAGAAATTCCATAAATCGTAATGTGCTTGTTTGTGATTAAATCTTCATAGAAATATAGTCGGTTTTCATTGATAATTAATTCTAATATAACTCGAGAGAGAGTATTAGGTAAATTTGGGTTTTTCAACCATCACTTTTAACTTTGATTCTCGTATAACATAACTTGAAATCGGATTGAATTGATTTAGCGAAATCAAATACCTTAGCGTTTTTAATCATTTGTGAACATTAAATTTTGTTATTTGCGTTAGTTTTAAGTTAATTTACTTCTTAAACAAATTCAAAAATTTGGTTTTCAAATAAAATTAGGATTAGTCAATTTCGGTACTTAGTAACGCCATTACTTGTGGGTTCGATATCCGTACTTTTGTACACTTTATTACTTGAACGATTCATACAGTGCACAACCAATATAAGGTATTACAAACACTTTAGGGCCCACTTAATCTCGTAAGTAATAGAGACATGTAAAGAAATACAATAAATAAACAAATAAACATATATAAAGAAACAATCAATTATTTCTTAACAACAAATAGATAGATAATTTAACAACCATCACACATCATGGCAATAAAAGATAGCATATCAACAGCATCAACAACAAGTGAAAAGTAGGAAAGTAGTAATGAAAGCAATAAAAAAGGCTTTCTAATTACAATCAGATCCTCCAATATATTCGAATGTAATCTTAATTATACTCACACTACATGCGATCACTAAACACAGTAATATGACATAATAAACCCATATAGTATCCATATCTATATGTTAACATGCTCAATAACAAGCAATTTATTGTGTAAAGTAAACCAATAGTTCATAATCTAAGATAATATTAGCTAATACCTGTATTAGTGAATTAAACTACACTTAATTCACCTCCAATGCTATCTTCACAGCAACTGTAAATCTGGTTTTCCTCTGGAATCCTACCTCCACATGGTATGGTACAATCACCAATTGCTCAATATGTGATACAACCAAAGCCAAAGGCAATCTCATACACATGTATCTAATTGCAACTACTTGGGGTTAATCAATTTTTAATTAAGCCACGTATTGAAGATGATTTTGTATTCACCGCATCCTTACCATATTGATCTTGCAAGTCACTAGCAAATAACTCAAAAGGAACAATACCATGAGATGTTGTATCTACTCTGATGCTTAAGTTAGTTTTTGTGTGAGTGAACTTAGATCAGAGAATATTTGGAAAGTTTGAGTATTTTTTTATGCCTACTTTTTTTGTGGTGGAGAGGATCGATTTATAGACTTTGACCAGTGATAATCTTATAAATAACTTATTGTTGTTAATTAATATTTAAATTAATATATTTATTTAAATATTAAATAGTTAATATTAATTGTTGAATATATTAATAAGCTTTTATAAATGTAGATTTGAGTTATTAATATATATTTTAAAATAAATTCAAAAAACTTACGATAAATAGCTTGTTTTAATTAAATTTGAGTTGTCTATGCAATGGCTATACCCATTTGACTTTTCAATGGTGACATAGACCAATCAAATGGAGCCATGCATAACAGATGATTTTTCCATCCAACACAAGCCCCTAGATCTCCTTGAATATTTCTAGCGAGGTATGTGGTCTAACTAATCATCTATGTACGATGGAGTAGTGGCATATGGTCTTGGGATGTCTTGATTGTGTTATGTATCCGAATATTAGTTTTCATTGTATCATGTTAATCTAGGGGTCATAAGCTTCCCATCCCTTATTTCTATGTCTCAATTGGAATCTTGTTTAGGTAGTTATGACCAATCAAAAGTTAGGAGAAAAAGCCAATGCGGGTTGCGAGTTTGACTTCTTAAATTTGATATCTTTTTAACTTGATTCTACAAGATCTCCTTCCTATTTGAACCCTTGTGCTGCTTATAAACATATTTTTGACCTATAATTTGATATGCTTTTAAGTATTGATTTTATGTTTTATTTTAGAATTATGTTGTTTTGGAAAGTATTTTTATATTTTGTAGGCTAATTAGTATTTAGAAGAATTTTGGACTAAAAGAAGCAAAAATAGTGAAAAGGGGGAGAAATGGCAACTCGGACAAGTCAGAACGAACAAAAATCAAGCCACTAGTAAATTATTGCCCTTCGTAGACCTAACATATGCATGCTGTGACAGGGAGCTCTCGGATTTTCATTTGAAGGCATTGTTGAGTTCATGTGCCAAGGCATATAAATATGTATGCTGAAGTGCAGGAGTCTTAAGGTTTTACTAGGGGATCTAATTTTTGTATTGCGTCATAGTGCATAAAAATATGCGTCGCAACCTGCGTGTTTTAAATGGCTAGAAATCTCCAATATGTGAATGTGACATTTTTTACTAACTCTTCACCAAAAACTAACCTATAAATACATTCTAAAACCCGTCTGAAATACATCCAACTATAGTAGCCAAAAATACCATTCCACAACATAGGAAAGGAGAACTCTTATTTTTGATGTTTTTGCAAGGATTTGAAGAAGAGGATCAACCAATTCAAGGATTTGGAGATAGTAGATCAAAAGTGGGTATTTTAATTATCAAATCTTATTTCTCTCTACATTTTGAATATGTCTTTTGTAATTGAATTAATATATGTTAATTTGATTATATTTGGCCAAATTTTATGTATAGAATATACGTTTATCTTCCATGAATGGAAGAACAATTTGATGATTTTATTTAATAAAATTGATTTATTTTGTATTCATAACTTTTCATATATTTGTTTATGGATTATTACTGGTTATTCTACTTTATGAGTAAAATGATTATTTTTAGAACTAAGCAATAGACTTATTATCTGTGTTTGATTGTACATTTATAAACAAGAGTTTAGTTTAATTCCATAGATTTGTGTTAAATTAGATGGTTAATTTATTTTCCTTTGATTTACCAATTAATTAATTTTAAGCTCAATCCAAGAAGTTATAGGTTAACTGAGAATTATGGGGGCTCGCAATAATCATTGAGGGTTCTCTTATTTAAAAAAAGAAAAATCAATAATTCTAAGTTGTGAAGCTATTTTGTGAAAATCATTTAATTTGTTTTATCCATGGATGGAGAGCTAGCTAATTGCTTTATTTTAGAATTTATAATTTTTTATCAACTGAGAATTTTTAGAATATTTAGGATTGTTTGTTTAGCTAATTAAGAAAATAAGTAACATTTTAAAACACCTACCAGTTCCTTTAAAGATCGACCTTGTGGTAATCTTATCATTAATCTACTAATGATTCGTGCACTTGTAATAAATTAAAATTTATGCATCAAGGTTTTGGCAGCATTCTTGGGATTTGGATTTTAAGTTGTTTAATTATTTTCTTTTTAGTTTGTTTTCTTAATTTATTTGATTTTATGATTTTGTTAATATTTATTTTTGATTAGTTATTTCAATTATTTTTATTTCTTGTCTATTTTCATTTATTTTGTTATTTATTTGTTTTGAGTGGTTTTATTCTCTAGTGCTTTGATTTCTTGATTATTTTTGTTAGTATGTACAAGGTTAGAGATCTCTTAGGAACAAACTCGCACCTTTATTAGACAATATCAACATATCAAAAAAGAACTTACGTAGGATGGATACTAACATCCAAGAGTCACTACAAGAGCCAATAGAAATAGGAGACACTCTAATTAGATAAATGGCTACGAAGGAGTATGTAAGGCAAATTATTGAAATTGCTACTTCTTGTATAAAGTTGAGGGATGCAACTAGGAATTATAAAGTGAAAAATATTCATTATTTCATGTTGCCCTCTTTCTATGGTATTCTTAATGAAGATCAATTGACTTTCATTGGCGATTTCAATTCAATTGTATATACATTTCTTTTGCAATGGCTTAATAAGGATCAACTAAGGATGAAGTGTTTTCCTTACACACACAAAGATATAACTAAGTCTTGGCTTATGATTCTTCCACTAGGCCGTTTAACTACTTGGGAAAAAGTTTACAACAAATTTATGGAAAACTCTATTACCACCAAAATACTTTTGATTTAAGAACTAAAATTGCTATATTTTCTCAAATGGAGGAAGAGCCATTCTATGAGGCTTAGGATAGGTTCAAGTTATTTCTCAATCAGTTGATAATGAACAACATTGCATGTAGAGCTATGGGAAAAAATATTGGTTGTAATTCCCAACAAAAAAGTGTTTGAGAAAGAAGAGCTAGAGTTAATGAGAAAAGCTTTGGGAATGAGATGGCTATGCAACTTGTAGAATTGACCAAGTAAGTCACACTCCTTACTACTTAAAGCACTCCAAATAGAGAGGTATGTAGAGGCCATAGTAATTATGGACATGGTGCTAATAGTTGTCCTTTTGAAAATGAACCATTTGCAAGTCTTAGTCATGAACAAGTGAATACAATAGAGGGTTAGTAACCTAGATCTAGGAATGACCCTTATGCAAACACTTACAATCTAAGGTTGAGAAATCATCCTAATTTCTCTTGGAAGGCAAACAATCCTACTTATGCTCAATCCCAAAACCACATGTAAGGCTAGTAATTCAAACAAAACATGCCACATAACCCACTTAATAAACCAACCTTGAAGGATAACTTGAATGATTTTATTCAAATGATAAGAGACAACTAATGAAAACTAATCAAAGGTTGGATTCTTTAGAGTCATCTTTGAAGAGGGTAGAAGTTTTGAGAGGGTAATTAGTTAAGCACATGCAAAAACAAGAGAAATGGAATATGCCTGAACAAGCAATGGCTATTACAGTTTTCCAAGGTTGTAAGGTGCCGAATATTGATTTTCCTGAAATTTCTGATGATTTATCACTTGATGTAAGAAACACAGGTAAAGTGCAAATAACTTCCAAGGAAGGTATGGACATAATTTCTAAAATTGTGGAGCCTTTTAAGGGGAGTCAAGGAGAGTCATCTAACCCTCTCATGTTTCATAAGGCATCTTATTAATAGCGACCACCTATCTCATTTCAACACCATTTAAAGATCCTGGAAGTTTTAATATTGACATTATCATAAGGGTTAAGAAGATGGTTAAGATTATGCTAGATTTAGGTACAAGTATCAACCTGATACCTTACTCAATATACTTGCAACTAAGTTTGGGGAAATTAAAGCCCACAAACATTTTCCTTCAAGTAATTGATAGGTTTGTCAAATATCCAAAAGGCATGGTTAAGGACTTACTTATTGATAACTGTATTTTATACAATTATTTTCGTCAATTTTATTAATGATAATTGCTATGTTCTTGACATTTTTGTTTAATTTTAGTTAAATAAATTAATATTTACCTTTTTGTGTTAAGAAATACATTTTTAATAAAATTAAACAATTTGAATTGAAATCGTACTTATTTTCCAATTAATGTCCACAAATATAATTTCAAATAATAGAGTTCTTAATTACAATTTATAAAAGTTGAAAATGTAATTTAAATTAAATTTGGGCTTAATTGCAATTATTAAAAGTTTGAAAATTTAATTTAAATTTTGAAAAGGGTTTAATCAGAATTAAAGAAAGTTTGAAAATGTAATTGGATTAAATTTCAGGCCAAAATGCAATTAATTAAAGTTTAATTTTCTGCGCAGGCTGGTAAGAATCCACGCGCTTAATCCGCACGCTGCGGAAACGTGGACCGTCTGGATCAAAGAAGAAACGGCATGATTTCAGACGTTTCTATCACACCCGACCAACTCGCGCGCGGTGCAGTGTTTCTCGTTCTTCATTGCCGTTTTCTGCGTCTGACCGGGGCTCATTCTGCCGCTGCAGTGTGCCAAGATGCGCAGACCCACTGCCTGGACGATTTCTAGCCGCTGTCTCCCCCACGCTGCGGCGCCTCAATCCGGCCGGGTAATTCTCCGTGAGCCCATCCTTGCAGCGAATTAGACGTTGACACGTGGCATGCACAATGAATTAAAAAAATGCAGAAACGGCTCCTTGTCTCACGCGTGAATTAAAATAAGGTTTTGATTTTTGCGTGACTGTGGATTTTAAGGGGAATTTCAGGGTTTTATTTTCAATACCACTTTTCTCCACGCGTAATATTTTATTATTTTTGCCATATTTCCCTGTTTACGCATGTATTATATTGTATTATTTTAGATGTATTTTTTAGCTATAAATAGGAGATATTATGACAGAAGTTTTCGGAGCAGCTTTTTTGCAGTAGAATTTTTTGTGGTATTTGGTTGGACTCAGAATACGCAGGCCATTTGGCTTCGTTGTGTTCCGCGTGTGCCAAATATTTGTTTTAAGTGATGTTTTAATTTTTTCGTGTTCTTCATCTTAATTTCCTTGTTGTATTTTTATTTTAAATTAATGAAGTAATTTAATTTTTCTAGGTTGCATTTGATCCTAATTTACGAAGCTTTAATTTTAATTATTTTTTTGATAGATTTATAAGACGTTTCCGATTTATTCACTCTAACTTGTGCTTAATGCTTTTTGATTATTTACTTAATTTTATCAAAACGATTGTGGCAATATTAATAAACTTGAGAGAGGTATTTTGTGTATATTGCTCGTAGATAATGACATGTATGACGAAGCGATGTGAATATACCTAATTGTACGCTATGGCCATTTGAAAACTTAGAACGTAGAATTTAATCTTGGTGAATTTAATTCTCATAGATATAGGAATTAGTTTAACGAGGTGTGTTTATACCTGAGTCTAAGAGATGTATGAATAAAATTAGAAGTTTTCGGTTGACAAATTAAATGTACTAAAAAATATAAATCAAGAGAAAATAATACGATTAGTAGTGATTAATTTGGTGAAAATTTGCAATCCCTAGATTTCTTTTATTTTGTTATTAAACTCTTTTCTTGAATTTGTTACAATCAATCTATCTATTTTGGATAAAATCGAGAGAGATAATTTTAGTACTCAACAAACTATAGTAACAAATCTCCGTGGGAACGATACTTTACTTACAAATCTTATTACCAGGACTGCGGTATACTTGCACGCTTTTTATGTTCTCCAAAAGAGACAACAAGTTTTTGGCTACCATGCTGGGGATTTGTTTTACTATTTTCATTGTTGATATTAATATCAATCAATCTGATTTTAATTCAAAAAAAAATTTATTGTTGCGTGTTTAATTTATTTTTCAATTTTCTCGTGGGTTGAGATTTTGTTTGACACACAAATCTTACCTCACAAAAAGAAAAATAAATTTTGTTTTTGCTTATTGTTTGTTGTTTTTTTTTTATTTTGCAATTTTCACGTGGGTTGAGATTTTTTTTTGACACACAAATCTTAATTCACAAAAGAAAAAAAAAATAAAAAAATTTTATGGTTATTGTTTCTTAATTTATTTTTTAATTTTCTCGTAAGTTGAGATTTTGTTTGACACACAAATCTTAACTTATAAAAAGAAAAACAAATTGAGAAGTCAAGCTGAAGACTATAAATCAAGCGCTTCTTGGGAGGCAACCCATGTGTTTTATATTTATTTTTTATTTTTCACATGTATTGCTTTTTATATATTGTTATCTTAACTTTCGTAGGTACAAATTGGAGGTAATGAAGCTATTTTGGCTTAACCAATCAAACAAACCAGGAAGTTTCTTTAAACCCATCTCATATGTTCAACTCTAACACATCGAGGACAACGTATATTAAGTTCTGGGTGGTAGATATATTTAACTTAATTGAAATACTTTTCCGATGTTCTTCGCTTGTGATTTTTTTTTTTTGTTTGTTTGGTTGATCAAGATATTTTGCTATGAATAGTGATTTATTTTTTGTTTCTTCAATTTAAATGATGCATATCTTTGAAAAATTTGAATATTGTCTAAGCGATGAATAAATTTTATGTATGTTTCATTTTTACAAAGATAAAAATATATGAGCACTAGACTTGAATTTTGAGTTGCTATGATAATTTAGAGAAGGTTTATGTAGTATGGAATTGATTTATATTTGTGGTGTCACAATTTTTTAGAATTTGTTTGATTTTCTCGAGCTAAATTATAGACAACATTTAACTAAGAAAATGATTTAGGCCATCTTTGATCAAGCTGAAAGCCTTTCTATCTACCTTTACATGCATTATCCATAGTATACCCCTTTTGAGCTTCAAAGTTTATATATATATTTCTCATTTCAAAAGCCTAGCAAATATATAAATATATTTATACATATATATTTATATATATATATACGCAGCGTGTGTATGTACAGTAGATATATCTATTTTACTTATCTCACTAACATGTGAAAATTGTTAGTAAATATTTAAAGATAGAGCAGAAAAAAAGAGGGTACTAAGAAAAAAAACAAAAAAAAGCAGAAAAAACAAAAAAAAAACATATTCTGAAAAAAAAAGAGAAAAAAATCTGATTATTGTATGTGATGTTAAATCCCAAAGTGGGAAGTGTTTATTTTTATGATAGAAGTTATCTTTTTCAATCCTAAAATGTTATGTTTGGGAAAAGTTGAGCTAAATATTATCCTTTATCCTACCTTCACCTATGCCATACATTACAAGCTTTATAAAGTCCTATTGATTTGGTGTTTTGTGTTTGCCTACATTAGTGGAGAGAGAAATGAAAAATAAACTATGAGATTTGTGATTTCATGACAAATTGTTTGATTTTATATTTGTATAAATTGATCCGGATTGCATGTGATGAAATATGAAAAGACTTCACACACACACTAACATTCATTGTGAAAATTTAATATATTTTTAAATTGATTTTGATACTTAGATAAAATTCTCTTATTTCTTTGAGTTATGTAATTCGGAAATACTAAAACAAGATATTTTGAAAGTCACTATTTTAAATGCAGTTATCTTTGTTTTATTTCTTTTCTTTTGCTCGAGGACTAGCAAAAACTTAAGTTTGAGGGTGTTGATAACTGTATTTTATAGAGTTATTTTCGTCAATTTTATTAATGATAATTTCTATGTTCTTGACATTTTTGTTTAATTTTAGTTAAATAAATTAATATTTACTGTTTATTATATATTTTAAGAAAATTAAATAATTTGTATCGAAAATGTACTTAATTGCAAAGTTTTGTCCAAAAATCTAATTTCAAATAAATCAGTGCTTAATTGCAATTATTAAACGTCAAAAATATAATTTAAATTAAAATTGGGCTTGATTGCAATTAAAGAAAGATTAAAATGTTATTTGAATTAAATTTGTGGGTCAAAATATAATTAAAGAAATTCAATTTTATACGCAGGAGAAAATTCCATCGCTGCAGACCATTAATCACTTCAACACTCACCGTTTGATCATCCAATCAACGGCCCAGTACGTGGCATAGTGCATTTCAGACGAGACAAAAGCAGAGTACCTAGAATTTTTGTCGCGCAGCCGGCAATGGGGCTGGGGCCCACCTGGCCGCGTAGGCCGGCGCGGCAGAGCGGGACCCATATGTTTCCGCCACGCAGAATTCTCCCCCACGCTGCGCATCGCCACCGTTGATCGCTTCAAACACCCAGCCGCGTGGAACCAAGCTATCGCGCACCGAACCGCTTGCCTAAAAATCGTGTGCGACGCGGGACATCCAAGAAGAGTGCACCCTCTCGTTTTACAGAATGAGAAGAAGCGTCGTGTCTCATAAATCTTCCAGCGAATAACATAACGACACGTGGCATTAATTTAGTAAACCAGAACGCACGAAAAAAGGCGCACGTTTCCAAGCGCACCGTTGTCTACCACATGTCCCCGCGCGCCTTGCTTTCGTGTGGCGTATTTCCATGCATCCTTTTTGCTCTCACCAATTGAAGGCTTCCACGTGTCCCACTATTTTTTAACGAATCAGAGCGTGACACGTGGTAGAGTATATTGAAAACAAAATCAGAAGCGTGCGCCGTTGTCTCCCACCCTGTTTAAAATATTATTTTTGTTGTAACGGTTTGTCCCCCATGCGTTTTATTTTTATTTTTGATACAAATATTATACGCGTGTCTGCATAATTACAGAAAAATATTTATTTTTTTAGTTGTATGTTTGTTGCTATAAAAAGGGCATTTTATTGCCAAAATTTGGAGGTCAAGCCTTGTGGTTCATTTGTGGTTGGATCAGGAACACGCAGAAGCCATTTTGGCTTCGTCAGTTCCGTGCTAAGCAAATATTTTCGTTACTTGATGTCTTAATTTCCTTCTTCTAATTTTTTTGCATCTCGTTGTAATTTTAATTTTTAATTAATGAAGTAATTTAATTTTTCTAGTGGTTGCATTTGATCTAAATTTACAAGCATTGATTTTAATTATTTTTGATAGATTTATAAGACATTCGATTTGTTCATTCTATTTTGTGCTTAATGCTTTTGATTATTTACTTATCTTATCAAAACGATCTATGGCACATAAATAAACTTGGAAGAGGTATTTCAGGTACGTATTGCTCGTAAATAGAATGACATGTAATATGCAGATGAATATATCCTAATTGTATGTGTGGCCATTTGAAAACTTAGAACGTAATGAATCTTATTAAATTTAATTCTCATAGAGATATAGTGAATTAGTTTAACGAGGTGTGTTTATACGGAGCTCGGAAGAGATATATGAATAAAATTAGAAGTTTTCGGTTGACAAATTAAATGTACTAAAAAATATAAATCAAAAGAAAATGACACGATTTGAGTGGATTAGTTTAGTGAAAAACTTGTTGTCTCTTTTGGAGAACATAAAAACGTGCAAGTATACACAATCACAAGTAATAAGATTTGTAAGTAAAGTATCGTTCCCACGGAGATTTGTTACTATAGTTTGTTGAGTACTAAAATTGTATCTCTTTGATTTTATCCAAAATAGATCGTTGATTGTAACAAATTCAAGAAAAAAGTTTAATAACAAAATAAAAGAAATCTAGGATTGTAAATTTTCACCAAATTAAAGCCCACAACCATGTTCCTTCAAGTAATTGATAGGTTTGTCAAATATCCAAAAGGCATGGTTAAGGACTTACTTGTACAGATAGATAAGCTAATCATGCCTATTGATTTTATAGTGTCGAATATGAAAAAGAACCCATCTAAGGGAAATGAGCACACTATTATTCTTAGTAGGCCAATCATGACCACAACTAAGAGTATTTTGTCTTACGAGTCTAACCATTATAGTTTTGGAAGAGACTATACACTTTAAAACTTTTGATTTCGCACATATTCTGTCTATTTCCATTGTTGATAAGTGTTGTTATATTGATTGAAGACTCACCCATTTGTGAAAATAATTTGCACAAAAGGATAGGTAATAAAATTGATGTTTCACATACAGATAGGAGGGTGAAGGATACACTAACACACTCAATTCAAGATGACACCTACATAGAACACATCAAGCGTGGCTATAATAGCATCTTGATTTGTGAGTTATTTTATCTTGGAAAGAAATGTCATGTGTGTAATACTTGTTATAAATATTTTTCAAGTACAATAAAGCCTTCTTTTGAGAAAGGCCAATATCAAGACAAAGAAGGAGACTTGCACTCCAAGGGTACAAAAACCTCATTGAAAATAAAACGTCTTGCTACAACTATAAAGAAAGCGCTTAGTTGGGAGGCAACCCACTATTTCGAGTAGTATTTTTCTTTTTTTAGTTTAGTTAATTTTGTAATTGTCTCTTTTGGATGCTTTTCTAAACATATGCATAGTTGAAATATTGATTACAATGTTTAGTTTTGAAAGTCTTTTAGTTACATATCTAATTAACTAGAAGGGAATGAATGGGTATTTAATAAAAATATGCCAAATTAAAATTTTATAGATAGCTAGTTATGCAATTGTGTATAAATAAAATATACATAAGTAAATAAAGATTAACACACAATATTTTTAGGTCAAAATAACCTAGGCCAATCTCAAAATATGTTCAATTACAAGGCTAACACTTAAATTACCCATCACAGATAATGTCCCCCAAGTAACATACTTACAAGACTCTTCTTTTTATTAGTGTCTTCACAAGTAAAATGTTTAAATCTGGACTAACATTTTGATAAACTAGAGTCACATAAGTTATCAAACCCATTGAGTTGGCACTTGAAAATTTAGCACAAAAATAAAAGTGTAAAGTAAGTCGTAGAGCATATTAAATAATGAAAAATATTAATTAAATGATTTAATGAAATAAAAGATGAAATTAAAACTACTAGAAAATCTTAAAACAAATGAATAAGCACGTGATCACAAATAATATAAGTTTATTAATCAATCAAATACAACCACAAAATGTTTGATAGATTAACTAAAGAAAGAAACCTAATAAAATAGGATTTTGTAAAATAGATTTAGAGAGAATTTAAGTTACAAAAGTTGATGCAATTGTGGTTAAAGATTTAGAGTACATTAGGTTTGGTTAAGTAGAAATTATTAAAGCCCGAGGTCAAAGAATAATTATCAATATGTCCATAATATCACTTGAAAGAGCTTTAAATAATGAGAACAATATAGTAATTAAAAGGTTTGGTTCGAGTAAATAATTAGGATAAAGTTGAAACCCTTGTTAATCCGCTCGATCAGTTTATGATGAGTTCCATAGACTGAACCAATAAGGTTGATCGATCAAAACACTTTTCGATTGATTAAGGCAAAGATCTAAAAAACTCTCGATCGATCTAGACTATAAAAAATAAAAATTGAAGATCATGTAGATCAAATCTGATCGATTCTTGATCAATCAAACCCAAAACTTCAATTAATCTATCCCATATTAAAATTAATTTCAAGAGAACATAAATCATAGTAGATTGATACTTGATCAATCCACCTCCTTAATTGATCCAGAAATTACTTGACCTATATACTAAATGTTCCAATATGTCTAATATGAAATCTAACATACATAAGAATAGAAGTATACTTGATATGTTTTCATTTAATGCTCGTTAGTTTCATCAGCTTGAAAAGTGATATTAAAAAATATACCTAAAAACTAAATTACATTTAAATATTTTGTTTACGAATATTATCAACACTCATAAACGTTACAATCTCCCCTTTTGGAATATTCATATGACAAAAAATTTCTCTCAATACATCACACTCATAAAAAAATAATTTTATAGAGTGAAACTATCTTATGATCTAGTGAAGCCATCTTTACTTGAATCTTAATAGCTCATGTGTACGTTGAAAAAAGAATACAAATAGGAACTTGATCGTTGCTCAAAAACAAATAATATATTGTGATTTTATGCATATTAAATGATTAAATAGATTTGTATTTGTTTAATTTACTATGATTTTAAACAAATCTATCTTTTCAAAATCACGGTTATTCTTTTTAAAGTATTTTATAATGATCAACACTTAAAAGAATATATATGGAAGCATTCCATTATAACTTTAAAGCTTAAAAGATAACATATGTAAATAATTACATATGTTCCAAACCATGAAAAAGGATATACAATAAACACATGGGTTAAAGTTGATCATATTAACATGGATCATGGCATGGAAGTTTATTGTGCACCGGCATGAGGCTAAAGGAGTAAGAATCACATGTCCTAGAAAATCATTGCAGGCAGTGGTGTGGAAATATTATATGCCCTTGCGCGAGTAAAATGGATCAAGTTCCAACCATGTATATCCTATGTATGTCACATTATAAAAGAAATGTGTGCCATGGTGTATGTCTTTAAATCCATATTTTTTTAATCTTTTTCAACACCTATAAATTGGACCCCAATTGTATTATAAAAAAATATCCCTTAGATCCTTATCCTTTTAGCTTCTTAGTTTTTTGTTAAGCTTTTTAAGTTTTTCTTGTTAATAGTTTGAAAATTATTTTTTCATTTGAGAGTTGAATAATTCTAGTTTATGTAGTAACTTTAGTTTCAATTCAATAAACGATATTGTCAATTCTATTTGGAAGTTTTCCAAAATAGAAACGATACTAAGATTCTTTAGAGATACAATTGAGGTATATTTAAATGTATTATTTTCATATTATCTTTATGACTTATTTTACATACTATCTATTTGATTTATTGATCATTTATGAAAATATGTATGTCTTGTTATAAAAATATGGGATATTAGTAATGTTATTATACTTATAAAATATTAAAGTAGTTAAACATTTTTATAAAATTAATTAAGTTGTATTTCTTCATCAAGACTAAAACAAAGTTTATTAAAGAAAAGTATATAGCAGAGTTTTTTTGTAATAGACATGAGTTAGATTTAGAATTTAATTATCTAAAACTAATTTAGAGTCAACTCTTAGATTTTGGATTTAATTATTCGAATCGTTAGATAATTCTATTTCAAGGATATTTATAAAAAATATTATTGAAAGATATATTGATGATATATC
This sequence comes from Hippophae rhamnoides, assembly GCA_033030585.1. Lineage (NCBI taxonomy): Eukaryota > Viridiplantae > Streptophyta > Magnoliopsida > Rosales > Elaeagnaceae > Hippophae > Hippophae rhamnoides. The sequence goes on from CM065431.1 coordinate 23,512,029, forward strand.
CTTCATAGTAGTTTTAAAATCTGAATTTTAGTTTTCAGATTCTAAAATTATTACTCTAACTCATACACCTTGATGAAAGTTTAAAGTGTAGACTCCATCAAAAGTGACAATTAGATGATTTGTTAATATCTTAGAAAATAAGCATAATGTAATTAAGAATTAACATGTTGGCCTCACCAAACGTTGTAATTCAAGGTTTAAAAATTAAAGAATTTTATCCCTATTTAGGATAGTTTCTTGTAAAAAATAAAAATTCAATAATTTTAATTTATATTTTTACTATCCTAATTAATACTGAACGAGCATAATTAACTAGCTAATATATTTCATAAATTATTCATTGTATGATAAATGTTTATTAAATCTATATTTATTTTTATGCCATTAGCTGAAATCTTCAAACCAAAATAATTGTGACAGAATGTTTAGGTTATTATTTTTGTTTTTAAGAATTTTTTAAATTATTAAAAAAAATCACATGATTCCTCTTTAGAATGACGTTGAAAGTATATTTATCATTTTTCATAAGTGATTTGTGTACTTGTGAGTTACTTTATAAATAAATAAAAAATTGTACGTAACATTTTGTACATCAAGTTTTTGGTTTTGTTACAAGGAAGGAATAACATTTTTAAATTTTTATTATCAAATTTTAGAACTTTTTTGTTTTGACTATTATTATTTTTATTTGAAATCTTATAATATCTTTGTTATCAATTAATTTTAAATGTTTTAAATTCCAAATTTTCTTTTACTTTTTTAAAAATATAAAAAAATATTATCCATTTTATTCTATTAAAAAACAATGAAGGGATCTCAAATTAAAAAAAAATTGAAAATAAAAAAATCAAAGTTTCAATTTTTATTTGACTTAAATAAATTATAATGAAGTTAAAACAATAATAATGAGATATTAATTTCAAATTCAAAAAAAAAAAAAGAAAATACTTAAGATCTTAAATAAATAAATCTATTAAAAAAGTTAAAAAAATAATTTGTTGTTTGAAAATTTAATGTCTCATTCATTAAGTTGACATGTGATATTAAAAAAAATATTTTAGTAAGTAAAAAAGTAAAAATATATTAATTTACATTTTTCTAACTATTTTGTTTCTAGTTGACATAGATATTAATAATTAACTTAATTTCTTTTAAGTATTTCTTTTTGTATTCTTGTATATTAATTTAAATTTTTATTTTAACTTTAGTTTAATTTAATTTTATTTAATTATTTCTATTCATTAATTTACTAATTTTTTATTTATTTTTGCTTAGTTTTTTTATTTTCTAACTAATTTTGTTTACTAACTTTTATTTATATTTCTTTTCTGTCATTTCTTTTGTTTAATTATCTACTAATTTATTTCTTTTTGTTATTTATTATTTTTTTATTTTTTTTTGTTATTTATTTTATTTTGTTGTTTATTTTATTTTTATTATTTCTTTTATTTATTTACTTTTAGTTGTTTATTTTTTGTTTTCTCTTATTTTTTTTAGTAATTAATTTTTTATTTAGTACTTAATATTGTATTGATTATAGTATTAATAATAAAAATAAATTCTGAAGCTAATTCCAAAGATTATAAAAATTTTAATATCATCATCGATGATAAGAAAGAGGTAGTATTATGCTAGATCTATATGCAAGTATAAATCTTGTGTCTTATTCAATATTCTTATAGTTAGGAGTGAATAATCTAAACCTACAATCATGTCCCTAAAATTAGCAGATAAATTTCTAATATACCCAAAGGGCATGGCCTAATGATTTAATTGTACTATTAGACAACCTTGTCATTCCTATAAATTTTGTTATTGCTTTTGTGTAATTGGACAAGAAACACATTGTAATTATTGTTAGGTTTCTACCAAAATAGTTGTTAATGTCAATTAAAGAAGTTTTTAACGATAGCCTTTGCGCAAAGACTATATATTTTCAAGCATATATTGAGACAAACTCAATGATAAGGAGGACATTGAGTATATTAAATTTTAAAAACGATGAAACCCTCTAAAAAAGCATCTTGCTAAGACATTAAAATGGCACTATATGGGAGACAACCCTTTGGGTAATATTATTTATTTTATTTTAATTGTTTGTTTTATATTTGATTTTATTTTATGTTATTTTTTTTCTATCATGCTAATTTTGTAACTATTTATTTGAATTAATTGTAACTATTAAAAAATGAGTAACTGTTCTATTCTTTACTCTTTTTTCTTTATAGCTATTACATTAAGAGCAATGTAGTTTCTAGGTTGGGGTAAAAAAGTTACATATTTATAAAATTAACCTAATTTAAAAATTTTTACTTAAACAAATCTTCACATTTTTACATTTTTATTTATTTTTGTGTACTTTAATTTGTTAGATTAGGAATTTTTAGGTTAATTTTAAAATTTTTCTGGCAAAACTATCTTGTGTTTTAGTTAATTTTAAGAAAATTATTAGGTCTTTGTATTGTTAGATTAATTTCAAAAATATTTTATATAGTAATGTGATAATTAGTTAGTTTTTATCATAATTTGTATTTCATGATAAAATGTTAAAATTGTTATAAACTTAAAATCCATGTTTAAGAATCAAATAATGGAGACTACTTTGTAAGAATATATTTTGAGCTATTATCTTTCCATTCTGAGTGATAATATTTTCTACTCTTTTAAACATTCTTCATATAAATTTTAAATTACTTGATGATCTCTATAGGTCTTTGCATTGAGTGTTAGGATTTTTACATCTAATAAAGTGTCATATATTTATTTTTATTACTTAAATTGAATAAGTTAAGTAGAAATTGAAAGTATATGAAATTCTCTTCATTCATGCATGATTTCTAAAAAAGAGACATATATGAGGTTATTTAAGCTAATAAAAAAGAAAAGTCACAAATTAGTCACTCATCATATCATACACAAATATGCACAAACTATACATGGGTCTTCTCTTTAAAAAAAATATCTCTAAAAAAGGAGAGAAAAAAATAAGAAAAAGAGAGAAAAACAACTATATAAATTAAATACTATGACCCAACAAATCCTACAAAGTTGTGAGAAATGGTTAAAATAAAAGAAAAATAGGAAATAATTTTCCAAGAAGTCATTTGCATTTTCTTCATCCTTTAGATGGTATATTACTTGAAGTTTTTATTTGATGAATTTGATTGATGTATGAAAATAATATTTGATTTATTTATAAAATCCTATAATTTGATTCATTTCATAAGATGAGTATTATGCACCACTTTGGACCTTTTATTCTTTAAACATATGCGAAACTATTAGTTTATTTATTTACATAAACTTTATTAGCATATACCTTTGAATGAGTGCTTGAATCAATAGGATTATTGTTATTTAAAGTTTATCTTGTGAGGATAGATTTGAAGTGAATTTGGATTCCATACACAAAAATTGGATAAATTTTATTTTGATACATTCTTGATTTAAATATGAAAGTGATTTTCAACTAATTATTACAATAAACCATGAATGTTTAGAATATTAAAATGACTTGTGTTATAGATTTTAGTTGTGAACTTAAAATAAATTTGAAGCATGATAATATTTTTTAATTCTTTTTATTTTGTTATCTTTTCACTTTGTTTTAAATTTTATTGTTTATGTATTACTTGCTTGTTTTTGTTTTTAGTTTTTGCAATTTGATATTTGTAGGTATCATCTCTAAAAGCCCTCACGAGACTTAAACTCGTCTACTAGGGAAACCTAGGGTTTAAAGGCTTGTGGCATATGCTAAATGCAACCTTATCAATCTACGAAAATGATTTAGGATAGTTTAACTTTATTATAGTTTTTATTTTTAAATTTTCGTCTTTCTTGCTAAAAGATTAGAAAGAAGATGGTTGGGGGATTGTGTTGAGAGCTCAAAAAACAAAACTTAATATATCATGATTTTATGCACGTTAAATAATTAAATAGATTTATATTTGTTTAGTTTTGCTATCATTTTAAACAAATCTATCTTTTTAGAATAATGGGGATTTTTTATTATCTTCAATTATTTTAGCTTCAAAAAAATATAATTGATCAACACTTGAATAATATATCTAAAAGCACTCCATTACAACTTTAAAGATTAAAAGATAACATATATAAAACATTACATATGTTCCAAACCATGAAAAATGATATATAAGAAAATATGGGTTCAAAGTTGATATCAAATTAACATGGGTCGTGACATGGAAATTTATTGTGCCATGATACGAGACTAAAAGGGTGAGAAGCATGCATCCTAGGAATTTATTGTGCCATGACGTGAGTAAAATGGATTGAGTTCCAACCATGTACAACCTATGTATGCCGCGGTGTGAAACAAATATGTGGCACTAGTCTTCTGATCCATATTTTTCTCTTTTTCAACACCTATAAGTTGGACATAAATTGCATTGTAGAAAGATATCCCTTAGATCCTTATCCTTTCTGCTTCTAAGTTTTCTCTTAAGCTTTCTTAGCTTTTCTATTTAGCAGTTTCAAAGTTCTTCTCTTATTTGAGAGTTGAATAATTAAAATATATGTAAGAAATTTAGTTTTAATTCAATAAACAGTGTTGACAATTCTGTTTGGAGGTTTTACAGAGTAGAAATGATAGGTAGATTTTGTAATGATAGAAGTAAGGTATATTTAAATGTATTCTTTTCTAGATTATCTTTATGCGTTATTTTACATATTATATGTTTAATTTATGGTTCATTTATTGAAACATGCATGTCTAATTATAAATAATATGGAATATTAATAATGTTATTATGCTTGTAAAATATTAAAGTAGATAAACATTTTTATAAAATAAATTAAGTTTTAGTTTATTAAATAAAAGTATATAGCTGACAATTTTGTTTTGTAATAGACATGAGTTAGATTTAAGATTTAATTATCTAAATTTGATTTAGTCAACTCTTAGGTTTTTGATTGAATTATTTGGATATTTATAGAACTTTATTTCAAGGATTTTGTATAAGAATTATTATTAAAAGATATATTGATGACATATCCTTCCTAGTAGCTTTAAAATCTAAATTTTAATATTTAGATATTTAAATCATTAATTTAACTTAGACACCTTATCGAGAGTTTAAGGTGTCGACTCCACCAAAGGTGGAACTTAAATGATTTTTTAATCTCTTAGAAAATAAGCATAACTTAATTGAGAATTATCGTGTTCCCCATTCCAAAAAAAAAGTGGCAAGTTAAGGTTTAAATAATAAAGAATTTTATCACTACCTTAGGATATTCTCTTATAAAAAAGTGAGAATCAATAATCTTAATTCATATCCTAATTAATATTGAGCAATTATAATTAACTAGTTAATGTATTACATAGTTTTTGACTACATGATAAATGTTTATTTGCCTAAATATTTATTGAATCTGTCTTTATTTTAATGTCATTAGATTAGATCTTACAACCAAAACAATTATGAGAGGATATTTAGGTTATTATTTTTGTTTTTAAGAATTTGTTGAATTATTTAAGAAAACATATACTTTCTCTCCAGACCGCCATTCGAAGTACATTTATCATTTTCTATAAGTAATTCGAGTACTTGCTAATTATTTCATAAATCAAACAAAATTCGTATGCAATATTTTATGCATCAGAATACAACTTGTCCTGAAAGACTTATTGTTTATTAGTTAGTGTATATAATAACATAAAAGCAAAGAACCAGACATATATGATGAATAACAATGAATGGAACATTTAAGTATTACTCAATGTGTTTTTCCCCTATGTGAATAAACTTGAATACTCAATATGTTCTTCCTCTATGTGTGATCTCTCCCAATTATAAATTTCTTCAATTAACTATCCTCCTTTAAATAAGACTGAATAACTCTCCCATTTTTTCTCATACGAATAAGTAATACAACGAAGAAGTAGTGAAATTTCATTTTAATTGGGGATAGTAGACTTAGCTAAACATGACTAAAACAAAACACACAAGTGATGAAATTAATTTTATTCAAAGCATGACTATCCACTAACAACATAAATATAGGTAGACAAGACATATAAACATACTAACATATATAGTGACATATCGACAATCACCAAAAGTAAGATATGTGTTGGAACTGCAATAGTATGTCAATTTATTTATTTATGATCATTTATAAAAGATTTAAAGAAAAGAGTGTCACCTATCATGAAAATTAGCAATCAAATATGTACTTTCAAACAAAAAAATTTACTCACCAAGAGAGAACTTAATTAACTTTTTTTAATTCCCGCTTATTATTTATTATTTTTTTGTAAGGAGTGATTATTTATTTTCTTTTTGTATAACCATTGGTGACTTTTTCTTTTTGTGTATGGAAAAAATTTTATATTTTTCTTTTTCCTTTAATATTACTATGGAAGGAAATATGCACTAGCTAAAAACCTAATATGATAACTTTCATACTAGTTCTAATTAAGGTAACCCTCTCTACTTATTATGGTAGATTCTCACATTATAGTAGGTAGTCAACTCAAAACTAGGTGTTTCTTTATATTAGAAATGTAGAAAGTAAAAGATAGAGCTCAAATACAATTTTGCACTTAAGGTTAGCTCAAGCCTTATAATCTCAAAAAATCAATCATAAACTTCAAGCATGACATATATATGTGTCTAATGAGTAAGTGAGTAGGTTCTTGTCAACAACGATCACCAGACATTAAAAATATGTAAATACAAAAGTCAAAATATACATTTGTATAATGTAAAGTCAAGAAAAAAAAGTGAAGTTGTATGAAAATAATATGTAAAGTTTACAGCAATGTTAAAACAAATCTACTCCCATTGTTTTTTCTATAAACTAAAGAAACAATAATAAATAAAATTAAGAAACAAAAAATACAACCAATAATGTTAAGGTTAATCAAGCACTTAAACAAAAGTACCTGAGAGAACAATAAAGGACAGTCAGGTGACCTAAAAAAGATAATTTTTCCTTACCTAAACTTTCTTGATTTTTGGTTTCTTTATATATTTGGGTTAGAATCAATTACTTAAGTTATCATTTCCATGTTCTTGTTCTTAGCTTTAGATTTTCCAATTATCCTAAATGAAGATGCAACATGCATGGTAGGATGATGATAAGTAGTCCTAGAATTAAAAGTTTTGAAATTTGCTTGCCTCTTTAAACCAACTTTATGCTTTCTAGCAGAATTTTTATTCATCTTATAATAGGATGCCACATGCATAGATGGATGATGATAGTGAGCCCTATAACTACAAGCATGGAAAGAATTATTAAATTTATGAGCATTTATAAAAAATCTACACTTGGGCCTAATGTGACATTTCCTACCACAATGATGACATATATGCATAAACTTAACAATATTTTATTCCATAGGTGTAATAGTTCTTTGTGCATAATAGGTAACTATAGGTGTAGAGCTCGAAGGCCTCACAAATATGGTTTTTGATATTAAAGGCGTGGAACTCTCATCCTTATAACCAAGGTCATGTGTATTACATGAAGAAGAAGGATTAGAGGGTGTTACAAACTGATTTGTTTTTGAAGATGATGACGTAGAGTGCTCATCTACATAATATACCTATCCTTTGTCTCCAAAAAGTTTTCCATAGTCAAGAACCTTTTTAGCCTTTGAATTCCAATGCCTAATCTATTTACTACCTCCTTAGATTATTCAAGTTCCTACATCAGATTCTTGTTTTCCTATTTAAGACCTACAAGACTTCAATTCAGATCATTAATATGTTTAGACAATTCAAGTTTTTCTTTTTCTGGAATTAAGGAATTTGTTTCATAGGATTTCGGTTTATAATTCAATTTAGTTACTTCTACAAGTAACTGGTATTTTTCTTTCTTATATCCTACTAAATTTATAAACAATTTATCAAGGCTATTAGCATTAAATTTGTTCAATAGGAATTTATAGTCACTTTTCTTACCATCTAAATCAAAATTAGACTTATTGAAGTTTGCATTAGTTGTTGAAGTAAATGCTAGAAAGTTACTATAACTATATTATGAATCAATTGAATTGTTGTTATCACTTTCAAAATCAGTAATTGCAGCATTGAAGGCTCTTCAGATTTTTTCTTCTTGTTGGCACAATCAACTACAAAATGACCATAAACCATACATTGAGGTATAATAGGTTTAGATTTATTACCTTTGGAACTCATAGAATTGAGTTCTCTTAGATTACGATCATTTGGGTGACTTAATTGTCCTTTATGTTGTGGATTCTTTATGTTAATGATTTTCATTAATCTTTTGGATATAAGTACCCATTATTTATCATCATTATCACCATCTTCAGTTATAAAGTTTTGAAAGCAACACATTTGTTTTTTTGTAGGATTTCAAAAGTTCATATTAAGGATGAGAAGTAAGCCAACTAGTTCCTTAACTTTTATGGTGGCTACATATTTTTTTTCATCTATGGCGGGGACATTTGCATGGAAAGGATCTGGTAATGAATAGAAATCTTTTAAACCAACATGAATTTCTATATTTTCTTACCAAGATTAGCAGATGAGTTAGCAGTATCACATAATTTAATGTAACTTTCAGAAAAGTATCATCTTCTTTCATCTTAAGGTTTTTCAATTGAAAGCATGTGAAGTTTAGTTTGTTTATCTTGTGTGATACTCTTATGAGCAACCTTCAGAGTATCCCAACCATGCTTGGTAGTAACAACATTAGATGTATAATGAAATTCATTAGAAGACACAACACTAAAGATAACATTAATACCATTCTGATTCGTGTTAGTTCAAACTTTATCTTCAATGATCCATTAATTCCTAGGTTTAAGAGTGAATACATTATCCTTGGTTACTGTAGGTAGTTCCTAACTATAAATATCAGATTTCTAAGCACTATCATCTATAGAACGTAGAAAGGCTTTCATAATGAGCCTTCTAGTAGGGATAGCTAGATCCATCAAAGAAGGGAGCATGGGTTGTAGATGAATCCTCTCTCAAATGATGCATAATAAGATCTTAGGTATTCACTAAGTATATCCAGTGAACTATTTCAATACTAATTGAAAGTCCTTTAGGTATGGATCTTAACTAGAATGGGTGAACAGGTAATAAAATAAAATATGCCAAATTAAAATTTTATAGATGGCCAGACATACAATTGTATGTATATAAACTAATGTGAAAATAAATAAAGATTGACACATGATATATTTAGGTAGAAACAACTTAGGCCACAACAATGACTTAAGATAAAAACCATTGGTCCACCATTTCACCTAACCATCTATTATGAAAATATATTCAATTACAAGGCTAGGACTCAAAATACCCATCACAAATAATTCCCACAAGTAACTTACTTACAAGCCTCTACTTTCTTTCATAGTCTTCACAAGTAAGGTTTTCGTTTATGGATTAACGTTCTGATAAACTTGAGTCATACGAGTTATCAAATCTATCCATCTGGCACCTGGAAATTTAGCACAAAAATACAATTGAAAGGTGTATCCTAGGGTAGATTAAACAATGAAAAATCCTAGCTAGATGATTTAATGAAATAATAGATGAAACCAAAATCACTAGTAAACCCTAGAAAAAATGAATAAGCACATGATCACATATAATGTAAACATATTAATTAATCAAACACAACCACAAAATATTTAATAGATTAATTGAAGAAAGAAGCTTAATAGAATATGATTTTTCAAAATAGATTTAGAGAGAGAGAGCATAAGTTGCAAAAGTTTATGCAATTGTTGTTAAAGATTTAATGTGCATTAGGTTTGTTGAAATAGAAATTTTTGAAGCCCTAGGTCAAACGTAAATTACCAATCTATCCATAAAATCACTTGAAAGAGCTTTAAATAATGAGCACAATATAGTAATTAAAATTTTTGGCTCAAGTAAATATTAGGTTAAAGTTGAAACCTTTGTCACTCGGTTGATCTATGGCGAGCTCGATCGATCGAACCAATAATTTTAATCAATTGAAACCTTTTTCAATCGATCTAGGAAATGATTAAAAGATGATAGATCAATTTAAATAAACTCAATCGATCCAGGCTGATGCGTATTTTCGCAAGTGTACGAATCGTTCAAGTAATAAAGTGTACAAAAGTACGGATATTGAACCCACAAGGAATGGCGTTACTAAGTACCGAAATTGACTAACCTTAATTTTATTTGAAAACCGAATTTTTGAATTTGTTTAAAAAGTAAATTAACTTAAAACTAAACGCAAATAACAAAATTTAATGTTGTTCACAAATGATTAAAAATGCTAAGGCATTTGATTTCGCTAAATCAATTCAATCCGATTTCAAGTTATGTTATATGAGAATCAAAGTTAAAAGTGATGGTTGAAAAACCCAAACTTATCTAATACTCTTTCTCAAGTTATATTAGAATTACTTATCTATTAAAACCGACTATATTGCTATGAAGATTTAATCACAAATAAGCACATTACGATTTATGGAATTTCCGGAATAACCACATACATCATGCATTAGGTGTCAAACTCGCATTCAACATACGGTATTTATCACAAGAAGCATTCATTACACATCTCCTCTCAGTCTCAATATAATGTAACAAATCATCTAAATCTTGATCAGAAATTTAAAAGCATTAAGCATGGAAATAAATACTCGACTTAAAACCAATGAATTCATATAACCATAACAAAAGAAATCAGATTTCCTTGATCTAACTACATCACAGCCTTAGCAAAAACGAATTAGTTCATAATGAAAATAAGAACAAACATATTCTCAATTGAATCCATGAACAAACAATCTGAATAAAATGCAGAAAATAAAAGCTAAGGAGAAGAGATGAAAAACTCTTGAAGAGGAAGAATTGGTAGCACAATGGTGATGATCCTTCAAGCTTCTCCAACCTTTCTCTCCAAAATTTCCTTTTCTCCTGCAAAAATAACTCAATTCTACTCTCTCTACCGTGGCCTCCTTCTCCATCATAATGTATATATAGGTCTAGGGTTTTGGAGGGCAATTTTGGAACAAAATAGCATAAAAAAATGTTTTCGAACGAAACTCGCCGGCGGCGAAGATATTCTCGCCGTGGCGAGATTTCTGGAAAACTTACGATTTCGGTTCAGCTAAATCTCGCTGGCGGCGGGATAATTGTGGCCGGCGGCGAGATGTACTTGGCCGGCGGCGAGATTTCTTTGGCCGACGCGAGATTGCTTTGCCAAAATCCGTGCTCTCGGGAAGATTTTCAACATTTTCTCCGTAAGGTTTTCGCCGGCGGCGAAATTCCAAATTTTAAAATTTTTTTTTCTTTTTCTTTGATTCAATCCCGATCATTGTACTTTGTCCCTAACTTCTCCAAAATCATGATTTTATCTGAAATTGCACTTTAAACATGAAATACCCGTGAAATGACATTTGTGGATTAAATAATCAAATAAACACAATTTTCACACAAATATCAACATTTAAATCATAACAAAAATTCAATAATTTAGCTCTTATCACAGGCTATAAAAAAGGAAAAAAACACAAGACCTAGTAGATCGAATGTGATCGATTCTCAATCAATCCAATCCTCGATCGATCGAACCCAAAACTTCGATTGATCTACCCTTAATTTGAAAGGAGTTAAATCATAATAGATGGATACTTGATTGATCCACCTTCTTGATCTATTTATATGAACTTGAATGTGGTTCCTAGGAATCAAATAGCGGAGAATAGCTTGTGAGCTTAATTTTGAACCTACAGTATTTCATTTTGAGCAAGAATTATTCTTTTACTCTTTTAAACACCTTCACTATGATTCAAAATTTTTAGATGATCTCTATAAGTTTTTCATTGAATTTTAGGATTTTAAACAATCAAATGAAGTCTCATTTAGTTATTTTACTCTTATTGATTAAGTGACTTGACTAGGGTTTGTAAGTGTGTGCCTATCTTTATTTCATGCTTGACTTTTTGTACAAAATGGTACATATGGGGTTCCCTTAGAAAAATAATCTATAATAGCCACTTACCATAAATATATATATACATTGGTATGTTCCATTTCTCAAAAAAAAAAAAAAAAAGAAACAAAGAAAAAATAGTATAAATAAAAACTATGACCCTAAAATCTTGAAAGTATTGATATGATTTTTGCCAAATTAATAATATAAAATAACCTCTTGAAGTCAAATGCATTTTCATTCATTTATAGGCACATACTTGATATTTCTTGCTTAATGAGTTTGAATGAAGTATGATATGTATAAGTCATGTTGTACTCTTGCTTGTATGTTGGCTTCCCATGTGCAAAACACGATGTCTGTTATATTTTGCTCAGTGTTTTATCATTCTCTATATAAGGTTGGTTACTACAGATTAGTAATATACATACATATAGTTAGGAACATTTTGTATGCGAGCATGCTTACACACACCACGGGATTGATTTTAACTAACATAATACTAAGGTCTAAATAAAAAAAACTAAACTACTATAATAAGATAAAAAGAAAATAAATAAATAAATAAAAATAAACAAATCAAATTAAAAAAAAATAAAGTTAGTAAATAAATAAATAAATATAAACAAGTTAAAATAAAATAAACTAAAGATAAAATTTAACAAACAAAAAGGGATAACAAAAAGTTAGTAAACAAAATTGCTAAGCGAAAAGAATAAAAAGTAGTTAACAAATAAAAGAAAAGAAATTAAATAAAAATAAAAATAAACTATTTTTAAAAATAATTATTTTTTAAAATTTTAATTATACATATTTTGAAATTTTTAATTAAATTTTTTAATTTTTTTTAATTTTGTTATTTTTTAATTTAAACAACCCACAAATATTCACAAAAAACCACATAAGAAAAATAAAACATACCTACAAAAGGGTTGAAATAAAAATCACAAAACAAAAAAATCAAGAAAAATAATTAAAAATAAAATAACTAAACAATTTAAAATACCAACTCTCTAACAATAGCGTTAAAAACTTGATGCACGAAAACTTAATAGTCAAATTTTGTATTTATAAAAATATCACAAGTGTAAGAATCACTTATAAAAAACGAAAAAACATACTATGAAGATCATCTTTCAAGTAATTGCGATGATTTTAAAATGTTAAATTATTTTCTAATATAATTAAGAAGAACAATTTGTAAACATTCTAACAAATTGTTGGTTTGTAGAACATATTGTACATTCTAAATTATATTATATCTAAAGAAAAAAAGTAAATAAAAGTGAGTAAATTAAAATAATAAATTAAAGCTAGTAAATGAAAGCATTGAATGAAAGAATTTAATTATAGCCAAACCTAGGATAAAAGATTTATATGGGATTTTAGTAAGCATAATCTTTTATGGACGGAACAAATTAAGTGATTTAAATATAAGTTAGATTTATTGATTATTTCATTTTAAATAAAATCACTTATGATCATGGTGAGTTCCTAATGATGTTGAATTAATCCATTATTCCTTACAGTTGAAATTGATTAATTGGTCAACTAAGGAAATATATGCATCAAAATCCTCAATTAATTAATAACTTTCTTTGGTGGGATTTGAAATTAAATATTTATAAACATAAATTAGATATATTCTTTAATTATAAATCAAGATTTAGCCTTATTTAATTTATAATTAAAGTTATTTTTCGAAAATTTAAATTAATACAAATCAATGAAATTAAAATATGTTGTTATTTATTATTCACAACTAAACATAGATGAGGTGTTTAATCCTTAGTTCTAAAATATTTTCTTTAATTTTAAATCAAAACTTGGCCTATCATAAATTTATAATTAAAGATTCGAAGATTGTGAATGTGAAATAAATCTAAATTTTTTATTTATTTAAATCACATAATTCTTTTACCATTTATTGGAAGCACATACTAAAATCCATATACAGATTAGCCAATCATAGCAAAATTAACAAAAATAAATATAGCTACAAAAGGCATTAAAATACCGAAAGAGAACAAATATAACAAATTAAAACACTCCATTTTACCGAAGAAGATTCCATGTCTTTAAATAAGTAAAACTATAAATTTGTGTACAATAAATACGCAAGTATACATATCACAATAAGTAATATAATAATAATAAAAGATCGTTACAACAGAGATTATTTTATTAGAAACTAATTTTTATATTAAAAAAATAAAAATCAATTTTTTATGTTTTTATATTTTAAGGAAGTAAAATTAAAATAAATAAAATTAAATAGTAATAATTAATTAAATTAAATTTGATAACTAAGAATATATATGAGAAGATATCTAGAAATACTTAATCCCAAAATTTTATAAACATATGAATCACTAAAATCGCCCCAATATAATTATCAATTAACTAATTATGTGATTAATTGAATCTAGCCTAGCATGTATTCCTCTCTCAAGTAAACTACACACCATATAGTAATTAATTTAATCATACTCTCATTCCAATTAAATTGCATATTACTCATTAAGTTCATCAATTATGGATCACATATATAAGAATTATACATCTCTGCCTAGATACTATGCATGTTATTTAATCAAGATAAATAATTAAATAATTTTCTCAAATCTATTTAATTTCCTCTATAGATAAATTGTTGGCCAAACAACTAATAGCATAAAAATCATATTAAATAATATAATTAAATTAAAATTATAATTGGTGTAAAATATTTGATCATCACATGGTGAAAATTGGATTCACAAGATCCCTAGATTAATAAATTAACCACATATAATTGTGTTCATAAAGCTCATAATTTTCATAAATAAAGACATAAAAATTGATAAAGAAAAGAGTAGTAGAAGAAATACAATCAATCACTTGAATTGTAGTGCTAATCTCCTCTTGAATCTCTACAAAAATTGTATCCCCTCTTGAATGTTTCTGTATTTTTAGCTCCAAAAACTGATAAAAATTATGCTAATGGTGGCTCATTAAGGTTTATGGAGTGATTAGGGGCTTAAATATAGCCCAAGTGCAATCTGGACCTTCATATCAGCTTCAGATCAAGGGCTGAGATCAAAACAAGAAAAACGAACAACGCTAGCCAATCACAATGTGACAGCACACAAAATTCATTGGGTAAATTAGAACGCGATGCGTGGTAGGGGACCGGTCACAGTCAACACATGCTAAGTCAATGCCACATGGCGCAACGTGATTTAAGGTAATGGATGGCATGGCATATAGGTGGAATGCGGGGAGCAATCGCCTAGTGACATATGGTAGTGCTATTTGAGTAATCTCTAAACTTGGATTAAATGTCGTGTTGACATGTGGCACACGATTCATCCTCCTTACATACAATGATCTACGATTTTTTATCCTTGCTTACATGGCATCTGTGTGTCTTGTCCAATTAGCTCCTCTACTTGCATATTAGGCCGTGTGACAGCTCTTGATTGGCCCTGCATTAAAAATTCATAAACAATCCATATAAATTCCAAAAAATCCCAAAAATTATATTTTCATTCCTTTTCACTAAAATTTTTATATTTTAATATTTTTAGCCTCAAAAATATATTTAATGAATCAAAAATTTAAATATTAAGTAAAAAAGTGCATTAATGACTCTACTTTTATAGAGTCATCACACCCCTAAACTTTACTTTTTGTTTGTCCTCTAATAAAGCCAAGTATAACTAAATAAAATAATATGGGTAGTATATTCATAAATATACTTCTATTAGTACATGCATATTTCATGAAAACCATCCTTTTCAAAAGTCATACAATCTTATGATAAGGATGTTCACATATTCATCAATCAATGTTCCATCATTACAAGGATATGAAAGATTTTTGAAAAATTGATTCGTGTATATGTGTTGTACATGATATCATCCAATGCACTTATGAAATCAGCCTATATGACCATACTATTTAATTTAATCTTAGAACAAGTCTCATAAGTCTATTTTCACATCTATCTCCACTAATATAAATGCGCACTTAGCTCAAGATTAATAAGGAATTTACATGGTTACAATGTAAGGCTTAGGTAGGGGTCGATAAATGAAGACACTTCCACACCTTAGCTTTCTTTTCTTTTCTTTTTCATCATGCACTTTTTAACTGTATTTGAGCTTTTACTTGATATTTTAGTACACCCTCTTTTGTCATTCTTTTCATATTCTTTCATTCCACATCTCTTTTTCTCTTTTTTTATTATAACTTCATAGTACTCCCAAACTTATTTTTCAATTCTATTTTCTTTTTCTTTGGAGGGATATTGTGAGTTTTGCTTATTTTTTCTCTCTTTTTGTTTATAGGGTGCAATACATTTCACCTTACTATATTAAATAAAACATGGTTGTATTATTTTTCTTTTCATACAAGCTAAAGGTGCAAGGTTAAAGGTAATGCTTACTAGTTAGGCATTAAATGTGGCTTAAAGATATGAATGGTTCTTTATTAGGCTCAAATGGGTGACTAAAGATATTAACAATGGTTAGCTTAAAAGGCTCAATCGATCAAATTAAGGCCTAAATCATTTCTCTTACTAATTACTATTTAGAATTTCACCTCAAGGGGTGATAAAATAGATTCTAAAACCTAGTAGATCTCATCAACTCGCATAACTCATTATCAATTTTCTTTCAATAAGAACACCAAAATCAATCATGAACATGTGCTTAAAACTTTTAATCAGTCCAATCAAAACTAACAAGTATATAACATGATTAATGTAAATATGTTACATTTTTTATCGTAGTCATGACAACCAATTTTTATCATTGAGTTCATATGTTTCATATCAAGCATGCATGCATGCATTTATTTTCCATATATTTATCAATTTCTATGCAAATCATGAATAAAAACATCCTAAAAATAAAAAAATTCCCTAAAACAAATTCCTAAAAATTTAAAATTTATAATAAACAAATTTAACATAGAGAATGAAGTTCCCTCCCCCAAACATAAATTACACATTTTTCCCAATATGCATATATAAATATGAAAAGGTAAAAGAAAATAAAACTCCCTTAATCATGGCACACCACATCTATGGCTGAAATGCTAATTCTTGTTGTGCCATTACTCTCCACATTTATTCATCTACAAAATGAAAACAATGAAAATATAAGTAAAATAATGTTGGGTTACCTCCCAACCCACATCACATTTAACATCTTTGACTAGACGATCATATCAACTCCTAAGGTACATCCCTTTGTGTCCATTTACTTTTGAGTTTGCCTGGAACAGTTTGAATCTTGATTTGTTCAATGATACTTTATGTGCTAGTTTACAAACATGGTGCTCAATTCTCTTCTCAACATACTAAGACACTGAGTATAGTGTGCCACAATGAAAAATAAGTGTGTTATGGTGTGACCTATTTGTGATAATATTTGGTGTACCTTAATATGTCACTATGTGAAAAATGTGGTGCCTCTAACCGCTTTCATTTATTCGACCTAAACCCTTTTGTACCCAACCTTGCTAATAAATACATTATTATATTTAGGTTTTCATTTTTTAGAAAACACCATCTGTAGGTTAGTTCTAGTGTAGAATTTAGGTTAGCCATTTCACCACCAAATGTGAATCCAGAAAGAGAACCTCCAATTTGTGAAGAAAATCAAAGGATTGGAAAAGCGAGTGACAATTTATTCAAAGATCTGGAATCATCTTCAACAAGATGGGGTATTTTAATTTGTTATATCTTTTTTCTCTTTTTGTATTTTGATACCTTTTGTCATTATATTGACTTTTGTTAATTTTGCTATGATCGGCTAATCTGTATATATGATCTTAGTCTCTGCTTCCAATTATTGAAAGAACAATTATATGATTTAAATAAATAAAGTTTTAGTTTTATTTTATATTCACAATCTTCAAATCTTTGATTATAAATTCATGATAGGCCAAGTTTTGATTTAAGATTAAAGAAAATATTTTAGAACTAAGTGTTAGACACATCATATGTGCTTAGATGTGCATAATAAATTAGAGTCTATTTTAATTTTATCGATTTGTATTCATTTAGATGGTTGAAAAACAACTTTAACTATAAATTAAATAGGGCTAAGTCTTGAGTTATAATTAAAGAATATATCTAACTTAGGTTTATCAATTTTTAATTTTAAACCCAACCAAAGGAAGTTATTAATTAATTGAGGATTTTGGTGCATAAATATTTCTTTAGTTTACTAATTAATTAATTTCAACCACGTCAAGGAAGAATTGATTAATTGGATATTATTGAAAAATCACCATAATTATAGGGGATTTTATTTAAAAATAAAAAGAATCAATACATCTATCTTATATTTAAATCACTTAATTTGCTCTATCCAAAAGGAGTTATAATGGTTAAAATTTTATTTACTTGCTTTAATTTACTCACTTTTATTTACTTAATTTTGATGAGTGTTTAAAAACACTTAATATATCCTATTGTTATGCATGATAAATAATTAAATAGATTTGTATTTATTATCATTTTAGACGAATCTATCTTTTTGGAATCGTGAGTGTGTTTCATTATTTTTTAGGTATTTTAGCTTAAAAAAGATTTTATTGCTCAAACACTTAAGGCTTCCATTCTAACTTTAAAAGCTTAAAAGATAGCATATGTAAAGCATTACATATGTTCCAAACCATGAAAAAAATGTACAAAGAAAATAAGGGATCTATTTGTTCAAAACAATGTAGGTCGTGGCATAGAAGTTTTATGTGCCGCGGTGTGAGGCAAGAGAATTAAGAATCAAGTGTATTAGAATTGATACGTGTTGTAGCTTGAAAATGTTGTATTTTGCGATGCGAGTGTAGTGGATCGAGCTCCAAAACATGTACATCCTATGTATATCGCGGCATGAAAAAATTATATGCCTCAAGCGAATCATTTCATCCATAAATAGGATCCTAATTCTATTGTAATACATATCTCACAACTTCAGTCTTAAGCTTATTTCTTAGTCTCTTAAGCTTTCTTAACTTTTCCTTTATAGGTTTCAACTTCTTTTCTCATTTGAGTGTTGAGAAATTTTATTTTATTTAGTAATTCTAGTTTCAATTAAATAAATGTTATTGGCAATTATGATTGGATATTTTCTAAAACAAAAATGATACTATGATTCTATTGAGGTATATTTAAAATATATTCTTTTTAAAATATATTTATGTGTTGTTTTACATGTTATGTTTAGTTTATTGATCATTTATTAAAATATATATGTCTTAAAGTTAGTTTTCAGATACTTTCATTAACCTAACTTAGAAACATTGATGAGAGTTTAAATTAATAGCACAATCAAAAGCATCAATTGATTATTTTATAAATTCCTTAAGAATAAAGCATAATTGAGTTAATTATAAATTACTAGTCATCACTAAAAAAATTTAATTGATAAATGATTAATAATAAGATTGATCCCTACCTCGGGATAATTTCCTATAAAAAATGAAGAATGAATAATATCAATTCATATTTTTATAACACTTAGTTAATATTGAGCATGTATAATTAACTAGCTAATATATTCTATAGATTCTCCATTGCATGATAAAAGTTCAACTGCCTAATTATTTATTAAATATATCTTTATTTTTACGTCATTAGTTTAGATTTTCAAACCCAAGCTTTATGACATAATGTTATTTTTTTATTTTTAACAATTTGTCAAATTATTTAAAAAATCACATGATTCCTCTTTAGACCAACATTAAAAATATATTTATCATTTTCTATAATTGATTTGTGCGCTCGCAAGGTATTTTATAAATGATACAAAATTTGTGCGCCTAACTTTGACACATCAAGTTTTTTGCTTCGTTATTAGGTTGATTGGTAATAGTACTAAACTAGATAACCTTTTCAAACATAAAGTATTTGGCGCCGTTGTTGGGGAGGAATGATGTTTTAAATTTTTTATTATCAAAATCTTAAAACAAATTGTGTTATAAATATTATGATTCTTATTTAAAAACTTAGAACATCTAGGTTATTCATTAATTTTATGTATTTCAAATTTCAAATTTCCTTTATTTCATAAAAATAAAAAAATGTTTACTAGTTTATTTTATTAAAAAAAGCAATTAAGTAATCTTAAATTCAAATTCCCATTTATAATTTAATTTATAAGAGTTATAATGAATTCAAAAGAATAATAATGAGATCTTAATTTTAATTACAAATTCAAATAATTCAAATAAAAAAAAATATTAAGATCTTAAATAAATAAATCAAAAAATTAAAAATTAAAAAATTAAAAAGATATAAAAATTTAATATCTTATTCATTAAGTTACTTCTGATATTAAAAAAATCAATAATTTTCGAAATTAAAAACAAAATTAAAAATTTAATGTCATCTCGAGTAGTTTCCTTAAAAAACTTCAAATTAAAAAAAATCTAAAACAATCTTAGCTTTTTTTTTCCTTAACTATTTTTTTAAGTGATTAGATATTAATTATTAATTTAATTTTCATTTTAGCATTCTTATATACTAATTTAAAATTTTATTTTAACTTTAGTTTAATTTTCTTTTATTTAATTTTTATTTATTAATTTACTAATTTTTATTTCTTTTTTATTAGTAATTTTACTTATTAACTTTTTATCTAACAAAATTTGTTCACTAACTTTTATTTATATTTATTTTCTTTCTTTTATTTTATTTTTTGGTTTAATTATCTATTAACTTTTGTCTTTGGTAAATGTTTCTTTTTACTTCTTTTTTATTATTTCATTTATTATTTTCTTTTATTTGTTTGTTTATTTTATTTGTTTTATTTCTCTTATTTATTTTTAATTGTTTATTTTTTTGTTTTTTATTTGTTTATTTTATTTTTATTTTTGTAATTTTATTTTATTTTTTAGTACTTAATATTATATTAGTTATAGTATTAACAAAAACATTTGAAACTATTTACAAAGATTCTAAAAATTTTAATATCATCATGGGTGATAAGAAAGAGGTAGTTGATGTGATGGATCTAGTTGCAAGTATAAATTTAATGTCTTATTTATTATATTTGTCACTAGGAGTGGATGATCTAAAATGCACAACCATGTTACTAAAATTGGTGGATAAATTTCAAAGATATCCAACAGACATGGCATATTGATTTAATTATACAGATAGACAACCTTATCATACCTATAAATTTTGTTATTGTTTTGTGCAAAAAACCTGAAATTGGATAAAGAATACAATGTACTTATTGGTAGGCCTATACCAAAAAACTTGTTAGTTCCCAATTAAGGTGGTTTTTCAATGACATTCTTTGCGAAAGATTGTACATTTTTAACCACATATTGACAAAAACTCAATGATTATGGGACAATGAGTATATTAAATTCTAAAAATGAATATCTCTTAAGAAATGTCTTGCTAAGACGCTAGATGGGATGCAACCCATCGATTTTTAGTAATATTATTTCTTTTATTTTAATTATTTTTTATTGTTATATTTATTTTATATTATTTACTTTTTTATTATCATGTGAACATTATTTAAAACTATTAATTTTATAACTCTTTGTTGAAATTTGTGAGAAATAAATAGTATTCTATATGTGTTAATTTAAATGTATAGAATGATAGATACACCTTCAATTCTACATAAATACTTGAACAAGTTCAGTAAATAGGGTAATTTTTCTTTACTCTTTCTTTTTAATACATTGAGGGCAATGTAAGTTCTAGGTTAGAAGTGAAAAAGATATATATTTATAAAATTCAGATTATTTACAATTTTTCTTAAACATATGTTCACGTTTATAAATTTTTATGTTAATAATTTCTTACAAAATTGTCATATCTTTTATTTATTTTTAAATAAATGATTAAGTATTTACATTTTTTGATTGATTTCTTGAACATTTGATGGAGTAATGTGATAATTAGATAGTTTTGTTATAATTTGTATTTCATGATAAAAGTTA
Source organism: Hippophae rhamnoides (assembly GCA_033030585.1). NCBI lineage: Eukaryota > Viridiplantae > Streptophyta > Magnoliopsida > Rosales > Elaeagnaceae > Hippophae > Hippophae rhamnoides. The sequence goes on from CM065431.1 coordinate 23,533,905, forward strand.
AAATTGAAATAAAATCTAAAATGAGTGTTTATAAGTCAAATATTGGAAATTATCTTGTGAGAATATTTTGAGTCATTATATTTCTATTCTGAATGACAATATTTTTCTACTCTTTTAAACACTATTATTATCAATTTCGAATTGTTGAATAATCTCTATAAGTTTTGCATTGATGCTAGGATTTTTACATCTAATAAAATATATTTATTTATTTTTATTGCTTAAATGTAATGACTTAAGTAAAAATTGAATGCATATACCTTTCTCTTTATTCATACACAACTTCTAAAAAAGAGATATATATGGGTTTGTGTAAGCCAATACAAAGGAAAAACCAAATGTTATCCACTCACTGTATCATACAAAAATATGTATAAATTGTACAAGAGTCATTTAAAAAAAAGAATATCTCTAAAAAAAAAGAGAAAAATGAATAGTATAAACTAAATACTATGACCCAAAGTATCCTATAAATTTGTGATAAATGGCTAACTACAAAAGAAAAGATAGGAAATAATCTCTAATAAGTCATTACATTTTCTTCATTTTTTAAAGGAAAATAACTTTAAAAATTTTATTTGATTATTTTAATTTATGCGTGAGATTAATGTGTGATGTTTTTCTAAATATTTTCATGAGATCAATATTTATGCACCACTTTTAGCTTTTTATTCTTTATGCATATACAAACTTATTAATTTATTTCTTTAAATGAATTCTATTTGTATTTATCTTTAAATGAGTGCTCGAACCAATAGAATCAGAGTTATTGAGAGTATGCTTTGTGAGGATAAAGTCTAAGCACATTTGGATTCCATACACTGAAATTAGGCAAAGTTAACATTGATACATTTTTTAATTTAAATACGAAAGTACTTTTGAAACTAATTTTTATATTAAACTATAAATATTTAGAGTATTAAAATAACTTATTCTATAGATTTTAATTGTAATATTAGAAGAAGTTAAAAAGCATGAGAATTTTTTTTATTCTTTTATATTTTTACTTTGCTTTAAATTTTATTTGTTTATATGTTGTTTATTTTTTTTTTGTTATTTTTTTTAATTTTTGCATTTTGAAACCCTTGTGAGACTTAAACTCATTCATTAAAATATAAGGGTTTAAAGGCTTGTTGCATACACTAAATATAAACATGTCAATCTACGAAAATAATTTAAGATAGTTTTATTTTATTGTAGTTTTTGTTTTGAATATTTGCCATTCTTACTAAGAGACCAACAACGGTTTAGGGATATGATAAGTGCCCAAAAGTACTTAATATATTGTGAATTTAAGGATATTAAATGATTAAATAGATTTATATTTGATTAGTTTTACTATCATTTTAAATAAATCTATTTTTTCGAAATCATGAATATATTTTGTTGTTTTTATAGTATTTTAGTTTCAAAAAGATTTAATTGATCAAACACTTGAAGGATATGTTTGAAAATTTCCATTGTAACTTCAAAAGCTTAAAAAATAACATACGTAAAGCATTACATATGTTCCAAAAAATTAAAAAGATGTACAAAGAAAATAAGGGATCCATTTGTTCATAACAATGTGGGTCGTAGCATGGAAGTTTTATGCGCTGCGACGTGAGGCAAAGGATTGAGAATCATGCATCCTAGAATTGATATAGCCCACGATGTAGAAATATCGTATGCCTTGGTGCGGGTGTTATAGATCAAGCTCCAAAATGTGTACAACCTTTGTATGTCACAGTATGAAAGAATTGTATGCTGAAGTGCTAGTCATTTAATCCATATTTTTATCCTATCCTACACCTAAAATAGGACCCTAATTCTATTGTAATCCGCATCCCACAACTTCATTCTTAAGCTGATTTCTTAGTCTTTTAAACTTTCTTAGCTTTTCTTCTAGTAGTTTCAAGTTCTTTTCTCATCTAATAATTGAGCAATTTTAGTTTATATAGTAATTCTAGTTTCAATTTAATAAATGATATTGGCAATTCTGTTGATAATAGAAACGATATTGTGATTCTATTGAGGTATGATTAAATGTATTATTTTTAGATTATCTTGATGTGTTGTTTTACATGTTATGTTTAATGTATTGATCATTTATTAAAATATGCATGTTTGGCTATAAATATTATGAGATATTAGTAATTTTCTTAGGCTTGTGAAATATTAAAGTAGATTAAACATTTTTATAAAATGAATTTAAGTTTTATTTCTTCATCAAGATTAATGTTTGTAAAAGAAAAATATATTGATGGGGTATTTTTCACAATAAACAAGAGAGTTAGATTTAGGATTTAATTATCTGAATTTGATTTAAAGTCAACTCTTTGATGTTAAATGAAATATTTTGGATCTGATTTAGAGAACTCTATTTCAAAGAAATTTTATAAAATTTATTATTGAAAAATATATTGACTACATATTTTTCATAATAGATTTAAAATCTTAAAGTTAGTTTTTAGATACCTAAATCATTAACCTAACTTAGAGACCTCAAAGAGAATTTAAATTGATAGCCTACCCAAAAGCATAAATTAAATTGTTTATAAATTCCTCAAGAATAAAGAATAATTTAGTTAACTATCAATTAATGATCTCATTAAAATATTTTAATTGATAATTATTAATAATGAGATTGATCCCTATCTTAAGATAATTTCCTATAAAAAAAAGGTGAATCAATAATCTTAATTCATATTTTTAATAACCTATTTAATATTGAGCAAGTATAATTAAATAGCTAATGTATCCCATAAATTCTCCACTACATGATAAATATTCAATTTCTTAAATGTTTATTTAATCTATCTTTATTTTTATGTCATTAGTTTAGATTTTCAAACTCAAATTTTGTCATAGAATGTTTAGGTTTTATTTTCGTTTTTAAGAATTTGTTGAATTATTTAAAAATTATATGATTCCTCTTTGGACTTACCATGAAAGTATACTTATCATTTTTGATAAGTGATTCGTGCACTTGCAAACTATTTTATAAATCATACAAAATTTGTACGTCTAATTTTGATATATCATGTTTTTGACATCATTACCAGGTAGACTAGTAATAGCAGTAAAAACTATATAACCTTTGTAAGTATTAGTTTTCTTTAGATATAATTTAATTTTAAATTTATAATTATGTTATGCAAAATGACAATTTGTAGGTGTTTACGATATTTTTTAATTACATTAGAAAATAATTTAATTTTTTAAAATTACCACAATTTCTTGATAACCGATCTTGGGAGTATATTTGTCACATTTTACAAGTTATTCATGCACTTACGAGCTTTTTATAAATACAAATTTTGACTATCAAGTTTTTGTACATCAATAACTTTCTCTTCAAATTTAGAACTATTTACTAACTTTGCAGTGTAATTGTGCACTAACTATATCCCTTTCGACCAATTAAAAATAACATTGATCATTTAAAAGGCATAATGCGTACATGATGATGCACAAATTTTAATTGCTCACAAGTGCACGAATCACCAGTAAACTAATAATAAGTTTACCCTAGGGTTGGTCTCTAAAAGAATTGGAAAGTGTTTTAAAGCATCAATAATTTTCTTATTTAGTTAAAAAATAATCATAAACATTCTAACAATTTTCGGTTGATAGAAAGATGGTAAATTATAAAATTATTTAACAACTAAAATAAAGAAAGTAAATTATAGTCGAATAAATATGGATGAATGAATATGAAAAATTAGATAGCTACCCATTCATGGAAAGCATGAATTAAATGATTTTTTCAAAAATTTAGAATTATTGATTTTTTTTCATTTTAAATAAGCTAATCCCCAATGATCATGGTAAGCCTTAACAATTCTCAATTAACCAATAACTTTATGAATCAGGCTTGAAATCAATTAATTGGTAAATCTAAGGGAAAAATAAACCTTCTACTTTAACACAAATCAATGAAATTAAATTAGACTATTATTCATACATGCACAACCAAACACAAATTATATGTCTAATACTTAATTCTAAAATATTCTCTTTAATCATAAATCAAGATTTGATCAATCATTAATTTGTAATTAAAGATATCAAAAACATAAACAAGAAATAAATGAACTTATATTAAATAAAATAAAATAAAATTATTCTTCTAGGAGAAAAACTAAAATCTCATACACAAAATTTAGCCTAACATAATTAAATTAACATACATTAATTTAATTACAAAAGACATTTTTAAAATACAAAGATAAATAAGTTTTGACAATAAAAATACTCTAGTTTGATCTTATATCCAAAATCATCGAATTGGTTAATTCAATCTTTCAAATCCTTGGAAAGATTTCACAATTGGGAGCTTTCTCTCTAATTCTATGTTGTGGAATGAAAAATACAACTATATGTGGTTATGTTTAAGAGAGGTTTTAGAGTATATTTATAGGTTATGTTTTGACTAAAATACACTACATATGCATTCTAGGGTTTTTGGCCAATAAACACACGCCGGTCGTTGTATGCTTTAATCTGCATCGCGGTGCGTTACAAAAGTCTGAATCCTAGTTGTAGCTTGAGACACCTACACTACAACATGCTTATTTATATGCTTTAGTGCACATTGAAATTTCAGAATCATCAAATGCTACCTCAGAGCCCCTTGCTACAGCATGTGTTTATTTGAGCCGCAACGCACACTAGTTTTTAATATTTGATATTCTGGTTTGTTTTAACTAGTTTGAGTTGCCATTTCTCCCTATGTTTTTAGTCTTTTTACTCGTATTTATCCAAGATTCTTACAAAATAATATTAACTTACAAAACACAAAAATACCTTCTAAAACTACATAATACTAAAATAAAACATAAAATTAATGCTTAAAAGCATAATAAATTATAGTTCAAAATAATATTCATCAAATTTCCTCAACCCTACATTCCAATAGTACTTAAGCAAAAGAAAAAATAAAAAGATAAATAACAATACTAAAAACTTAAATTAACAAAAATTTCATGCTTCAGTTCCTTTTCAATTTATAGTTAAAGCTCAAGCACAAGTTCATCCAACATCTCAACACATTAAGGTTTATCATGCAAATCTGTTTCGCATCGAAAACCCATGCGTCATTATTCAAAACATATCAACATTAATTCCTTCAAACCTAGTATTAAGAATCCAAATTCACTTAGACTCTATTACTCGTAAAGTACACTCTTAATATCACACCAACCCTAGGGGTTCAAGTAGTCAACAAATTATATGCAAATAGAAGTTTTGTAAAGAAGAAAGAAAATAGGTTTGCATATAAACATAAACAAGAAAAAGGCTTAAATGTGCACACAATAAATCTCATGAACAAAATTAAATGCTAGGATTGTGAAGACATCATATTATACATATCATAATCTAATCAAACTTATTGTACAAACAATATCAAGTATGTGCCTATAGATGAATGAAAATACACCTGACTTCGAAGAGTTATTTTCTACAATCTTGCAATAAACATATCACTACTTTCAAGATTTCATGATGATAGTATTTTTATTTATAATATATTTTTTTATTTTTTCTTTAAAAATAGACCCATATATATATATAGTATTTATGTTGAGTGACTATCATAATTTCTTTTTCAAAGGAAGCCTCATATGTAACATTTTTCACTATAAGTCAAGCATGAAATGAAGATAAGAACATACTTTCAATTCCTACTCAAATAATTCAATCAAAGCAATGAAAATAAGTAAATGAGACTTCATTTATTTGTTTCAAATCCTAACATCCATTGCAAAACCTATAAAGATTGTCTAATAATTTAGAATCATAAGGAAAGTGTTTATAAGAGTAGAAGAAATATTATCTCCCAAAATAAAATTCCATAGGCTCAATAATCTCACAAGATAGTCTCCACTATTTGATTCCTAGGCATCAAATTTGGGTTCATAACAAATTCAACATTCCAAGCATGAAACATAGACTACGAACATGAAATAACGAACCTTGAACATGTTTAAGAAATCAAACAAAAAATACATAAAACTCAATTAATCATTAAAAATTGACCAAAAACATGATAATTTTGTATTAAATATTTTTTATTAAACTTATTTGGATCCTCCCAAATCTTAACTAAACATTATCCTTAATATCTTCAACTACACATATATTTAGAAAAGCATTCAAAAGGGATAAATAGAAAATTAACTAAACTAAAAGAAAAAGGAAAGCTACCTAGAATAGTGGGTCACCTCATACCTAGCACTTTCTTTAACATATTAGCAAGACGTTACTTGTTCTTTGCAAGGGGTTTTCTGTGTATCCTTGAAGTGTTTATTCCCTCATTCATCCTAGTCTTTCTCAGAATAAGGCTTTATTATACTTGAAAAATATTTATAACAAGTATTACATACATGTAATTTCTTTCCAGGATTAGAGGACTTACAACACAACTTTTTTTCATGACAATGTTATGCGTTCTTTGTAGACATCATCCTGAACTAAGGCTTTTAATGTGTCCTTCACCATCATTTTACTATGTGAATTATCAATTTTATTACTTATTTTTTTTAAAAATGAATGTCACAAATAAGTGAGTTTACATATTAAATATAAGAATATTTATCAATAATAGAGATAAAAGAATCAAAAACTTTAAAGTGTAAGTCTCTCCCAAGACTATCATAGTTAAGCTCCCACAATGAACATCAATAATACTTTTGGTTATTGCTATGAATGGAATACAAAGGAGAATAGGGTGCTCCTTGTCCATAGATGGGTTTTCTTGCATATCTAACATAACAAATCCACTATTATGATTAGCTTATTTACCTATACAAGAAAATCTTTGACCATGCCCTTTGGACATTTGAAAGACCTATAAGCTATTTGAAGAGACATGGTTGTGGGTTTCAATTCCCCTAAATCTAGTTGCGAGTATATTAATTATGGAATTAGGTTATTACTTGCACCTAAATCAAACATAGGCTTAACCAACTTTTTACCCCTCAAAGTAATGTTAATATTAAAACTACCAGGATCCTTCATATGGTATGGAAATGGGACAGGCAATCAATATGGCTCAGGTTCCTTGTGCAACATGAGAGGGTTAGATGACTCTACTTGATTCTTCTCAAAAGGCTCCACAATTTTAGCAATTATGTTCATACCTTCCTTGGAAGTTGCTTGCACTTCACTTGTGTTTCTAACATCAAGTGGTAAATCATCAAAAAATTCAAGAAAATTAGTATTTAGCACTTTACTACTTTGAAGGTCTGTAATAGCCTTTACTTTTAAGGCATCTTCTCTTTCTCTTGTCTTTGCAAGTGCTCAACTAATTATCCTACTTGCACTTCCACCCTTTCCATAAATGCCTCCAAAGAACCTAACCTTTGATCAGTTTGCATTTCATTATCTCTACTCATTTGAATGAAAGCATTCAGGTTATCCTCAAAGGTTGGTATTGTATGGCTTATGGTTTGGAGCATATGTATGTTTGTTGTTTCCCTTCCAATAAAAGTTAGGATGATTCCTCCAAATTAGGTTGTATGTGTTTGCATAGGGGTCATTCCTAGGTTAGGTTGGTATCCCTCCATTGTGTTCACTTGTTCTTAACTGGTACCTGCATATAAATCAAAAACAAAAGGATAAGTATTAGCACCATGCGCATAAGTACTATTGACCCCACATACCTCTTGGTTTGGGGCATTTTTATTGGTAAGGAATGCAACTTTCTTAGTTAATTATACAAGTTGAATAGACATTTCATTTTTAAAGCATATCTCATTCACTCCAGCTCTTCTCAGTCTAGCACTTTTTTTATTGAAAATTAGCACCCTAACATCTCATAGAGCTCATAAGTCTCTAAAGTTGTCTTCTCTCCCATAGCTCCTTATATAGTACTGTTAACCATAATATGGAGTTGTGTCATCCCATAATAGAAAATTGATTTTGCAACTACAGTAGGAAGTGGTTATGTGGGAAAATAATGAGAAATAACTTGAACTTATCTCAAGCCTCGTGGAATAACTCTCCCTCCATTTGAGAAAATGTGACAATTTTGGTTCTCAAGTCTGAAGTGTTTTGATGGGAATAGAATTTTTCCATGAACTTGTTATGGACTCCTTCCCAAGTAGTTAAATAACTCGTGAGAGGAGTCATAAGCCAAGTCTTTACTTTATCTTTGAGCATGTATGGGAAACATTGCATTCTGAGTTAGTCCTCATTTAGCCCTTTCAAAGAAAATGTTTTTACAATTGCATGGAAATACCTAATGAAAGTCAAAGGATCTTTATTAGGAATATCATTAAAGGAAGGCAACGTAGAATAATGAATATTTTTCAATTTATAATTGCTAGTTGCCTCTCCTATTTGTATGGAAGAAGTATAAGTGCCAATGATTGGCCTTGTATACTCCTTCATAGCTATCTTCCTTGTTAAAGAGTCCCTGCATTTATTGGCCCTTGGATTTCAGTATCCAACCTACTAGAATGCTATTTTGACATGTTAATGTTGTTTATGAAAGGTGTGATTTCGTTCCTAAGAGATCTCCTATCTTGTATATACTAACAAAAACAACAAAGAAATCAAAATACCAAATAATAAAACATCTAAAGGAAAATAAAAAAAAATAATTGAAACAACTAAATTAAAGAAAATCACAAATTCAACAAAATTAAGAAAACAAATAAAAAATTTTAAAAAGCTAAATCTCCAATAAAGACACCAAAAACTTAATGCAAAAATTTTAATTGTTTATAAGTGTACGAATTACTTGTAAACTATAACCAAATAAATATGAATGAATAAATATGAAAAATTAGTTAGCTATCCGTTCATGAAAATAAATAATAAAATGATTATCACAAAAAAATTAAAATTATTGATTTCTTTTAATAAGCGAAACCCCAATAATCATGGTAAGTCCCAACAATTCTCAATTAACCAATAGCTTTTTAGATCAGACTTGATTAATTAGCAAACCTAACAGAAATATATAAATCAAATACAGATAATGTGTCTAATGCTTGGTTTTAAAATATTCTCTTTAATTATAAATCAAAATTTGATCAATCATTAATCCTTAATTGCAACCTGTGACACCTACTCCATAGCATGTTAATTTTTGCACCTCAGCACACATTAAATTTCCAAAATTACCAAATGCTATCGAGGGCCCTTGCCAAGGCATGCATATATCTGGGTCACGATGCACACTGATTTTATGATTTTTATTATTATGGATTTAATTTGAAGCATTGTAGTATGTGGTAGCGACCGAGGTGAAACTACAATAATTTTTTTAAAAAATTATTTATTACAAATTTATGATAAATTATAAGTGATATGTTGTAATATTATTGGTAAGTATAATTAGTCTCATATACTTGTATTCAATGAGAAACTATTATTTAAGTTCTGACAATGATATTGTTAGTATGTATAACCATACTCATAATTTTAAGGATTAACTTGATTAAATTAGAAAATGTTTACCAAAAATTGAATCAATTAAAATTTCGAGTAATATAATCATCGGGTAATTGATTAAGTCAATTTAATAAAATCGTGTGTTTCACGATAATAAAACTTATTTTTATTTATTTGATGTTATCCAGCGCATAAGTTTTAATAGAAAGCTGTCAAATTGGTAATTTAATAAGAAATGTTTAGAGACGCGCAGTTTGAAAAATAAAATTAAAGATCAAAGTTTTGTCTTCACTTTTTCATAAATGCTGTTAATTCATCTTTATGTGCCATGAAATCTTTTTATTTTCACTTTTTCTTTTCAAAAGATATATTAAGTCATTGTTTTCTTTCTCTTAATACAATGAAGTTTTCTTTATTATTATATTATTATTAATATTGAGATTAAATTAATTACATGCCTCTCCGTTAATATTATTATTATTCAATCACGTTCAAGCAATCACACTCTACTATAATTCGAGGAAATTTAATTATTGATGGCAGACCTATAAGCAAAGTCAAAACCCTTGCTTTCCTTTGTTCTACATATATAATATTTAGTAATTTACACCAAATTTCAAGTTTATTACCAAAATTATCTCTAGTTATAAAAAGAAGCAATTATTATTTTGTACTGCTGCATCAAAATTAAACTTGACACAACTATACAGAGGTTTCTGTCCTTTTTTTTAGGACTTGCTTGACAATTTGAGGTTCTTCAATGGTATAATTTTCATTTTCAGTCCAAGTTAACCTCACTTCTTTTTACTGTCTGAATAATCTCCTTATTATTTCTTGAATGTTTGGTTGAATGTTATTGAAGATAAGATTGTTTCTGCTGATCCAAATTGCTAACAAGGTGAGAATTACTTGTGTTGTGGATTCCTTTTTATCATTCTTGTTTCTTATCGTTCTATTTGTAGGATTCAAAATAATTGACATGTAATTCCATTATTCCAAGACGATGAATTTGTGGAAAATAAACTCAGAATTTACTAAAAATCGACAGATTTTAAGACAGTATTGAATGAGGAATTGAAGGGGTAATTCCAGATCATTTTGAGTAAATGAAAAGTGTAATTCGTGTGTTTCTAAGTCTAGTTTTTAATGGTGAAGGTTTCAGGTCATTTGGTATTACCTACAATAAGTTATGGAAGTTTAGCAAGGGTCAGAATTTACTGTTCTGTTTAAAGCTGATTTTTTTTAATACGAATTTTAAGAGTCTTGTTTAGGTCTATAAATAGAGTTGTATTATGTTGTAAGAAAGTAGAAGAGAAAAATAAAAAGAGTGTTTGATTAGTAAAAAAAATTGTTTTTGTCTCTTTTCCCTCAACCAAAATAGTTATAAAATATCAACAAATTGGTATCAGAGCAGATGGCGAATGTGATGGGACAAATGCTGCTACCACGACTAACGAAGGCGAACTACGAGAACTGGAGCATTCAAATGAAAGCTCTTCTCGAATCACAAGATGCGTGGGTGGTCGAAGAAGGTTTCAAAGAACCAACAAATACCACGGGATATACGACGGCTCAAAACAAGGCGTTGAAAGAGGAGCGATCGAAGGATAAGGTGGCACTATACATGTTGTTCCGAGCCGTTGACAAGTTGGGCTTTGAGAAGATTGCCGAGGCAACTACTTCAAAAGAAGCGTGGGACATTTTAGAAAAAGTGTTCAAAGGAGCCAACCGAGTAAAGCAAGTAAGACTCCAAACTCTACGCGGCGAGAGTATGAAGATGAAGATGTCGGAAGGTGTATCCGACACATCTCGCGTGTGCAAACAAGCAGGTGAATCAACTAAAACGAAATGGAGAAATTCTAACCGATGTAAGAGTGGTGGAGAAAATTTTGCGGTCATTAACCGAGAATTTTGAGAATGTCGTTTGTGCGATTGAGGAGTCGAAAAATGCTGAGGAGATGACCCTTAATGATCTCTCATTGGTTCTCTTGAGGCGCGTGAACAATACAGAAGAAGAAGAAGAACGAGTCGCTTGAGGAAGCAAGCCAAGGTATCTATCAAAGATGAAAAGGTACTCTATACTCAGAAACTTTCGTGGTAGAGGGCAGGCACGGCCGCGAGGTCGAAGTAATGGTCGCGGTGGTGGAGGCCGCGCGAGATGCACACTATGAGGAGAAGGGGCGGTCAAGCCAACAAAATTGGCGAGGTAGGTAGAGGACGTGGTCATGGGAGCAGGCGGCGGTCAAATCATTCAAATGTTGAGTGCTACAAGCGCGTGACAAGTACGGGCACTATGCAAAGGAGTTGCTATTCTCGAGAAAAAGGTAGAAGAAAACGCGAATCTAGTCGCGGAAGAAGAGACAAGAGAAGATGGTGTTCTCGCGGTGGCTCACAAAATACCATTCCCGACAATGACACGGTGTGGTATCTCGATACCGGCGCTAGTAATCATACGTTGCGGCACAATACCTCTTTGTGGAGATGCGAGAGATAGAGGATGGGCACGTGTCATTTGGAGATGCGTCAAGATTCAAGTGAAAGGTCAAGGTACACAATATCATATTTGCAAAAGAATGGTTTAAAGGGATTAATTGAGAATGTTTATTATGTGACTGATCTCAAGAGCAACATCCCAGTACATGGACAAACTCGTGGGAGAAAGGATACTCGATGTTTATGAAAAATCGAGTATTACAACCGAAAGACAAGAAAAGAGCGAGTAATAGCACGAGTTGAGATGGCAAAGAATCGAATGTACAAAATCAACCTCGTGTTATGCGAGAAAGGTGTTTGCGAGTTAATGTAAGACAAGGCGTTCCCGTGGCATTTGCGATATGGTCATTTGTACTATGGTGGTTTACAAAAATTGTCGAAGAAAGGAATGGTACATGGGTTACCCGAGATTGACTACATAGAGAAGTTTTGCGAGGAGTGTGTACTCTGGAAGCACTCGAGAAACTCATTTCAAAATAAGAGCGGAATCGAACAACGGATCATCTCACATTAATACATACCGACATTTGTGGCCAATCACTCTGAGTCATTCAGCCGGTAAAAAATATTTCATTACTTTTATCGATGACTATTCCGAGAAAGACTTGGGTTTATTTCCTCGAAAGAAAAATCAAGCATTCGAAGTGTTTAAAAAGTTCAAAGTAATGGTGAGAAGGTAAGCGGCAAGTTTATTAGAGGCTCTACGTTCGATCGAGGTGGCGAATACAACTCGACGAGATTTGCTAGATCTTGCGCGAGCATGGAATAAGAAGGTTCCTAATCGCACTGCTCCTCAACAAAATGGTGTGGTAGAGAGAAAGAATCGGACCATTCTCGACATGGTTCGATCAATGCCGAAAAGTAAGAAGTTCGCCAAAAGAATTTTGGGCGTAAGCCTGGTAGTAACGCGATTTTATGTGCAAAACCGATGTCCCATGCGAAGTTTAGAAGATAAAACTCCACAAGAAAATTGGAGTGGTAGAAAGCGGCTCACACTTGAGAATATTCAAAGTAGTGGCTTATGCACACGTGCAGGACGTCAAGAACAAAGCTAGAAGATAAGAGCAAGAAATTTGTGTTCATTGGTTACGACGAGAAGACTAAAGGTTTCAAGCTTCTCGATCCAATAAACAAGAAGGTAATAATAAGCCGAGATGTTAAGGTGAATGAAGCGAGCGAGTGGGATCGAAAAAACTCTTCCAGGTGATGGTAGAAAGGGAGAATCATCGACACGTCAACAATGAGCCTCGAGATCGAGATACGTTAGCTCCCCAAACAATCGATGTGAGGAAGAGCTAAGACAACCAAAATGCTAAGCATGCAAGATTTGTACGACTCAACAAGTGAGGTACATTTAATTTGTATTTTGGCGGATGTCGAAATAATTACATTTGAAGAAGCGGTGCGAATGAGAAGTGGCAAGTAGCTACGGATGAAGAAATAAAAGCAATTGAAATAAACCTAACTTGGGAGTTGGTTGAATTGCCAAAAGGATGTCGACCAATAGGAGTAAAATGGGTATACAAAAGAAGATGAATGCTCGAGGCGAGATAGAGGCGGTACAAGGCAAGGCTAGTTGCGAGGGCTATCGACAAAAGGATAGGCACACGGCGAAGTCTTTGCCCCGATTACAAGAATGGAGATGATTCGCTTTCTCATGCTCGACGACTCAATTCAAATGGAAAATTTTTTCAAATGGATGTCAAGTCGGCTTTTTGAATGGTGTGCTAGAAGAAGAGGTGTATGTAGAGCAACCACCCGGTACACAAAAATTGGGAAGAAAAGAAGGTCTTGAAATTGAAGAGCACTTTATGGACTAAAGCAAGACTCGAGCTTGGAATACCCCATATGGACACTTACTTCAAGAAGAATGGGTTTACTCAATGCCCAAATAAACATGTTTTGTACGTGAAGAAAGAAGAAGGTAACTTGTTGTTTGTAGCTCTTTATGTTGATGATCTTATATTCATAGGGAATAATGAGGAGATGATAAAAGATTTTAAAGAGAGGCTATGACTCTAGGGGAGTTCGAAATGACAGATTTGGGTTTGATGAAATATTTCCTTGGTGGAGGTTAGATAAGAAAATAATGCGGGATTTTTGTATCACAAGAAACATATGCAAAAGAAATTCTAAAAAGGAACAAAATGGGAGGTGAAGGCAACCCGGTATTGACACCAATGGAACACTGGGGCCAAACTTTCTAAGTTTCGACTGGAGAAACGAGTAGATGCGACCAAATACCGAAGTTTGGTGGGAAGTCTGCGTTATCTCACGTACACGAGACCCGGACATATCTTACGTTGTTGGAGTTGGTAAGTCGGTTCATAGAAGAACCGATCTATACACATTGAAAGCGTTGAAGAGAATTTTGCGATATATCCGAAGTACGTAATCACTCGGGTTATTTTTTCTCGAGAATAGAAGAGTATAAACCGGTGGGATACTGCGATAGTGATCGGTGCGGAGACATAGATGATCGAAAGAGTACATCGGGATACGTATTCTTTATGGGAGACACAAATGCGTTCACGGATGTCGAAAAACAACCCGTCGTGACACTCTCGACGTACGAATATGTGGCGCGCGCACAGTGGTGTGTGCGACATGCGGTTTGGCTAAGGAAACTTTTAAGCGAGTTGAATCTCGGACAAGAAGAAGCAACCGAGATCCGAGTTGATAGCAAGGTCGGCAATTGAACCTACATGAGAATCCGAGACATCACGAAAGGAAAAGCATATCGATGTTAAATTTCATTTCATTCGAGAACAAATCCAGAAGGGAGTGTGAAGTTGAATCATGTAGCGAGTCATGATCAAGTAGCGACATGTTCACAATTCCATTACCCACGATTTTGTCGATAAATGCAAGATGGCGTAGGGCATGAAGGATGGAAGAAATTTGAGTTTAAGGGAGGAATTTGTGGAAAATAAACTCGTAATTTACTAAAAACGGATACATTTTAAGACAGTATTGAATGAGGAATTGAAGGGGCAATTCCAGATCATTTTGAGCAAATGAAAAGTGTAATTCGTGTGTTTTTAAGTCTAGTTTTTAATGGTGAAGGTTTCAGGTCATTTGGTATTACCTACAATAAGTTATGGAAGTTTTAGCAAGGAAGGGTCGAATTTCTTGATACATTTAAAGCTGATTTTTTTTAATACGAATTTTAAGAGTCTTGTTTAGGTCTATAAATAGAGTTGTATTATGTTGTAAGAAAGTAGAAGAGAGAAATAAAAAGAGTGTTTGATTAGTAAAAATAATTGTTTTTGTCTCTTTTCCCTCCACCAAAATAGTTATAAAATATCAACAGAATTTGTTTAAAAGAATACATGTATGCTAACTCTGCCATAATCCATGAAGTTGATTACATTTTTGGAACAAATGTTGAGAAGTTTATGATTCTTGCAAACATAAAGGAAATTTGTCATCCAAATATCTAATGAATATTTTAATATTGTGTTTGATAACTAAACTGTTATTCATAAAAATACTTAAAATCTTTTATGTAACTTAGATTTTCAAAGACTGGCCCAAAGGTGTTGATGAGTCTTAGTTATAATATTGTTAACTGCAAGTTTGTAAGTAGTTTTAATTGAAAAATTATCCTGACTTAATTGGAACCCAAAACATTTTGTACTGATAATTAAAATTTGAGTTCTAAGTCTACTAATAAAATTGATAGATAAAAGTGTAATCAATCTATCAAGTAAATGCTAGTTCCAACCATGTATATCATCTAAAAGATAAGCAATACACAAGTTCCAAAATATCATTTCCATCTCTAGATTAAAATCTGGTGCATTAGGTATCCAATGATCATTTTAAAAGTTGAGATATTGATACCACTACCATTGAATAACACAATTCTTTATTAAGAATACTTTTATACTACAAACATATTTTTATTAGAAACTTTAGCTTATAAGAAAGGTGTTTATTGGCCATACCTACTTTTAAAAACCTAAATCCATAACTTATCCACATTTGTTGCTAAATTCCAACCTAGTTTAGATAATAAAGCCAGATTAGGTTCTTTAAAACTACTGAACCCTAAATCACCTAGTTCTTAGGAAGGTAAAAAGTATTCCATTTCTTCAACGCACAGTAACGAGAGTTTTTTGAATCAGCACTTCACAATAATTTCTTTATTAGTGAATCGGCTTTATCAAATAGAATCTAGTAGTTTAAAAGTATTTATAGTATAAACCGTAATAGATTGAAGTATTGACCTTATGAGCGTGGCTTTACAACATGTGATAAAAAATTTGCTTTTCAACCCTATGATTTTGTTGTAATAATGTCCAATATCTTTTAAAACTCCTTTGTTTTATTTTTCTGTATGAAAAGTAGAGTTCCCAAGTAAGTGATATTCTTTTAGTTATGACAATATTTAATAATTGAGACAGCTGATGTAGCATTACTTGAAAAGAATAACTTTTACTTAAATAAAGATTTTGATCAAATATTAATCCATATTGTTGCATTATTTATAGTATATTATTATCTTCTATTTGATTTGATCTACAAAAGAAAATTACATCATCAGCATACAAAATATAGCTTATTGCTGGAGCATGTTTGGAAACTTTAATACAAGGTAAAACTTGAGAAGTTTTACCTTTAAGAATCAATCTCGAAAGGGCTTCAGTAGCTAAAATGAACAGATATGAAGAGAGAGGATCTCCATATCTTAAACCTCTAAACCTCTAATAGGTTTAACATAATCATATGGAGAACCATTAAAAAAAATGGAATAAGAAATAGTTGTTAAACATTGATGAATTATATTGCAAAATTTATCAAAGAATCCAATTCTTTTCATTATTTGTATCACTAATTCCCATTGCATGAGAGATCTTAATCTATTAACCAATATTTTTTAGATGATTTTGTAGGAAATATTATGGAGGCTAATGGGTCTATAATGTGAGACATTGGTAGGTTGATTCTTTTTTTTAAAAAGAATAATCATGGTTTTAGTTTTCTTTGGATAAAGTCTACCTGTCCTTAAAAAATCTTTAATGTATTGGAAAATGATATCCTTAACAATATTCCAATGATTTTATAAAATATAACAGATTGTGAATGATCCAAAATATAGTCTTTATTTCATCCAAATATGGGATACTACATAACTCCGTATTTGTTTTCTCATCTTTGATGCTTCAAAAAATTTCATCCAGATTTGAAAAATCACATGGTTGTGCTGTTTGAAACATTTGATGAAAATATTAACTATATAACCACCAATTTGCTTTCCATCATGAAGCTAGAAACCATTACTATCTTAGATCATCACAAAAATTGTTTGTGCAATAAATATGCAGGTATATGTATTGCAACAAGTAATATAATGATAAAAAAAATCGTTCCCACCGAGACTATTTTATTAGAAACTAATTTTTAAAAATAAAAAAATAAAAATCAATTTTTTGTGATTTTTTATTTTAATGAAGCAAAATTAAAAATAAGTAAAAGTAAATAGTAATAATTAATTAAATCATATTTGATAACTAAGAAGATATATGAGAAAATATCAAAAATTACTTAAACCCCTAATTTTCTAAATATACAAATCGTTAAAATTCTCCCAATATAATTATCAATTAATTAATTACATAATAAATTGAATCTAACCTAGCATGTATTCCTCTTTCAAGTAAACTACATACCATATAGTAATTAATTTAATCACACTCTCATGCCAATTAAATTGTATACTACTTCTTAAGTTAATCAATTATGGATCACATACATAAGCATCATACATCTCTACCTAGAAACAATGCATGTTATTTAATCAAGACCAACAATTAAATAATTCTCTCAAAAATATATTTAATTTCCTCTATAGATAAATTATTAGCCAAACAACTAATAGCATAAAAATTAGATTAAATAATATAATTAAATTATAATTATAATTTGGGTAAAATATTATATCATCACTTGGTGAAAATTGGGTTCATAAAATCCCTAGATTAATAAATTAACTTGACATAATTTTGTTCATAAAGCTCATAATTTTCATAAAGAAAGACATACAAACTGATAAAGAAAAGAGTAGAACAAGAAATACAATCAATCTTTTAAATTATAGTGTTAATCTCCTCTTGAATCTCCACCAAAATTGTATCTCCTTTTGAATTTTTTTTGTATTTTTATATCTTTTTAACTCCAAAAGCTCACCAAAATTATGCTACTAGTGGCTCATTAGGGTTTATGGGGTGATTAGAGGCTTAAATATGGCTCAGGTGTAATTTGGATAATCAGATCAGCTTCAAATCAATGGCTAAGATCAAAACAATCAAATTAAACAGCACTAGCCAATCACAGTGCCACACGTGTCACACAGAATTTACTGGGCAAATCAGAGTGCGACGCGTGGTAGGGGAGACCGTTTTCAGTCAACCCCACGCAATGCAACATGATTTGTGATAGAAGCAATCGCATGACGACACATGGCATGAAAGTTTGACCATGCTCCAAACTCGGATTAAACATCATGTTGACACATGGCACACACTACTTCACTCTTTACTCTGGGTGATCTACGATTCATTATCCCTACTTTCATGGCATCCGCGTGGCTTGCTCAATCAGCTCCTATGCTTGTATGGTAAGCCATATGGTAGCTTCTGATTGGCCATGTGTTAAAAATTCATTAAAAAATCCAAAAAATTATATTTTCATCCATTTTCAATAAAAAGTTTATATTTAATATTTTTAGCACCAAAAGTACTAATTATTGAATAAAACAAGTAAATATTAAATAAAAAGTGAGCTAATGACTCTACTTTCATAAATTCATCATACCCCCAAATTCAACTCTTTGCTTTTCCTCATGTAAAGCCAAGTATAACTAAATAAAACAACATGGGTAGTATATTCATAAATATACTTCTATTAGTACATGCATATTTGACGAAAACTATCCCTTTTAAAAGTCGTACAATCCTATGATAAGAAGGTTCATATATTCATCAATACAAGGATATGCAATATTTTTGATAAATTGATTCGTGTGTGTGCTGCACATGATATCATCCAATGCATTCATGAAATCAACCTATATAGGCATGCTAATCAATTCAATCTTAGAACAAATCTCATAAGTCTATTTTTCACATCCCTCTTCACTAATATAAATATGCACTTAGCTCGAGATCAATAAGGACTTTACATGGTTGTAATGTAAGGATTGGGTAGGGGGGTCGATAAATGAAGACACTTAGGCTCTTTCCACACCTTAGCATTCTTTTTTCATCATGCACTTTTTCACTACAATTGAGCTTTAACTTAATATTTCAGTGCACCCTCTTTTGTCATTCTTTTCATATTCTTTTATTCCACATCTTTTTTTCTTGTAACTTCACAACACCTCCAAATTTATTTCAATTCTATTTTCTTTTTCTTTAGAGGGATAATTGTGTTGTGCATTTTTTCTTTTTTTCTTCTTTTTTTATAGAGTGCATAACATTCCACCTTACTCTATAGCATAACACATGATTGTAATTTTTTTTCTTTTCATACAAGCTAAAGGTTCAATGGTAAAGGTAATGTTTATTGATTAGGCATAAAAAGTGGCTTAAAGATATGAATGGTTCTTTGTTAAGCTCAAATGGGTGACTACGGAATTAATTAATAATGGTTAGCTCGAAAGGCTCAATTAATCCAAATAAGGCCTAAATCATTTCTCTTGCTAAATACTATTTAGGATTTTGCTCCAAAGGATGATTAAATAGATTCTAAAACTTGATAGATCTCACCGAATTTTTTTTTTCAATAAGAACACCAAAATCAATCATGAATATGTGCATAAAAATTTGAATAAGTTCAATCAAAACTAGCAAGCATATCACATGATTAATGTAAATATCTTAAAAAATATGTTACATTACTTATCCTAGTCATGACAACCAATTTTTATCATTGAGTTCATATGTTCCGCATCAAGCATGTATGCATTTAGTTTCCATAAATTTGTTAATTTTCTACCCAAATCATGATTAAAAACATCCTAAAAATTTAAAAAAATTCCTGAAAATTTAAAATGCATAGTAAAAAAATGTAGAGAATGAATTTCCCTCCCCCAAACTTAAATTACACATTGTCCCTAATGTACACATATAAATATGAAAGGGAAAGAAAACTCCCTTAGCTTTGGCATAACACATATGTCATTGAAATGCTCATTCTTATTGCTCCATTTCTCTCCACATTTATTCACCTATAAAACAAAAACAATGAAAATATAAGTAAAATAAAGTTGGGTTGCCTCCCAATCAGCATCACGTTTAACGTCCTTGACAAGACGGTCATATCAAGTCCTAAGGCGCTTCCTTTTGTATTCATTTACTTTTGAGTTTTGCTGGAGACAATTTGAATCTTCATTTGTTCAATAATACATTATGTTCTGGTTTGCAAACACGGTGCTTAATTCTCTTCTCATGCCATATTTTTGTTTTCCTTTTGAACTTTTTGGAATTCTTATAAGCACTCTATCGTAACTCATCCAATTTATATATTTCCAACATCTTTTTCACCTCTCTATTGGACTCTTTCACTTTCATACTTGACTAAGGAAGGAAGGGTAAAAGTGTGAGGTCTAAACTTGTTGACCCTTCAATTGATGGTTTGAGCTTAGATCCCATCGCAAAAAATTTCATAATCGCCTTTGATACACATATGAGAGGTGCTTCCTCCAAAAATTTCCCACAAACTAGAATATCAACTTTCTATTCCATACTTTCAAAGTTAAAAACAAGTTGAGTTGTTTTTTGGTGATTTATGTCCTTTTTCATAGCATCACATGTAATAGTCTTAAGTGTGGGTGACTCAATAGATTCTTTTAAGTTGTCCCAACATTCAGTAAGATTTATCCTTATGCATTCATTAGCACTATCAATGTCGATGGGTTCAGATGCTTTAAAAACTTTAAACATTACTTGTTCATCTTGCACTCTCATTGTAAGTTCACCTTTTTGTACATCAATGAGTACTCTTCTGGTTGCTAAGAATGGACGAGCAAGTATGATAGGAATGTCACGGCCTTCTTCCATATCTAGCACAATGAAGTCTACCAGAAAGATTAATTTATCTACTTTTACTAGCACATCCTCTACTACACCCCATGGTCATTTAATTGACCTATCTGCCATCTCTAATATTACTGAAGTGGGTTTGGCTTTACTAATCCCCAATCTCTGAAAGAATGATAATGTCATAAGGTTAATGCTAAAACTCAAATCATATAATGCCTTGCCAAAACTGATGTTCTCAATAGTGCAAAGGATGTCAAAACAACTTGGATCTTTCAGTTTTTGTGATAGTTTTCTATCAAGGATGGTGCTACAACCTTTAGTCAAGGTTATTGTTTCATGATCTCCAAACCATCTTTTCTTTGATAGTATATCATTCATGAATTTGGCATAAGATGACATTTGTTCAAGTGCCTCTAAAAATGGTATGTTTATGTGCAAATTCATGAAGATATCAAGAAATTTTGAAAACTATGTGTCTAATTTTTGTTTTTATAGTCTTTAAAGGAAATGAATAGTAGGTCTGTAAAGGTTGTTTTTCTATGGCTAAATTATTTCCTTTTTGGTGCTCTCTTTATCCACTAGTTCCTCCTCGTCCATTTTTGTCTTATGTTCCTATTATAAATTTTTACCATTCCTCAAGGCTATGGCATTGCACTGAACCTTACATAATCTTTATGGGTTTACAATTGTGTCACTTGGAAGGTTACCTTGAGGCCTTTGACTTATGACCTGAGCAAGTTGCCCCATTTAGTTCTTCTAAATTTTGAATTGAAGCCTTTTGAATGGACACTTTTTCACTAAATGATTGGACGAAGTCTTTCATCATTCCCATTAAGGAATTTGTATTGTCCTCATTAGGTGGCTTCTTTTCTTAGGCTTGTAATTGTTATGGTTGTTGGAAACTAGGTGGTGGAAATGATTGATTGTTGAATTGATTACCACCCTAATTGTTGTTATTCCAAGATAAATTTGAATGTTGTCTCCATCATGGGTTATATGTGTTTGAGTATGGATTATTGTTTCAATTCATAGTACCTATGTAGCCTGTAGATTCAAGATTATTTGGAAAATTATCAAACAAATGAGCTCCTCCATAAAACACACACGACACTCCTAAAATTTGGACCTAGTTTATACTATTGTCAAGTTTTGAGCATTTAAAAGATTAACCAAAGATGAAACTTCAGCCTTCAAAATATTAACCAAAGATGAAACTTGAGCCTTATGCACTCCATCTACTCTTCTTGTGGCTGCCATTATGTCCATTGGCCATTGATAATTATTACTAGCCATTTTGTCAAGTAAATCATAAGCTTGATTGTAAGATTTGACTAGTAAATCTCTATTAGCATATACATCAATAATAGTTCTTGTTTGAGCATTGAGACCATTGTAAAAAGTCTCCATTTGAATCCAAAAAGGAATACCTTGATGAGGACACTTCCTTAGAAATTCCTTGAATCTTTCCCATGCTTCGTATAAAGATTCTCCTTTGTTTTCTTGGTAGGAAGTAATTCCATTCCTAAGCTTGGCATTCTTTGTTGGTGGGAAGTATTTCATCAAGAATTTCTCCTCCAAATCATTCCAAGTTGTAATGGAATCAGATGGCAAAGAGTTTAGCCAAGCTCGAGCATTGTCTCATAAAGAGTAAGGGAATAATCTAAGCCTAAATGCCTCCTCAATCACAACACTAAACTTAAATGAATCTACAAATTCAATAAACAATCTGTGATGAAGATGAGGATCCTTTATTGGTAATCCACTAAATTGTTCAACTGTTTTTTAACATTTGAAACATCACTAGCTTTAACTCAAACTAATTAGCTTGAATGGTTGGCCTTGTAATACTTGGATCCAACCCTTCCAAAGTAGGTTTTTCATAATCATTTATAGCTTTATCCCTATCATCCATCAAAAGTATCTTATTGTTCAAGTTTGACTCATTATTGTTTATTTCTAATGGATTAGCCATTTTTCCTCTTGGGTGACAACTTATTTTCTAATTGATCTCAACGTACGCTCAATTTTAAGATCTAAAAGTAAGATTTCTCCCTCACAAACTCTACTCATAGAATAGACTTAACTATGTTTCTATAATACTAAAGGAGATGTCTAAACAAAAACTAAATAAAAAAATAAATAAGTAAAGAAAATTAACTAAAATAAATAATAAATAGCTATATAACTAAAAAAATTAATATTGGAAATAAAATTATGAAAAATAAATAAAGAAAAATAGTTAAAATAAAATGAAAACAAATTAATTTCTAATAGTTATATTCCCCAGCAATGGTACCAAAAACTTGATCATCATACAAATTGTGTGTGTAATGAATACGCAAGTATACGTATCGCAACAAGTAATATAATTATAAGACAAAATCGTTTTCACAGAGATTATTTTATTAGAAACTAACTTTTAAAACTAAAAAAATATAAAAATCAATTCTTTGTGTTTTTATTTTTTAAGGAAGCAAAATTAAAAATAACTAAAAGTAAATAGCAATAAATAATTAAATCATATTTGATAACTAAGAAGATATATGAGAAAATATATAAGAATACTTAATCCCCCAAATTTCTAAACATGTGGATCGTTAAAATCCCCCCAATATTATCAATCAATTAATTATATGATTAATTAAAGTTAACCTAGTATGTATTTCTCTCTCAAATAAACTACACATTATATAGTAATTAATTTAATCACACTTTCATGCCAATTAAATTACATACTACTCATTAAGTTAATCAATTATGGATCACATACATAAGAATTATACATCTTTGCCTAGAAACTATGCATGTTATTTAATCAAGACAAACAAGTAAATAATTCTCTCAAATCTATTTAATTGCCTTTATAGATAAATTGTTGGCCAAATAATTAATAGCATAAAAATTAGATAAAATAATATAATTAAATTATAATTATAATTGGGTAAAATATTAGATCATCACATCATTAAAATTGGATCCATAAGATCCCTAGATTAATAAATTAACTAGACATAATTTTGTCCATAAAACTCATATTTTTCATAAAGAAAGATATAAAAATTGATAAAGAAAAGAATAGAATATGAAATACAATCAATCTCTTGAATTGTAGTGTTAATCTCTTCTTGAATCTCCACTAAAATTGTATCTCTTTTTGATATTTTTTGTATTTTTCTCTCTTTTTAGCTACAAAAATTGACCAAAATTATGCTAATGGCAGCTCATTAGGGTTTATAGGGTGATTAGAGGCTTAAATATAGCTCAGGTGTAATATTGACCGTTAGATTAACTTCAGATCAAGGGCTGAGATCAAAACAAGCAAAATGAATAGCGTCTGCCAATCACAACGCGATACGTGGAACATGGAATATACTGCACGAATCAGAGCGCGATGTATGGCAAGGGAGATTAGTCTAAGTCAGTACCACACGACATAATGTGATTTGCAGTAACGGATGGTGTGACACAATGGTGGAACTCGGGGAGCAATTGCATGACGACATATGGCGTGAAGGTTTGACCGCGCTTTGAACTCAAATTGAACGTCGTGTTGACACGTGGAGATCTATTATTCGTTGTCCCTACTTACATGGCATCCACATGGCTAGCCTTGTCAACTCTTATGCTTATGTGGCAGGCCATATGACATCTTCTGATTAGCCCTACGTTAAAAATTCATAAAAAACCCATAAAAATTCTAAAAAACTTTCAAAAATTATATTTCACCCCTTTTCACTAAAAGGTTTATATTTAAATTTTATTAGCACCAAAATTACTATTTATTGAATAAAACAGATAAATATTAAGTAAAAAAGTATGCTATTGACTCTACTTTCATAGAATCATAGTCATCACTTAGATGGCTAAAATTGAATTGTCTTCTTCTGAATAGAGTTGAAAGATGTAAGAACTTTGAATTGCAATCTCTTTTTCATTTAATTCCAAATTTCTTTTTATTTTTGTCTATATAATTGTTACTCAAGTTCCTTATGCAAATGTGTAAGTTTTCAATTTGATTCTTACGAAGGATGTTCGTTTTGTTGAATCTAAGCAATTTTATTCTCCACTTCTTTTATTCATTGCTTACAATAACCAAAGTGACTTTTTTTTCCATATCTTCATATGTTTAGTGTTGTCTAACTTTTTGCATAGTTTTATTGAAGAATTTCCGATGACATGTTTGTTCCATACTGAATATATCATTGTTTAAACGTATCATCCCTATGCCAAGCTTCTAAGAATCTAAAAGAACGTGCACGGAAAACTTCATTGTTTAATACAGATACAATGATAGCTACATGGTTAGAGACAATATAAGGTTTAGTTATAATATATAGTAGCACTTAGACAGTTTACAATCCAACAACCACTTGCAATACCCCTGTCAATTCTTTTCTTTATAAGTTTTCTTCCTTTTTTTTACTACTCCAAGTGTATTTCTTACCCATACAACCCAAGTCTACCTCACCAAATTTTTGCATAATTTCTTTAAGATAGCTATAATGCATTAGAAATCTTTTTTCATCTTGTTTTTTAGATTAATTAATTATTTGATTAAAATCTACAGTTGCAACTAATAAGTATATTTTATACAAATTTTTATATATTAATTCTTTTATATTTATATATATTATAATATTATAATAAGTTAAAAATATTTATTTTATGTTTATTATAAAAATATTGATTTTCTAGATTTTTGACAATTTTTATGAATCTTTTATGGTTTTTATACAATAAGTGGATTAATATAAAAAGTAAATAGATATATTTCACATCTTATTCTCATAGTAGCTTATTGTCACGACCTTAATTTCTCAAGTAGCGATCGTGCGGCACTTAGCAATCATTCGTCGCACTCGCACGCCTTTTCAACCGAAATGTAACTCCAAAGAGAATAGAAAGAGAGTTTGCAAAGAATGCTTTGTATTGCTCTAGAGAGAGTTTATGATACAATTGCTAAGAATTCCCAAGGATTTTCCAAGATTTCCCAAGATGAATGCAAATGAAGACCAAGTGGTCTATTTATAACAGTGTGTTTCTAGCTTAAGAGCATGCCACCACTTTCTAGAGTCTTCCTAGTCTAGAATGTACAAGGGTATTCTAGATTTATCTACAATGATATTGCCCCAAGGCTCTCAGGACCTTCTAGCCAACTCTAGAGTCTTCTAGGTTTGTCTAGCTCCTTCACGCACCTTAGGGATGTTCCGTATACTTCCGGCAGCTTCTATATCCTTCCGGGACGTTCCGTAAGCTTCCAAATGCTACATCCTTCCGGGATGTTCCGTAAGCTTCTAGCGGCTTCCCGAACCATCCGGCGCATTCTAGAACGTTCTAGCCCATTCTAGCACTCTCCAACGTGCTCTAGAACATTCTAGGGTCTTCAAGCTTGAGTTGAGTCCGTCCAACTCTAGCCATTTCTAGACTTCTCTAGGCAACTCTAGAACTTTCCATGTGTCTTAGATCCTTTAGGCAGCCAACATTTGGATTTTTAGGGGCAGTTTGGGCGGGACGTGACACCCTCCCCCACTTAAGTTCGCGACGCCCTCGTCGCGCCTTCAAGTTGAAACCTCTCTATAGCATTTTTGAATTGCCACAAGGAATCCTCAGGTTCCCAACTTGTCTCTACATCTGGGGCGTTTTTCCATTTGACCAAGTATTCCCTATAACTTGGTACGCCCCTTCGTCGGATCAAGCGGTCCGCCCAAATTGAGTCCACTTCTTTGTTGAAGGAGGTTTCTGTCGCGGTAGGCGCCCTCTTGGATTCTCCCCTACTTATGTCTTCCTTATCTTCATGAAAGGATTTTAACATGCTTACATGAAAAACAGGATAGATTTTAAGCTTCGGAGGGAGTTGCAGCTTATATGACACCTTACCGACTTTCTTAAGGATAGGAAATGGTCCCTCATATTTCCGCAATAACCCCTTATGAGCCTTCCGCAAGGTCTTCAATTGTTGGGGCAATAGTTTGACAAGGACTAGATCTCCTTCCTTCTGAATTCGACCATCCTTCTTTTCTTGTTAGCCAGCTTTTCATCTTACCGGATGCCATATGCAAATAGGCTTGAGCTGGCTACTGCTTGTTCATGCCACGCCTTGGAAAACTTGAAAGCGGTGGGTTCTTTCCTTCGTAACTCGTGGTCAAGGCATGAGGGGTCACGGGTAGCGCCCCATGACAATTTCGAAGGACTCTTCGGAGTAGACTCACTCCTTTGGAAATTGTAGGAAAATTGGGCTACATTCAGCAACTTAGCCCAATCATGCTGATTGGCACTCACAAAGTGCCTAAGATACAACTTCAGCAACGCATTGGCACGTTCCATTTGCCCAATGCTTTGGGGGTGGAAGCTTGTGGAGGAATTCATGTCCGATCCCAACAACTGGAATAGTTCCGTCCAAAATTTCCTCGTGAATTTTGGGTCTCGTTCACTCACGATATTGGAAGGAATTCCCCAATGCTTCACAACATTCTTGAGAAACAACACGCTTGTCTCATCTGCCGTGCGGCATCCGTTGAGCGGATATGAATGTCGCATACTTCTTTGACGATCAATCACCACGATAATGCTTGCCAAAGCCCTCGATTTTTGGGACAAGTGATGAAATCCATAGAGACACTCTCCCGTGGTCTCTCCGGAATGAAGCAGCGGCTCTAGCAGGACCTCCGGTGTATGCGCTTTGTCTTCCCCTTTTTGACTTAGCGCATCAATCACCATGCTTCATTTGCCGCGGCTTTGATTTTTCCACCGGCCTGGGCTCATTATTGGTGGTCTTGTGACGAGTTCCTACTCGACTTTGTAGTTCACCTCCTCCTCGCGGAGGTAAACTTGGATTTGGGTGAGAGCTCCAGCATCACCCCACGGGATTATACGGGGTAGCTTGCAGTTCCGCTGGCCAGCTTGACTTTGGTGACACCTCAAACATCACCTTGTGGGACTTATCTGGGGCAACTTGCACGTCCGTCGGCAAGCTCGGCTTTGGTGATGCCTCAAACATCATCTCATGGGACTTATCTAAGGCAACTTGCCCTTCCGTCGGCAAGCTTGGCTTTGGCGACTCCTCCTCGTACTCTTTTGAGATGGTCAGGTAACTCTCTTCGTCCTTCTTCAATCCCCTTTTGATTTGAAGTGCCGAGAGAGCTTGGGTTGTGCGTTTGGTGGCCCTGTCCGTCGGTACCACGCAAGCCTTTGAACCATCCATGATGCACATGGAGTTTGAGTATGGCACCAAGAAAGCTCTTACCTGGTCCAAGAACTCCATGCCGAATACCATCGAGTAGTCATCTATAGGCGCCACTGACAAGTCTACTTGGCCAGTCCAAGCACCAAGACTGACCCTAACTCCGCGAGCGACTCCATGTAGTGGTAGTGCTGCTGAGTTAACTGCCTTCAGAGATCCCCCTCCGTTGACAACCTTCAGACCGAGTCGCTTTGCTTCTTCCACCGAAACAAAGTTGTGAGACGCACCTGTGTCGACCAAGGCTTTGGCGACCTTCCCATTGATGGTTGCATCTACGTACATCGGGGCACGTCTGGGGAGTCTTTGGGGCCTTCTATGATACCAAGTGCGCAGAACCCATCTTTGCACCATCGTCCGACTCACCTCCATCTTGGTTATGTGTGGAGGCAACTAAGGCGCTCAAGAGGCCTTCCTCTTCGGACATTCGCGTGCCCCGTGCGGTCGTCGCATATAAAGCACGTCACACCGGGCTTCGAGGCATTAGATCCTCATGCTTCTCCTTCCCTTTGTCCCGTGGCTTGAATGAGGAGTTGCCTTTATTGGTTTTGGAACCCTGACTTTTGGCATGACCTCCATTACTCTTCTCTCCACCAAACTTCTTGTCTGTGGCTTTGGAGCCCTCCTTGTTTGTGGAGTAGTCGATGAAGCTTTCTGCGGTCGCAACGGCCGAAGATAAGTCTTGGACACCACGTCGCTTGAGCTCCAAATTAGCCCATGATTGGAGACCGTCCATGAACAAGAATAGGGCATCCTTGTCAGTTGTGTCGGGGACTTCAAGCAGTAACGTTGTGAACTCCTTCACATAATCCCTTATGCTACCCGTCTGCTTTAACCATCGCAGTCGGCCTCTTGCCTCCTCTTCAGCATTTACAGGGAAGAACTGCATCTTGAACTCCCTTTTGAAGTCTTCAAAGGTGTCAATTGTGCAAACCCCTCGTTGCACATCTCCATGTCTCCGTCTCCACCACAGCATAGCGGTGTCGGACAAAGACAAAGCAGCCGGTTCGGATCTTGGCCGGGCACGGTCCGTTATGCCGGTAGCCTCGTAGTATTGTTCTCTCAGCCCCCATGAAGTTCTCCACTTCTCAGCGTTCCTAACGCCATTGAAGGTCTTGGGCTTGGGAACATCCACCCTCTTAGCCTCACCATTACGGTGGTCAGTGCTGGTTCCCGCGGCCATAGCCCGCTTACAAAGAGCTAGATCACCACCTATATCCTCAACTCTAAGCAAGACATTTGCGAGTTCTCTTTGGACGAGATCTCTTACCTTGACAAGTTCGGCTTTCAACCCATCAATCTCTTGCCTTAGCCCACCATCTAGCTCGTTGAGTGACATCTTTACCGCTGCATGGATCTCCACATCCTCGGCCTCCAAGCCATTGCAACGCTCCTCTAAGTTGTCCACTCGGTCAAACAGCTCCCCCAAGTTGTCCTGCGCACTCCCAACTCGTGCCTCCAAGCTAGAAAGTATGTCTTTCGACTTGGCTCGGGCTTCTTTTGATGGTTTCCGAATTTCCTCACGTCCACGTTCCATAGGTCGAACATCAACGCTTGGAGTAGATGGACCAACGTTCTTCATTATGCCAAAAGTAAGATTGCTTCAACCTAATGCTTTGATACCAACTGTCACGACCTTAATTTCTCAAGTAGCGATCGTGCGGCACTTAGCACCGTCCGTTGCACTAAGCCTGCCTTTCAACCGAAATGTAACTCCAAAGAGAATAGAAAGAGAGTTTGCAAAGAATGCTTTGTATTGCTCTAGAGAGAGTTTATGATACAATTGCTAAGAATTCCCAAGGATTTTCCAAGATTTCCCAAGATGAATGCAAATGAAGACCAAGTGGTCTATTTATAGTGTGGCTCTAAGCTTAAGAGCATGCCACCACTTTCTAGAGTCTTCCTAGTCTAGAATGTACAAGGGTATTCTAGATTTATCTACAATGTGCCACAAGGCTCTAGGACCTTCTAGCCAACTCTAGAGTCTTCTAGGTTTGTCTAGCTCCTTCATGCACCTTCCGGGATGTTCCGTATACTTCCAGCAGCTTCTACATCCTTCCGGGACGTTCCGTAAGCTTCCAGCGGCTTCTACATCCTTCCGGGATGTTCCGTAAGCTTCCAGCGGCTTCCCGAACCATCCGGCGCATTCTAGAACGTTCCAGCCCATTCTAGCACTCTCCAGCGTGCTCTAGAACATTCTAGGGTCTTCAAGCTTGAGTTGAGTCCGTCCAACTCTAGCCATTTCTAGACTTCTCTAGGCAACTCTAGAACTTTCCATGTGTCTTAGATCCTTTAGGCAGCCAACATTTGGATTTTTAGGGGCAGTTTGGGCGGGACGTGACATTATGCTATCATTTTTACACATGATGTACACTAACTTTATCTCTACCAGATAACCATTAATCTTATTTACATTTGAATTTCATTTTTATCTCTTAAAAACACACAACACATCGTAAAAATATGGAGAGCATTAAAATTGACAAAATTAGTATCAAAAATACATAAAAAAATTGAGAAAAGATTAAAAAAACTTCAAATTGGGTGCAATATTCCAAGATCATTTAAGTAAGATTGAAAAACAAGTTGAAGATTAATATTTTTGATTCCTTTGGCTCCAATAATTCACAAATTCATATTTTTTTTTACCCCTTTCTTCTTTAATATGAAATATTTAGTTATTATTATGAATGTGATAAATTTTATATCTAGATAAATATTTAATGTGATTATGGACAATTTTAAGCCCAAGACTATGGTTTAAATTAATTTAATGTTATAATAAATTTTAGTTTCAATTTTTTTATTCTTAATGCATTTAATTCTATATTAAAATACCAAAACTCTACATGTAGTAGATTAGATGGGCAACTAGTTTATTGCATGTGTATTTTTATATCTTGTCTAATTTAAAATGTTAGTATGTAATAGCTAATACTCTTATTTAAAGTGATACATTTGCTAAATGTTAAATGATTGTTCTAGTCTTACCTAGTTTAGTTATCTCCATTTAGATCCTAATGCAATGAATGAATTAAATCTAGTAAGGATTCTTCTAGGTTGTTCAGGATTTAGGTTTATTTATGAGGGTATTCTAAATCAATTATAAAATAAGAAGAGGTGTGAAGTCTTAAGTGGACCTAGACTTCTAAAGCTAAAGTTAAAAATTTAAGAATTATTTTAGATTACGATAGTAATTTAGGATTTAAGAAACTAAATATTGATTAATGACATGATTAATTGAATTGTAGGCTAGTAGTGAGGATAGTTCCATGATCACACATATTTCGCATTCGTATTCAATTTATATTTACTTACTTTATGGTATTTTCCTTACAAGTAATTTCAAAACGCTCATTTTCTAACTTTAATTAACGCATTAACAAACTAGAAAGGAGAGTAAAGATCATAACAATTCTTGTGGGTACGATAATTTTTGTTAAATTATTTATCACTTGTACATTTGATCATATATGCTTACGTGTATCGAAGAGTTTACTTTTTCATTATCATAAGGAGTAGCATGAACCAAACATAATAACCATTTAGTTAGATTACCTTTCAAATCATGAAATTCAAGAGCAAGTAATCTGTCTCCGCATTCTACTAAATTAAAATTCAATCCATTTTCTAAAAGTAACAAAAAAAACCCTCCAGCTATGTTGGGAGATGGATTTATAATAGCATATCTATAACCCAACCTACTAGCCAACCCATGTAAAAACTCACTTGAAGCTTTAGGTTCCATGAGCCAAACACACTTAGAATTAGTGGAGTTAATGATGTTTCTCAAATTTTATTGTGCCTTTTTCTTGACTAAGCCTCGAGCATTCCAAGCTAATGATCACTGATTTTTGGGGGGGTAAGTTAGAGACCGTCTCCCCGCTTTCAACTTCCTTTTCTGTTTTATTTATAGGAGTTGCTATTTTTGAAGTGACAGTTGCTTTGTTCTTTTTCTCCTAAAAAAATATTTTTCCATTGAATATTTGGAGTGTCCCCTTGTGACACTGATAAGCTTTGGAGATATCATTCCTTTGGATTACCCATTTTTGCATCAAAAACTTTAATCCATCTTTATGATAATGATCACCTTAAGCTTGAATAATACTTGTGTCAAGTACAAATGTTGTAATAAGTTACAAACAACCTCCTTCTTCCTAGCTTCAAATTTGTTTTCTTAAGACGTTTTTCTATTCTTTTCTTTCCCTTAGGAATTTGAGTTTTTAGTATCTTTCTTTTGAGAATTTTTAATACTACTTTCAATATTTTGGGCACTTCCAATCTTAGAGGTTGATTTATATATGAGTTCTTATCTGTATGGGATGGAGAAATGGCTTGTTGAAGTTTAGACAAGTATTGCAGCTGTCTTTGTGTGTTCATAATAGTTGTAGAAGGATTTTGAAAATGATCGTACACAATTCATAACTAATTCCTAGAACATTAGGAATTATAAACTAGGGGTGTCCAAAAATCGGGCCGAATTGGTTTAAACTGAAAAACCAGTCCGATTCGGTTATAATAATTATAAACCGGTCGAACTAGACCGGACCAGACTGGTTTTAATAAATAATTAGTTTTTTTAATTAAGTAACGTATCATATATATAATTTTTTTCTTTTCAGGTTAACCTAACCCTATTTCAATTTCATTCATTCTCTACATCTGGGGTCTGGCTATCTACGAGACTAAAGAAAAACCTAGCCAGCTATCGTCGCCTCTAACAGCACCCAACCACCCAGCCATCCTCGCGTTGCCTCCACCACCAGCTAGCCACCTCTCCTCGCATCGCCTCGTGTCTTGTCATCCATGGACGAAATAGGTATGTGGTGAGCTGACTGATATATGTTTGAGTTTATGGATGAATTGTTTCGTGTGACTTCTCCAAACATTCTCAGTACAATTTCGTGTACGAGACATTGTCTGTATTTTGGATTTGTTTCAAGCCTTTTTTTTAGTTTCTAATAGAGTTATTTTTAGTTTCCAATAGGGGTTTTTTTAGTTTCTGAAATGCTTCCTCAAATGAGTTTCTGATAGGATTATTTTGAGTTTTTAATAGGGATTTTTTGAGTTTCTAAAATGCTTCCTCAAATGAGTTTCTGATAGGATTTTTTTAGTTTATGATAGGATTTTTTTTAGTTTATGATAGGGTTTTTAGACACCCCTAATTTTGTTTCTCTCCTTCACTAGTTGTGGGAGCCAAAATTATCATTACATTGTGTTTGTCTGTTTCTGATATTGCTTTGAATTATTAGTTTCAATCATTTTATTAAAAATGATAATAAATATCATTTTTAGTTTCAATGTAATTACATATTCTCAATATTACTAATATTTTATTCATTCTTTAAGCCTCAATCATGATTAAAATAACAAATATGCTTTCTATTTCAATATTGAAAAATCATTTTCATTTTCAAAGTATTAACATAGGCTCAACAGAAAATAACATGTTCTTTTCATGTTTTTCCCCTAATTTCTAATAAAAAATCAAGTAGAAAATATCATGTGATTTCTAATTTTAGCCAGTATTAACATACATATTCTTTACTAACAGAAAATATAACGTGTTATTTAAGCTACAAAATTGCATATAATTACATTTGTTTCAATCTGTGTATAATGAAATGGATAATGTTTTGTCCTGTTTATATCATAATTTGTCTGTCCTGATCTAATTAGTTTGGATTGGCCTGATCTAATTAGTATGGTTTGGGAAATCACAATACCATATCCAATGTCAAATTGCTATATATAAGCATGCAAAATATTTGGGATTTGAATTTTAGTATAAATGGACACCCCTACTTCTAGCCATATTGTTTATAACTAAGTCAATTTCCAAACTTTACTATGTTTATGACTGAAGACATTGAACCTGAAATTCATCCAGATGAAATGGAAAATATACCACAAAATTTAAATGACTCATCTTCAAAAAGAGAAATAGAAGTAAGTAATGTTCACCCCGATAAAAAATTTGTATAAAGAAACCAAAAAATTTCAGGTGAGAAATATGGAATCATTTTTCATATATTTTACCCTATGATGTGGAAAATCCTAGAGCTACATGTCATTATTGTAAAAAATGTTATACTGCTCATCCCACAAGGAATGAAACTACTTTAATGATATATCACTTCAAAAATTTATGTAAGAAGATTCCTAAAGAAGTAGATAAAGGACAAAAGATGTTAAGTTTTCAAACACAAAAAGGATATGGTGATATGATCACTCATAAATTAGTTGTTGTATCATTTGATGCAAAATGTGATAGAGTTGCTTTGGAAAAAATGATTATTATTTATGAATTGTCTTTTAGGTTTTTTAAGGGTGAAGGATTTAAAGATTTTATAGCTGAAATTTGTCCTAAGTTTCATGTGCCATCTCGTCAAACAATTTCTAGAGATGTGTTTCAACTTTATTTAGATGAGAAAAAAAGTTTGAGAAACTTTTTCATAAGTGAAAAGCAAAGAGTTTGTCTTGCTAGTGATTGTTGTACTTCAATTCAAAATATTAATTATATTTGTATAACCACTCATTATATTGACAAAGATTGGAAATTAAAAAAAAATTATAAACTTTTGTCAAGTTAAGAATCATAAAGGTGATACAATTGGGAGAGTGATAGAACAAAGTTTGCATGATTGGGGTATATGTAAGGTATTCACCATAACACTTGATAATGCTTCCTCAAATGATACTATTTATCATACTTGAAAAGGAAGCTAAAAAATTGGAAGGATGGACTTGTTATGAGTGGGGAGTTCTTTCATTTGCGATGTTGTGCTCACATTTTGAATTTGGTTGTAAGACAAGGACTTAAAGATCTTCATAATACTATTATGAGTATTCATTGTGCTGTGAGATATGTTAGATCCTCTCCTTTGAGATTACAAAAGTTTAAAATGTGTTATATTAAGGAAAATATTGAGTCCAAAGGAAGTGTCGTGCTAGATATGCCTAGAAGATGAAACTCCATATATCTAATGTTAAAATCTTATTTAGATTTTCAAAAATCATTTAATCGTCTTTGTTGTGTGTTTTACAACACACAGAAAATCGTGCAAGTATACACGATCACAAGTAATATTATGATAAGTAAAATATCGTTCCCACATAGATTTGTTACTAGTATTCGTTAATTATTAAAATTATTTCAACCTAATTTTATCCAAACAGTCGATAATTTGATGCAGTTTGACTAACTAACTTTTATAACAGATTGCAAGAAAATTCTAGGATTGCAGTTTCACCAAATTAATCCACTTGAATCATTATATTTTATCTCGATTTATGTTATTGTATTTTAAGTTATTAACCAAGAACTCCTAATTTATCCATATATCTCTTCCGAGCTCCATACAGACACATCCAATTAAAATGATTCACTATATTCCTATGCGAATTAAATTCAACCAGATTTATTAAGTTCTGAGTTCTCAAACAGTTACACATACAATAAAAGTATATTTCTATCTCTTATGTATATACGTTATTTCATCACGAGCAGCACACAAAAATGCCTTTTTCAAGTTTATTTAAGTCTCACATATCAGTTAATTAATCTTCCGATAATTAAAAGCATTAAACACAAATAAAATAAACAACTTAAAACGTTTCCATAAATCATTCAAAAATACTTAATTCAAGTTTCATAATTTACGCTACACTGCAATCCTACAACAAATAAATTAGTTCATGGCAGAAATTAAAATTACAACACAACAAAAATAAAACATTGTAGAGAAACAAAAATTAAAAGAAAATAGATTAGGAGAAACTCTTTCACGATTCCTCGATGAAAAATAAATTCTTCCCTTTCTTTCTTCTTAGTTGTCTTCTTTCTCTGTAATTTACCTAAGAAAATACAATACAAAAATGTCAAATAAACGTTCTGCGTGTTTTGTGTAACACGCAGAGAGGAAAATAAATGAAAATGGTAAAGAGAAAAAATAAGAAGAACTACAAGTAACCAAAATGAAAGAAAACCCAACAAAAGAAAAAACTCCCAAAAAACTCCTCGCGTACAAAATATATCCCCCTTTTAATTATTCTTTTTTTTATTATTATTTTTATTTTAAGTGGGGGACAAAAATGTATGGGGAATTAAAATAACAACACACGCGTAAAAACCATTCTCCAACGCTGCTTTCTCGATTTTTTTTTTCTTTTCACACATGACACGTGTTGCCTACGTGCTCGCTACGAGAAATAGGGACACACGTGGCGACTTTTCATTAGGTGAGAGGATCTGACGCATAGGGCATATCCGACCGCGTCGTACAAGATTTCCTCGCGCTGGAAATGCGATAACGGCTGGAAGTGGGCGCCGTTTATGTGTTTTTATTTCACCAAATAGATGACATGTGTCATCATTCTATTCGCTATTATATTTATTAGACCCGTGGCTGCTCATTTTCTGTTGAAACACGAGGGTGCACGCGGCTTGGATGTACCGCGTCACACATGATTTGTAGACGAGCGGCTCGGTGCGTGATAGCTTGGTTCAACGCGCTTCAATCTGGACCGTTCATCTCATCCAACGGCGATCGATGTGCATCGAGGGAATCTGCGCAGCTAGCATGTGGGTCCCACTTGCGTACGCCCGCCCCGCACGGCAGTGGGCCCCACCGCACGCCTGGGCCTCGCGCAAACGAAGAACTCTGTACCCACTATCCTTGGTCGGTTTTGATCTACACGCACAAATCCCAACCGTTACTTCTTTGATCGGACGGTCCACGTTGCACGTTTGGAATAGGGCGCGTGCATCTCACCTGCGCAGAAATTAAGTTTTATTAATTGCATTTTCACCCACAAATATATTTCAAATTATATTTTAAACTTTGCTTAATTACAATATATCCCTTTTCTAATTTAAATTA
Source organism: Hippophae rhamnoides (assembly GCA_033030585.1). Taxonomy (NCBI): domain Eukaryota; kingdom Viridiplantae; phylum Streptophyta; class Magnoliopsida; order Rosales; family Elaeagnaceae; genus Hippophae; species Hippophae rhamnoides. The sequence goes on from CM065431.1 coordinate 23,570,948, forward strand.
AATTTTAAACTTTTAATAATTGAAATGAAGCCCAATTTTAATTTAAATTATATTTACAACTTTTATTAATTGCAATTAAGAACTTTTTTTATCTGAAATTATATTTTTGGACAAAAATCTGAAATTAAGTACGTTTTAGATACAATTTAATTAATTTTTTTAAAAATATATTTCTTAAGATATAAAAGGTGAATATTAATTTATTTAACTAAAATTAACCAAAAATGTAAAGAACATAGCAATTATAATTGATAAAATAGATAAAAATAACTGTATAAAATACAGTTATCAGTCTTGAAGAAGAGGAAGGAACAAACTTTATTTCTTATTTTCATGAGGAGCGATATAATGTTGGGCCTCCAACATTAGATGATTGGAAGAATGCTAGTGTTTTTGTCAAGTTTTTGAATACTTTTTATTACTCTACTTTAGCATTCAGTGCATCTTTATGTACTACATCAAATTTATATTTTATAGAATTGCATAACATTCAATTTCAAATACTTATATGGTGTGGTTGCGATGATTTATTGTTGAAAATATGGCTGCTAGCATGAAATCAAAATTTGAGAAGTATTGGGGAAATGTAGATAAGATTAATAAGATGTTGTATGTTGCATTTGTACTTGATCTAAGGTACAAATTAGAGTATTTAGAATTCCTATTTGAAGAGATTTATGATTTAGAAATTATTCAAAAATTGAGAGATAATGTCAAAAATACTTTTATGGATCTATTCAAAGCTTACTATATGTTAGTGTATAGAAAGGATTTTCAATCTAATGTGACTCAATTACAAGATGTAATAGGAAGGATTCCTTCATCTGAGGAAGCAAGAAAGTTGAAATTTCTTAAACGCTTAGAGGAGAAAAATAGTTTGGAGTTGAAGACTGAGGTTGAGAAATATTTGAACACCCCATGTGAAAATGTCATGTTGGATAAGTTTGATATATTGAAATGGTGGAAGGAAAATTATTTTAGGTTTCCTATCATCTCTCTCATTACATGTAATATGTTAGCAATTCAAGTTTCAACTGTTGCATCAAAATCAACTTTTAGCACAGGAGGGCGCATTCTTGATTCATTTAGGAGTTCTTTGAATCCTAAAATGGTAGAGGCATTAGTATGTAGTCAAAACTGGTTACATTCTTCCATTAATAATAACTATGTTGCCTTACTAGAATACAATGATGACCTAGAGATTTATGAAGATGTTGATTTTATTTGATTGTAGAGTTTATTAAAGACACTACATTGATCATTGATGATTAATAATGGGTAAGTTTTAAATATTATTATCTAATGATATATTGTTGTTGATTGTGTGTTTGGATGTTTGTATATGTTTAAGAATTTTGCGTAAATGAAATATTTGGAATTCATTTCTTCATGTTTAATCTTCTTCTTTTTTATTTTAGATTTCGATAACATCTTATGTATTTATTTATGTATTTAACAATAATATCTATATATGTATGATGATTAATGGGCATCACATTTGATTGTATCCTATTAGACTATATCATATTAAATTGAATCATATTTATGTATTATTAATTGTTCAAAACCGTTAACCAAAATGGACCAAACCGTTCGGTTATAACATTTTGGATAGCCAAATGGTCCGGTTTGAATGATATGAACGGTCCAATTTGGTTAAATTTTTTTATTTAAAACCGGACCAAAGCAAACCATGAATACCCATAATTACAACTATTTTAAATATAAAACCATATGTATTTTTTATTATTATATATTATTCTCAATTCTAGACATGTATATCATACAACTAATTTAAATAATAAATTAACTAAGGTATTAATTAACAAAAACATAAAAATTAAATATTTATAAAGAAAACCCAAAAAATAGATTAAGAAAATAAAGTCATATATATTATATATATTAATCATCACTTCATTTATGAAAGAGCAATAGCTAGCTATAGCTAGTAATAATATAGGTATAATACGTATTGTTATTTAATTAATAAACATCCAACAAACTACAAAATAACAAACCAGAGTTTTGCTACCAAAGTCATGAAATAAATTAAAACTATAAAGTATAGTACTACTGCATCTTATAATAATGTTTTGTATGTATTTGTACACTTCAATTCTATCTCCAAAATATGTTGAAACTATTGCATTAATCTTTTAATATTACTCAAAAATGCCTTATAGACGACCCATAACTAAATTGTATCAACAATCAAAGAAAATAATTAATCGGTGTTCTATAATTAAAGAGAGTTATACGAACATATAATAATCAAACATAATTAAATAAATATATATACAATAAAAAGCTATTTATAATGATAAAATTTAGATTTTATATAAGAAAGTTTATAAATTACGGACCTAATAATTTAGAGGGAGTGAATAGGTTATTTTAAATTTTTATTAATTCATAATTTAATAACCTAAACAAAATAACCATGTATGCAATCGCATGTAAGAAGAAAATACAAAAATGAAAGTATAGTACATGATATATTTTGGAGGAAATAACTTATGTCATAACCATGAAAAATGAGGAAAATCATCGATCAACTGGACTACCTAACTTTCCACAATAAAAAACAAATATTTAAGTACAAACTCAGTCTTATGCTATCTTTCCTAATATACTTCTCCAATGTAGATTACTTACGAGCCCCTGTTATATTTTTATAGTTTCTAATATTAGTGTGAGTGGTATTTAGACGAACGTTCTAATAAGTTTTTTGTCAATCAAATACATTCAAGAATCAACTACAAAAAGGTTAGCACAAAAGCATAAGTGTCCATGCATGTTCTAGAACAGATTTAATAATAAATAATCCTGAATAAATGATTTAATAACCATATCAAATAAATCAAAATCAACTATCAATCCTAGAATAATTAGTTTAAGCACAAGTTCATTAATGCTAGCTTCTTTAAAGATTAATAATCAAACCAAATAATTATGATATGACACACACAATTATTTGATCTAACAATTCAAGAACAAAAATAAAGAATAAGCTATAAGAACATACGATCAAAATATCATAAACTAATTAGGCTTATTAATCAATCAAACATAACACCCAATATTTGATAAATTAACTAAATAAAGAAGCCTAAAATATATATTCTTATATTTGCAAAACAAGAGACATAGATTAAAAAGAAGAGAATAATGCTCTTGTATGGTTGATTGAAACAATGCTCTAGTCTATAACTTATCCTACATTTTAGCTTAAAATTTAGGATATATATTCAAAACAATGAAACACATTAAGAATAGGCTAAGTGATAATTTCATAAATTGATTCAAGTTTAAATAAATATTTTAGCAGCAAAAATAATTCAAGATTTATGAACATATGCTATTAAATACATGAGTGTAATCCTATGTGTCATAGTTATAATAGATATACTTGAAGTACAACTATCTAAAATTATGATATTTCTTTGAATTTGCTTTATAGACTTGATAGCAAGCTTAATAACAAGTTTACATGCAAATGTTTTGTCCACAAAAATAGACAACACTCATATTCCTTACAAACTCCCCCTTTGGTATTTTGGTGTGGTAAAACCTCTCACTCACTACATGATACTCGTAGGAATAAGATAAAAATACAATGATATATTGGACTACATAGTGGAACTATCCTATTGCCTGGTGAATCCATCTTCATTGCAACTTGACAAGTTTGTAAGTAACTGAAATGACATAGACAAGGCATACGACAACTTATCTTGAAAGCCTCATTGTACATTAGCTCAGTTTACATAGAAATAAGTGAAGTGTAAAGAATAATCATGTAGTGCATGTATACATTCATATCAATCAAGCTTAACATAGGACAAAATGATGAAAAATATTTTTACCCTAAATATGTTCTCCCCTATATGCATAACAAAAGAAATTATGAAAGTGATCTCCCCTATATGCATAACAAAATAAATCATGAAAGTGAAACACAAACTCATCCTTTTTGATATACGAGAAATATAAAGCATTGAATAAATAAATGGAGCTAAACTTCTCCTAAAGATAAAATAGCAATGTAAAAGCATATTAATACAAAAGTGCAATGTAGTTTAAACTTCTCCTAAGGTCTATAACTTCCTAACTTAAAAAAAAATTAAAAAGTTAATAAATAAGAAGAAGATGTAAATGAGTAAATACCTGGTTTTTTTTTTAATTTTCATAAATAGTCACATAACATATTAAACTCATTTAATCACTACCAATCACATAACCAATTGATAATTTAACTCGAATTTTGATCATTTATTGTATAAATAAGCAAGTAGAGTAGAAGAGACACATAAACACATATAATAACATATTGACATTTACTTAAAAGTAGTATATATGTTTAAACTCTACAAATATTCCAATTAATTCATTTATGATCAATCAAAAAAGACTGAAAATAAAAAATATCATCTATCATGTAAAATTACAATTGAATCTTCAATCTTACAAAATAAAATATATCTACCAAAGGAGGACTTAATTTTTTTTATCTTTATCTTATAAATGAGGCACAAGTTTTATAAGTAGTCACTTTTTACACAATATTTTTATTTGCACGAGCCATAAACCTAACATGATGACTTTCACACAATTGTGAGGTATCTCTCTCTTTTCACTATGATAGCCTCACACATTATAGTAGGTAGCACTCTCAATACTAGGTGCTTTTATACGATAAAATTTTAGAAAGCAAGAAATAGAACTCAACATAATTTTACATTCAAGGTTAATTGAAGCCCTAGAGTCTTTCAAGAGAATTCATAAACTTCAAACATAGCATATATGTGTGTTCGTGAGTGTGTAAGTTCATGTAAACATTGATCATCGCATGTATAAGAATATGTGTATGCATAAGTCAAAATTGTGGAATAATTTATACAATAAATGTCAAAATTAGTTGAGTCACTAAAAATAAAGTTATATGTATGTAAGTGTTGAATAAGTCCAATATCTTGTTGGTCATATAAAGATTTTTTTTTTAATAAAATTGGAATTCAATTTGAGGGAGAGATTCATAAGGCGTTCCTAAGATCTTTAAAATTCATATGACCTAGCTTTTCATACCATAAGATAGTTGAATCATTGCTAGCTAGCTTACATGTTATTGTGGGTGATGTATCAATGCAATAACAATTGTCATGTGATCTAATTTCCTTATCATACATTCATCCTTTTAATATGTTACAATGCAATGATTGTTCATAAATTGCGCATTGAAATCATTGTCACATATTTGACTTGTGCTAATCAAGTTTGCTTTCAATCCTTCCACATATAAAACAACATCAAAGCATGTGTCTAGAGCATCCACTATCAAAGATAACTCTCCCTTTATTGTATTCTTCAAAGGTTTTAAACAAAAAATAATTCCTAGTCATGTGTCTAGAGCATCCACTATCAAAATACTAGGGGTATTTGTGTTAGCTTTAAACACTATATAGGCCATAAAGCAATGCAACTCAGACTTTTTAACTCATCCTCTTTTAATTTTGGAAGTTTAAGCTACTGATTTCTTAGGTTCATCATTTTGTGTAGTTTTTGCAGTAAAAACTTTACGTTTGGAAAATTTTCGAGGTGTCCTAAAACAATTTGTATTCATGATAGAATCATAGGTATAAATAAATCTACACTTAATTCTAATATGTCATTTCCTACCACAATGATGACATATTGGAACAAACTAAATTTTCTTAGAGTGATAAGGTGCATAAATTATCTTCCTTGCTAGAGCAACAATGGTTTTACAAATTGAGTTTTGGATGATAAAGGTGTTGACTGTTCATATGTGCATACAAGGCCTCTCTTATCTCCATATAGCTTTCCATAGTTTAGGACTTTTGGTCAATATTTCAAGACCTATGGTCAAATTTCTCACCATCTCTTTAGCAATACTAAGTTCTTGTCGAAGCCTTTTGCTTTCCTAATAGGTTTCTGCAAGACTCAGATTCAGGGCATTAATATGTTCTGACAATTCCTTTCTATCTTTCTCTAGGCTAGAGGATTTTTTTTGTGAAATTGATGATATCATTAAGTTTAGTTTTTTCAGCAAGTAGTTTATCTCTCTCTTTCCTAGCATCTAGACAATCCATGAATAGTTCATCGTAATTTGATACATTAAACTTAGACAATAAAAGAGAAGATTCTACTCCCTTATTTTATTCATCCAAGTTAGAGTTGGAGTTATTGTGGTGTGCTTTGATAGTTGCGATGAAGGCACGATAGTTAGTGTTATTGTCCTCTGAGTTACTAGTATTATCTTGCTCATTTTCTATGTCATTGGGTGTCACATTAAAGACTTTTTCAACTTTCTTTTTATTATTTGCACATTTTGTAGAAATATGACCAAAACCCCACCAAGTAAAGCATTGAGGACTAGTGGGTTTAGTTTTCTTACTATTGAGCTAGGATGCTTGATTTCCCTTGACTTTTGGTCTCTCACAGTTGGAGATGCAATGAAACTCATCCATCGACACTACAACAAAGATTAAGCTTAGACCTTTTTGGTTTGCTTTACTAAGGGTGGGTTCTTCGGTGGTCCAATATTTTCTTAGCTTTATGGTAGTTACACCATCCTTTATTACTGAAGGTGGTTCCCAACTATTAAGAATAACATCCCAGACTTTTTCATCTTGTTTGAGAAATGCTTGCATGTGAGCCTTCCAATAAGAGTAATTATAGCTATCAAAGAGTGGGGATCTAATAGATGACCTACCTTTTTTCATTTGGTCCGTAAGTGAGAGTGTATATCCATATGGATCAAATTCACTAAGTGTGTCTAGTGTTTGCTCTAATACCAATTGAAAGTTTATAAAATATGGACCTAATTAACTTCGAGAGTCAATAAGTTATTTTCAATTTTTATTAAATTATAATTTAATAACCTAAATAAAGCAGTCAGGCGTGCAATCGCATGTAAGAATAAAGTACCAAAATGAAAGAATAACAGATAATATTTTTAGGTAGAAACAACTTAGCCAATGACCATGACCTAAGAGAAAAACCATCGATTCACTAGACCATCTAACTTTCTATTATGAAAAACAAATGTTCAAGTACAAACTCGGTCTTATGCTACCCTCTCTAAGATACTGCCCCAATGTATCTTACTTATGAGCTTTTGCTTTGTTTTCACCTTTTCTAATATTAGCGTGAGCTTATCCAGACCAATATTTCAATATGCTTTATGCAAATAAGATACATTTCCGAATCAACTGTAAAAGGGTTAGCACAAAAACACATGTGTCTGTGTGTGTTAATAGATTTAATAATGAATAAATATAAATAGATTATTTAATAACTATATTAGATAAATCAAAATCAACTATCAACCCTAGAATAATCAGCTTAAGCACAAGGTCATTAATAATAGCTTCTTTAAAGATTAATAATCAAACCAAATAATTATAATATGACACATACAATTATTTGATTTAACAATTTAAGAACAAAAATAAAAAAGAAGCTATAAGAATGTATGATAAACATATCATAAGTTAATTAGGCTTATTTATTAATCAAATACAACCAACAATGTTTGATAGATTAACCAAAATAAAGAAGCTTAAAGAGTTATAATCTTATATTTGCAAAACAAGAGAGATTAAGAAAAATAGAATGATGTTATTGTGTAATTGATTGAAACAATGAGCAATTAGTTTTATTTATATGAAAAATTAAAACTCTTAATCCTATGTAATTAATAAATATTTTTCTATTATAAATATGATTAATAATATTCATTAATCAAGAAAACATTTATTTAAAGAAGAGTTCCTTTAAATAGACTTATTAATCAGGAAGGTTTTTATTCAAATAAGATTTTTTTTTAAAAGTAGATTTATAACAGTTTTTAATTTAAAAAATAGCTGTAAATATGTTTTTTTTAGGAAAAAAACTGTTGTATAGTTGTAAATGAAATTTTAACGTCAGTGAACTTCTTTTAACAGCTAGTTTAAAATAAAACTGTCTTTTATCTCAGCTAGGAGTCGTAAAAAGTCTTTATTATTGTAGTGGCTTTTAATTAAAATAATTATAAAGTTGAATTTTTAGCTTTCTTGAATAACTTTTTAGTGTCTTAATTAATTTAATTTACTCTAAATCAATAGGTAAAACATTTAAAGATGTGGATACTTGAGTGTAGAGATCCAAGCTACCAAGCATTTAATCTTGGACTGGCTGCTGATATACTTCTTGGCCTTGCTCATGTTATTGTTAACTTTGCTTGGTGGTTCCAAATCAGCTCAAGGGATATATATACGTGTATTCAATACAAAACTGTTTATGAAAAAAATCTAGCATACTAATATTCAAACAATAAAAATTTATTTAAATATTTTTTTAATTTTTAATAAGAAATAAAAATCAATAAAATATTAAAATAAAACAGTATCAATTAACAAATATTGAAATAAATATTTTGTGATATATTTTTCATTTTAATTATTACTTTACTATTATTAAAAACATATATTTTATTCGTATTTAATCACTCGATAGAAAAAAAATTTAATGAAAAAAATATTAAAATAACATATTTATCTTTAATTAAACATTTTTTTCATAAGCAACTATATATATAATTACTATCAATTGTTATAAAGTGTTTTAAGATAACTCAACCATATGTTTTGGGATAATAATAAATTTTTAATGTTTAAAGTGGTATATTTAAATCATTTTAAGTATTATTTTATAAAAAATAATAATATATGTTACAAGTAAATAAAAAATAATTTTTTTATTTTTAAAGACTAGACGTGAACATATGTTTTTTTATAATATAAAAAATATATGTTACTTTTAAAGGTGTTAAAACTGAAATGAGTAACTAATTGGGTTATATAAAAATAGATGGAAAGTAATTTAAAATTTTAAAATAACGTGGAATAAGATATATTTATTTAATAATATTATTATATATATACAGTCATGATTCACATGTTAATATAGTACAACACCTATTTGCCACATCCTTTTTACTATAAATATGCCTACGTTTTTGAGTCTTACATTTTCACTTTCTCTCTATCTCTATCTCTATCTCTATCTCTATTCTCTATCATAAAGAAAAGATGGGAGTTTTAGGGGTAAAAGTTACCGTTTTAATTAATGTTGTTATAATGATATTCCTTTATGGACAGCAAACAAATGCTGCAATTTCAAAGGAGACACAAACCTTGATCAACAACGCTAATGCAAATGGTCCTTATTTAGGATTGGTCATCCCTAATCTCTTTGAAATGAACCCTTTGCTTGTGTCTGGTAACTATACTTCAAGTGGACTTACCATTGACTTTTCTGGTAACTAATTACTTCATAAATATATATACATAATTTTGTGTGCAAATCTTAATAATTTATATATATATATATATATTGGTTGATTTTTTTTTCATAATATTAATCGATGTATTTTTGTTATTATTTAGGAAGGAGATTTCGCTTTGGGACTATTGGTGAGAAGAAAGTCATATTAGTCATGACAGGGCTTAGCATGGTAATTTAGCAACAACAACAACAAAAAAAAATTATATATATACGTATTTTTCTTAATTTTCTTTATAATTTGTTATAATTATAAACTCATAGCTCGCTAATTCATTTCTCATTTGATTTTTTTTTAATTTTTTTTAAAAAATCTTTGTTCTTGTTGTTGTTCTACAGATTAATGCAGGCATAACCACTCAGCTTCTTCTGAGCTTTTTCAATGTAGAAGGAGTAGTACACTATGGAATAGCTGGAAATGCCAACCCATCTTTACACATTGGAGATGTAACCATTCCTCAGTATTGGTCTCATTCTGCTCTTTGGAATTGGCAGGTTATAATTATAGTTTTGAGTATTTAAATTAATAAATTTAAAAAATAAATATTAAGTGTAATTTTGGTAACAAAAATATATTATACATAGTAAAGACACATATATAATCTACCCTGTAAAGACCTAATTTATTAATTTTTCAAATAATTTATTTTGTAAGGTCTTTAATACTATATATTCTCCACGCCTACCAACCATGCCCATTTCTTTAGACTTTTTATTAGCTTCTTCTTAGTTTACCAAATTTCGTACCCAGAAGTACCTTTTCATCACAAAAATTTGTATCTAAAAACTTAGGGTTAATTAGGTAATTATAAAATAGAGATTAAACTAAAAAATTGGATTAAAGATTTTACCAAAAACAAATTTAAGAAAATTATAAAAAAATAACACTATTAAAACTTATAATAATAAAAATAACATTCAAATAACATTAAATATGATGTAATTGAATGGAGTTAAATGATGTTAATTTAATTTAAATAACGTTTAAGTGAATATTGTTTAATGTTAGATGATGTATCAAATTTTTTTTAATAATAAAAATATATAAGTTAGATATAAATAAATATTATTTTTAAGATTATAAATGTTAAGTGAATTATTTTTATTTTTTTAATTTCCAACAATAATATGTTATTTGAGCTCGTGCTTTAAACGGAGTAAGGGTACCTCCACATCACTATGTAAATGCAAGTCAATACACTCACAATCAGCCATATATGTCAATTTAAATGATTAGATATAAATAAGTTTGGCATGTTACTACCTGAATAATTTTAGAGTTGAAATTATATGTGGTCATATTTCTACTACAAACCCAGTTCAAACTCGACATGAATTGGGAGTTAAGTTCTTGCATCATTTTTTAATATTAATAAAGATGTTATGTATATAATATGTTAGAGATATGGGCAAGGAGCTGACGATGTGCTAGCCCTTGAAGCACAAGGAGACTATACTAGAGATGTTGGTTACCTAAAATTTGCAAACTATACAGTGAATGTTTCAGACTGCAGTTCTCAAGACAATGTATTGAACAACATTTGGTATCAACCTGAGGAGGTCTTTCCAGTAGATGGCACACCTGAAGAAAGAGAACATGCCTTTTGGGTTGAAGTTGATCCAACCTACTTTGAAATCTCCAAAAAACTAGAGGTAAATTATATGGTTCACATGCAGGAAACTATATATTAAATTACAAAACAAAAGTCATATAGAAAAAAAAAACATATAAAGTACACGGCTTTGAAAAAAATAAGTGATTAGAAAGTACTTATCACATATGTAGAAAGGTAATAATAGATAAGAGAGAGACTTAATTTGTGTGGTTCCAAAGTATTTTGTAATTATTCGACACGTGCAATCTTTATTTTTAATGTAGCAAAATGTACGGTTTCTTTCCAAACATATAGCAATAAAAAATGTGATAAAAAATCTCCCAAAAAATTACAAAATAATTTATAAAATATAAAATTTACGAGATCAAAAATAATAAAAATTTATACCGTTTTAATTTAGTTTTAATTTATTAATATAAAATAAAAATTTTATCTTATTAAATTTTATTTTTTATTATTTTATAATTTTTATTAATAAAATAATATTTTATTATTTAAAAAGTAACTAAATTATTCCATTTTTATTGAGAAATTCATATAAATATTTCAAAGTAAAGTAACTAAACTACAATACTAACACAAATATATATTTTATTATCTTGTAAGTAGTTACAAATGTATTTGTTAATTATTTTTGTTCTATATCAACTAGTAACAAGATACCAAAACTATTTATAAATTTAAACAATCATTAACTCAATGAGATAGTCTGAGTTTCTAACAGTATCACATATACTATAAAACCAGTACCACACCAACAGTGTCACTAACGCTTTAAGAATTTAATGATTTTTTGTTTTTGAATTAAATATAAATGTAGTTTTGCATATATATATATATATATATATATATATATAATTACTAACTTTTCATAGTTTTAACATGAATGGTCGTGATTTATTTATCAGGGCATAGAGCTGGAAGGTTGCATAAACTCAACGACATGTTTGTCCACTACTCCAAAAGTAGTTACAGTGGAAAAGGGAACAAGTGCAAGCATTTACTTAGACAATGCAGCTTATCGTAGCTTTATTTATGACAAATTCAATGTAAGCCCCGTTGAGATGGAAAGTGCCTCAGTTGCCTTGATATGTTATCAACAAAGGGTTCCTTTCATTGTTATCAGAGCTCTCTCCGACTTGGCCGGCGGTGGCACTGCCGAATCAAACGAAGCCGATACCTTCACTTCACTCGCTGCCAACAACTCCGTTAAGGTTGTCGTCGAGTTCATCAAACTCCTGTCAAGTTCTACTTCTAACTTGGCCTTCAAGAACATTAATTAATTAATTAGAACCTATAAGGACCACGTACGTTGTTTTGTATGGGAAATTACACATCCCTCCTCTAATTCGTGTCCTTGTATAATCACTGTCCTTGTTTTAAAGTACTTAGAAAAGGGTATCAAATAAAAGAGGACGAGTACTTTGTCGAATCCAAATACATATGTTTAAAATAATCCAATCTTCAAAAATATTTTGTTCAAAAAACATATGTTTTTGGTGTTATTCAAATAAAAAAAATAATATATAAAAACAATAAGAAAAAAAGTAGAATAACATTGACCAAAAAAAAAAAACAAAACGGAAAATAATTTATTTTTTAAGGTCTTTAATATAATATATTTCTCCACGCCTACCAACTATGTGCTATTAATTCACATAAGGACAATAAAGGAATTAAAATTGTTATAAAGCATTTTATTTTGAATTAATAAAATGTCGATAAATGTGATAAAATAGTCTCTAATAAATGACAAATAGTGGGAAAAAGGAAACTCCATAAAATATAACAACTTTCCTAACTCTTCGTTAAATTAGTCACGATTTTTGATGTTATTACGGCCTCCAAGAGTATAAGTACTTTATTATAAAACTTTGAATTTTTTTTAATATAAATAAATTACGTAAGTGAAGTCACGTTTACCAACGTACGTTATTCTATATTTTATTTAATGTATTTATTTATCTCTATTTATTACAATGTAAGATATTTTATATGTTTTCATGTTATAGAAGATACTAATTTTTGAGTTTTGCTTATAGTATGCGTGTTTAGATTATGCCTTTGTTTTTGCATTTTTTGTTAAAAATTACTTAGAATTGTTTTTCAAATAAAAAAAGTTGAATTTTTGTTTACTTGACGAAGCCTTAGTGAGGCACGTAAATTTTTTCCTATCAAATTAATGTTTTATGTATTGAATTCTATTAATTAATTATTTTAATTGACATTTTTATTAAATTTAAATGAAGTTATTACGTGAATTCAATATTTCTCCACTTAATTTGATTAAAAATTCTAACCTTTGTATTTCATCATTTGAAATGATTTATTCTATTAAAATTTAAAGTTGATATTAATTTAAAATATATAATTAATATAAAATATTAAATTAATAAAAATAAATATAAAATAATAAATCATAAAAATAAATTAAAATTTATAAATAAAATATATAATGTTTACTCTTTCATAAAGAGAAAGAGAAAGGTCACCAATAAATTCAAGTAATATTAATTTTATAACTTTTGGTTAAAATATTTTAATTTTTTTAAATACACATAAATCATATAATTTTAATAATTTAAAATTAAAATGTGTATTTTTTAAAAAGTATATGATTAAAATATTTTAATTAAAAGTAATAAAATTAAAACATTTTTTTTTATTTTTATAAAAAGTAAAAACGCTTCTCATCCTTGAAAAAGTTACAGCGAGGGATATCATTTTGAATTGGCAGGAGTTCATTGGACAAAAACTACATCTTCATTGCGTGGCTAAGGATTGGACAGAAAATAATTGTCGATTAGTGATCTGGAATCGGAATATTCGATTTGAATAAAGATAATAATTTCACAATTTCCATTTTTTTCACACGTCTGTAGTTATTTAAAGTGACATGGATGTCGACAATCACAAGTGGAGCTATGGTACGGAGATTGGGGACCATATCATTTCTTTTACCAATGGACAATAGTATCGTGGATAAATTAATGGGTGGTGGAAATAAATAAAAAAACTAATATTATAAATTTTAATGTTACAAAAGTGAATGTTATTTTTAGTTTTTTCATTCATGGTAACCATATTGTTAATTTGGTTATTGATTCTAAATTAATAAATAATTCTTATAATATTTAATAAAAATCTTTATTTATAATAACTTAAACACAAATTAATATAATAATTATTTATTAATTAATAAAAAAAATATTTAATTATTTTAATCCATAAATAATTAAAACATAGACCATAACGTTATAATAAATTATTCTAAAAAGAATTAATCTATTGAGTGTTATATAAACAAAATTTTAATAAAATAAAGATTTTAATGCATAGATTTTTTTTTCTTAAAAGAAAAGACACAATTTTATTGATTATTTTAAATTAAATTAAATAACGCTAATAATTTTTTTAACCAAAATAGCATTAATAATATTAAAAGTGATTAATTGATTATAATTTAATATTTATTTAATGTAATGGTTGGTATTCAACTTAAAAATCATTTTATTGAGATATATAAACAGAATAAATATTTACAATATCTTTTAATTTTTTTATATTACACAAACATATATATATATATATATATACACACAAAGAATGTATTAGTTTTCCCCAATTTTGTTAGTAATAGGTAGAGTTTCATTCTAAATATATTCCAATTAGTAAACATATGTTTAAAGTCTTAAAAGGGTATGAGTATGTCATGAAAATTAGGAATACAGAATAGAGGTAACTGTTATTTTGAATTAGGATTATATAGATTACTATTATTATTATTAGGAAAAATGATAAATTAGATACTAATTTCATGTAAAAAAATTTAATTAACTACTTTTAATATTTTTTGTTTTAATTAATCATTTTTATTATTAAAATGTATTTTAATCAATTGTTTTTTACCAAAATTTGATCAATTTAATCAAAATATGTATGTTATCTAATTAATTGGATATAATAATTAAGTTGTAATTTCATGCATCATAAATATTTTAATTTTTCGATCAAATTTGTTAAATTTTTACTAAAATAATTAATTGAAAGATATTTTAATAATATAAGTAATTAATTGGATAAATAAAAAGTAGTAAATCAAAATATTTCACATAATATTAGTGACTAAATGAATGCTAGCCTCTATTATTATTTAGAATATATTTTAGTTATATTTTACAATTAAATTAGGGTAGGGTTCGTAAGTCTTATTATTTTCGTATTGGAATTTCTGTGTGCAAAATATAAGTCCGTGTGTTTTACTTAGTTTATTGTCATCTTTTATGTAGGGTCACTTCCTTTCAATTCAGTTTGCATGCACTCACATAGATTTTATATTTTGTATGTTTGCATGATACACACACCATTTAGGAGATTGAAGCATGTAATTGCCATATTTTTGTTGTGTATTTTCATTGTCCTTGTTTTGGTATTTGTGGGAAACTCATATAGCATTTTTCAAAAAAAAAAAAGGTTAATTTTGTAGTTCATTAAGTGTTCGCCAAGGTCACTCACTGAGATGGTTGGTGATAGATTGCAACCATTACCCGTGCCGAAGTCATCTTTTATTCTTGCTAAGGTGGCATTGATCACTACAGAAGTAAACACGTTTTTCATAAATATCCCCTCATATTGAATTAATTGGAAAACGTGGAAAAATTCTAACATCTTGAAAACTCTAATTTTAAGAAAAAAATGTTTATAGTTTTGGTAAGTTCAATGTGGCTCCATATTGGTGATACATAGAGTAATTTTATAAAAACTTGTTTTCGGGTGAGTTTCTTTTGGATTAAAGCATCAAAACAATTTTATTTAGGTACATGTGCATAAGGGTTGTCATTACCTTAAATTGTTCACTATATTTAATCGTAGGTGATTGTACCACATCAAGTAGTGATGGAGCTCTAGAAGAGGGTTAGATTCAATTGGATCATGGTTGCTATTGATACATCAATGGAGGTAGTTTAGGAGCAATTGAGTGTTGTACTCCAATTGATAGATATATAGGCATATATTTTTTTAGGTTGTGAACTGTTGATTTTCTATTTAGTTAATTATTTGTCATTGAATGATTGACTTAAGAAACTCGTGGATGTTACCACATAAGTGTGGATCCTATGTTGGTTTACTATATTATATTTTCATGTTTGTATGATTGCACGTATTATTAGTACATTTAGGTTTATTTTTGAATATGTTCCCACAATAGAGAATTTAACTGTGATTGGAAAGCTTTTGGTTTTTTTACTATTTTTATGCTTTTGCCATGAGTTTATAAGTGATGCACAAAAACTTAATAGTCAAATTTTATGTTTATAAAAAGTTTGCAAGTGTACAAATCACGTATAATAAACGAGGACTATACTTCTAAGATCATATCTCAATGAATTAGGGTAGTTTTAAAAAGTTCAATTATTTTTTTAATTTAGTTAAGAAAAACAAGTACTAAATACTCTAACAATTTGTCAAATTGATAGAAAAGAACCATAAATTTTAAATCATATTATATCTAAAGAAAGTAAATAAATTAAAGTGATAAATTAAACTATAGTCGAACTTAAGATGATGGATGCACATGTAATAACCCTTCATGGAAAGAATGAATTAAATGATTCAAATAACAAGTTATATTTATTATTATTTTTTTATTTAAATAAATAAACTTTCACGACCATGGAAAGTTCACACAATTCTTAATTAATCAACGATTTTCTAGGTCGGATTTAAAATTTATTAATTAAAAAATTGAAGAAAATATATTAAGTAAGGTTCTCAATTAGTTAATAAATTCATATTCCATGATCGAGGTTAAAATTAACTAATTAGTAAACCTAAAATAAATATATTCTTTAATTATAAATTAAGATTTGATATATCTTTAATTTATAACTTAAGTCATTTTTCAACCATCAAATTTAATCTCATTTAATGAATAACTTCCTTGGTAGGGCTTCAAATTGATAAAGTAAATTAAATTAAAGTCTTATTTATTTATGCACAATCGTAGATGATGTTTCTAATACTTAATTCTAAAATATTATTTTTAATTATAAATCAATATTTGGTCTATTAATGATTTATAAATCATTGATTTATAATTAAAGATTTTAAGAACATGATTAGAAATTAAAAAAAAAACTTGTATTTATTCAAATCATAAAACTATTCTTAGAATTATTGGAAGCAAAAAATACTAAAATTTCATATACAGAATTAGCCAATCATATCTAAATTAACAAAATTTAATTCAACTATAAAAGCATCAGATTACAAAGATAATTAAAGATATTATAATAAAACTACCCCTTTTATTAAAAATGATTCCAAATCTCTAAACGGGTTGTCACTACCTTCTTCAAATCCTTATATCTTTTTTACAATTGGGAGGTTTTATCTTTGTATATGTACATAGTGATGGAACGGAAATAGGAACTAGATCTAAAAAAATAAATTATATAGTTGCCTAACCTAAAAAAAAAATGAAAGTTGAATGAAAAACCTAAAAACTGATTTATTTATAGGTAGAGTGTGGTACAAAAGGCTTCAGGCGAATTTAATGAAGGTACACTGTAACTCAAGCTTTTCCATGCTACGACATGAGGTTTGTTAAGCTTTTCCAAATTGAAAACCGAGAGGGTTATGCCACGGTCCACTTATTCCATGTAGCGGCACACAAAACTAAACTTTCCCAATATTTAATCTCGAGCAGTGTACATCATGGCACACTATATTCCTTGCTGCACATGCTTCACTTTTATTGAAAATTTCCTTGTACACCTTATAAACTGATTAATTGTTCATGTAAGCTTACATTCTTTATTCGTTTAAGCTCATAGGGTGCAAACAAAGTACTTCAAGTGTTGTTCTTTATGTATTGATAAATTTATATATTTTAAAGCTAAAAATACTTAAAATACAACAAAATATATCTATGATTCTAACTATATGGATTTTTATAAATTATCACATAAATATGCTATAATCACATCTATTTATCACATTTAAACATAATATAATACGAAATATCAGTGCTTTTCAAGCACTTATCAGTAGTTTTCATTTACCATGTGTTGTTCTAGTTGTTGTTGTTTCCTTTGATTTTCTGCTTTTGTAATTAATTGATTGTTTCTTCCTTCCCATTTTACTTCTATTTTTATTACTTACGTTTATTTTTTCACTACGTGCAAGACTTGGTAAATCCTCGAGATATATATATCACCTCCCTTTGGTGTTTACCATATTCCATACCTTTTAGCAATATTACCAAAATTTATTTTGTTATTGTCACAATAATAATTCATTAATTATAATTTTATCTAATAGTAGTGACCCTCAAGTGTAATTAATTACAACATAATCGATAATTCATACACTTTTCTTATGATAATAACAAAAATAGTTGTGGTAATATCATTACCCTTAAATTATTATACAAATTATTTAATATTTCTCAATTATCATTTTAGTATTATAAATAGGACATAATATTGTAACTAATTTTAACATTATTTTTAGACTATTATTATTGAATCAAATATCAACTTCTTTCCAACTCTATTCGTTTGAATCCCTTGTTAGTATTAAACAAAATATTTTTTGTTAAAAATCATTTTTTTATCAATGCAAACTTGCTTAAGATATTGATATAGGCAATATGTTTTTCCAAACAAGACCCTTGTGATATTAGTTACTTCATTATAACAAATAACACAAGAATTCATACCATTATGTGTGGAACAATTGTGGGTAAAAAACAATTCTAGTTCCCCGAATAGAATCTCTTATGCATTATAAGCCCTGTCATTTTGGTGTTGGCATTTCCATGTGCAAAACACAGTTGTTTGTATTTTATTTGATGTTTCTATCTATCATTTGTAAGGTTATTTATTAGTGGCTTGGTATCACTTAGAACATAACTTCATGTTTACCTATTACAAACACTCACCTTCTTGGTTTGCATATAGTTTTCATTGTAGCGTGTTTGTTGTTGTGGTGTCCCATTGGAGAATTTATATTTTATTATGGTGTCCCATTGGGGATTTTGTTTGTTATGGGTTGTCCCGTTGAGGATCGAACATTCTCCTTGTTTGAAATACTATTTGTAGCTTTCTTATCGATGTTGGTGTTGTTTGATTTTCATTGCCTCACCGACATTCTCACTGCCCTTAGTCAATGAGTGTGTAATGGTTAGTTTAATGGCTAGTTACCTTGCCAAGCTTGGTCAAAAAAGGTGGCCAGTAAGGGTACAAGAGATTGGATGTTTTTCTATAAATTTCCCTCTCATTCTTCTTGTTTTCTTGGCTAGAATTGGGAGGAAGCTATGCTCATTTGACACCAGACTTTCCCCATCCAATCATGATCCATTTTCCTTCTAAGTGTTAGGCTTGAAAAATAATGTAAAATATATTTGATGTAGGACATCAAAGAAGAGTCTCTCTATAATTGTTAAATATTGGATTGAGTGTAAAAAATGTGAGATTGATTGAGGTTTTGTTAAGAGGTTAAATGTACGATTGACCAGTGGAGAGCCACATCATTTTGAGGAGTTACTCTCAATGTTTAATTACTATGTGTTAGCTTGTATTTAGAAGAATGCAATAGTTCCCATACGAGATAAGCTTATGTGCTGGTATACCGTTTGTTAGCTAGTAGTTGCAAGAATACAATAGTTCCCATATGTGAGGATCCTATATGTTTGGTTGGGTGTTGTAGGGTCATAGCATGTATGCATGTTAAGAGTTTGCACCATTAGTAGTCGATCACATCACATGATGTTGGAGCTCTAGGCATAAGCTTAGATATACTTGGATTAGGCTCGGTATTGACAACAAGTGAGGGTAGCATAGGTAGTTAGGGCAAGTATCCCGACTGATAAAGGTATTTATGTTTATATTGTATATCAAGTTGTATATTGTTTATCCTATTGAGAAGATTGTTTGTTATTGAGTGGTTACCATAAGCAACCCAAGAATGTTACCACATAGGCAAAGGTTCTATGTGGATTTATCTCGTTACTTGTTATATTATGTATGATTGCATACTGTGAGAGTACAATCATCATTTATCAAATATGTTCAGACATATGAGGTCTTGAAGTGATTGTAAATCCTTTATAGTATTTCTAGTATATATTCATGATTCACATATTGTGTGATATGTTTCCTGTATATGCATGTTGCTAGTCTGGATAGAAGCTTGTCAGGTATACCATTGCTAGTGTGTTTACCACATATTACTTTTTCTTATCTACTAGTTGTTTTGGTGGAGTGTTGAATTAATAATGTTATTTTTATTGTAATTACACTATGCTATCTACTTAATTCACTTTGTAAGACCTGCTTGATCGATTTAGAATAGAGCTTATAAAAATATTTGATGGGTTGATATTTTCACCCTCATCTAGGTCCTAGATGTCTATTTGGATAAGAAGTTCAATTGATCTAAATGAAATTATTCTGACATAAGAAACTCTCATGCATGAAGCTCAATGTTCTTCAAGAATAATAATAATCTTTCAATAAAGAAATAATTTCTTGAATGATATTTAATTGGTCAATTTTATTATCACAAAATTCTTTTAATAATAAGTGTAGAAAATAATATAATTTTTTATATCCTGACCGATCATTTTTTTTGGGTGAGGGGGATATGTTGTTTTAATTAGTCTCTAAATTAATATGACTCCTAATCCTTATTAACTTCTAAAGTCCTTCACAAAATCCAACTATGTGCTAATTAAGGAGAATCCAATCCCCACACTCTTCCTCCTCTATCACACGGAACATGAGAATCCCATCTTATTGTGAGTGTCTAATTTAATCCGATTAATTTTTATTTAATCCAATTTGATAATTACAAAAATACCTTTTTTATTACACAAACTTTCAATGTCTACCAAAAATTTAAATTTTAATTAATTCATATAATTTAATCCAACTAAATAATATATAATTAATCTACAATTATTAAATAACTAGGCCAAAATTAATATTTTACCCTTATATATATATTTATATTTTAGACCCTTATAAAAATGTATTAAGTATTTTGATCACATAAATAAATAAATCTAAATTAATTATTCATTTTTATTTTGAAAGCAATATTATTTATTTGTTGTTAAGGAGCAAACTTTGAGATTGATGAAATTATGATTTCAAACTTAAATAAAGATTTGATACATTAGTTATTTTTTTAATTAATTATTAATCTTTATTAATTGGAGAATTACTTCACATTAAACTTGAGATTGAATTCTTTAATATCTCATCTGATATTTACCCAAGCAATCCTCAATCCTTTGCAGCTAGTTCGTAATACAACAATGATCACGAAGTTTGTTTTACCTTCTCTATTACATATTTTTCTTTAGTATCGAGATATATATGAAAAACTATCAATAATCATATTATATATTATATATAGTTACCTATGCTTTGGATTTCTAAATAAGGAAATTGCTATCTACTATCTATGAACCGATAAAGTGAAGTCCACATCTTATGAAATAACATTTCATCCCACCATAAACGATAAGATACTAAGATAAAAGGCATCTTATGCCACTAGTATAAGTATTATGGAATAAGTCATACATACCAAGGTGCTACAACACAGGGTCACCTAAATCACTTAGGATTAAGATCATCCCACACATGGTCATCGAGTGACACATAGAAACATTTGTGTGTAAATGGATATTAAAAGTTTTTATAATATGCATGGTCTAGTTATGTATAATCAACTATGCTACAAAGTTATCCCAACTAGATGTCTCCACATTCGTTACCAAGATAAAGGGTCACTCTATTCCAAGTAGATATGGATTGTAATAATGATTTACCTAAAGACCCTTTAATAAACTTTAATTAATGGTCATGGAAAACTTTGATTATATCACTTAAATTAATCATCTTGTATATACTTTGATGTATTGAGTTTTAAGTAAACACAAATAGTTATGTGATGCGTATTTTTTCAAGTGTACGAATCGTTTAAGTAATAAAGTGTACAAAAGTACGGATATCGAACCCACAAGAAATGGCGTTACTAAGTACCGAAATGGACTAATCCTAATTTTATTTAAAAACCGAATTGTTGAAATTGTTTTAAAAGCAAATTAACATAAAACTAAAGCAAATAAAAAAATTTAATGTTGTTCACAAATGATTAAAAACGCTAAGGCATTTGATTTCGCTAAATCAATTCAATCCGATTTCAAGTCATGTTATATGAAAATCAAAGCTAAAAGTGATGGTTGAAAAACCCAAACTTATCTAATACTCTTTCTCAAGTTATATTAGAATTACTTATCTATGAAAACCGACTATATTTCTATGAAGATTTAATCACAAATAAGCACATTACGATTTATGGAATTTCTAGAATAACCACATACATCATGCATTAGGTGTCAAACTCGCATTCAACATACGGTATTTATCACAAGAAGTGTTCATTACACATCTCCTCTCGGTCTCAATATAATGCAACAAATCATTTAAATCTTGATCAGAAATTTAAAAGCATTAAGCATGGAAATAAATACTCAACTTGAAAACAATGAATTCATATAACGATAACACAAGAAATCAGATTTTCATGATTCAACTACATCATAGCCTTAGCAAAAACGAATTAGTTCATAATAAAAATAAGAACAAACATTATTTCAATTGAATCCATGAATAACAAATATCAATAAACTGCAGAATATAAAAACTAAGGAGAAGAGATGAAAAACTCTAGAAGATGAAGGCTTGGTAGCAACAATGGTGAAGATCCTTCAAGTTTCTCCAAAATTTCCTTCTCTTCTCCAAAAATGCCATTGAACTCTGCTTTCTGCCATCCCCTCCTTCTTCATCATAATGTATATATAGATCTAGGGTTTTGGAGGGCAATTTTGGAACAAAACAGCATAAAAAAATGTTTTCGAACGAAACTCGTCGGCGGCGAAGTTATTCCCGCCGCGGCGAGATTTCTGGAAAACTTACGATTTTGGTTCCGCTAAATCTCCCCGACGGCGGGATTATTGTGGTCGGCGGCGAGATGTACTTGGCCGGCGACGAAATTGCTTTTCCAAAATCTGTGCTCCCTGCGTGATTTTCAACATTTTCTCGGCAAGATTTTCGCCAGCGGAAAAATTCCAAATGTTGAACTTTTGTTTTCTTTTTATTTGCACTCAATCCCGGTCATTGAAATTTGTCCCAAACTTCTCCATAATTATGATTTTACCTGAAATTGCACTTTAAACACGAAATACCCGTGAAATGACATTTGTGGATTAAATAATAAAATAAAACGCAATTTTCACACAAATATCAACCTTTAAATCATAACCAAAATGCAATAATTTGACTCGTATCAACAACCCCCAACCAGCTTCTTGCTAGTCTCTAGCAAGAAAAGCGATCTATGAATAATTTCAAAGGAGACATTAAAAGAAAAATTCAAAGGAAATTTATTCTATTTACAACATTACATTAAGCGTATGCAATAAGCCTTTAAACCCCTAGGCGGCCCTAGTAGGACGAGTTGTAGTCTCGTGAGGGCTTCCAGTGATGACACCCACAAACATCTTACCTATAACTATCCTAACTTAAAACAATAACATAACATAAAAAATAATTTGCACAAATGTCTCAAAAATTGTAAATAACACCCAACATATAGAATAATTAAATGTCACCGAAGTTTTAAGAAATCTCAAATGCCAATTTCACTTTTGTTATTGACTCTTAAACATCCATCAAACCACAAACCAATAGCCATAATGCCCAGATAATATTATGCAGAACATCCACAAACAAAAAGGTGAAATCTCAAACTCCATAGGCTCACTCTTCAAAACTCTCTCCACTAATGAAGAAAAATACACCACTTCGGATCAATAGGACTTATTAGGCTTGTAATGTTAGGCTTAGGTATTTGGTTAAGAAAGAACGGGAAGTGTCAAAATACAAATAATAGCACTTATTAGATTAAACACAACCAATTAAGTAAAAGAGTAACACCATTTAACCCAAATCGTTTCTTCCGATCATAACCCATTTTTCCAAAGATAAACAATAATTCTTCCTTAATCTTTCACCTCAGTACATCCATTACTAACACTCTTTTATTTACTAGAGTGTGAAGGCCCTTTTTTCTCTTTTTTTTTTCTTTTCTTTTATTTTGTTTCTTCTCTTTTTTTAACATAACCCCTAACCAATTTCTTCCAATATATGTGGAAGATGTCTTATTTTTTTTATTCCATCCTTATTCCAATTGCTCTTGAAAAGTTTGTGTTCAAAATTAAGTGCTCTTAACAAATAAGGTAGGAATTATATATATATATTTTTTGGCTCACTAAAAGGTAGGTTATAGAAGGCAAAAAGAAAGAAAAATAAGGCTAACAATATATTTAAATAGGCTCAAAGAGGTAACTAGTGATATAAGGATAACAAGGTAGGCTTAAAATGGCACAATCGATCCAAAAATGGCCTACATCATCTCATAAACAGTGCAATCCCAAATTATTTCGCCTCAAGAGGTTTTCAAATGAGTTCTAGAGTTTTTGAGATCACAAAAATGTCCATGAAAACTTCGCACATAAGACTTCTCTAAGCATTTAGACTAATCAACCAAATCATACCACATACCAAAAGAGTTGCCAACTAGGTAAAATCAACATTTGAAATTATCTTTAAACCGAAGCAAAATTTAATGTCTTCTAAAAGCTACTTGTTATCACAATCACATTATTATCATCAACGTGCAAATTAAAATAAGTAAAATGCAAATAAAATAAAAAATAAATATAAAAGTAATTAAATCAAAATGTAGAAAAATAAATGGAAAATCAAAATTAAACACAAATAAACAAACAAACAAAATTTATAAAAATGAAGGGAAGAAAAGATTTACCATTTACCACACCCCCAACCTAAACCTTACATTGTCCTCAATTTAAGAAAGAAAAACTGTAAATGGCTTTTTTTTTACCTACAAGACAAATAAAAGAAGCAAATTTAATTAAAAATAAAATTATCATAAAATGAAGTGCAGAATTTAAAATTTCTAAAATAAAATGAGATAAAAGATGAGAAAACAAATCTAATGGGTTGCCTCCCATTAAGCGCTTTAAGTTATAGTCATTAGCTAGACTTTATGTCATCTTTTTGCTTGCTGAATTCTCCGTCAAAATATGGCCTCAACTGTTGTCCATTTACCTTGAAAGTTCCTTTGTTTCATGAATGATCTCAATTGTTCCATAAGGAAACACCTTGATTACTAGAAAAGGTCCTGACCAATGAGATTTTAGTTTTCTTGGAAAAAGTCTGAGACGGGATTTATAAAGCAGCACTTTCTGTCCCACCTCAAAGTTTTGCCTCAAAATGTGCTTATCATGCCAAACCTTCATCTTGTCCTTGTATATTCGGTCATTCTCATAAGCATCATTCCTCATTTCATCCATCTCATTTGTTACAGATTTCACAAGGCAAGCTTCTAGTGGTAGCAATGGAGTTCTCTCCTCAAAAGTTTCCGAGATTAACTTGTCAAGAGTGTTAATTTGAAAACAAGAATGTACCTCACTTGGAAATTTCATTGCTTCAAAAGTATCAAAAGTCACTTGTTCATCTTGCACCCGTAGAATGAGCTTTCCTTGCTGAACATCAATCAATGTTCTTCCAGTTGCAAGGAACGGTCTCCCCAATATCAACGGTACCTCTCTATCTTCCTCCATGTCAAGCACCACGAAATCTACAGGGAAAATAAATTTGTCAACTTTAATTAAAACATCCTCAATTACCCCTCGAGGATATTTCACCGATCGATCCGCTAATTGTAGAGAGATTGAAGTGGGTTTTACTTCTCCCAGGCCTAGTTTTCTGAAAATAGAAAGTGGCATCAAATTAATGCTTGCTCCTAAATCACATAGGACTTTATAAAAATTGCAACTTCCTATAGTACAAGGTATAGTAAAACTCCCTGGGTCTTTCAATTTCTGTGGCAGTTTTCTTTGAAGAAATGCACCCCTCATTTAGCATGACAGTTTCATAATCTCCCAACTTCCTCTTCTTTGATAGAATTTCCTTCATGAATTTTGCATACTTGGGCATTTGTTCCAACATCTCTGCAAAAGGAATGTTAATATGCAATTTCTTAAAAATATCCAAAAATTTATCAAATTGATTATCAATCTTTTTCTTATTCAATCTTTGAGGATATGGGATAAGCGGCTCATATTTCGCATTTGGGGAAGGTTGAACATCTTGGGATGTTGATGGCTTTTCTTTAGATTTTTCCATCATTTTCTCTGATTTCCCCTGCCATTCAAGTTCTTTACCGCTTCTCAATGTGATAGCCTTTACATGCTCTTTGGGATTTATTGTGTCACTAGGCAATGATCCTTGAGACCTTTCTGCAATCTGCTTTGAAAGTCCCCTTTGGTTTTGGATGTCCCTATTGATTGCCTCTTGATTTCTGAAATTTGTTCTTGTCTCCTCAATGAACTTTCCCAAAATTCCTTCCAAATCTCTTTGTTTCTTCTCTTGGGGTTGGTAGGAAGATGATGGTTGTTTGAATCCCCCTTAGTTATTTCCCCATGACAAATTTGGATGATTTCTCCAACCTGGATTGTAGGTGTTCGAATATGGGTTATGTTGAGGTTTTTGGAAATTTGAAACATAATTTGCTTGCTCAGCATTTGGTGAAACAAATGGATTTCCTACTTGGCACTCGATACTAGCATGAGTTCCACCACATAAATCACATTGTGCAGTTGGTTTGGATTCGAATTTGGATGACAAAGAATCCATCTTTCTTGAAAGAGCAGCAACTTGAGTCGACAAAGCATTCACTGAATCAATTTCATGTACTGCTGCTGGTCTTTTTGCAATTACCCCCTCTGAATGCCACTGATTGTTGTTTTCAGCCATAATCTCTAATAACTCATGAGCATCCTCCGGTTTTTTTCCCATTAAAGACCCTCCAGCTGCAACATCAATCATTGCACGATAGTTTGAAACCAACCCATTATAAAATGTAGAGACTTGCAGCCAAATTGGTATACCATGATGTAGGCACTTCCTCAACATTTCTTTGAATCTTTCCCAAGCTTCATACAATGATTCTTGGTCATATTGTGTAAAAGATGTGATTTCATTTCTCAATTTTGCTGTCTTAGCAGGAGGAAAGAACTTGGACAAGAATTTCTGAACCAATTCATTCCATGTTGTAATTGATCCCGGTGGTAATGAGTTTAGCCACTCCTTGGCTTTATCCTGAAGTGAAAAAGGAAAAACCCTCAATCTTATAGCATCTTCAGACACACCATTTATCTTGTAAAGATCACTCACCTCCAGAAAGTAAGCAATATGTGCATTTGGATCATCCTTTGACATTCCCCCAAACTGATTTGAATGAACCATTTGCATAAAGGATGGTTTTATCTCAAAGTTATTTGCTTGAACAATTGGTCTCCTTATACCCGAAGTAGTTCCAACAACATCAGGCATAGCATAATCCCTCAAAGCTCTATGATTTCCACCTCCCTCAACAAATGGTGGATCCATAGTTGATTGTCTATTAGAAGGTGAGGTTGAACGCCTTCTTTCTCGGTTTAGACGCCTAAATGTTCTATCAATCTCTGGATCAAATGGAAATTGGTTAAGGCTTCTTGTATGTCTCATACAACAATCCTACAACCAGAAAATTAACTAGCACAAAAACAACACAAAGTTACCTTTTTTTATGATAAATAAAATAAAAGATCAAAATAAACAAAATTAAAAATGAAACAATGATAAAGCAAATTAACTTCAAATTAAAACTAAGATTAGGTAGTATCGATATTAATAAAATCAAACCATTCCCCAGCAACGGCGCCAAAAACTTGATGCGTATTTTCGCAAGTGTACGAATCGTTTAAGTAATAAAGTGTACAAAAGTACGGATATCGAACCCACAAGGAATGGCGTTACTAAGTACCGAAATGGACTAACCCTAATTTTATTTGAAAACCGAATTGTTGAAATTGTTTTAAAAGCAAATTAACATAAAACTAAAGCAAATAACAAAATTTAATGTTGTTCACAAATGATTAAAAACGCTAAGGCATTTGATTTCGCTAAATCAATTCAATCCGATTTCAAGTCATGTTATATGAAAATCAAAGCTAAAAGTGATGGTTGAAAAACCCAAACTTATCTAATACTCTTTCTCAAGTTATATTAGAATTACTTATCTATGAAAACCGACTATATTTCTATGAAGATTTAATCACAAATAAGCACATTATGATTTATGGAATTTCTGGAATAACCGCATACATCATGCATTAGGTGTCAAACTCGCATTCAACATACGGTATTTATCACAAGAAGCGTTCATTACACATCTCCTCTCGGTCTCAATATAATGCAACAAATCATTTAAATCTTGATCAGAAATTTAAAAGCATTAAGCATGGAAATAAATACTCAACTTGAAAACAATGAATTCATATAACGATAACACAAGAAATCAGATTTTCATGATTCACCTAAATCATAGCCTTAGCAAAAACGAATTAGTTCATAACGAAAATAAGAACAAACATTATTTTAATTGAATCCATGAATAACAAATATCAATAAACTGCAGAATATAAAAACTAAGGAGAAGAGATTAAAAAATCTAGAAGATGAAGGCTTGGTAGCAACAATGGTGAAGATCCTTCATGTTTCTCCAAAATTTCCTTCTCTTCTCCAAAAATGCCTTTGAACTCTGCTTTCTGCCGTCCCCTCCTTCTCCATCATAATGTATATATAGATCTAGGGTTTTGGAGGGCAATTTTGGACAAAACAGCATAAAAAAATGTTTTCAAACGAAACTCGCCGGCGGTGAAGTTATTCTCGCCGCGGCGAGATTTCTGGAAAACTTACTATTTTGGTTCCGCTAAATCTCCCCGGCGGCGGGATTATTGTGGCCGGTGGCGAGATGCACTTGGCCGGCGGCGAGATGTATTTGGCCGGCGGTGAGATGTACTTGGCCGGTGGCGAGATGTACTTGGCAGGCGGAGAAATTGCTTTGCCAAAATCTGTGCTCCCTGCGTGATTTTCAACATTTTCTCGGCAAGATTTTCCCCGGCGGCGAGAATATTCTCGTCGGTGGCAAAATTCCAAATGTTAAAGTTTTGTTTTCTTTTTATTTGCACTCAATCTCGGTCATTGAAATTTATCCCAAACTTCTCCATAATTATGATTTTACCTGAAATTGCACTTTAAACATGAAATACCCGTGAAATGACATTTGTGGATTAAATAATAAAATAAAACGCAATTTTCACACAAATATCAACATTTAAATTATAACAAAAATGCTATAATTTGACTCCTATTATTATGTATTTTCAACGATTTATTTGAAGAATATAATTCAATTAGTACACATGAATTTTAAATATAAACACATTTCATTTAGGGTTCATATCCTAACAATCTCTCACTAGGTTTTATGCAAATGAGATATGTATTTCAACCCAACCTTTCTAATTGACCCTTAAAACTCTTTTTATGTAGTGTCTAGAGGTGTTAAATAAGCTAAGCTGGCTTAGATTGCTTAAACTTAGCTCAAGTTTCATCTCGTTTTTATAAAACTCGAAATCACAAACTATAAAATTTATTAGAAATTAGACTTCTAGAGATTTATAATGATATATGGAATAATACATAATATTTTTTTAGTTAGTCTATTTTATATTTCAAAAATATTTAATAGAATTTGAATAGTATTCAATAAAATGAGCATAACTTCTCTAAAAACACTTAAATTTTAAAATGTAATATATTTTTTTTATAAAATAGACTATTTGATATTTTCATTTATTGTAAATTAATACAATTTAAATTTTAAAATTGAGTCAATGATAATTTCTTTAACCTCAATTATATTGTGTATATTTTTTTAAGTTACTCTTTATCTTGAAATTTTATTTTATTTTCAAAAGATCAATCTGTTTACTAATTTGATTATTAATATTAGCATTTTTGTCAATGATTATAATTAAGAATTACATTTTGATAACTTATTCACTAATCTTTTATTTATTAGTTTTTTAATTTAATATGTATTTGTCAAATTAGCTAGTGAGCTACTAATGACCTCAAGTGAGTTTCTCATTTAAGTTCATGAGTTAAGTGAGTTGGCCTTTTTTAGCTCATGTGCTCAATGGGATAACTTTAAATGCATTGAGTTGAGCTGAGTAACTCATTTAACATCCCTAGTAGTGCCTTGGTAAACATGCCAGCTTGGTTTTCCTCTCACGTTATCTTCATGACTATTATATCTCCTTGATGTATAATCTCTCATATTAAAAGATACTTGCATTCTATATACTTTCTTCATTTTTGGCATTTTGGTTCTTTTTAATTAGTCACTGCCTCACTGTTATCACAATAGTGTAAGTGGTTGGTCCATGTTTGAAACAACTTCTAAATTTTCCAAGAACTTACAGAGCCATACGTATTCTTTTGCTGCATCAAAAATTGCAATACATTTGGCCTTCATTGTTGAATTAGATATACATCATTGTTTTCTGCTCCCCTATACCATGGCTCATCCCCTAAGGGTACACACTAACCTATACATTGATTTTCAAGAATCCATGTATGCTTCAAAGGTAGAGTTTGTGTATCATATGGGATCAAATCTCATTTAGAATAGATTAGCATATAATTCCTTATTCTTATAAATACTTGAGGATACACTTGACTGCTACCCAATGATCCAATCCTAGGTTGGACTGATTTCAACTAACTATGCCAATGGAATAGCATATATGAGACCTAGTACATAACATGGCATACATTATAATTTTAACTACTAATGCATATGATAAATGTCTTATGTCATCTATCTCTTGTAGTGTCTTCAGACATTGCTCCTTAGATAGGGTAATTTCATGTAGGTAAGTTAGCTTTCTAGAATTATGCATAGAAAAACTTGACAATATATTATCTATATATAATGCTTGAGACTGGGCTAAGAGCTTATTCTTATGATTATGAATGACCTGTATGCCTAGAATATAGCTTGCCTCTCAAAATTCCTTCATCTAGAACTACTTAGCCTACCATTGCTTTACATCTCATATAATTTTACACTAATTTTAATAAGTACAATATTATCCATGTAAAGTGCTAGGAATAACACTTGTCCATCCTTGATGAGTTTGTAAACACTAAGCTCATCAAGGTTCTACTCAAAGTCATATGTTTCCACGGTTTTCTCTAATCTAATTTTCCATGATCCTTGAGGCTTTATTCAGTCCATAAATAGACCTCTTAAGCTTGCAAACCTTTTTACTCTTGGCCTTCCACCATAAAACCATTATGGTTGGACTATATAGATGGTTGATGAGTCCTCAAAAATACTAAAATTACCATGATATTATGCACGTTAATTGATTAAAAATATATATATTTATATAAATCTGTCTTTTCAGAATCATGGATATTTTTATTGTTTTCAGGTATTTTTGCTTTAAAAAGTAACTTAAAGACTCAAAGAAAAATACCGGAGGCAATACATCGCAAATATATTCATAAATTAAATGAGGAAAGGTTAAAAAAATATGGAAAAATGGGACAAAATGGGTCAAAAATGTAAAAAAGGAGGAAATCGTGCACGCAGCTGCGCCAACCAATGCGCATAGTGCGCCCAGTTGCGGCAGCACAATGCCCAATCCGTGCACGCCGCATGCCTAGTCCGCGTGCACCCGCACCCAGCTCGCACGCGATTGTGCCTATCAGAACCCAGTCCGTGTGCGCTAGCGTCCATCTGCGCCCAATCCGAGCATGCCATTGCACCCAAAATTCCCCCATCCGCGCGCGCCACCGTATCCCACATCAGCAATGATGTCATCATTCATTACTCCTTGTTTCCACCATTTTTAATAATTTTTTCACCCACTTTTTCTTCCTCTCCTCACCTATAAATACCCCCATTCTCTTCGCTTCAAATCACACCTAAAAATACATCTTCTTCTCTCTTTCTTTCTCTCCATTTCTTAGTTTTTAGTTTTTCTTAGTTTTTAGTCTTTTCTTAGTTTTAGAGTTCTTCTCTTTTTGAGAAGAACTAATTATGTTTTTGTAATTTATTTGTTTTTTGATTCAATAAATGGAAGTGCAAATTTTTTTTGGAGGTTTTCCAGCAACAGAGTTAGCATCAAAGTACTGTAAGGATTTTATTTTCTTTGATGTTATTTTTTATGTTTTATTCTTATATGTTATATTTAATTTGACTGTGATTAAATTTAACAATGCTGACTATTTGTAAACATGATATAATAATAACGTTGTTATGCTTGCGAAATATTAAATAGGTAAAAATCTCTAAAATGAATTGATTTTATTTTTATTCAAGATTTTATATTAAGAATGATAGAGAGAAATATATTATTTTTCATTAGAAACTTAAATCTGAAAATTAGATTTTAAGGTTTAGTTATCCAGTTTGATTTAGAGTAGTGCTCTTTTATTTGTTGGTGCAATCGCCCGGTAGTTAGAGTGAAGCTCTATTTCAAAAGTTTTTATAAGAATTATTATCTGAAAATGTATTGACAACATGTTTTCAGTAGTAGTTTTAAAACTTGAAAGTTAGTACTCGGATAATTAAATTCTTAGGTTTAATTTGGACACCTTGAATAAAGTTTAAACTATCTAACCCCACCAAAGGTGGCATTTAAATGGTTCATTTTCAATCTCTTAGAAAAAAGAAATTAATTTAATTAACCAAATTAGTTATCAACGGTGTTAATTGATTTTTTTAGTTAACAAAGAATATCTAACCCCACCAAATGTGATATTTATATAAAAAAGAGAGAATCAATAAATATCAATTTATATCTTTAATAACCTAAATAATATGAGCAAGCATAATTAACTTAGTTATTATATCCATAAATACTCCACTATTATAAATGATAAAATTTTCATAAATTTTTATTGAATCCATATCTATGTTTATTTTTATGTTCTTAGATTATAAATACAGAAACCCAAATATCGTGATAGGATGTTTAGGATTTAATTTCGTTTTTAAAAGTTTGAATAATAAATTAAAAACCACATATATTCCTTCCTTAGATCGACCTTGGGAGTATACTTATCATTTTTCTATGAAATGATTCATGCACTTGCGAGAGTTTTATAAATATAAAACCAAAGTATTGGTAGGATGGGCGATCCCGATTTTATTCATCAAGTTTACATCTCATATAATTTTACACTAATTTTAATAAGTACAATATTATCTATGTAAAGTGTTAGGAATAACACTTTTCCATCCTTGATGAGTTTGTAAACACTAAGCTCATCAAGGTTCTACTCAAAGTCATATGTTTCCACGGTTTTCTCTAATCTAATTTTCCATGATCCTTGAGGGTTTCTTAAGTCCATAAATGGACCTCTTAAGCTTGCAAACCTTTTTACTCTTGGCCTTCCACCATAAACCACTATGGTTGGACTATATAGATGGTCTCCTCAAAATTGACATTAAATAATATTGTCTTGACATCCATTTTTCAAATCTCATAATTGATAGTTTTTGCTATGGACAAGAGTATCTAAATGGATTTAAGCATTGTTATTGGTGAGAAGGTATAGTAAACCCATTCCTTTTGTGTAAAACCTTATATCACTATCCTAGATTTAAAAGTCTTCACTTTTCCATCCCCTCATTTGTTTTCCTATTGTAGAGTCATTTGTACCCGATAGGTCTCATCTCATCAAGCATGTCCATAAGTTCCCAAATATAGTTGGAATATATTGATTTCATCTCATGGTTCATAACCATAATCCATTTATCTTTTCCAATGTTATCTATTGCTTGTTTATAAACCAATGTCTCACTACATGACTATCTAACACAAAAATTTATGACTCACTAATTCCTGTGTATCGATTAGGCACTATAATAACACCTTCACTATGATGAAGTTATGGTGGATTTTGACTATGGATTGTGGTTTTCTAGTTTGACCAAGAATCAATATTGGAATGTGTTGGTTGTTTGATCCCATCATACTCCAATTCCTTGAGAACTACTTTGCTTTAAGGCTTGTTATTGTTCATATAGTCCTCCTTAAGAAATATGGAATTTTTTTGACAAAAATACCATCCTAACTATTATAGAACATATCTCATTTGTTTCTTTACAATATCCAACAAACATACATATTTTTGATCTTAGATTTAACCTCCCAAACTTCTCTTTAAGTATATTTTTTGGTTCACATCCCACCCATAGTTCCACTAAAGACTTATGGGAAAATGTTGAATGAACGATATTTAGCATGTATGCCATTATCCCCAGAATGATATAAATAGTGATACGTAGCTCATCATTGACCTTACCATCTCAAACAATGTGTTGTTTCTCCTTTCTATAGTACCATTTTATCACAATGTACATGGTACTATGTGTTATAAGATTATCTTATGCTATAAAAAATGGTCTTCGAGCTCCTTGTCATGGTATTCCCTACCACAATCCTATTAGTTTCAATGCAAAACTCTTAAACGTTTTTAAATGTTCCTGAAATCTTTTGCATTAGGTAAGTATACCCATATCTTGAATAGTCATCTATGAAAGTGTCAAAGTATTCACATCCACCTCTTTCTTGGGTACTCGTAGGTCCACAAACTTTTGAGTGTACAAGTTTGAGTGGTTCTGTAGCTCTATGTCCCTTTGCTGAAAAGGATCCCTAGGTCATTTTGATTTATACACAAGATTCATAAACTAGAAAATACCAACACTTAGTTATCTCAAAAGACCTTCATTTAGAAGTCTTTGAATCCTATCAAAGCTAATATGGCCAAGCCTTAGATACCACAAGTAGGTATCAAAATTAAGAGATTTTTTTTCTTTTTAGGT
Source organism: Hippophae rhamnoides (assembly GCA_033030585.1). Taxonomy (NCBI): domain Eukaryota; kingdom Viridiplantae; phylum Streptophyta; class Magnoliopsida; order Rosales; family Elaeagnaceae; genus Hippophae; species Hippophae rhamnoides. Next base: position 23,605,810 of record CM065431.1, read on the forward strand.
TTAGGTTATTCCATTGTGAATATTTTAGTCTAGAAGCAGGTTAGACTTTGGGTTTAATTGATATAGGTCATTCTGAAAAAAATTTGTATAACTAGATGTTTATTTTTTGTAAATAGTCACTCATTATTATATAATGAAATTTTATAATTGTTGGAGAATATATCAAATTTAAAGATAAAGTAGAAAGATGTAATAAATGTGTCATTAATGATCCTTAAGGTGTGTATTCCATTTCACATATATGTACACCCACACACACGTATGTGTGTGTGTATAGTATACATACACGTGGTAATTATATAGGGGGTTCACATGAACTTACAAGGATTTTCTCTAAAATATACATTAAATAGGCATAAATTACAGAATACACTTGGTCTTCACCTTGATAGTACTTATGTTAATTCGGTCTCTCCTCGACAATACACACCATGATCCAGACTTTTCTTTGACGTAAATATGTAAGACACGTCCAAACATTTAGTCCCCTACTCTTTCAGTTCAGATGCTAGGATTGAGGTTGAAGAGTGTTCAATTCATTTGGATCATAGTCCTCATTCATGCACGTTTTACTCTCGCCTTGATACATATGTGTTTGTTCAATTTTTGAATTCAAAACATTTGGCAGGAGATGGGAAAGTATAAATATGGGTCAAAAATCCCTAGGATCTCATTTAACATCACTTTTTACCAGCTTGGTTTGCAAATAATATCTTGGTCACTTTTCCTTAATGTTTGATTTCTTCAGACTAGTTGTTTCGTTTTCTACATGAACCTTTTTCCTTTTAAGCCCAACGATAAGCACTTAGTAATATCAAAGTACTTTATATCAAACTTGTCTCCTTACTTGCTTTACCTCTTTTCAGATAAGTTAACCTCGAGTATAGAATCCTAAAATAAGCATGGTTGGTAAGCTAATCAGAACACGAATTGTGTTCAAGGAATATGCAAGTATATGTATGACAATAAGTAATATAATGATAAGAAAATATGGTTCCGATGGAGATTAAGTTATTAGAAAATAGTTTTTAAAACTAAAAACAATAAAAATCAATTTTTTTTGTATTTTTATATTTCAAAAAAGAAAAATTAAAAGAACTAAAAATATTTAATGATAATTAATTAAATAAGATTTGGTAGCTAAAAATATATTTGAGAAATAATCTAGGGAATACTTAATCCCCCAATTTTCTAAACATGTGAATCACTAAAATCTCCCTAATATATTATCAATAAATTACATGATCAATTGAGTCTAATCTAGCATGTATTCCTCTCTCAAGTAAACTACACACCATATAGTAATTAAGTTAATCACACTCTCATGTCAATTAAATTTCCTATTGCTCATTAAGTTCATCAATTATGGATCACATACATAAGAATTATATATCTCTACTTATAAATTATGCATGTTATTTAAACAAGACAAAAATTAAATAATTCTCTCAAATCTATTTAATTGACTCTATAGATCAATTGTTGGCCAAATAACTAATATCATAAAAATAAGATTAAATAATATAATTAAATTAAAATCATAATTGTGGTAAAATATTAGATAATCACATGGTGAAAATTGGGTTCATAAGACCCTGAGATTAATAAATTAACTAGATATAATTTTGTTCATAAAGCTCATATTTTTCATAAATAAATACATAAAAATTGATAAAGAAAAGATTAAAAGAAGAAATACAATAAATCTATTGAATTGTAATACCAATCTTCTCTTGAATCTCCACCAAAATTGTATCTCCTTTTGAATTTTTCTATATCTTTGTCTCTTTCTAGCTCCAAAAAAATGATAAAAATTATGTTAATTTCACCTCAATAGGATTTATGGGGGAATTAAGGGGTTAAATATAGCTTAGGTAAAATCTGGACTATCAGATCAACTTCAAAACAAGGGCTGAGATTAAAAGAAGCAATATTAATAGTGCTAACATATGAGAGAGTGATAGGTGGCATTTAGAATTCATTAGGTGAATCAGAGCGTGACATGGAATGTATGGAGTGGAATATGGGTGGAATGGCTGGACGAATAAGGTGAAGACGTGTGGCGAGGGCATTGACCAAGCGGGTCAAAGTCGGGATGAATGCCATGCTAACATATAGCATGACATTGCATCACTCTATACACACAACTTTTCCTGATTTGCCTACTCTAATTATGTGGATTTCTCCATTAGCTCCCATACTTGCGTGGCATCCACATGGCAGGTTCTGATTGGTCATGCTTTAAAAATTCATAAACAATCCATAAACATTCCAAAAAATCCCAAAAAATTCAAAAAATATATGTTCACCCATTTTCACTAAAAAGTTTATGTTCTATATATTTTTAACCCTAAAAATACTACTTATTGAATAAAACGAGAAAATATTAAGTAAAAAAGTGCATTGATGACTCTACTTTTATAGAGTCATCACACCCCCAAACTTAACTCTTTGCTTATCCTCAAGTAATGCCAAGTCTAACTAAATAAAATGATACAGGTAGTGTATTCATGAATATGTATACCTATTAATACATGCATATTTAGTGAAAAATATCTCCCTCAAAAGCCGTGTAATTCTATGACATGGAGGTTCATATATTCATCAATCAACGTCCATCAATACAAGGATATGCAAGGTTTTTGAAAAATTGATTCATGTGTGTGTGTTGCACATGATATCATCCAATGCACTCATGAAGTTAACCTCTATGAGAATGCTAATCAATGCAATCTTAGAACAATTCTCATAAGTCTATTTTTCACATCCTTCTACACTAATATAAATATGCACTTCGTTAATTATCAATAAGGACTTTACATGCAAGGCTTAGGTGGATGGTCGATAATTGAATACATTTATGATCTTTCCATAACTTAGCTTTCTTTTTTTCATGATACACTTTTTAACACAAATTGAGCTTTAACCTGATATTTCAATGCACCATTTCTTATCATTCTTTTCATATTCTTTTATTCCATATCTTTTTTTATTTATTTTTAATTCCATAATACTTCCAAACTTATTTTCAATTTTTTTTCTTTAGAGGGATAATTGTGTAGTGAGTTTTTCTTCTCTCTCTCTCTCTCTTATAGGGTCAATTAGATTTCACCTCACTCTATAGCATAACACATCATTACATCTTTTTCTTTTTCATACAAGCGAAAACTGTAAGGGTGAAGGTAGTTTTTATTGGTTAGGTATAAAATGTGGCTTAAAGATATGAAAGGTTCTTTGTTAGGCTCAAATGGGTGACTATGGATATTAACAATGGTTAGCTTGAAAGGTTCAATCAATCCAAGTAAGGCCTAAATAATCCCTTTTGCTAAATACTATTGAGAATTTCACCTTAAGGGATGATCAAATAGATTCGTAAACCTAGTAGATCTCATCAATTCACACAAGTTTTTATAAATTTTCCCTCAATAAGAACACCAAAATCAATCATGAACATATGCAAAAAATTAGATTCAATCCAATCAAAACTAGCAAGCATATGACATAATTAATGTTAGTATCTTAACACATATGTTACATTCCTTATCCTAGTGATGACAACCAATTTTATCATTGAGTCCATATGTTTTATATCAAGCAAGAATGTAGTTTCCAAATATTTATCAATTTCTGCCCAAATCATGGTTAAAAACATCCTAAAAAAATTCCCTAAAAATTTAAAATGCATACTAAATACTAAAGTAGAGAATAAAGTTCCCTACCCAAACTTACATTGCACATTTCCCCATAATGTGCACATATAAATGTGAAAATGTAAAAGGAAAGAAAACTCCCTTAGCTTTAGCACACCACATCTGTCTTTGAAGCTACTCCATCTTGTTGTGTCATTGCTCTTCACATTTATTCACCTACAAAAGAAAAAACAAGAAAAATATAAGTAAAATAACATTGGGTTTCCTCCCAACTAGCATCACATTTAATTTCCATAACTAGATTGTCATATCAAGTCCTAAGGTACATCCCTCTGTGTCCATTTACTTTTGAGTTTGCCCAAAAACAATTTGAGTCTTGATTTGTTCAATAATACTTTATGTTTTAGTTTATAAACATAGTGCTAAATTCTCTTATCATGCCATATTTTTTTTTCTTCTTGTACTTTTTGGAATTCTTATATGCACTTCACCGTAACTCATCCAATTTATGTATATCTAGCATCTTGTTCACCTATTTGTTGGACTCTTTTTATTTCCTACTTGACTGGGGATGGTAGGGTAAAAGTGTGAGGCCTAAACTTGGTGGCCCTTCAAGGTTATAGTTTAGATCCTATCACAAACCTCTCCACAAATGCATTTGATACACACATGAGAGGTGTGTCCTTCAAAAGGTTCATATAGTTCACAATATCAACTTTTGATTCCATACTTTCAAAGTTAAAACAAGTTGATTTATTCTCTTGTGATTATATTTCTTTGATCATAGCATCATGTGTTAAAGTCTTAAGTGTGTATGATTCAATATATTCCTTTAAGTTGTCCCTACAATCAGTAACATTTATCCTTAAGCATTCATTAGCATTATCAATATCATGGGGTTTAGATGCTTTAAAAACTTTAAATGTTACTTGTTCATCTTGCACTCTCATTGTAAGTTCACATTTTTGTACATCAATGAGTGCTCTTCCGATTTCTAAGAATGGATGACCAAGTATGATAGTAATGTTATGGTCCTATTCCATGTCTACTATAATGAAACCTGCCAGAAAGATGAACTTGTCTACTTTTACTTACACATATTCTACCACAACCCAAGGTCTCTTAATTGATATATCTACCATTTGCAAAGTTACTAAGGTGGGTTTGGATTTACCAACTCCCAATCTTTTTAAAATCGATAATGGTATAAGGTTAATGTTGGAACCCAAGTTAGAGTGCCTTCTCAAAATGGTTGTTCCCAATAGTACAAGGGATGTCAAAACTACCTGGTTCTTTTAGTTTTTGTGGTAGTTTTCTGTCAAGGATGGCAGTTAAACCTTCAATCAAGGTTATTATTTCATGATCTCTAAGCCTCTTTTCTTAGACAAGATATTCTTAGGAAATTTGGCATAAGAAGACATTTGTTCAAGTGCATCTACAAATGATATATTTATGTGCAGTTTCTTGAATACTTCTAGGAATTTTGAAAACTACATGTCTAATCTTTGATTTTATGGTCTTTGAGGGAAAGGAATAGTAGGTTTGTAGAGGTTGCTCCTTTTCGGATGAATTATTTCCTTTCCATTACTCTCTTTATCCTCTAATTTTTAGGTCTCTATATACATAATTCCTCCTTACCCTTCTTAGTTTTTGGTTTTTCCTTATCATTTTTAGTTTCATAGTCTTCCTCCTATAAAGTTTGACCACTTCTTAAGGCTATGGTGTTCCAATGCTCCTTACCTTTTCTTCTTAGGTTTATAATTGTTTCATTTGGAAGATTACCTTGAGGCCATTGATTTATGGCTTGGGAAAGCTACCTCATTTGTTTCTCTAAATTTTGAATTGAAGCCTCTTGAGTGGACACTTTTTTATTTTCTGATTGGATGAAGTCTTTCATCATCCCTATTAAAGAATTTGTATTGTTCTTAGTGGGTGGATTTTTCTCTTAGGCCTGTGATTTTAATAGTTGTTACAAACCAGGTGGTGGAAATGATTGACGATTGAATTGATTACCAACTTCATTGTTATTATTCCAAGAGAAACTTGGATATTGTCTGCATCTTGGGTTTTATATGTGTTTGAGTATGGATTATTATTTTGGCTCACATTACCCACATAGAATACTGATTTAGGATTATTTGGATACATATCAAACAAATAGGCCTTCTTTTTGAGAAAATTGAGAACTAACTTGTTCGATGATTCTGCTTATGCATTGGCATAAGGATAATATGGTGTGGAATGATAAGGTGTTTACTTTGTATTTCATCACAAATCCATTCATTTTGCTTCTAGTTAATTCTTTTCCATTATCTGCGATGATTTCTTTAGCAGGCTGAAATGGAACACAATGTTTTTCAATAGGAAAATAACAACCTATGTCTAATTCATTTGGTAAAATAGTATGTTGCTACCAGTATGAATCTCTTTTGATTAACTACTAGTGGAATGGGTCCCACTATGTCTAATTCTCATTTGTAAAATGGCCAAGGGCTAACCACACCTATCATAGGTACAAGGGGAACATCTATATGTGGGTTGAACCTTTGACATTTGTTATATAGTTGATAATGTTTAATATTGCTACCAACATGTTAGGCCAATGTATCCTCGACACATGATTCTTTGTGATAATTTTATACCAATGAAATTGATCTGTATTGTCCCTCATGTGCCTCTTTGAAAAGGTTATGGCTTGATTCCTTGGTAAAATAAAGGAGTTTGGGCCCCAAGGGTGTTTTCCTGTATAGTTTGCTCTCCTGTAGGAAATAGATCATCAACTTGTTGACTATAGCACATGATTTTGTTTGTCTATAATAAGAAGCCTATTGTTAAGATATATGACAAAAAAGCTTAACCACTCACCCAATAAGTCCTCTATTTGGTTTTTGAATTTTATAGCCTTAGATGGGCTAGCTCTATGCAACATAGTGATTCTGATTGAACATTTGTTTTTTGTGTCACATACTTAGGTGAGTGTTGCCAAAGCATTAGCATGATAGTTTTTGTTATGAGAAATTTGTTGTACTCTGAAATTATTTAGCAATGAGCAATCATTCTTTAACCTTTCCAAGTATTTTTTTTTCATCTTGTCATCCATTGCCTAGCATTTGAGGAGTCATTACCCAAAAAGTGCACCTTCATATTTTGCAACATTATTGGTTATATGGAAGGAAATCCGGATTGAATACTCATAGATGGTTCGACTATTATTCATTATGACCACACCAATACCAGACCCTTTGAAGTTACTATATCCATCTAGAAACACCCTCAATGTCTCCTTATTCTCTACCAAAATCTTTCAACTTACCAAGAACACTCTTCAATGGGTATAAGGTCAAAACAATGACAGTGTGAGATCCAAAATAGTGCCTCAACTTACGAGCTATGACCTTTAGTGCAAATTCAATTTTATCGATCATTGGGTATCTTTCTTGGACATTTGTCAAAACTTGACTAATGTAATATATAGGGTGTTGGAACTTTTCTCTTTCTACTAGTAGCATAGTTCTAATAGTTTGGGAAATGACAGCTATATACATATACACCAGCTCACTTGAAAGTGGATGGAATAGGATATGAGGTTTTTCGAGGTAAGTCTTTATGTTTTGAATTGCACCCTTGCATTCATCATTCCAAAAGATAGATGTATTTTTCCTCAAGAATTTCAAAAAGGGGACACATTTGTCAATACACCTCAAAATAAATTTGTTCAATGTAAGGATTCAGCCATTCGTTTTATTGGGCACCCTATAGGTCAAAAAGGGATTTCATGTTTATCAATGCCTTAATCTTGTTATGGTTTGCTTCAATTCTCCAAGAAAATACGAGAAATCATAAGAATTTATCAGAGCTAACACCAAACACACACGTTTTTAGGTTCAACCTCATTTTGTGACTCTTTATCACTCCAAATACTTCTTCGAGGTCGAAAACATGGTTTTAGTGTTTCTTGGTTTTACCCATCATGTCATATACATAAGCTTCCATATTTCATCTAACAAGACCTTTGAGCATTTTATTTACCAATCTTTGTTATGTTTCTCTTGAATTTTTGAGACTGAAAGGCATCTTTTGTAGTAGAAGGTCACATTCCCTATTATGAAGGTCATCTTTTCTTCATCTTTGGGACTCATGTGTATTTTATAATAACTTTAGAAAGTATCAAGGAAGCTTATAATGTTGTATCCAACTGTCGCATTTATAAGCTGGTCAATGATTGGGAGGGAATAACAATCTTTTATGCATGCATCATTCAAGTCCTTAAAAGCAACACCCATTTGAGGGGCACCACATGATTTTGAAACCAAAACTACATCTGACAACTAGGTTAGGTAATCTACGTCTCTTATAATTCCATTGTCTTCTAGTGAACTAGCCCGTGTTTGGATGATTTCATTTTTCTCCCTTGGGAACTTCCTCTTCCTTTGTTGCATTAGATTTGAGAGGGGTTGATGTTCAATTTGTGTAATAATGTCACATGGTTAGTCCATGGCATATATTTTGGTTTCCAAGCAAAGAAATTCAAATGGCTTCATAGGCAGTCGATGAGAGCCTTTTTGCTTACATTTTCCAAGCTCGGGTTTAACTTCAATACCCGACTTTCCCCTTCCTAAATTAGACCAACTCAACATTATCTACTCTAATAGCCATAACTAAATATGATTTTACTCGTCCTCGTCTATGTTGAGCAGCCTTTAATTGTAATTTTATATTGGTTTGCTTTATGGCAACATTAAGAAACTCTATGCCTTTTCTTGGTCTCCTCAAACCTCTATGACACCATCCTCGATAGGTTATTTTATTACTTAATGATAGGTAGATGGAACAATTCTCATTTTTTTATATCCATGGTCATCCTAGTATCAAATTGTAATGGGCAGGTGAATTAACTAGCACAAAATGTGCCTTCATAATAGTTCTTTTAGCCATTATGGGCAACTTGATTGTTCTCAAGGCATATTCCATACTACTATTGAATTCTATAAGAGACATTTATTTTTTCACAACATTCTCCTCGTGTACTCCCAAAGTGTGATGGGTGGACAAAAATAGCAATTTGAAAAATTTCCAATCCCAACTAGTATATGACAAACGTCATATGGATCAACTCTCAGAGTTACAACTAAAGGGTCTTTGTGGGGGAGGGGGGATTACCTTATCCTTCTCAGTAAATTTTATTGGGATGGTCATATTTTTCTTTGTAAAATATACATCTCAGTGTCGATATCATTACATTCTTCTATAGCGTATCTCTTTCGAGAGTTGTTTAACTTGCCATTCAAACTAGGTCCTCTATAAATGGAGTGAATTATTTGGACATTTTCATCTATTCGTGAAGCTTGCCTATCATTTGGAGTGGTAGCTATCCAAGGTACTTCTCTTATTAGCCTGATCTTGCTTCTTTGATTACCTCCACTCACTAGATTGCGAAAGTAGCCCTTTGATAACAATTTATTGATTTCCTTTTTTAAATGTCGTTAGTCCCTTGTGTCATGTCTAATATCCTTATGGAAGGCATATCATTTGTTGGTATCTCTATTCGGTGGCGTCATTTGACAAGGCCATCTAACATTTTTTTCTTCTTCCATCTTCAAAACTGCTTCAATAAGATTGACTTTAAAATAGGGGTCCTTTAAAAGGTGAAAGTGATTTTTCCTATGACCCTTGATCCTTGTTCCAAGAATCTGATCATCTAGAATTTTATCCTACAAATCTGTTATTATTTTGATATTCTGTTCATATGATCTTTTCAGGATTGAACTCTCTCTTTTCTTTTCCTTTGATTGTCATCGGTTTGATTTAGGTCTCTTTTTTTATGGGCTTTAACTCACTTTCTAGGTTCACAAACTTTTGTACCTCTTTATAAGCCTCATGCATGGTCTAAAGTACTGTCTTGGTAAGTTTAGTGAAAAGTTCTAAAATTTTTAACACTTTTTTTAAATACCTGGATAGCAATTGATTATGGGAAATAAGATATTTCTATCTTTTCTTCATAGAATCTCTTCATAAAATCCTTGACGAATTCATCAATATTTTCGATTATTCAGAATAGGGGTGAGACTCTTTCTTTAAAGGTTTGTTGCTAGTGTAATAAGTTATGAATAGTTTCACCATCTCAGAAAAATACGTAGTGTTATTGGACTCCTGATCGTTGAACCACTTGCTAGTTGAATCATGCAGAGTAGTTTAATTGGACTTGCATAATAAAACATCTCTCTTGTTTTAAGGAACGTTGATTGTTGAGATGATAGTTTTAAAGAGGAGTACGTGTACGACCGAGTCTTTTGTTCCTTTGTAGCTTAGACATTTAAGGGATAAACACTTTTTGAGGGATTCATTCATTTCTATCATTTTTGAAAAGGGACATTCGACCAATTGCTTTCACATTGTATTGAGGATAGCCTGAGCTTTTTCTGTATTCGTTTTTTTTTTAAATTTGTTCCTTTAATGCTAGCACTTTGTTATGGCACAATAAATTTTCTTCCCATTCCAAATTGACAATCCTAATGGATATGCACCTTCTATTTGGGCCACTCAATTTGGAATCGATCTTTGACCTACCTTGTCACGAGCTATGTTTGCTCAATCATGCATCTCCCTGGTTGTTTCATGCTTAGTCAAAATTTTATTAACTTTTTTGTACTTGTCATTCATGATTTGAGTATTCTTGTGAACAAGCCTAGGTCTAGGTTATATAGAGGGATCATGGTTCATTTCTTCAACCTACCTTCTTAGTTCCAGGTTTTCTCTTCTTATCTTACTTCGCATATCCTTTATAGATTTTCTTATATCCAGAAACTATGAAAGAAACTCTTGGTTATGATGTACCACTTCAATATCACCATTGTTTGTGTTTTTTGCATCCTTTTTCTTCTAGAATAGTGGGATTTTCACTACAGACAATGCCCTAAGGATTAATCAGCCTTGCCCTTTCTAAGCCTCTAGTTTCGACCATGATTCTACGTCTTGTTCAGTAGGTGAGTTTAATTTAAATTATTGCTATGTCGAAGTAAATGAGAGGCATTAAATTCTATCGACGTGTCTTAAAATCGAAGCCCCATAGTAGGTGCCAAAATGTTGGAGGACGTATCAAATTTAGAAAGAAAAAGTAGAGAGATGTAATAAATGTGTCATTAATGATCCTTAGGGTTTGTATTCCATTTCAAACACACCCACACTCCCACATACATATATATAGGGATCCACATGGACTTATAAAGATTTTTTCAAAAATATACATTAAATAGGCATAAAGTACAAAATGCACCTAGTCTTCAGCAAGACAGTATTTATGCGAATCTGATCTCCTTCTCGACAATGCACACTATGATATGGTCTTGTCTTCAATGTAAACATATAGGACACGTCCAAACAATAACAATATTCGTATAATCTAAAAATAGAATAAAATAAAATTTTCCTAATAATAAATGTTAAGTCCCACATTGGCTAAGAGTAAGGCAGCAGTGCTCTTTATAAGTCTGGGCAATCCTCTAACTCACAAGCTGGCTTTTGGGTTCAGAGTTAGGCCTGGGTTTCTAAGATGGTATCAGAGCTAGGCTCTTGGCTTCCTCGTACTCCCATCGGCCCTCGTGCCGTAAATCCGGACCGTGCCGTAAATCCGGACTCTAGCCGATGTGGAGGGGGATGTTAAGTCCCACATTGGCTAAGAGTAAGCCAGCAGTGCTCCTTATAAGTCTGGGCAATCCTCTAACTCACAAGCTAGCTTTTGGGTTCAGAATTAGGCCTGAGTTTCTAAGAATAAATATTTATTATTCATAAAGTTAAGTCTAACTTCTTCTACTATTTAAGATGAGACAAGATCATCATTGCCTACTCACATTGTGAACTGTTGATTCGAAAGTTCAACTAGCAAACTAATCGACTGTAAAGAAGAACATATATTGTTATTCATCCTTGAATCAACTATCTATGGTAATGCATCATACATCTATGCATGATTCAAGAGAAAGTAAATCACATTTACCTTTCTTGTTGTATTTCTTGAACTTGGCTAAGAAGTGAGGATACTCCT